>OZ012701.1:10871578-11021578 GCA_963942565.1 Maea johnstoni
CAGAGAGATAGTTGATTAGTTGATGCAGTACTCACCAGGTGGCGGCCATTTGATAGAGGAAGGAGCTCCCCTCATAGGCATATAGGGGAACAGGGAGAGAGAGATAGTTGATGCAGTACTCACCAGGTGGCGGCCATTTGATAGAGGAAGGAGCTCCTCTCATAGGCATATAGGGGAACAGGGAGAGAGAGATAGTTGATGCAGTACTCACCAGGTGGCGGCCAATTGATAGAGGAAGGAGCTCCTCTCATAGGCATATAGGGGAACAGGGAGAGAGAGAGATAGTTGATGCAGTACTCACCAGGTGGCGGCCATTTGATAGAGGAAGGAGCCCCCCTCATAGGGGTATAAGGGAACGGCGCCTCCACTTCAGTGATGTTGTACTTGTAGAAATGAAAAGCATTGGGATCCACGGTGACGTTGAGGGCTGATCGGTTCAGGTACGCATAGGGAATGTTGCCCTGAAGTCCGCCGATATTGTACCGAAGCCCGCCGAGCGAAATAACGGCCTCGGGCATCAGGGCTCGCAGCAAAGACGCCTGCTTCTCGTGCGAGTAATAATCGAGGGAGGCAAAGTCAGGCTTCAGGGAGAAAACCTTTGTTATCAAGCCGTTAGTCATCGTCAGGAGACCTGCAATGGAAAAGATAAATATTAGGACAACCTTAACCATTTGGGCTACTTGAATCCTGAGGGTATTTCTGTCTAAATTTCAAGGATACAAATTTTTTGACACCATCTAAACCCTGTCACTTTGGTATTCATTGGATAGCTCTCTGAGTTCTCTCAGTAAATCTTTGTGTTCTTGTGCTTAGGACGAGATTTAGCCCCAGCATTGGAAGGGTTAAATGTCAGGATGACCTCAACCATCCATACTCCTGGTTTGAAACGTTGCCTGAATGTGCGTGATTTAGAAACTGGGTGCCAAATATTGGCAATTGTGAAATTTTGGGGCATCCTATTTTTCAAGGAAATCCACAATATTCTCAGATTGCGAACACAAACATGTAAATTTACTCATTGGAAAAAGGCATAATATCCTTATACAAAGTCATGGGAATCACAGCAAGGTAAAAAAAATTCAATAAAATCCTTGAAATTCATATTTAAAGAAATTCCCCAGAATTTTTTTTTTTGGTGTCCTGAGGGGTGATTTTTGAGGGTTGGTACGTGCCCATATGACACCCATATGACCTGCTGGCTAAAACTATGATGGGGGTCACACAAGAACACAATTAAGGCAACCTTATTTCAACACTGTCTATGGTTAAGTACATCATGTGACGCGCCTAATTACTATAACCTGTCATCAGTTACTAATGAGGTCAAGTTAACCCATTAATGGTCAGGAGTTCCCCGAAAAAATTGTCGTCTGGATCTACAATAGTTTTGACAATAATTTGGAAATTTGCAATAATTTTACAAAATATTTGACATAAAGTTGTTGGCATTGTTCTGATTAATATATATTTCTCCTTCAAATATTTTCTCAACTAGGCTTTTACTTTAAAGATTTCACCATAACTGCCAGGCTGCTTTTTGCCACTGTGCGCATTAATGGGTTAAGGTGGGTGTCAACTCACCCGACTTCACCCTCAGAGAGGTTGCCTTATTCTATAACACTTCTAAGGCCTAAAGAAATAAGTTGTATGTTTCCTGTAACCCTACCCTAAAAAGTTTTTATCCAAAAAAAAATTAGGGCTGTCATTGTTTAAAAAAAATTGTCGATTCAATATATTGATATTTCTTTTTCAATTTCGATTATTTCGATACGATACATTGATATATGCCCATGGATTCTATAGTGTTCATTTAATCAAATTATAATTAGGTATTTTGAAATTCAGAACAGTATGACATATGCATGATTTTTTTCAAGATTTAAACCTCAAATCTTACACCCTGCAGGGAGGGTACCTTTGTAATACTGCCTAACTCATTCCTCATTAGAAGACTATTCAGGCAATATATGTTATAAAGGGCTGAGTATTCAAATATATTCAAATGTATTCGTTTATATCACTTATTATTTAATAACCAGCCCCTTGTTACATTTAAAAACATCATTACAACATAACTACATCAACAATCACATCAGCCACACTGTTTGCGAACGATGAACCATGTACCATTGATCGTATTTGTTCGTCATATCATACCTTCGGAAGGCTTCGGCTAATCTCGCTGCGACGGATATTCACAAAACTGATCGTGAATTTCCGTTCTTTCATTAGTGACTTGCCTCACTATATACATTTCCTAAAGCGCTGCGAAGGGAAAGTGCGGCAAAACACCACTTTGTCTATTTTGTAAACAACATGGCGGCTCCCACACGTGGGGAGCGAACAGCCGTTGCACTCTTCGCAGTTTTGCCGTAAATAGGTTAGTTTTTTTTGGTTTTTTGCCATCTCGATGCATCAATTAACGCATTGAGATAGCAAAATTGCAGACATCGATTGACTGCAATTGTCGGTACATCGATGCGAGGCGTATCGATGACTGCCCTAAAAAAAATACCCTTAAGTTTTTTCCGCCCTCCCAACTCTCAATCAACGTAAAACATGCATAAAACACACATTTTTGACCAAAAAACAATCAAAATATATTTTTTTACCGACCTACCTACCCTTTTTTTGGAGCGTTACAGGAAACAAACAATTTTTTAATGTAAAGTAAAGGTATTCGGTCTATAGTTGTGTATCCACCAAAGTGCTCACACGACCTTCCTCCCCTAGCAGGCCCGTATACACAGAAACCATTTCAATCCCCAGATCAGTTGGCAGCATATAGCGCACAAGCTTTTAAGCACTGCCTTATTAAGGCTAGGTACCCATTTTGCAGCTGGGTAGACTGAGGCAATATGGAATAAACTGTCTTGCCCAAGAACAGACCAAAGTGCTCCGGCCGGGTATTGAACCAGCGACCTACTGATTACAAAACTAGTCCGACACCTAACCAACCGAGCTACTTTGTCCCGGTGCATATAGCTACTGACAGATTAATTAATAAAAACATTTACCTGATGCGTCCTCTGTGACCTTTGACTTCTGGGGTATCTCCTCAACCAACCAATCAGGAAGAGCGCCTTGGGACACGCCCACCAAGGTGCTCAGCAGGCACAACACAATCACAGCCGTTGCCATGGCGACTGTACCAGGATAGAACCTTTTTAATTGTGTGTCATTTAAGAATCTGAAAGGTAAAATAAATGAAGTCAACATTTATTATGATGATGATGATGATAATAAATAATAATAATGATACTACTATGTACAGTACTACTACTACTAATAATAACAATAATAATTGATATTTGATATAGCGCCCTTTCCACCTACTAGTATAATGTTCATTATTAGTTCACATTTATCTCACCAGGTGAATAGAGGAGTGTTTGACCCTGAATCCACTAAAGATAGGGCTAAGTGCATACCTGTCAACTCTTCTGATTTAAGCAGTACTCTCCTGAATTCGCTGTTTACTGATAGAGCACAAGAATTGAAGAAATCTCCTGATTATAGCTATTGATTTGCTGACTTTCAAAAATCACCCACCCATTTAGGCCTAAAAAAGTGGTTTGTTTCCTGTAACCCTACCCGAACAAGATTTTATTCAAAGAATCCCTGCCCTAAAGTTCTTTCTGCCATTCCAACTCCCAATCAACATGAAACATGCATAAAACACACATTTTTGAACAAAAAAATACCCCCCCCCCCAAAAAAAAAGATTTTTTTTTTTAAATTACCAACCTACTTACCCTTTTTTCGGACTGTTACAGAAAAGAACTTTTTTCAAGGCCTTACCAGCATGCTTCTCTCTGTCTGATCAGTTTAGTGCACCTAAAACTAACCCAATAGTTCAGACATAAACCCTACCTGTTTCTGACAAATGTTGCACTGCAGATAAGATATCTGTAAATGTTATCTGCTACATACAGTGCTATATAGCGATTTGGCATTGGACCTAACATGCATAAAATAGACATCAACAGTAACAACATCAGACGCACAGTTAGGTTCAATATTGTTGAACTATATATACTGACCCAATTACTTTGTGTATGTAGTATATAGGGATTAAGACCAGCCGTTGAGTATTGCTGCAGATTTATAGCCTCTCCGAGGGTGTTTGTGGCCAAAGCTGAAGACATGCACCAAGTAGGGCTGTCATTCAGGGACCTAGCCAGGACCCGTCCTGCCTGTCTTTAGGACAGGCATGCAGTTTCCTGAAAATCTACTTTTTGGACAAGCAAAAATTTCAATTTTGACTTTTTTGGTTGATCAAATATTTTCATAACAAACCATCTTCTATCACATATGGCTGCATGTTGATTTTGCTCATTATATATAGGTCCCATTGTAAAATGTGCTCATTGCCGACAATACAATCTCGCGTTGTCTCTCGTTTGTCTGTTGCGAACAATAAATACAAAACATGCGAAATTGTATTGTTGGCAATGGGCACATTTTTCAATTGGACCTAATGAGCAAAATCAACATCTTGTGGAGTTGAGACAAAGGGTATGTTTATACATACACGTGGTAGTGCTCCAAAGAGGTTTGTCAAGTTTGGATGGCAAACTCGATCATTTTGACACAAAACAAATGGAAAAAGTGGTGTGCCAAACTCAAGTCAGACAGACTATACACAAAGTAATTGGGTCAGGTGAGATGCAGTCACTGAACCGAGCAGACACTGAGAGGAGAAGACTTACTGGAAAATGGGTGGATGACTTTTGAAAGTCAGCAAATCAGTAGCTACTCAGGAGATTTCTTTAAATGAGGTGCTCTATAAGTATAGACAGTAAATTTGGGGTCAGAAAATCAGGAGCGCACTGCTCATTTAAAATCAGTAGAGTTGACAGGCATGAACCACAGGGGCTTGTATCGTTGATCACAGTAGTCACAGCCGTACTAGTAATATAGAGGCTCTATTTCATAGTACCAGCCTCAGACTCACGAGTGACCGCTCAACGATACAAGCCCCTGTGGCATGAACTTGGTTCTCATATCTTTAGTGGGTTCATACTCTTAACTCGGTCATCTATTCACCTGGTGAGATAAATGTGAACTATACACAACCACAGGACGAAGTAAAAACTTAAAATACGTTTCACCTAAAACGTACATGCACAAACATCAACTTCCAATGGGATATATGCAAAAGTGCATTTGGTATAACACAATTGACATTAGCCCAGAATTGAAATATCGGATAAAACCGCAAAACTTACCTGCGACAGGTAAATGTCAAAGGGAGGAAGTGTTGTGGTAGAAGCGCTTGGTCATGTGACTTGTATGGGTCGGTCACATGATCGATGCTTTGGGATGTGTTCGGTAAACGTTCACGGACGTTGAGCACAGAACGCCTATATGTACTCTGTACGGATCGTTTATTCAGAAATACCTTTAACTCTAGATAGATAGCTTACTAAAAAAAAAAGGATGAGGACGAGTTGAAATCAAAGGAAATACCCAGACAGCCTCAACATTAGCCGTTTATTTATCAAAAGGGTGATTCGATCCTTAATATAGATATTTCAATAACAGTTATATAGTTATAGGAAATATCAATTAATAGACATTACATGTACTTCACATATTTTTCTTTTTAGAATACACAAAATAATACAAGGGTGGATCGATGATCTTTATCTGAGACGAAGAAGATTTATCCGTACGTTCATTAAAATATGAAATTAATTCCAAACACGATTACAACTTTCCCTAGCATTATAAAGTTAACAAGAGATATTAGCCCGTTCCTGTATGTATTCAATTGAATGTGATGTATCTGCATTAACAGAAATAAAGGTTGCTTATTTGTAAATATAAGGTCATTTTGAGATTTTCACATAGTTTTAAGCCTATACCCTTATCCTAACAATCAGACCAACTATGATTGTCTAGGCCATCACCGAGCACAGGAACTTGAAGAGACAGAATATCCAATAGGCATGCACATAGACAGAAAACGTTTTGACTCCTTTCTTCACACTGAATTTTACCAACACATAAGCTTGAAAAAAAAACCTGTAAAAATAATCAAACCCTGGCACATAGGAACTCATCTGAGAAGCGAGAGCTTTCTTATGAATACCAACATGACAGAGTTTGAATGGTTTTTGAGAATCTTTGCGTTCTTGTGCTTTGGACGAAGTAGCCTCAGCACTGTAACAGTTAAACAGAGTATCAAATGTAATCGGATTTACTTAAAATTTGGAAATGTAAATAGCTAAGAGTATTTCTGGGGGAAAAGTCTCACAGCTGTTTTTTTATATTTTGAATTAGTTCCAAAATAATGCAATCTAGAAAATAGAGAAAATACACTTTTTTTTTCATTTTTGACAAAAAAAAATCGAAAGACATGGTCACACAATATGAACGGAGCAAAATTTCGAACTAATGTGATACCCTTCCCTCCGTATAGATCTTTTCCTCAGATTTTTAAAATGTGATGGTTCACTCCATGATTGTGGATGGGAGCTACTCTGGATGTTTTTTCTTCTGTTTTTTTACCCAAAAACATCTTACACCTTATAATTACTAGGAGGCTATACTTTTGAGATGCTTAATGTACTCCTCATAAGAAGACAATATATTTCAGGCAATATATTTACATTGTATCAGCTGAATTGTTGAATAAACGTAGTGTAGAAGAAAAACTGAGGTAAAGAAATTAACCCCATTAGCTACTTTAAGAAAAACAAACTTTGAAATGGATTTTATTTTTCTAACGGATAGCAAACTTATATTTTTATCTATTTCCGTCAGAATGCATTTGATGAGTTGTGGCTAGCGATTGACTCTATAATTTCAGTTTAAGGTGTGACTTCAAAATTCTAATATTAGTATGATCTTAAATGTTATCACCTGCACTGCTGTGATTCTCGATGCTGATTGGTCAATAGGTTACCCGACGTACTGCGATTTACACTAGGTTGATTTAATCACAAACATTTGAATGTGATACACATGCCATAATCGATATCACATATTAGCCAGCAATGCGAAGTATGTGTTTTTTCTTGCCATGGAAGAGCAGGTGATACATTCCCTTAGAAAGTGTGAGCTGTCCTGCTATCCAGCCTCTGTTGTGCGTATCACATTTGGCTGATTGGCTCTGCCAAGTGGGATACGGGTGCCTTCGGGTGGATATCAGATCGGACCACACTTCCTAACAGGGTATGACTAATATTATCACCTGCTCTGTATGTGGTAATTCTCTATGCAGATCGGTCAATAGGTGTTTGACCTGCAGTGGAGCCTTTCACACTTTGTAGATTCAGTATCGAATGGCAGAATTCAATGTTACCTCTTGAACCACCATTTTAATTGATATTAACTGTTGGCCAGCAATCTGGCCTTCAAGGTTATTCTGACATTTTTATTTGTTCTTTATTCTTACCATGAAAGAGCAGGTGATGAATTCTTTATGCCCTGTTTGAAAGTGCAGTTAGTTAGGTGTTAGTAAAGGGAGCCAAATGCAAAGGTTACAACCAGGCACTGGCAGATGTCCGGTTGCCTGGTGCAGGAATTAAATGCCTGTACTGTAGATGACGCATATGCACTGGGCTTAATTGGCTCTATCTGTGCTATGTAGGCCAACACAGATAGCATATAGTAAACATCGGCGGCCGGTACCAGAATAAGAGTTCCTCGAACTAAATTGGCCCGTAGCGGCTATTCCTCCATATGCACTTCGCTGATATAGATGTAGCGCCATATCTTATTCTTGCAATTTTATATGGTATCCAAAAGTGGAACAAAAAGTGTGCTCTCTTGGATATGACTGGAAAGGAGAAGTGACACATGTTGTCAATTTTATAGGAAGCTTTCACTTTAAAGGCATATCAAATTGATAGTACTTTTAGACAGTGCAATGCACATGCTCAGTTGAGTGGGGCACTGATAAGAGCCAACTTACTCAACAATAGTGCCCAAATGGTGTTGGAGATATATCAGTAGGAATTGCTTATCTCTCTAGTCTATGTATATCTCTAGTGTTGGAGCTATATAGGAAGGATTTGCATATCTCCCTAGGTTATGTACATCTGTTGTTGGAGCTATATTGGTAGTTGCATATCTCCCTATGTTATAAATATTTCTGTTGTTGGAGATATATTGGTAGGAGTTGCTTATCGCCCTAGGTTTATTTATATCTCTGGGATAATGTAGTGGTAGGTCACAAGTCTCTCAAGCTTGTGATCCCAAAAAAGAAAGATAAGAAAGACAAGTGTAGACATTTTCAGATGCTCAAATTTATTTCTCCGAAAATAAAATACAAACCCATTTAAATTGAGTATTAGTTACAACGAGCACTGTGTCCAGGGCGAAACCTAGGATAAATATAACAACATAAGTAATGTTAAGATCAAAATTATTTTGGTATTTTGATTTTTTGTAGATTTTTTTTGTGAGTATTCAATAAAATAAATAGAATAAATATCTAACCATCAACTCAAACATAATACAATAAGATAGTAAACCAGAGTTACGTTTCACATATCTGTCAGGACTAGAAGAATATTATCATCAGAAGAAAACAGGATCATTAGACAATGATGTATTGTTCTTTCTTGGCCTTTTGGAGGCCTGTGGCAGCCAGAAAAAAAAGCCATGACAATTTTTTCGGACATCAATATTATCACAACAACTTTCAGAAAATATTTGAAAAGGATGCGCAGTATACCGAAAAATATCATAGATGACAATTTCATAAGGAATTCTTTAGCATAAATGGGTTAATTCCATTGATGCAAATTTGATCCCTGGTGGTTTTCGGGGTGGTAGGAGTCATATTAACCTTTTTTAGATTAAGAGTTCTTCGAGATATTGTCCTCTGGATCTATGAACATTTTAATAATATGGAATTAGGAGCTATCTTACAAACTAATTGAGTGAGAGTTCGTAAGCAGTGTTCTAATAAACATTAATCCTTAAATTGTTTTCCCAACTATGCTTTCACCTAAAGATTTCACACAAAAATTGTCAGGTCATTTGGCTGTTCTGAGCATTTGTACATGGAAATATTGGTATAGGAAAATCCTTCAAGCCATTAGGGCAAGTAAGTTTCACAGATTCGTGCCCAAATGAAATGCCTGCTTTTCCTCTATTGACAAACATGTGATAAGTAACCCACATAAAACAAACAAAACAGGCGAATGTGGGTGGGAGATACATGGAAAGTAGAAACGTGGACAATAGCAGTATAGTCAGAGAAATAGTACAATAGAAACAATACTTCTACAACATTCTAGGGTTATGGATCTTTAGTGATGACCTATCTGTATGCATTAGGGTTTGGATCACGCATTCTAGTGCCCACCAAGCACCACACACCTTATTTTTTCCATTGTTTCCCATTGCTTCCTTATTGTTGTTTCCCATTGCTTCTCTATTGTTTCCCATTGCATCTCTTTTGTTTCCCATTGTTTCTCTATTGCTTCCCATTGCATCTTTTTTGTTTCCCATTGTTTCTCTACTGGTTCTCTATTGTTTCCCATTGTTTCTATGTTTCCCATTGTTTCTCATTGCATCTCTCTATGTATGCTATGGTTTCTTATTGTTTCCCATTGTTTCTCTTATGACACAATACTGCTTACATTCAAACGTTTCTTGCTATTCACCATGCTTCGCAAATTTATGGTTTTGTTACTCACCACGAGAGGGCGCTGAGGGCAAGAACAGCGTAACAAAACACTATGAGGTAGGCAACGTATAGCAAAACAAAGAAAAAAATCCTCCCGGAACACAGTCAATCAGAATATCACGTCCGCATAACAGTAAGAGGGTCGTGGATGGAGGTGACCTTCAAACGATGACCTTGCATACAACATGTTTTTTTTTCTCACCAGAAAAATCAAAATTTAATATTATTATTCCTGGCGTACTGTCAAAAAGGATCAACAAACTACTACATATCACTCATTTTCCAACGAAGACGACAAGTTCGTCTATTTTCTTTTCGAGTGATTTTTAGTGTCTGGATACAGATGTACTTTTGGCAAGTATATGGCAGCAGAAGTGCATCAAGTTAAAAAGAAAGGCTTGAGTAAATATTTTGATTAAAAAACTCTCGTTAAGAAAAATACTGCGGCCATCACGACAAAGACATCTGCAAATTGACAAGACAATACTAGAAAGCCAAACATTTGACCTTCATGACCTTGAGGTCATTTCCTGTACAGAGACAAGTAGCATACCAAGACCATTTGAGCAAAAACATGTTACATGATTTGAAGGTATACCTCCACCTTTCCAAATTATCCATCCGATTTAACAGCAAATTTGTCTAAAATCCAGATCACATGATCAAATTGATTTCAACCTTCTCTCTCATTGGTCAATTGTCTAGCTAAATTTGATTGTATAAAAAAGTCATAATTGGTAGTTGATCTTGATTGGTTAAAAAAGTTGAGATAATAATTAGTAAAGCTTGTGGTGTATAAAAGTCACCCCACTAGTTTGAGTGTATAAGAAATCAGGGCGGCTGCCAATCTCGGAAAGCCGCATATCTATGATTCGTTTACCATGAGATAAAAATTGCGAGTAAATCTAAAAAGGCACTTGTAGGAACCAGAAACATCTTACTCCTCTATAAGAACCACTCGTTCTAACACCTCTACACTTCTATACAGCGAGCGTTGAAGGAAAGCCCACCAGCTCCAGCCCCATATTAGGGCCTTTCCCATATCTAGAGGTCACAACCCAAGGTCAAGAAAGGGAATAGGGCAGAGGGGAATTGGGGAGAGGGGAATAGGGGAGAGGGGAATAGGGGAGAGGAGAATAGGCGAAAAAGGGGAAAAGGCGAAAAAGGGGAATAGGCGAAAAAGGGGAATAGGCGAAAAAGGGGAATAGGCGAAAAAGGGGAATAGGGGAGAGGGACAAGAAGGCTAAGGAAATAGGGGAAAGAAAAGGAGAAGTAGTAAGGAAAAGGGGAAGTAGGAAGGAAAGATTAGAAATGGTAAGTGGAGAAATGGTAAGGTAAGAGAAATGGTAAGGTAAGAGAAATGGTAAGGTCAGAGGAGAAATTGGAGTAAGGTAAGAGGGTAAGGGAAACGGGTAAGAGGAGAAATAGGGATAGGGTAAGAGGAGAAATAGGGATAAGGGAAGAGGGTAAAAGGGGTAAGCGAAAAGGTGGAAAGGTCAGTAAGAAAAAAGAGGGGAAAGGGTTGAATAGGTTCTGTGCTAGTGGCCTTCACTTCAACTGCTGTATTCACCAGAACCAAAGCTAGCTATCTGCTAGTGAAACATTCCGATCTCTTAACCCGTTCATGCCCGTAGCCGCCAAAACCACCTGGCGATTTGATACAATCTCTCATACAAAGCAAGTTTCAGAAGAATATCTGAAGGAGAAATGTTGATCAGAAACTTGCTAACAAATCTCGACCAAATATTTTTCCAACTTATGCATAACTCGAAAGTTATTTTCAAAAGTATCAAAGACCCAGATGACACTTGTCAAGGTCATATCTACACATGAGCGGGTTAAATCAGTAACGCACATCTTGCGACAAAACCAACACATTCTTAAACCTTTCTGTAAAACCCACTTGCATACATGAATACATATTTAATTATGAAAATAAGGTGCAGCTTCTAATAATGGTCAGTTCACTATAAACACTGACATTGAAGAGAAGAAAAAATTTGTATATTTGTTTCACAAATGTCCAACTGGTAGCGAATATTGAAAAACATGGCAAGAGCTCAAGTGATCTGTTGCAACATGCAACACAATACACATTAGACCACCCAACTATCGGGGCAAATCTTTCACAGTTGGCTCTCCCTTAAGGAATACAAAGAAGTCTTTCATTTAACCATGCTTCTCTCGTTTCAAAATATCTAGAAGGGCACTGGACCTGTTGGCTTGCATGATTCAAAGTCTTTTTATCGTAAAGCTTTTTCTATTGGTTAAAGTTACAATAAATTCTTTCCCTGTTCAACTAATTTGTAATCATATAACACATGTTGTGATAAAATCACACTTCAAAATTTTCTATACCATTCAGTTGAGATCAGATACAGAAAAGAACATCTCAGTTGGTACCAGTTTATACCGTCTTCATCTCCATTAACCAAAACAGTCTAATGGTTTACTGAATAAAATTCGGCAAAAACTACTCCATGTCTGAAAACCAAAGCATGATAGCAAACAAGATACCATAAGATCCATGTACATGTTATAGTAATTTAAGTTATTATAGCCAACCATTTCTCTTCAACACTTCCTTAAACACACATAGTAGTTCATTAAACATTTCACAAAGATAAAACATCAGTATTCATGTTTTCGATAGAACCTGCTGTTAATGTTGCAATTAGGATCAGTTGTTAAGGTCGCAGCTTTAACCTATAGTGTTAAGGTGTTAGCTTGAACCTGGTGTTAACATTTCTGCTAGAAGCTGATGTTAACATTAAATCTGCTAGATCCTGGTGTTAACATTTCTGCTAGAAGCTGATGTTAACATTAAATCTGCTAGATCCTGGTGTTAACATTTCTGCTAGAAGCTTATGTTAACATTAAATCTGCTAGATCCTGGTGTTAACATTTCTGCTAGAAGCTGATGTTAACATTAAATCTGCTAGATCCTGGTGTTAACATTTCTGCTAGAAGCTTATGTTAACATTTCTGCTAGAAGCTGATGTTAACATTATAGCTAGGAACTGGTGTTAACATTTATGCTAGAAGCTGATGTTAACATTTTAGCTAGGACCTGGTGTTATCAATCTAGCTAGATGCTGGTGTTGGTTTAGCAGCCAGAACTCTGGGTTTAAGTATGACATTTCAGACACTGTAGAGGAAGTGGCAAAAGAGACTCAGGCGAGGGCTCAACATGAGATATTACCCACTAGCCCTGGGTGCGTAAAATTGTCGGAACTAAAAAACTTTGGGTGACCAATCACCAGTAAAAAAGTTTTCAAGTACTATGTAGCAAATCTACATTTACTGTAAAGTTTGAAATATTAATGTGGAACTAATATAAGCGACTCTAACGAGTAGGTCGGATTCGCTAATATAACAATCCGTTAATATTTGTTCTATTTCGTATACATATGTGTATCTAATCACAAAATGGTTCACACGCGAATATTACAATCCGCTATTATGAAAAAACGGATCGATTCGCTAAATACAGATTCGTTAATATTTCGAACTTTACAGTATCCTAATTAAACAAAGAGTTTCCAACCTAGAAAGGATTTTGGGGCTGGTAAAATTGATTTTCTATGCGTACAGGGCTAGTGAGAACTTGGATATCGTATTTGGGATTTGTCAAGCCCTGAATTAATTCACCTGTGTAGTAATGGATCATTTTCTGGTATACCTTGGTATCAAATGCCTTTTTCATAGGTGGAGACTAGTGGGGCAGCTAGCGAACAAAAAAATACAAATACTTTTTCTTAACCCTTCCAATGCTGAGACTACTTTCGTCCAAAGCACAAGAATGCAAGATTCTTGAAAAACCATTGAAACCCTGTCGTCTTGGTATTCATTTAAAAGCTCTCGCCGAGTACTCTCAGATGAGTACCAATTTGCCAGGATTTCAGTAATATTTCGGGTTTTTTGCATCTTTTTGTATTGGCCAAATTAGCCACCAGCAGCATAAGGGTTAAGTTTTCACCACAGATAAATAGATTAGATAAAGGAGAAAGACTATAAGAAGCCAGTAGAAACACTTAAAATTAGAAAATGACTTGTCGTTATAAAACAACTGCAGGACAAGGAGGTATTCTTGGAAAAACATGCACAAAAGAAAACAAAACGGTTCAAGAACTCAAATATTGAAGTAGACTGGAATTTCGATCGTTACGTTTTCGTGACTAGCCAGTTGTAAGTGTTGGGGGAAACCGGTGAATCTGACAAATTTGGAATTTAAGATTTTTCGTCACTTTTTCTGCCATATTGCAAGTTGTGACTAGCCAGTTGTAACTGGGAGAGGACACCGGAAACCTGGCGAAAACTACCGCCTATCCCCAAGTCACTGGCTACTTTCTCAAATACCCTAGCCATAATTCGAACCCGGGTAGTGGTGAGAAATAGCTAGCAGTCTGTGACAATATCGAGTTATTGCATTGCCATATATTCAAACTATTAATGGATTGATTAATATTTCTAGATAAACTTCAGAAGTCTGTTAGAATTTTAGGCCAAAGGGTGACAATACATGGGCATTGCTTTGTCGAAAAATTCAAACTATTAACAGATTAATATGATTTTTTCTATCTCTTTTAGTTCCAAATGGGGTTTCTGTTTGAGTTCAGGATCCCTTTTTCCCTAATCAAAATAAGAATTAAATCATTCATTCCCCAACCCATCCATATCAAAGAATACCGATGTAGCCATGTGAACAATGGAACATTGTTTATAAAAAAGTCAATACTGATAAAATCTTCAGAGAATTCATCCACAGAGGATGATATTTAAGAAGTATTTTCACCCAGAATTTCTCAACAAAAATATTCCACAATTTTCAGTCCCACTGATGAGCAAAATGAAATGGATGGGTTGGCAGTTACTTATAAACCTCTCTCTTATATATCTCCTTGTCCAGCAGTTAGGAGTTTTTAAAAAGATGTGACAGATTAACGTTAAGAGGGTTAAAATAGAATTGAAAATAGCGGACACGAAGTTCCGGCAAGTCAAGTATAATAGGATTAAATTAATGACTCTGGGGCAAGACCAATAACCTGTTGTATCTTACCAAATCATGCCTGTATAGCAACCAAAAATGTCCAAAATTAAAATTAAAACTGAATTCCTCTGGTATATTTCCATATATCTATCATGCATCCTAATAACACTCAGCTATGAATGGCCTTGTTTGTGCCAGAATATTAATTTGTATCTGAGAAATGTTGAATGTTACTTTAATATTGGACATTTTTGGGCACTATAAATAAGCATGATTTGATGACAGCCTACTCATATGTATGTATATACCTCACCACAATATAGGCAACCACAATGAATTCCAAGATGATTTTTTTTACTAGTGATCAAACTGGAATTTTTCTGCCCAAATTAGATATCACATGATTGTTCTTTTTTTTCAAATGTATACTCTGATATCTTCATGTGGTAAAGCACTTTGAGAATGAATAAATACATCGGCTATTTCCTTTCCATTCTATAGCAATCACTGCTGCTTCATTTTCGGTTTCAATTTTAAAACTTGCCCCTTTTAGAAAATGTATTGGATAAAAATTGCAAAACCAGGTTTAAATGCACCAAATAAACTCAGAAAACAGCAAATGCTAACTTGTTACACACAATACGCCTTGTTTAGTATACAATAATACAACAGGATTAAATAAACTCTTATTAATATTCATCAACATAGTCAAAGAGGCTAAACTCTTATACAAATCAAATGAACAAAAACCCCACACCATAATAAGGAAATCAAATCTGTATACATTCAAACTTGACGAGCACTGCAATCACATTTCAAATTCAGAATATGTGAGAAATGTTGACATTATTCATATTTAAGACAATCGATCAGCTGACTATTCAATCTATTTGCATTTGGAGTCTACTCAAAAAATAACACAAAAAATTATCCAGAAACTAAAGCAATATATTAAAAATATTTGTCTGATAGCTGTTCTCGGTGGATCTAAAAAAACGTTTCTTTAAATATTTTTCAAATATATCGCTTAATTCAAGGAATTCTATGTCAAAATATACAGAAATTCCAGATGCAAATGATTAAATGAAGATACTTGAAACTATATCATAATCGTAACCAATTCAAATTGTTTACCAACCGATTATTTGTGCATACATAGATATAGATGCAACTTAAAAATTTGAGTGGAGGTTGGAAATCCATTTTAGAATATCTAAAAGTCTGAAGAAATACAGAACGACCAAGGTGCAATTTTCTCAGTCCTGCGGCAGGGCTGATTTTGTAGTTAAAGGAATAATAAAATTTGATAAGAAATATTTTACAGACGTCTGCTCACTTGGTCAAGCGTTCTGACAATGCATTGGAATGTCAGTATGTGTAAAATATTTTCTTTCTGTAGTTAAATATGCACTAAACACACAATCCAAATTGAAGTAATGTAAATCCACACTTGGTGACTATGGGGTTCAATATACTGACCATTCACATGAGTAGTTGAGTTCACTGACAAAAGGTGGCCAGTTAGTTCAATACACTCTCAATAGGAGGCCCCAATAGTTTAATACATTCACCAGATGACCTCATCATTTCCGGAAAACCATAAAATATGACCAGTTGGTATGTTAATAAACCCCCACTCCAAAGTTAATAATAATGAACAAAACTTATGTAACTCTCAAATAATAATAATAATAACGATATAATCATGATAAATAGACTATATGCATAAAGCAATCTTCAACATAACACAAGAACTAAAGGAATAACATTGGCAACGGGCTGGATGAGAAAGTTTGCAGCTTTGAAGGTCGCAAAATGCCTTCTCCATATACAATAATGCCCTCTTGCTTTGAGGTGTGTCCAGGGGCATATCCAACACTGCTATGGAATGTAAGTATTCACAAAATCCACTTGAAAATGTCTTCATCGAAGTCTGAGGCACTTTACTAGTAGAGCTGGGGAGGACGCTGTGGTAGTCTCTTTAAGTAGAAGATCTTGAGGTACTCTCTGTAAGTAGAGCATCTTGAGGTAATCTCTTCAAGTAGAGGATCCTGAGGCACTCTCTTCAAGTAGAGGATCTTGAGGTAATCTCTTCAAGTAGAGGATCTTGAGGTAATCTCTTCAAGTAGAGGATCTTGAGGTAATCTCTTCAAGTAGAGGATCTTGAGGTTATCTCTTCAAGTAGAGGATCTTGAGGTACTCTCTTCAAGTAGATAATCCTGAGGTACTCCCTCCAAGTAGAGGATCCTGAGGTACTCTTTTCAAGTAGTAAAGACACCTAAGGTACTCTCTTCAGGTAGAAGATCCTGTTAATGTTATTATCATTCATGGTATGTATAGTGATGGAGAGCTGTGTTAGTCTTCATCTTCAGATGCTCTTCAGCTGTCGAGTACATCCACTATCATATAAAGCTGCATTTTAAGGTAGTATCTTCATGTAGAGAACAGTATTTCTTTAAGGTAATCTCCTCATGTATTTGTGCTCTTCTCAAATTAGAGGGCACCTCCCACATCAGCCGTGATTTCTGAAAGGAAAAAAAGGGTCATAAGATGGGTATTTAAATTTTCTATTTTTGGGAAACATTGAATACTATAGGAATAGAAACTTTTTCGAAATATGTTCAGGTGTTCCATAAAGTTAAGATACAAAAGCCCCTGTAGTCCTCTTATCTTGGATTTTGGATGATAAGCTTTTATTAATAGAAATGAAAATGAGAATCAAATCAATCCTGTTATTTTCATTTTTTTTCACAATGGGTTAAATTAGTTAGTGGTGGTCTTTCCCCATATATTTTCAATCTAGTATTCCCCAATACCTGGTTTAGATAGCAGAAGTCTTTCCGCATAATTTTCCCCGCAGTTTCCCCAATACCCCAGTTCACCTAGAAAGAGTCTTTCCCCATATTATATCTACACATTTTCCCCAGTTTTCCTAGCAGTAGTTTTCAATGGATTTTCCACAGTAACTGGTTTAGGTATAGCAGTAGTCTTTCCCCATATAACCCCCTCCCCCAGTTTCCCCATAATGTGCCCAGTACCTGGTTTAGCTAGCGGTAGTCTTCCCCATATAGTTCCCATAATGTGCCCAGTACCTGGTTTATCTAGCGGTAGTCTTCCCCATATAGTTCCCATAATATGCCCAGTACCTGGTTTAGCTAGTGGTAGTCTTTCCCCATATTTTCCCCATAATGTGATCAGTACCTAGTTTAGCTAGCGGTAGTCTTTCCCCATATTACTGGTATTTTCCCCATAAAGTGCCCAGTACCTAGTTTAGCTAACGGTAGTCTTTCCCCATATTACCGGTATCTTCCCCAGAATGTGCCCAGTACCTGGTTTAGCTAGCGGTAGTCTTTCCCCATATTTTCCCCATAATGTGCCCAGAACCTAGTTTAGCTAGCGGTAGTCTTTCCCCATACTCCCCATATTTTCCCCATAATGTGCCCAGTACCTGATTTAGCTAGCGGTAGTCTTTCCCCATATTCCCCATATTTTCCCCATAACGTGCCCAGTACCTGGTTTAGCTAGCGGTAGTCTTGCTGTTCCTCATAAGTGGCTTGTGGTGACGGAGTGTGTCCAGCGAGTGCTGCCACTGCCAGCATGAACGGCAATAATAGCGGAAGCAAGCCAGATCGCGGCAGAAATAGGGGCCCGCTTGCAGGTTACACGAGTTGCAGAGGGAGTCCTCCAGATACGGGTCAATCTGCACCTACAATAACAACAATGGCAACATGGATGAATTTGCAATGCCAATTGTAATTGGTAGAGGAAAAACTGGAGTACCAATCAAAAAACAACTCCTAACACCAATTCACAGGCAACTTTTTCACCAGCCAGATCGTGGCAGAAATAGGGGCCCGCTTGCAGGTTACACGAGTTGCAGAGGGAGTCCTCCAGATACGGGTCAATCTGCACCTACAATAACAACAATGGCAACATGGATGAATTTGCGATGCCAATTGTAAGTGGTTGAGGAAAAACTGGAGTACCAAGCAAAAACCAACAACTAACACCAAGTCACAGGCAACTTTCTGACTAGCCAGATTGTGGCAAAAATAGGGGCCCGCTTGCAGGTTACATGAGTTGCACAGGGAGTCCTCTAGATACGGGTCAATCTGCACCTACAATAACAACAACAACATTTTAAGGTAGTGCTTTCATATAGAGAACAGTTTTTCTTTAAGGTAGTCCCCTCATGTATCTGTGCTCTTCTAAAATTAGAGGGCACCTCCCATATCAGCCGTTAATATCTGAAAGGAAAAAAAAGATCGGTAATTCAATTTTCTATTTAACATTGAATCCTATAGGAACAGAATTTATTCAAAACTTTTTCGAAATATGTTCATGAATTTGGAAATTAGTTTCCGTCACTTTTTCCGCCCTACTGCAGCTAAGTCGTGACTCGCCAGTTGTAAGTGGCGGAGGAAAAACTAGAGTACCAAACAGAAACCAACGACTAACACAAAGTCACTGGCAACTTTCTGACTAGACAGATCACGGCAGATATATGGCCCCGCTTGCAGGTAACACGATTTGCACAGCGAGTCCTCCAGCTATACGGGTTGATCTGCATCTACAATAACAAGTGTCATGGATGATTTTGGAATTTGGTTTCCGTCACTTTTTCTGCCCTACTGCAGCTACGTCGTGACAAGCCAGTTGTAAGTGGTAGAGGAAAAACTGAAGTACCCAGCAAAAACAAACACCTAACACCAAGTCGCTGGCCACTTTGCTACTTGCACCAGTAATAACAGAGGCGACATGCAGAGGTTCAGAGGTTTACTTTCAAATTTTTTCTTGCCAAGTTGGCCATACTTTCAGCTTTAAGATGTCCAACATGGCAGGGTTTAGATGTTTTTCAATAATCTTTGTGCCATTATGGTTTGTATTCATTGGATAGCTCTAGCTGAGTACTCTCAGATGAGTAACCAATCGACAGGGTTTCAGGCGTTTTGCAGGTTTTTAGCATCATTTTGTATTGGCCAAATTAGCCACCAGCAAAACGAGGGTTAAATAGCAGACCTCATGATCTACTCTAAGTAGTACTTACTTTCTTGGTGAACTTGTTGGTCTTGATCTCCACAAAAGCTGCTTGGACGGCCTTCATGTAACTCTTGTGAGAGCTGAACGTCACACGGCCGGAACCTGAAAAACAGGCAGAATGAACGTCACTTACAAAAACAAGAGAGACGTCAAAGGCGTCAACGCGTTGATTGCTTTGTTTGATTTGCTTGACTTTCTTATTTCAATCTTGTTTTCTTTTTGGTCTTTGTTTTTTTACTGGAAAAAAATGGAACGTTTTGTTCCACACATGTGGCTAAAACTTGTTTTGTGGTACAAATGTGCCTTGTGATTAGTCTATAACATAGGGTCTACCAAAACACCACAACATACTAACCGCATAACCTAGGCTGCTAAGAAATGCTATAGATAGAACTTCCATGTTCTACCTCCACATCATGGTAGACACATTGCTTACCCGTGGCAGATATTAAACAGTCAACCACGGTTCTGCCATGGGTCTGACACTGACTGGCGAAATTTGACCAATTTATGCTCACAGCTGCCAAAAGCAGTTGACAATTTTGATCAAATCTGATAGGCAAAAGCATAGTTAGGAAAATGTTTGATGGGGATATGTTTATAAGAACATTATCGACAACTTTCCATAAAATATTTTGCAAAATCATTCTCAATTCAAAAGTTATTCTCAACAGTATCTCAGATCCAGACGACAATTTTTGTATGAGTTAACTTAACCTATAGGATATTTGTGCTTATTGGTATCGATGCTGCCGTATACGACATTGTCGAAGAGATCGTTACAGTGTTATAAATATGGTTGAAAGGAGGGATTTCTTCTAAGGGTTGGCTTACCTATTGGGTAGTTGTGCTTACCTATTGGGTATTTGTGCTTATCGGTGTCGATACCGGCGTATACGACATTCCCGAAGAGATCGTTCATGATGTGGGCGAGGCCCTCCGCATTGAGCATTCCATGAAGGGCTCCGACGAAAACGGTCTTGTTGGAGTCGAGGCGCTGACTCGGTTGACGAACAAAATTTGTGTCGCTGAGCACCCACGGGATCACCTGGACCTACAGAGATATAGGGTGACAAATATTGCATTAATTAGTACTGTTACTTGATACAATGCCAATTTTGATTATTGAATGGCGAATGGTTGATCAAAATCAAACCTACAATTCTCCCTCAACTTACGATTAATTACACTATTATTTTCAAAATTATCAAACTTCAAGCAAATCTTGTCAAGCTGATCTCCAGACATGAAAGGGTTAAAAAAAAGGATTCTTTAGTAAGGGTTGAGCATAATTACCTCCTTGCATCTCATGCGACGGCTGGAGATCTTGAAGTAGTACTCGCCACCATTGCTGAAGTCGTGGGTGCAAGCCTGGAGGAGTCCTTTAACAGACTTCTCAGTCTCAAACAGAACATACACATATCCTGTAAGTAAAAACATAAGTAAGAATGTTAATGCGGGTCTGGAGTAGTCTCTTTAACAGACCTCCCGGTCTCAAACAGAACATAAACCTATCCTGCAATGGAAATGATAAGTCAAATGTTAACCTTGGTCTGGAGTAGTCCTTTAACATATACCTCTCTGTCTCAAATAGAACATACACATAACCTGCAAGTAAAACACAAGTTAGAATGTCAATGCCGATTGGGAGGAGTAAATCAGAATATGAAAGTTAGAAAAATATGGTAGAAATCAAGATTGCTTTTGTTGGTGAGTTCATTGTTGCACAAACTCTTACCTCACACCTAGAAAATTCATTAAATAAAGTTTTTGATGCAGAAATCATTATACCAGAATCCCTCTCATGATTTTCAAATTTATCTAAATTTCACAAATATCAACCGCAAAATGGATTATTTATATGCATTTTATTATCAGTTGAAAGCAATAAAATCGTGGAAAAATCCGCCTATTTCTTTATCTTTGATAATCGAGAAAATACCTACCTTGGCAGCACTGAGATCGAGCAAAAGTGAGAAAAACTTATTCTAAAACTTCTTAAATCATCAGTAACCATAACAAATGCTGAATCAAAACATACAACAAATAAGTAATTAACATGTTTTAGTATTCAAAATACTGGAAGATCAACGTCAAATGGTAAATTCAAACTATTTGAAACAGCAGAAGCACAAATGCATTGCAAAAAAAGAAAGAATAAAAAAAACTGAGGTTAAAGAACATCTATGAATATAGACAGGTCAATAAAATGCACAAGTGCAGAGACAAATGTGGGGTTTGAACAAAGGGCAAGCATTTTTTCTAAACCAATTATACTCGCAGTGGCCAAAAGCAGGCTGACGGATTTTTCAAAGTTTTCACGTTTAGGCACAGTTGGGAAAATACTTGATGGAGATTACCAGCAACTCTACTTCAAATCCTCCAGATTTCCAAGTTATCATCAAAAGTATAGAATGATTTAGGCGAAAGTTTCACAAGGAACTCTTAAGCATTAATAGGTTAAGGTTTGCTTTAAGTCCAAATTAAAGAAATGCTATTTTCAACATAAAAGATTGAAGGATATGGGTGAAGGGTCACAATTTTTTAAGAACTGTTTGCTCACTGAAAATTAAAGAACGGGGTCAATACCACCAAAAGGCAATTCAACAATTGATTTCACAAAATTAATGCATTTTTTCATTAGCATGCAGTAGGATTTTTGTAGATATTATTAATTTCATATGAAAACAAATTGCCCAAAGTGATATTTTGAACTCATCTTTTGAACACCCCCCCCCCCCCCCCACACTCAATATGTACCTCTGCACTATGCACTCTGTTTCCGCAGGTTTGACTCACTATATAGGTTAGTTCTGCCTTAATATATTGGCTGAGGCTACTTTCGTCCTAAGCACAAGGATGCAAAGATTCTTGAAAACCATCCAAACCCTGTCATATTGGTATTCATTGGAAAGCTCTCGCTGAGTACTCTCAGATGAGTACCCATTTGACCAAGTTTCAATAATTTTCCAGGATTTTTGCACCATTTTGTATTTGCTAAGGTAGCCACCAGCAGCATAAGGGTTAACAAATATCCCATAAATTCAGACCTTATATCTCTTGGTAGGTGTATTCTGTCGATACATAACTGCTTCTCATCGAAAGACATATTTCAAGGTAAGATTAGAAAAGGTTCCTTTGAAACAAGATCTCAAAAAATTAAGAGTGAAGTTCAGCATTCATTTTACTGAACTTTTCAATAATATTGTGTAACCTATGTCATCTTATGTCCTAATAATTGGATTAACGAAATAAGTGATTATATATAGAGAAATCCATGACTAAACACATGACTTAGGTAATTACTTGAAAAAACTTTCATGCTATATAATTTTGATATTGGGAAAACACCAGACTGAATAATTTCTTTTTTAAAATTTTCACTAGACACGTGGTAAATGCAGGGCTCGAAATTAGGGTGTGCCGGTAGCCAAGGGCTACCTTGAATTCTCCAGGGGCTCCCTCATATTTCTGTGGGGAGCACAAAAATGCACTAGTTTCTATACACACCACTTTTAGGTAGCTTTGAAAGTTGCAATTGGGCTCCCTGGAAAAAAAACTTAATTTCGAGCCCTGAAATGACTACTGATCCATTTATGTGTCCATTACTGATATAAATGCTTACATGATACAGTCACCTGGTGACAACATTTTTGATGTCACATATTGGCTATGAAAAAGACACAGTTCGACAGGAATGATTGTTTGTACTTCGTCAGAGATTTATTTTCAAATTTTTCTGGAGTCTGCATTTAAGTTAAGAGCCTCATGGTCCTAATTTTGTGAAATATTGCTCTTATAACAAACACTGGTGTGTCAAGTGACAGAAAACTGAGTAGATATTTCTGATATAATTCTTTTATGGCTCTTTTTGGTCAATAATAACTTCTTGGAGTTTTAAGAGCATGTTATATATAAGTACATTAGTCCTTTGGAAGTGCAATATTTTCAAATCTAAGGCATGTAAAATGCAGGGTTTTACCTGTAGTATATAGGGTTTATACTATTGGACAGCCCTGCGAAAATACTTTGAAAAGTATCAGAGGGCGAGTGATATTGTAAATTAGTGAAAATATTTTTGAACAAAGTGTGGCATGTTGGCCACTAAAATATCATGCTCAAGGACTGACTTTCTGTGGTGGAGTATTAATAAACTTGGACACCCCTGCGAGAATATTTTAAAAAGGATAAGAAGCTGAGTGATAGTCTAACTTTGTGACAATATTTATGGCATGTTGACCCCTAAAACATCACGCTCAAGGACTGACTTTTTGTGGCCAAGTATTTATAGACTTGGACACCCCTGTGAGAATATTTTGAAGGGAATAAGTGGCGTAGGGATGAAAAAAAGAAGCAACTAAAAAAGCTTTTCAGCAAAACGAACCAGGGTGTTTACCCTTGGGTGGGTATCGGGGGTGTTTCCCATCCTTCCCTGGCCACTCAATCTTCAGCGGGCCAAACGCCTTGAACGTGTTCTGAAGTCCGGCTGAAGAAAAAAAAAGGAAAAGATGTAGAAATAGCAGTGGTAATCCAATCCCTGTGGTCTTGATGTTTCAACTAAAAGTTTTCTTTAACTTAGCTTTTTGAGCTGACCTGAGTTACAGAGTAGGACCGTTTTTACTATTTTACATTGTTATTACCTCAAATAACGTCTTCCTGATCAATGAAGGGTATATTTGTACAATGCACATCTGCTAAATATACTATGCTGGGGCAACTAGATGGAAAATCTGGAGTCCCTGCAAGGTAATACCTTACAACACACGATTTTGATAGAAATTTTAGTTACGAAAGTAAGTCCACAACAGTTAGAGACAGCAATACAGAATACACCTATAACTGTTATTTTGAGTGTGTTACCAGCATCGCAGCCTTGATCACAATGACATAAAATGTAAGTATCAAAGATGGCAGCCTCTTGGGTGCTTCTAGTAGTAACGACCTGCATTCGTTAACGTCTGGCGATGTTTTTAAAAAGTCACAAAGCTTTCACTGACAGGTATTTGTTATAGACGGTAACAAATATAGATATAGATGGTATTGTTAAGAAACAAAAAAAAAGTGATATTAACAGAGACCTACCATCAGTTATATCCTACGGTACTCCGCCCAGAAAGACCTTACAGGAATAGCTGGGGTTCTTGTAGGCTTTAGAGACACCAACACAGCGCCCCCTGGATATCAAGCAGAGTACTATCACCATCGTCTTACCTTCAGTTATATCCCACGGTACTCCACCCAGAAAGACCTTACAGGAGTAGCTTGGGTTCTTGTAGGCTTTGGGTGGCAGTTGACCGCTCCATGTACAAGTGGCATCATAGACAGCTGAAAACAAACAAGAGAGATCAATTCAGAATTTAACAGTTCTCTAGAAAGTCATCTTGATCATTGACACTTTTTTTTTTACCAAAATCAATGCGAGAGGGAGCTAAAAAAAAGTTTAAAAGAGTGAAAAGTGAGGATGTATTTTTTACTGACATCAATGGAGTAAAACGATAACTAAATATTGATGACCTGACACCTACTGAGCAACTTGGAAACTATATGTATATACGTTTAAATTTTTTTTTATTGCTAAATTGATAGCAGACAAGTACTTCTCAGTGAAAGGGTTGTTTCGCACTGGGCACAAGTTAGAAAAAATGTGTTTATTTTACAGACGATAACCTTTCCAATGCGGAGGCCATTTTCATCCTAAGCACAAGGATGCAACGATTTTTGAAAAAAAATCTAAACCTTGTCCTGTTGGTATTCATTGGAAAGCTTACGCTGAGCACTCTCAGATGCCAGGGTTTCAGTCATTTTACAGGTGTTTTTTGCATCATTTTTGTTTTGGCCAAATTAGCCACCAGCAGCATAAGGGATAAAATGAAAAGTTAACCTGCTACATTCTGTGGAGTCTAGCAGTGCGTTCGATGGAGTTGGGGTTGTTTGAGTTCGTACAGAAGAGCGAATTGACGGCTGACAGACCAGGGGTTCTTTCACAGCGGGGACATGTTGGAACTAAAGGGTTTATTTTACAGTAGGTTAAAATGAAATCTTACCTGCAGCATTTCTGTAGAGCCTAGCAGCACGCTCGATGGAGTTTGGGTCTTTAGAGTTCGTACAGAAGAGCGAATTGACGGCCGACCAGCGCTTGTCCCTGAAGGGGTCGTTTTGCACCAAAGCGTTTATTTTACAGTCAGTTATAATGAAATCTTACCTGCAGCATTTCTGTAGAGTCTAGCGGCGCGCTCAATGGAGTTAGGATCGTTTGAGTTCGTACAGAAGAGTGAATTGACGGCCGACCAGCGCTTGTCCGTGAAGGGGTCGTTTTGCGCGAAGGAGTTCATGTTGGGGTCCTGATCTTGCCGGTAGATGGCCTGCATTTGCTGTTGCTGCTGCTGCTGCTGCTGCTGCTGCTGCTGCTGCTGAGGCGTCTGACGCAGGAAGTCTGTCTGAATCCCAAGGGCGCGGGCGAGCTCCAAGGTGGTCGGCATCATGTTGTGCGTCGGCATCGGGAGCGGGGATGGGGGACCCATATTTGGCACCATGGGGTTGGGACCCAGAGATAGGCAATTCTGAAATAGAGGGTTAAAACAAGGCTCATTCAACCTCCCAATGCTAATGCTACTTTTGTCCAAAGCACAAGGATGAGCACCAGAGGTTATTCTGAAACAGTGGATTAAATCAAGGTGTATTGAGTAATGTACTAAAACAAAAAAAAGCTTCGCACGGAAATACTCATCATGTTGTTAGCCAGAAAGTGCTAGGGAGTGCGGACATATCTTTTTCAAAATTCTTTTTCTCAATATCCGTTGGGTTCATTCTATGTAAAGATATTGGTTCACTACATAATACTTAATTCATTCTTGAAAAGCAATTTAAACAATTTTCTGTGCTTTTATTCATTTCTTCTGGCTAAATTAAGAGGTGCGTCTGCCCATGGCAACAGGCCTTGTGCAGTAAGGGCCATAAGACAATAAGAAGGGGCAGAGCCAAAAGAGGGGGAAAGGGTAAAAATTGAGGGAATGAAGATATACGAACCATGAGCTCCATCAGTGATGTTTCTGAGGCATCGCTGCTGATACCGCTCGTATCGGAGTCAGCGGGTGAGGGGCTTCGCGTGATGAGGCGTCCAGAGGAGTTCCCGTACGCCCTACCGTAGGGCGAGGGGAGACCCTGGGAGGAAGGCGTCCCGGGCGACATCGCCTCATAGTCACTACTGAAACAAACATGAAAAAAAAACTTCAAAATCGAATAATTAACAAACCAGTGTCCAAATAATGCACCAGTCAATTCCTGACAGGAAGGTGGCAGGGAAAGTGTGTACATTAGCTAAGTATATATGTGAAGCCCTATATAGCATCAAATGGCAAAGAAAAATCACTCTGTGGAAACAAGTCTCCTCAGGTCTTAGGTAAGTAGTACTAAGTACATTGCCGACATTTAATTCCTGCACTGAATGCATGGACGACCGCACGCCCAGCTTTCTAGGAATGGATGTGAACACAAGTCCATGATCTCACAACTGAACAAAACTTTGATTCGTCAGCTACGTGGGTCATTGATATGCTTGGCTTATTCTTTGATATGTTATCCATGGATGTTTGTACAACCAGGCACTGGTAGCGTCCGGTCGACTGGTGCAGGAATTCAAGGTCTGTACTGTACATTATTCAATGGCTATACAAGTCAGTAGAAGATGACCTGTATCGCTGGCTGGATTCATACCATATAAATGGGCCTCCAGAGTTAAGAGTCGACAAGGACCATAAGGCCTAAACAAAAAATATGTTCGTTTCCTATTACATGCTAGAAAAAAATAGGTTAGGTAGGTAGGGAATTAATTTTATTTTATCATAATTTTTTGTCTCTCCTCCATGCTGCATTAGATGTAAATGTAAAATAGCAGCATCGAAAATAGTGGGGTATCTCAGTCTATTTCAATCCACTGAACTAGTATTATATGCTGATATTTGATGATTTCTTCTTTCTTGATTCAATTTCCTTTGTATGCCATGCATGGAATATGAAGCAGTTACAAATGTTTACCTTGCTTTTAAAAAAGAAATAATATTTTGGCAATAAAAAAGATTAGGGGAGGGGCAAAAGAAAATAGGGTAGGTAGGGTAATAGGAAACGAACATCTTGTTTTCTTAAGCCTAACTCACAAAAATGAAGGAGACTCTAGGGCACAGAGAAATTTCTAGAGATGTCATTGATATGAAATTTTATCGATTCGATTAATTGATATATATTTCGATTCGATTCAATTCGATACACCATAACGTGCTCGTAGGGCACAATTATTTATAGGGATGTCATTGATATCCCTTTTTTTGCGATTTGATTGATTGCTATAGCCATATGCCTGAGTAAAGTACACCATTCCTTCCAATATCTATTACAAAAGCCATAGAAAATAATTCAATATTTAGTCAGAGTTTCACTTTGCGTTAGTTTAACAGGAAAATGCGTGGCAAAAGTGTATTTTCTATTAATAATCATACGCCATTATTGGGGTACAGATTATCGATTATTTCGATTCAATACCCAACCATTCGATTCGATTTAATTGACAATGTGAAAATGTCGATTTATCGATTTGTCGACTATCGATGACATCCCTAGAAATTTCATATTCAATTTTCTGGAAATATTACTTTAAACCACTGTTTCATGTCAATGTACACTATATATGGATAAAAGAGAATGAAAGCATACATATAATTACTATTCTTAATAGATAAGAAGCCTTTGTCTGGTAGCCAGTGGGCTCCTTACAAGAAAAGCCTGGGGACTAGGGTTGGGAATCGGTTGCAATTTCATGATCGATAATCAGTTACAGCCAACCGACCGATTATCGATCATAATCAGTTCATCGCACTTTTGCAGTAATTGCATGGGTACTAGAGGTCTAGAGCCTAATAATAAGTGATAGTCTATGACAATTACTTGCTATTAGCACCTACCTTAACTTTGTTTTGAAGTGTTTTTGGGGCTTAGTTTCATAGCAAGAAAAGCTCTGACAACATGTCTGTCATTTAATTCTATATTTTGCCACTAGGTGTCACCTTTTCCGATTATTATCAATTGCCAGTTTTGTAATAGATTAATCAGAATCAGAGAGGTAAACGATCGATTATCGATTATAATCAATGATCGTCCCAACACTACTGGGGACCTAGATTAATTTTTAGCATGGGCATTGAGCACCTAAAAATGCATTTTGCAGCAATGCCAAACCTAGTTCAATAATATTGAACCTTACTATATATGCAACAATATCTTATTGTGGATGTTCTGTGTTGCACATGTAAGGTTCAATGCGATCCTCTAATTTTATGTTAGCAGCGGTGGTTTAGCATAAAACCAATAAACGGAACCAATGCTAGGCTTCTTGGTCCTGAAAGTGTCATTAATTACCATATTATGTCTTCTTCCAACAAATATTCTGGATATTTCGCAATAGAAACATAACATACTATTCAGGTTAATAATATACTTGACACATGTTGCATTTCCGCTAATCCAAATTTCCGTTCTGCAAATAATTCTGACTATTACAAAACCAATATGGCGGACATATACAACTTTTCCAAGTCCATCTGGAGATGAAAAGAGCCTGATATAGTCCTATTTACACGGCGCGGACCAGGCCTCGACGTTAACGGTAGCCCGATAGCCCGGGGCTAGTCGTAAAGGCTCAGGGCTAGATGTTTGATTGTTTGCCTAGCCCAGCTGGGCTAGGTCAAATTTTATCAGCATTACATGATTTGTGCACTTTGACCACTAGCACTTCAGTCTGGAGTGGCGATTCTGGGTTATCAGCAGTAGCATCGCCACTCCAAAGTCTGTGGTGTTATGAAGTGCACAGTGCACTCGCAAATAGAAACCGGCTTATCCATAATGTGCCGGTTAGAGTTAATAGCCAATAAAAACACTTTTATGTGCCAACCGGGTTATAGTTGATCTGCCGGTGGTTCAATCGAATTGAACCATCACAATTGCCAATATCAAGTAGATAATAGCATTGGAGCAAACACAGCAGAGACAGCACATGGCATTAGTGCTTCCCTGCTGTGTAAAACAGGTATGTACATGTTGGGGGTGGGGATAATAAACTTAAATGCATTAAATGGAATGGACAGAATATTCAGCCCCAGGCTATTTATCATAATTTATGTGTGGCTTATTTCATTGGCCAATCCCTTTCCCACCAAAAAGGTTCTCCCCAAGCCACAAGTTTCCCATAAATTGCATTACATTATATCACATAGAAAGAAAAGTTATAACAGAAATGAAATGGCTAAGAAAAGTCAACCAGACCTTTCAAAGTTTTTTTTTAACACATTTGAAATAGAGTGCATACAACATGAGAGAGTGACTGACATAAAGCGATACTACAAAGCAAATTAATACAGGGGTAAATGGTGGGTCACAAATTGGTAAATAGCAAATATCATATTTTTCAGCACTTTTTGGTCATAGATTGTCAGGGCTAGGGAAAAAAATCAGGGCTAGTGAAATTTTGGGGAACTAGCCCTGGTGGGCTAGTGCAAAATTTTCTTAACGTTGAGCCCTGCGGACTTTAAATTACGACGGCAATACATAGAGCTAGCCATCAGGGATTGAAAAGAGGAAAAATACGTTTCCCATCTGTTTGTATGTGCCCAGATTATAGCAAAATGTTTCCGCTCAAAATTTCGGCGGAAGAGTGCTAATTAACATATGATTTTTAAGACTTAACACTAAACCCTACCGTCAGTAAGATGAAAACAGAAATGGGAAAATAGGTAGGGTTTATGTCTGAACTATGCCAAACCAAGCTTTAAGGCCTAAAAAAAAGTTGTTTGTTTCCTGTAACCCTACCCTAAAGTTTTTTCCGCCCTCCCAACTCCCAATCAATGTAAAACATGCATAAAACACACATTTTTGACCAAAGAAATAATCCCCCAAAAAAGATTTTACCGACCGTTACAGGAAACAAACAATTTCTTTTTTTAGGCCTAATAGAGGAATAGATCCTGACTGAGCGGCTTTGTTGCATAACACATAAAGATTGCTCAGCTAGGACCTAATTTTATTATAATATGACATCAATCATTTATCATTTTGAGTCATTTAATAGGTGAAAAACCGCCAAGGCAAGGCTTTATGACACGCTGTCTTCAGTCTGAAGATGAAAACACAGTCACCCCTTTTAATAATTATCGGCCCATATTATTAGGGTGATCCAAATTACTTGGGAGTTTACGGTATGTCAAACCCTCTTAACCCTTAATCGGCTGGTGGCGAAGTTGGCCAATACAAAATGATGCAAAAAACCTGAAAAAATAACTGAAACCTTGGCAAATGGGTACTCATCTGAGAGTACTCGGTGAGAGCTATCCAATGAATACCAACATGACAGGGTTTAGAGGGTTTTCAAAAATCTTTTCGTTCTTGTGCGTTGGACGAAAGTAGCCTCAGCATTGGAAGGGTTAAATAAATGGCTTAAATTACCTTCCGGTAGAGTTGGAGTTTGAACGATGCTCCGCTCTGATTGCACGACAAGGCTTTGCTGCGTCGGCTGCACACGTCCACTGCTCCAGCATCCTATTCGATATCGCGCCGGGAACGAAATCTGATTGGTTGAGTTTTGGCGGAAGGATTGGATTGTGTTGAGTAGCAGGAAAGTTCAGCGCGTTGAAGGGAAGTAAACCTAAATGAAATAATAATTGCATTGCAATTAAAATTCAATTGGTATGAAATATTCAATACAATAAAATATTAAATTTAATTGTATTAAATTACAATTATAAGTCAATTGGTATGAATTACCAATTCACACTGGTGCAATTATAATCATAATTCAATTGGTATGAAATATTTACCCGGTTACTGCTCACTGTGGCAGCAAGCAGTTTAACAATTTGTGAAATCTTTCTGGCAAAAGCATAGTTGTAAAATTATTTGAAGGAAAAAGGTTGTCCCAAATTACCGAGCATTTACTGAGTAAAGAGTATTTCAGTGAAAATTTATTCATTTATTACCAATTATACTATGAACTGTTGTAAAATAATCAATTAATCAATTATACAACTAATTGAAACACTTTTAGCGATACAGCTCCAGGGTCTGACAATAACCAGAAAACTCTAAAAGCCTGGTAGGGCTAGTGGCATATGGAATATACTAGCCCTACTCCAACCTGTACTAGCCGTACCTGAAAATCCAAATAATCATTAAAACTTGACCCCTTTTAATTTTCTAAATATGCAAGAAAATATGCTATTAATCTAAATCTTCCTAAAGGCACCAACCAAAATTTCAACATGTCAAATAATCAATCTTATCATGACTGGTAAATTTGTACTAGTCTGGTAGGGCTACAAGGGTTAGTAATTTACTAGCCCTACCGGCCCCTTTTCACATTTTTACTAGTCCAGACTAGTAGGGCTACCTTGTACGTCGGACACTGAGCTCTCAGGAGAACAATAATTGCGGTTTACCTGGATATACCAAGGGGTCCTGAAGGCCGGCAAAGTTGTTTCCTCCAGAAAAAAGTAGTTCCGTGTTGAAGGCACCTGTTGGGGCGTATGAACTAATTGGTACATGATCTGAAACTAGAGCGAAAATGTAACAAGTCAATATTAGTAAGTTAAATTATTAGAAAAAAAGTAGTTCCCTGCATGTTGAGGGCACCTGTTGGGGCGTATGAACTAATCCGTACATGATCTGAAACTAAAAATGAAATTGTAATAAGCAGGGACTGACGCTAACGCTTGACCGATTGCCTGGGGCAATTGCGAGCAAAAAAAACACCATTTTGGACAAATGGAGTTATCGATAATGCACGATAATTCTTGTCAAAAATATAAGCACATGTAATGATCCCAAATTGTATAAAAAAGTCAAGCTAGATACTCACCACAACGCCACTTCTAATAGACAGTTATACTGGCAATCCTCTCCGGTAAATTAAGCGCCATTTTGAAATTGACCATAATCACATTCATGGCAAGATCATCAACGTGACTTCGGTCAATTTCAAAATGGAACTATATTTACCGGAGGGGATTGCCGGTATAACGATCTATTAGGCGGGGAATAAAGGTTCCTTGCCACTTCCACAGCCGCATTCCCACATACAACATGAAAAGGAACTTTAACCCATTCACACTCAGAGTTCCCCAGGAAAGTATCGTCTGCTATTTTCATACTTTTGAAAATTACTTAGAAATAAAGCAAATTCTCACAAAATATTTGAAGGAGAGTTGTTGGTAATATTCTGATAGACATTTCTCCTTCAAATATTTTTGATAAAAACGCTTTTGTGAGGAAAATATCAACAGAATAGTCAGGCCTGTTTTGGCCTCTCTATGATCAAATTAAATAAACAGCGAAAAGGCCACACCTTTGTGCTCTGCTGAGGGCATGTTGTTGAGGTTGTTGCCTACGTTGGTAGGAGTCAGGCTGTTCAGGTCCAGGGTGTTGTCAAGTAGCGCGTTGATTTTCATGAAGATTTCGGCATTATTGGTGATGGCGTTCAGTTGGTTTTGGATGGAGTTTGGGTCTTCGTTCACCGGGTCCTCAATGATACTCGGTAACTCCACCCCACCCTGAAATAGACAAGAGGATATTCATGAAGATTTCAGCATTATTGGTGATAGTGTTCAGTTGGTTCTGGATTTTCATGAAGATTACGACATTATTGGTGATCTGGATGGAGATTGGGTCTTCGTAACTCGGTAACGTATCCACCCCACCCTGAAATATACAAGTGGATTTTCATGAAGATTTCGGCATTATTGATGATCTGGATGGAGTTAAGGTTTTCGTTCACAGGATCCTCAATGATACTCTGTAACCCTATCCACCCTGAAATATACAAAAAAAAGTGATATATCTCATGCTGGGCACTATTATATTAGAATTCATTCTCTCAAATAGACTAGTCTGCTAATTAATCCCTAAAATGTTGACATTCCCTTCTATGATGATCAAGCAGTGTGGTGTAGTACATAGATGGCACCACCTGGTTCTATCTCTCAAGGTTTTAGGTTGTCATACTCAAACTGAATCCTCTTTTCCCCTGGTGAGAAAAGTGTTAACTAAATTTACCACTATGGCCATCTTGACTATTTGGTGCCTGGTAACAGGAAACATGACAGGAAAAAACATGATTGACAGCCATAGAAAACTAGGCTATATCTCTAACTACTGGCTAGTCAAGGTTTTCAATCTAAATGTGACAGAAAAAGTGATGATGAAAAAACTTGCAAAATTGTTGATGATTGTCTTACTGACCAGAGAATATTTTTGGAAAATAAGAGATGGGGAAGTTTTGATTAAAGAACCCACCCATAATACTCAATTAGCCCTTCAAATGCTGAGGCTACTTTGGTCCGAAGCACAAGAACGCAAAGTTTTTTGAAAAACATTTAAACCCTGTCATGTTGGTACTCATTGGATAGCTCTCACTGAGTGCTCTCAAATGAGTACCCATGTGCCATGGTTTCAGTCATTATAAAGTTTTTTGCATCATTTTGTATTAATAGCCAAATTAGTCACCAGCAGCATGAGGATTAAAAAAATGTTGTGAATATATGATTAATGTCTAGATTACTTTCAAAAAAATGTAAAGTTCAGACATCCCTTTGTAATTGTAATGCTAGAAAAGTCTCTTAAATGACTGAAAATAAACTAAATGTCGAATGAATTTAATCAGTTCATTGGAATACCATTCAAATACATCAGTGAAAATTTGAAAATATTTCCTAGGATCTTAAAATGCTCAGGAATAAACAATAAATAGTTTTAAAGGAGTTTAAGCAAAGCTTGGAAAAGACACCACCCCTCCCACCTCTTTTTTCAGGAATATCACCAAGATAACATTCTCACTATAAAAAAACCTAGTCCTAGGCAAAGATTTTTTATCTCTATACATTTCACATGAAAACTTGACCAACTCTGAACTGTGTCTACCCTGATTTAGTTATTAAATTGCTCACGAGGTGGCGCACCGTGAGATTCTTCCAGTTTCTATGATGATACTGACTGGCCAATGTGACCACCCTTGGTGCCATCTACCGCCAGTCACAGGAACTAAAACCTAGACATTAAGCAAATGATAGAGACAAGAACAGAAAAGCATAATCTTATGAAATCATAGACTAGGAGCTAGTCTACAAAAAGAATGTAGGGACAGAATCATGCGATGGGCTCCAGACTTTATTTTAGGCTGAGCTCATGAATACTAGAAATTGTATTTTTACGCTGCTTCCAAACGTTTGTAAACGAGAATGAAGTGAACAAAAATCTTGCTGAAACCCCGTTGATTGCATTCAAACGAACCCCTATGTAAGAGTATTTACAACAGATACATTGTTTGGAAACGGAAACACAGTAGCAGATATAGTAACTTAATAACTAAACACAATTACGCGCTGTGCTAATTCAGTAATTGAGGCCGCAGCCCTCTGACGCGATATCAAAAAAAATAGCAGATCATCATTCATCAAAAATTCAATCTTTGAAGTAGAAGGAAGGAAATATTCAATAAATAATATATGTAGCTTCATGTCTCCAGTCCATTTGCAATGGGTTGGAAAGCTAGAGAAAAAATCACCCCGCATCTACATAATCTAGGTTGGTCGAAATAGGGTCTCTGCAAAACTTACTTTTTCGCAAATGACACAATCTTTCAATTCATGCGATTTATATTTCGGTGCCAATGGACAAACAAAAGGTTTGACGCTGTTTAGAATTAACACTGCTACTGATGACAAACTGTATGTCGTTTCTATGAATGAGATTTAAATGTGGAGACACATTTTATGAGTCGGAAGTTCAGGTTGCGAATCCGCCTTTCACTTTTGAAAGTTTGATTTACATTTCGACAATCTACAAGTATAAAGTGCATTTCTACGGACAGACAAAAGCAGTATATTAAATGAATGTTCGTTGGAATTTAATGAATTAATGGACCATGATCTATTCCTCGACACAATAGTAGAAATGTAAATGAGGAGCGGCAATCCAGTGAAGTTCGCTTTGAAAACAGCAAGAGTGCGAGGGACTGGACATCGTCATTGTTTTCAAAAACAAGGCTTGTCCTGTCTGTATACATCATTTACTAAAGCACAGACCATTAAAAAACGTTTCATGTTAAAACATTTCGCAACTAGAAAGGATAAATTCTTACCACGCCCGAAGTTGGCATTCGTATCATCCCGACGCAAGTTGAGTAGAAACAGGTAAAAACGTAGTTTTTAAAAACTTCCAAATAGCTAGTGAACCAAAGTCGTCCGCTTCGCAGACGCAGTGAAATCCTGAGTGATTGAGTTCGAGACAAATTTGCAAATTGTCCGCGACACCCGAAACGGGGTTTTATACCGGGAATTACGCCTTAGATATGCAAAATAATTCTTACCTGACTTCTAAATCGGGAGGTTGTCCGGACACGGAGATAGAGGACGCTTTTCTCAAGGGATGGGTAACGAGTTTTGCACTCAAACAATCTCAGCGTGATAGCGTAGCAGAAATCGTCTGTTGCTGATCAGCTGTTTCTGGAGCACGTGGAAAGCCCGTTCATAAAAGTCAGAACATTCCATATAAGGAAAAGGGGTGTCTTGTCAAAAGTGTGGGTGTGGATCATTTATTTTTACAAATAGAAAACACCTTGATCAAACAAATCATCATCAAATTTATTCAAATATGTCAAATACTTACGTAAGTTCCATTTTACCAGAAAGGATGGTTTTTTAGTTTCTCTTTTGAGAAAAGGTGCGTATTTATTCGGAAACCTTCGTCCCCTCCACAAAATGACAATTGAGTAGCCTTGGATTTATGAATGAGTGATTTGACAGACTGTCTGGCGCCAGGGGGGAATTTCACTCTGACGTCACGTACATGTCATTCATCATCTTATTGAATATCGAAATATGCAGCTTTTTATGCTCGTGTGTGTGTGTATATAAATATATATATATATATATATATATATATATATATATATATATATATATATATATATATATATATATATATATATATATATATATATATATATATATATATTTATATATATATATATATATATATATATATATATATATATATATATATATATATATATATATATATATATATATATATATATATATATATATATATATATATATATATATATATCCTTTGGAAGTTTGGAATTTCGATTTTCGTCGCCTTTTCTGCCATATGTAGGCTGATTCATGACTAGCCAGTTGTAAGAAGTTGTAAGAAGTGGAGGAAATCGGACTACCCGGCGAAATCACCGCCTACACACAAGTCACTGGTAACTTCGTCACATCCCCAGGTACATATCCCCAGGTATATAAATTATCCTACAAATATTAGTCCAATGAATTAGCCTCCTGCGCTGGTTGTTTTTATTACTGTTGGTCCTATGTCCAGCTTAAGGGGTGAAATGTCAAATCTGGACAGAAATGTCGAGCCTCTAAAACGTTTATTTTAAATGAACTACTACAACTATATGCGCAGGGCTTCTTTAGAGAAAAATTGGGGGAAAAGGCGTGACTTAGTCTCATATTTGGCAGTAAATGCTTGAAAGTCCACTGGAAATTGTCGCCTGGAAATAAAATAAATTTGACGATAAATTTGGATTGGAAAATGTTTTACAAAATATTTGAAGAAGAGTTGTGTTTAGATGATAAATAATAAATTAGACGATAACTATTGAGTTGAAAATGTTTTACAAAATATTTGAAGAAGAGTTGCGTATCGTGTTTTTTTTAATATTTCATCAAATCTGTCAAGATACTTTTGGCCGCTATGAGCATTGATGGATTAATAGGAATAGGAATGTTCTGCAAGGTCTAACTTTTGGGAAGGAGAGTGTGAAATTCTCTATCACTTTCAGTCCAGGGAACCAACTGACGAAGAAGGGAAGATTATATGGGCGATACCAAAACTCAGACAGGGTGCCAAATAGGTTAAAAACATTATTTTCTGTGCGGGGCAAGCTTCCCTTAAAGTTGACTTACCCCGCCAGCACTTCCACTTGCCCCGCCACCCTGTTAAACAAAGGTGAGATTGGACTTTGCCCAAAACATAACTTGCCGAGCGGGGCAAGTCAGGGTCTTGTCCAGCTTGCCCCATTACCGCTTTTTGCCGAATTCACTTGCAACTTGCAACGGGGCAAGTGGTTATGTTCCACCCTGTCGGAGACGACGCAGATTTGAGCGAAATATACCTGCTCACTTAAACCTTTGCAACGATTTTTGAAGATGAATTAAATGGAATGGTATTTCTGATTATCTGAAGAACTATACCCATGTCATACACTACCCTTGCGGATGCTAATGGGCCAAGGGGTACTCAGAAATTCCAGGCAAAGGGCAGTCCCTCTTTTTTGTAATGCAGAATTTCCGAAGGGCAATCTAGTGCTTGCATTGAACTGCACCCTCTTACCTGAGGGAAATGCTGAAAGAGTATGTCCCACCACGGACACTGAGATCAACATCCAAGAACATACTCTGCGAGCCGAGAACCAACATGAAAACCTATGGTGACAGATCATTTAGTGCCTGTGCCCCAAAACTATGGAATCAGCTCCCAAATAATATTTGGGCAGCTGGGAGTGTGGCAATCTTCAAACGACAACTGAAAACACATCTGTTCAAAGATGTATTTATCAAATAACTATGTGGATATCAACATCCATTCTTTGACAATGGATGTAATGCGCCTTTGAGCATGTTTATATGGAAAGGGCGCAATATCAAATGACAATATTATTATTATTATTATTATTATTATTATTATTATTATTATTATTATTATTAATAGAAAAAAATACAAATCATACTACGTTCTGAATAATAGACTAACTCCTAGTGTATGGTATGATAAAAACACATTCATAGCTAGTATACGTATAGGCGGCTAAAAGTTTTTAAAGCTGGCCAGATTTCATACTGCACTGTCTATCTCTATCTGCACTGTGTATCATGATAATCAATGATTTAATTCAAAGAGCCTGTCCATGATTTAATTGTGTAGTATTTTTGAATGCATTTATGACTGTACGTGGTCCATCATAAGCCGTAATGGCTGGCTATTTTTTAAACCTTATTTTATTCAATGGTTGCCTTAATCTGGAATGGACAATAAACCCAACAGCATTAGGTAAATGGGCCCCTTTACACAATTTCCTTACAACTTTGTAACTCTTCTATATCTGTGATATTTATAACACCAGACATATTTGTTATACTTCTACTTCTATAGATTTATATATTCATTATAATATGTTTGTACATACTTGTTTTGCATGTTATGGAGCAATAAAAGTTATAAAAAATAAAAATAAACTAACAACCACAATCAAACAATACGTTTTCTCGTTTCTAAATCTAGTGTTAGTTTCTATGGTTGTTTATAGGTGGCGACAATTACGGATGGTCACCCGCGAGCCTAGACTAGCTCCTAGTCTATGATTCCATTAGATCATTCTTTTCTCTGTTCTGATCTCTATCATTTGCTTAATGTCCATGTGTTAGTTCCTGTGGCTTGTGATAGATGGCACCATAGTTGGGCACACCGGTCAGTCAGAATCAATCAGGAACTATTTATTTGAAATAAATAGTTCCTGAATCAATCAAGAAATCCAAATGAACCCATGCTGGCCGCCTGGTGAGTCAATATAGAACTAAATATGGGTAGACATCTTAGAATGTTATAAAAACATAAGGTAAGTTATTAAAGACGTGAAATAAATTTCTTGGCCTAGGACTAGGCTACCGCGAGCCATGCGTGGAAGGCTCTCACTTTAACCCATTGGTGCGTACTAGCGGTCGGGCAACTTTTAACATAACTCACTTATTTTAGTACATTTTGAAAAATATTTGAAAATGGAAAGATAAACAGGAACAACTTTCTGAGAAATTTTATAGGGGGGCTCTCCGCCCCCCATATAAAAACTCTCAGATACTCATCGCCTTCTACCGTACGGTTATTTGTATTATCATGTATATTGTTAGTGATTTGTTATAAGTGTTTATATGAATAAAAATCAAGTGCGCAACAAATTGGTTGAATGCACTTGAATTTTTAAAAAACTTTCAGAGAAATATTTCTACAAAAAAATATTGGTTTGTTTTCAAAATATTTACATATGTGTCAGACTATGAGTATGCTCTAAGTGTGAGCGGGTTAACCTGGAAGAAAGATCACAGGGAGAAACAGATATGGGCCAATTAGCAATTAGCATACACGCACATTAGGCCCAGTGCGCAATCGAAGGTTGCGGGTGTTGCCCTTATCGCGACTAACACGCCTGCAGTGTATTCAGTGCTGCAGGGAAGCATGAGGTCTGTGACAGACGGGAGCTTTCCATCACGGTAGGTACATTTTTCAAAGACAGATAAATTTCTTTCACATTTTCGATTCAGAGACAGATTCTTTTGAAAATTTTCTTATTAAACGAATTGATGGACTAGACAAAATTCAAGTTAGTCAGTCTGATTTAAGGGTTGATTATGTAAGTTATAAAACAGGTTTGAATCTTAAAATGAACCCAATTATTTTAAAATCTTTCCCATTCGACTTGACTAGGGTATATACACAACTAGGCCCGGTTTGTGTAGTCAATCCAGACCAATTTTTCTTCTTATGATTTGCTTCGGTGGCCGGTAGAAAGGCCACAAAGACAAATTAGTGAAATAAAAAGTTGGCCTGGATAGACCTCACCGACCTTGTCTTCTACCAGAGAGCTGTATTTAGCTAGTAGTTCGAGCAACTGGTGCACAGGCGATATTTACTATGTATGTTTATATATATTTGCATATAGATAACATATAGTACAGGTATTTGGATTTGTATATATTTGATTTCATTTCTTTTTGTATGGACAATTCGGAAAATTGACATTAAAGCAAACTGATCTCTTCAACTGAGACTGTTATAATGATAACTGCCCCCCCCCCCCGCTCGGGCTTCTGCGTGAGCATCGGACCATACCATAGCTTTTTTAGACCTAAGAGATAAAGCTTGTTTAGGGTAACCCTATCTACCCTAATTTTTCCCTCTCATCCTAATGTTTTGATGAAAAGTTAAGAACCGGCGCCAACAAGCACCGTTTTATTTTGAAAACTATTACTAATATGTCTTTAAATGAGTTGATTTTCAAATACTTTGACATGCACACATTCAGAGAAATAGATCCCCTCATCTCAGGCACATTCCATAAATAATATAAACAACTTATAAACCTTCAAATATTCATCTTTTTTCTGGCAAGGACAAATAAAAAAAATATTTCCCCAAAATAATTATCTACCTTCCTACCCTATTTTTTCCGGACGTTACCCTAAACTAACTATTTATATTTTAAGCCTTATTTGTATACCGTTCCAGTCCTCTGCGCCAGGTCTCCGACAACGTGACATACTCTCACGCTTCTGAATGTTCGGTATGGGGAGCGTTATGAGCAAAATATTTTCTGCGGTCCTTACTTGGTCCCACGCATGCGTAAGCGTCATAGGTTATCTTGACGACAAGGCCCAGTCAGTGGATGTGTCTGTTATTTTCACGATAAAAAAGATTAAATCTGCTAATATGACGAGCGTGAATAGCAAAAAGGAACAGAAAATGCTTGCTGTGAATTTAAGCAAGAAAACACACTGTAAGTTGAATGTATTTTAATCAAATCATTAGCATTTGACAAGTGTTGGTTTAGAAATCTGGGCTCTGCTCAATGACAATGTTTTGAATAAACCCATTGGCCATTCATTCAATCTGTTCATTGATACCGTGAATATTTCAGTTTCAAATGGAGTGAAGATTGATTGAATGATGGGCAACCGCTTTGTCCCTCGGGATCAACCTCTCCCTATGGAGGGATATACCGAGGGACCACTCCCCCCCCCCCCCCCCCCTGGCTATCCACCCCCCCCCCCCCCCCCCTTAGACCAGGAGACTTGCCCCCTTACTGCCTTAGGCTGTCAGTACCGTTTGCCGTGGGAGCAAGGGTCCTCACGTTGAAGTTTTAGGAACCTGATACGTAATTTTGCACTGACACATTTGAATGAAATAAAACTTACTTGTATTTGTAGACCAGTGTTTATTTATATAGATATAGATAGATAATCTTTATTTCAAGTCGGTAATAATTTTACATAGTAAACACGAGCTGCCAGGGCAATATTTTATCTTACTCACCTCCTCCTATTTAGAGAAATCTTAACTTTTTTATGGAGGAGCATTGAAGAAGGCCTCCGAATCTGCAAAATGGCCGCTAATTCTCGCGTTGTCAGACAAGTTGTTGCGTTATCTCCAAGCACCAACAGACATCCATGTGCTGTTCAACAATTGAACTTAGATAAACTTTTACGACGTGCGCGGCCAACTTACGTTACTACCGCTCTGGCAGATTACAGTGACTGAGGGAACAGGTCAGAAAAAACACTTTTATAGCAGTTTAAGAACTTTATTTTAAAAATCTGGCCCTTATGAGCCTTTATTAACTTAATTCCTACAAACTTGTCCATTAAACTAGTGACAGAGTGTTTTCATCACAATACGCCGACCCAGGTTCTATTTTTTTGCATTGGAGGACTAGTGCCGTATAGGTGAGTCCCGTCAGAGCAACAATAGCATAGGGCCGTAACGTTACGGCACGGAGGGTCTTGACTCCCCCCTAGACTAGGAGACTTGCCCCCTTAGGCTGTCAGTACCGTTTGCTGTGGTTATTTATCATTTCAGACAATATCTTATTTTGATCACCTCCTCCTTTTTGGAAAAATCTTAACTTTTTATGGAGACGATACTACTGTATTTAGGCCGAATCATGTTGTAAAAGTTTATTTAAATAGTTCAATTATTGGACGTGTGTTGGTGGCTTGGAGATAACGCAACAACTCGAGTGACAACGCGAGAATTAGCAGCCATTTGCGAATGGTAGGCATTCGGCAACGTGCGTCCATAAAAAGTTAAGCGTTTGTGCATAAACGATTGACCGAAATATTTGTCAACCATTTGACATTTGTAATTCTTTTGCTGTGAAACGTGTATAAAACTGATTCTAATAAGAAATAATCTTATTCAGAAGTAAATTATGCTTATTCTACAAACTGGTCGGTTGACGATTTGTGCACAAATGTTCCAGTGCACAAATAGTGACTTCCATTATTACATTGATGTCATTATTGTCATAGTATGTTATTTTCATTACAGTTTCCAAAGCAGAGGTTGAGTCTCTGATAGTTAAGTTTGACAAGATGATGAAACCGACCAATCGTGATTCGATCGACAGCCAGTGCTTCAGAGACTTCCTTCTCAATACCTTCAGCATGACGGACGATATAATCCTGGACAGAGGTAAGTGGAAAATTTCTGCAGTTTCACCTGATTGATAGTGCTGAAAATTGCTGGAAAATTTCAGCTCAATTAATCGTCAAAATTTTCAAACCACGGTTCAACTTTCCCAGGGGCCCAGTGGCATATGCCCCTAGATTTTGCTGTGGGCCCCTTGATTTTTTAGGCTAGGGGACCAAAATAGTATGTATAATAACCAGAAATCCTGTTTTTGACCGCTTATTTTAATCAAAAGACCTGTTCGGGCCCCTAGCCTGAAATCTTAGTGCCAGACCCTGCAATCGATTATAATAATAATAATTTATATTTGATATAGCGTCCTTTCCATCTATTATGTTTAAAAGAGCTTTAAAGAATATTCTGTGCCCCTAGATTTTTCAGACTTGAGGCCCAAAATAGTATGTATAATAACCAGAAACATTGTTTATGACCATTAAATTTTATCTAAAGACCTTTTCGGCCCCTCAGACAGTGCAGTATGGTATTCAAAATGTATTCCCGAAAATAGCTGTGCTAATGAATTGAAATGATCATTTTTATCACTTTTTTCCAGTTTTCAAAGCTTTTGATAAGGGTAAGACAAACACGATTACCAAGGAGGAATGGGTGTGTGGACTCTCTGTATTCCTGAGGGGATCCCTGCAGGAAAAGATAGATTGTAAGTACACATATGATGATAATGATAATAATAAAAATTGATATTAATAATAATAATAATAATAATTATAATAATAATAATGATAATAATAGTAATACTGATAATGATGATAATAATAATAATAATAATAATAATAATATTATAATGACAATTCTATTGATATCGCTGCTAAAATACTACATATTCTTTTCCATTGGTATGGCCTGCCGATGAGATATTAATTCAGCTTCACAAAATATCATGCAATGTTCAAAATATCGTTCAACATGAGGTCACTGAGGTCATTAACTATACATGTTCCCAAAAATATGCATCCATCCTGAGTTGCATGATATATTTCTAGGCTCGGAATTGGGATTGGTGTATCATTATAATAGTGATGCCAATCTCAAGCCTAAAAATACCAAGTCAATACCAGTCCTAGTTAATAGTGATGGGACAAGCACTTGTAGGCATGATGCTTTCGGTCGTTGGGGCCTACGATCCAAGCCCTCGAGCCGAAAATTTGATAGCTCGGAAATTCCAAGCAGACAACATTTTTATATTTTCACATGTTTCCGATGCATGTGTGGCCTAGTGATGGCCCAAGCTTCCCAATTTCCAGATATCCTGTAATAAAACTTGTGCTTTCTGAAGACTCCGTGCCAATTGCATATCACGCGATGTTTCAGTGTACCGCTTCTCAATTGCCATGGTACACTGCATGTGTGTCTGGCATAAGCCGGCGCATGCCAAGGCGCAATGTTGTTTAAAATCGTTTGCCTTAAGGCTTAAGATTACGTTAATGTGGCCTGAAAACTCAATATGGGTTCGAGTTTTGGTCACTAGATTTACCGAGCACTCGAGTTTGTTTTTTGGGTCCCAGCACTACTAGTTAACGCTATTTTCTTTTCTCTTGCAGTTTGTTTTGAGGTTTATGACCTGAACAACGATACGTTCATCTCTAGAGAGGAGATGTACCTCCTGCTAAAGAACAGCATCGTGAAAACCTCCACGGAGGAAGATCCCGAAGAGAGCATCAGAGAATTGGTCGAGCTTGTATTTAAAAAAATGGTAAGTTCAAAAAAGTATCAGGACTCGACAATCGGCCAAGAAAAAAATATTGTTTGTTTCCTTTAACGGTCTGAAAAAAAATAGGGTAGGTAGGTCGGTAACAAAAAAAAAATTGCATTATTTTTTTGGTCAAAAATGTGTGTTTTATGCATGTTTTACATTGATTGGGAGTTGGGAGGGTGGAAAAAACTTAGGGGTAGGGATTTTTTTGAATAAAAACTTGTTAGGGTAGGGTTACAGGAAACAAACAACTTTTTTTAGGCCTTAAGGGCTGACCTACTGCCCCGGGCAGGTAAAATTTTCAAAATGGCTGAAGGGCAGGTAAAAATCAGAGTATGCTTGCCCTACCTGACAGGTAAGATTACATCATGTATCTTTAGAGATACTATATACCACAAAGGAAATCCAATATTTTTTCAAAAGACTAGCAGGAAAGTAGTAATTTGTTACAAGTACAGTACGTGTAGAAAAGTCACTCACGTTCATTCTATCACACCTTTTGCAGGGCAGGTAGAAATTCAAATTTACCTGCCCTATTTGGCAAGTGCATTCAAAATTTAATGTTGAGCCCTGAGTATATCGTACATTTTGAGTATTGTACATGCCACATAACTACCACATTTTAACCACACATGGAAGATAAATGGCAGACCCGAGGTAGAATGGAGGTAATGGTCAACCACAGGTCTGCCACCGACATGTGGTTGGAAATTGAAACAACTGGGTACTCCAGTTTCCTCTACAACCATCAAACTGGCTAGTCGCGAATAAGTTGTTGATAGCCAAGAAGTGATAATAAAACAAAGTTCCAGAATTTCAAAATCCTATCTTCCGGCTGCCTTTACACACATTTCTATGATTGTCTAGATCAGCTTTTATATATAGACTTCCGTAGACCTATCCGAATGTTTTTAGAGAAGCCTAAAAATAGCCTGCTTGATGGCTGATACCTTTAGTCCAGAGTACACTGTTCCTCTGTTTAAGAGCACCTGCGGGGTAACATGTTAGGTTTTTTTTTTGCTAGAACGGGTATTGGTAATCTTCCATATAGCCACACTCAAAGGCCCCTATGATCTTGAAGGCTTGCAAGCTACCAACTTGAACACGCTCTTTAGTCTTTTGTTATGCCATGCCTGATTGAACACTTGCATGCCTAGGACTAATAGCGCGAAATGTCCAAGTGCTATCAGTCAAATACAATTAATATACAGTTTTGTGATGGTTCCACCAGTGAAGGAAAGGAAATATTTGCATTTGCGAGGGGAGGTTGTGGAGGTTCAGAAGGCCAGAAAATAATGTCCATTGTCCACTGGCTCGACCTTCCAAAAATTAGAGCAAAAGATGGAGGGAGGGGGGGGGGGGAGTGCGCTTATTTGGGGTCTGTATGGTTAAACGGTGGAATACGGTAATTCTCATACAGACCTCTCCAAGTATTTTACCATTTATTTTTGCATATTTCATTACATATTCATATTACTTATATTTGCTATAATCATACATATCTATGTATCACCATACACACACCTACAGTAATTTGCTGTATAACTCTTTTTGTAATCCAGTATATTTTGTATGTTTCATACCGCTGTTTTGTATTTCTTTTTATTTCTTGCAAGAACTGAATAAAAATGATTTGAAAATAAAAAATCTATTTTATTTGCAGAACGATGAGAACGAACATAACCTACAACAAGTGTCGAAAGATGCGTTCACCAAGTCTGTGATGGAAGAGAATCTCCTGCTTGAGGCCTTAGGACCCTGTCTGCCCAACGTTGAGGTAAAACCTGAAAATGTCGTCTGGACATAGTCTTAGTCTGGGTGTCTTTTGGACACCCAAACCCCATAAAAATCACACCTCAGGAGTCAGGACACTCAAATATTTCAGTGAGCCATTTCTCAAAATGTCAATTTCAAGCATATAATTAAAGTTCTTCCACCTAAATATAATTCCCATGATAGTGCATAAGGATATTTTATCATATTTCAATATTTAAACACATGTTTATGGTTGTAATCAAAGAATATTGTGGTCTCCCTTGAAAAATAGGACACCCAAAAGTTTTACAATTTCCAATTTTTGGCACCCAGTTTCCAAATCCTGGCTAAGACACTGCGTCTGGACTTTTGATACTTTTGACAATAACCTAAAAATTAAGAATAAATTAAAAAAATATTTGAAGAAGAGTTGTTGGCAGTAGTCTTTGGATAATGATGGTGTCAGACTAGCATTGGAGCTATATTGGCAGGAGTTGCATATCTCCCTAGGTTATGCATATCTCTCACTCTTCATAACAATTGTGTCAGATTGGTGTTGGAGCTATATTGGTAGGAGTTGCATATCTCCCTTAGGGCGTAGGTTATGTATCTCTCTCATACTTCATAACAATTGTGTCAGATTGGTGTTGGAGCTATATTGGTAGGAGTTGCATATCTCCCTTAGGGCGTAGGTTATGTATCTCTCTCATACTTCATAACAATTGTGTCAGATTGGTGTTGAGCTATATTGGTAGGAGTTGCATATTTCCCTAGGTTATGTATATCTCTCATACTTCATAACAATAGTGTCATCCTGGTGTTGAGCTATATTGGTAGGAGTTGCATATTTCCCTAGGTTATGTAAATCTCTCATACTTCATAACAATAGTGTCATCCTGGTGTAGAGCTATATTGGTAGGAGTTGCATATTTCCCTAGGTTATGTATATCTCTCATACTTCATAACAATAGTGTCATCCTGGTGTTGAGCTATATTGGTAGGAGTTGCATATTTCCCTAGGTTATGTAAATCTCTCATACTTCATAACAATAGTGTCATCCTGGTGTAGAGCTATATTGGTAGGAGTTGCATATCTCCCTAGGTTATGTAAATCTCTCACTCTTCATAACAATAGTGTCATCCTGGTGTAGAGCTATATTGGTAGGAGTTGCATATCTCCCTAGGTTATGTATATCTCTCACTCTTCATAACAATAGTGTCATCCTGGTGTAGAGCTATATTGGTAGGAGTTGCATATCTCCCTAGGTTATGTATATCTCTCACTCTTCATAACAATAGTGTCATCCTGGTGTAGAGCTATATTGGTAGGAGTTGCATATCTCCCTAGGTTATGTATATCTCTCACTCTTCATAACTAGTGTTCTTCCGATTGTTCGAACATGCCAAACAGTGTTACGGGCTGGTATTTATCGGTACCTTATGACTAAGTTAAATAATAATGGCGGCATGGAAAACCATGTACACAATTTTGATTATAAATCGGTCATCGGTCGTTCAGATGGACCGGTGATCGACTTGGAAAGTTTTGACCGATTCAAAACGATGGTGTCAGACTGTTGTGAGCTATATTGATAGGTAGTGGTTGGACGATTAAGCAAAAACTCGAGCATTTGGTTGAAGTGAGGCCGACTCGACCCGTTCGAACGGCATTTGAAATAATCGATTATTTCAAATGTGAAATTTATGAATAAATTTTGCGTAATTACGCGGCCCATACATAAAAAAACAATAAAGTAAATTTACTAGAACTTTCATAAAGTGACACACACTGGCTCCGTGTCACTCTCAAACGTAAACAAATCTATTGCGCCATATTTGGTGCACCGATTCATCAATTGCCGCGGTACACCCCATGTGTGCCTGGCATGTGCCAGTGCATGCCGCAGCACAATAAAGTTAAAAATCATTTGCCTGAAATTACGGCAATGTGGCCGTAGAACTCAAACCGAATCGATTAATTGTTCGAAATATTTTTCGATCAATCGATACAAATAATCTTTTCGCATCCGAACCCTATTGGTAGGAGTTGCATATCTCCCTATGTTATGTATATCTCTGCTGTACCCTACTCTTGGGGTTTATTAATGTACATTATTTCTATATTCCAGATGGCCAATGCCTTTCTGTTTCTCATCTCTCCTGATGACGGCGGTGCAAACAAACAACAATGGCAAAAGAAAACAGCTTCATAATAACAATGAACATACTTTAATGACTGATTATAACTGTGATACTATTATACTTTTCATCGTTTTAATCTTGTTTAAATGAAATGGTTCTTTCTAAAATATAATGTTTTGCTAATGATAATTAACCCTTAATTATGCTGGTGGTGGCTAATTTTGCCAAACACAAAATGATGCAAAAACATGAAAAATTATTGAAACCCTGGCAAATGGGTACTCAACTGAGAGTACTCAGTGAGAGCTATCCTGTGAGTACCGACGTGACAAGGTTTGGATGTTTTTCAAAAATATTTGCATCCTTGTGCTTTGGACGAAGGTAGCCTCAGCATTGGAAGGGTTAAGAGTTTGATGGAATGATAAATTAGACTGTAGTCATTCCTTAAGTGGTGGATGCGTGTCACACAGGTAAAAGGGGTACCCTCCAGTTTCTTAACCATGTTTCAATTATAAGCGAGCTATTTTGAATTGCATTTGTAGTGGCTTATTATTTTTCTGAAATTATTGCCATTCAGAATCTGTGGTAAAACTGTTGCCTTACTAAATCCATGACAATTCTTTACATTCTTAATCTATGATGGAACACTGAATGTGCTGAATCTGTGATCAATTCTTAAATGTTCTCAATGTGTAACGGAATTCTATATTTTCTGTATCTGTAATGGAATCCTATATGCTCTGAATATGTGATGGAATCCTAAATATTCTAAATCTATAATGGAATCCTAAATATTCTAAATCTGTAGTTACAGTAAATGTTCTGAATCTATAATGGAACACTAAATGTTCTGGATCTGTAATGGAACTCTTAATGTTCTGAATCTGTAATGGAACACTAAATGTTCTGAATCTGTAATGGAACACTAAATGTTCTGAATCTGTAATGACATACTAAATGGTCTGAATTTGTAATGGAACACTAAATGTTCTGAATCTGTAATGGAGCACTAAATGTTCTGAATCTGTAATGGAACACTAAATGTTCTGAATCTGTAATGGAACACTAAATGTTCTGAATCTGTACTGGAACACTAAATGTTCTGAATCTGTCATGGAACATTAAAAGTTCTTAATCTGTAATGAAAAACTAAATGTTATGAATCTGTAATGGAACACTAAACGTTCTGAATCTGAAATGGAACACTAAACATTCTGAATCTGTAATGGAACATTAAACATTCTGTAATGGAACATTTTTAGAATCTGTGATGGAATCTGAGATGTTCTGAATATTTTTTGAATCTGTAATGGAACACTTACTGTTCTGAATCTGCAATTGAATCCTAGATGTTTTGAATCTGGAACTGTTGCTGCCTTTTTGGGGAAATGTGACTTACCTATCCTAAGTAATTGAAATTGCATGCATGTCTGCAGCAGAAATAGTCATATTCAATTGATCTTGATTTCGTGACATTCTACCTACTGTAAAACCCTTTATAACCACGCCCCTTTTTATTCACGCAATTGCCGTGTGAATGCGATCGCGGCCATTTAATTACACGCATCAACTGTATCACCACTAGATGGGGCATTGTTATGCTATTTTGAACGTATATCAGCGCCAGTAATATACGCGTTATCATCACCTAGCGCGAAATGCGTGAAATTAAAAGGAGCGCGATAATAATGGGTTTTACAGTACTTCTAATTGTATATTTGGAAACAGATTATGCAATTAAAGTAATTTGACAGTGTGACTTGACCCTTATGCTGGTGGTGGCTAATTTTGCTGGACAAAATTATGCAAAAAACCTCAAAAATGATTTAAACCCAGGCACATTGGTACTCATCTGAAAGTACTCAGCGAGAGCTGTCCAATGAATACCAACATGACAGGGTTTGGATGGTTTTCAAAAATCTTTGCGTCCTTTTGCTTTGGACGAATGTAGCCTCAGCATTGAAAGGGTTAAACAATGCTCATTTTCTCGCATTGGAAAGGTTGACCCATTCTTGCCTATAGGGTTCTGCTTGGAAAGTGCTGTCTGGGTCTGTAGTAATTTTGAAAATAATTCAAGATATTAAGAATAATATCTCAAAATATTTGATGTAGACTTGTAGCCATATAGTTCTGATCAATATTGTTCCATGATTTGTGTTTCAAGAGATGCATTTGTTATGGAGATATATTTTCATTAGAGTAAATTTCTAGAAGAGGATGTTATGGTAAATATTTCAATTAAGTTTAAAAGTTTGTATATAAAGTGAATCTGTGATAGAATCCTTAATGTTTAGGAATTGTGTTGGAACCACATACATGCATATATACTTTGCAAAGTATTCGGGCTGTGCTCGAGTCCTGGGATATCGAGCGCTCGACAAAGTCTCAAGATCGATGTTCCTGATCTGCTGACATCGAGCGGTGAACTCGATACACAACCCCCCCCAACCCTACCTTGTTTAAACCACTACTAAACAACTTAATCCCCCCAAAAAATACACAAGGGCCTACCTTGGGCTTTTATTTTTTCAAAAAGACCGCGGGCGCCATTGAAACTGCACTGCGATAGACACTATCGCGCGTGGTAATGCTTGGAAAAGTGTGGTGAGGGCCACGCTATGTATTTTACATGGTGTTGGTCCAGCTCTCACCACACTTTTCTAAGTATTACTGCGCATGATAGAATCGAATCGAGAAAATCTACATCGAAAAAAATTAGTCAATTAATCGAAACGCAAAAAAGTGGCTGATGAGCACAGCCCTTAACAAAGTATAGTAGTTGGTAATGTTCTGATTAGCATTTTTCCCTCAGATATTTTCCAAATTAGATGTGGTGAACCTGCAGAAAAGTTTAATGTGATGGTTTTGATGTTTGTTGGTTGCTTTATAAGTGTCTTAATCAAGGTTCTGAGAAGAACCTGACTAACTGTGATATAATCTTTATAGTGATATAGTATACATATGCCTACTGTCTATTGTGCAATAAAATATTGAAATATTAAAAATGAATTGTCATCCTTTTTATCAGCTCTTTTGTGCATCATTATTATTATCATTATTATTGTTACTAGTAGTAGTAGTAGTAGGAGTAGGAGTAGGAGTAGTAGTAGGAGTAGTAGTAGAATTATTGTTATTATTATTATTATTACTATTATTATTTTTATTATTATTATTATTATTGCCATTATTTTACTTTTTAATCATCAGCGTTAAGGTCTTATGCTACTCTCAGCTGGTGACACCTATTGAGTATTGAACAAACTAAAATAATCTACTACAATTTACCGAACATTTCTGCCAATTTTGTAAAGAAATTTGTACTTTTTACTAAATTCTACCAGAAAGTCCTAACATAAGTTTATGCGGTTCGAAAACTAACACAATGATATGTTTTTTTCTTTGTCTTATTGTAAAGGGCATGGGTAGATGGTTTAGAAAAAAAATTGAGGAAAGACTAAACTTGGCAATTATGCTTACCTTAAATTCTCGGAAATCTCGCCCGCCCTAAGCAACTCAGCCACTATTATCAATTTACAAAATAATTACCAATTTTGGATTAAAAACTTGTTTCTTGAATTCCACCATTTTGCCCATGATTCCTATAAGAGGAAAAATGCTTGCATCAATAACAGAAAAGTAGTCTGTGACTGTATAATTGGAGAGATGAATTACGCTAAGAAAGAAACCAATTTCAGAGAATAAAGATTAATGTGCATTACATGATTCATTAATTGGCATTTATACAAGTCTCATTTGACATTCAGCATTTTTTTTTTTCATTCTCATCATCATACTTATTATTTGCTCTGAAATAAGTATTCAGGATGAGTTAAATGTAAACTAAGATGTGTCTCAAATATATAAACATTTCTTGAATAATGATATTGAAAAGGTATTTAAAAGAATAGAAGTAAAGTAGAGGATGAAATAAATACTTGAGTATCCACAACCAATGACCAGTGACAGGAAGGGGCGATGGATTTCCCAAAGAGGAGAGAAAAAAACACGCTTTGTTTTAATACATCTTCACGTTTTTATTTTATTTGTTTCTATTCATTCATTTGTTTGTTATCATTATTTATTTATTTGCTTATTTATTTGTATCCATCCATTTATTTATTCATTCATTTTTTACGTTTTTATTTTATTTTTTTCTATTCATTCATTTGTTTGTTATCATTATTTATTTATTTATCTATCCATTTATTTATTTATTCATTTCACTTTTTATCTAATCTATTCTATGTTATCTAATCTATTTATTTATTTTTTCATTCATTTATCTATTTATTTATTTTTGAAAAATTCTAAGTAAGCGCGCTGCCTTTAAAACTTGGGCAGGTGGTGCATTATGCGCCGAGTGCGTGTGCGGGACTACCCTACTGAGTATCACGTGACATATATAGTGGTGTACACCTCGCTTGACGACAAGACGCTTCACAGAAAGTTCCCCCTACATTTGGAAACTTCTGTCAACATTTCTTTAAGTTACTGTTAGAACTTAGAACTGTTGACATGGCGAACATAATCGTTAAAAAGCAGCAGCAAATGCTTGCTGAGACATTGTGCAAGAAAACCCACTGTAAGTCAACCATATTTTATTGATAACTCAATTGATTATTTGTGGAAAATTATTGATTATTGACTATTGTCAATCGATTTGAGCAATAATTTGTGAAACAAGTCTTGACATGAACTGCGGGCATGAAATGTGCCCATGAAAGTAAGCGAGGTATTTTTCAGAGGCCTACCCATTTCAAAATATTCGACCTTTAATACCAACCTTGATTCTGAATGCCTTCAGGCATTAAAAGTCCATTTAAAAAATACCCCACAGGTCACAGTTAGAAATCAATTAAAAGTTTGCATTTATAAGCTATCATAGTCAGATGCCCCTGAAAAGTCCAAAACAAAAAAGGGGGTCACCAGGAAATCAGGAGACTTCGTAACCAAACACGTTCGTAACCAAACTGGTTCGTACCCAAGTAGCTTCGCACCCAAGGGATTTCGTTACCATTGCATAATAAAACCATCTAGTCTCGCAAATATCGGACACTTTTTATTAATTACGATTTTCGTTGGCTGATGGTTGCCGAAATCTTCCGAAAATAGCGATCAAAGCTCACACACCGTGGCTGAAATTCGCCGATATTATCAATTGAAACGAAAGCTAGATGGAAAGACTGGAAGATTGATTGCTAACTTCGCACACAAGAACACAATTTCCCCCCCACAAAATCCTTATCGTCCACCTACCTGAGTTGACATTCCTCTGCTATAGATACTAATAAAGGAACTTGCCTACCTTATATGTTGTTAACTTGTTTATTCTTGATGCCGCATGCCAATTACGCATTGAATTATACTTTCAAAAAGTCTATACCTTCAAAATGGCGCTACTTCCGGTTTCGCGACCAGCATGTTTTGGCAGACATTTGGACCAGTTTAGATAGTGGTTGCTCATCTAAGGCAGATATAGGGGCACTAGAAATGTTCGTTTATAACCTAAAATCAAATCGGATACTTCGCATATTTAAACATTTCTTTCAATGCTTACTATATTACTTGTAAATTGAAACGAAAGCTAGATGGAAAATCGACCGCTAACTTCGTACACAAGATTGTCAAGAAGTAAAGAACACAATTTTCCCCAACAAATTCCTTATTTTCCACCTATCTATACCTGACTTCAATTATAAAATATGTGATTTATTGGCCATTATCTAATTCAATCAATTTCCTTTGGGTACGAAAATGTGGTGACGAAATCTGTTGGGTACGAACAAGTTTGGTTACGAAGATGTTTGGTTACGAAATCTCCTGCAACCGTCACCAGTCATCCCATCCATATAGGTGGCGCCAAAGTGGCACACTAAATTTGAAAATTTCACGTCTAAAATTGAATGTCCATTTAAAAAATACTCCACAGTTAGAATATCATCCAACATTGCATCTATAGGCGTTCATTGTCAGGTGCCCTTTGAATATCTAAAATAAAAAGGGGGGGGGGGGGCACAAGCCATGCCATCCATATAAGTGGCGCCAAAGTGGCAAACAATTTTGTAAATTGCCAATGGAAGTGCCACTCTGACACTACCTATATATATACGGCATGACTCCTATCGAAGAGCAATACAGAGGGGGGGGGGGGGGGGGGGATTCTATGTTGAAAATGAGCAAAAATTGCCTTTTGCAACTTTTAGATCCCATAACTTTTGAACCAAGTCTAAATTGGAAAAACTATTCTGCTAAAATATACCCTAAATGCTATAACCACAGTATGCAAAGTTTCTGTTGATGTTTGATATCCAAAATGTATGTTTGAAGTGACCATGTTTTTGTGAAATTTGATTTAGAGAAAAGAGCCAACTTACCATGCCATGCAACTGATGCAAGTAGTAATTAGTAAATCAGGGCTCGACATTGGTGCTTGCCCCATTGCCCCGGGCAAGTCGAATATGTAAATTATAGCTGTGGGGCAAGTGAAAACTGCATCTTGCTTGCCCCACTGGGAAAGTACGTTTTGTATATTTCAGGTTTACTTTTGAGAATGTGTGCAAGTTTCGTGGTCTGCCATCCAAGCTTGTCCTAGAAAATATGCTTTCACATGCCAGAACCATGTTCCACTTGGTTTTAAATGAAATATTATAAAATTATTATATACAATTTTTCAAGGGCAAGTGAAAGTAGGAGTAGGCAAGTGAAAATTGAATCTCACTTGCCCTACGGGGCAAGTCGTTACAAGAGTTAACGTTGTGCCCTGTAAATGATTTTTACTTGGCCGTTATTATTTGGGGCTTGCCCAAAATAAGTTGTAATATATGCCAGAATAATTTATCATGGATTCAATGATTTGAGAATCACTTTCTTTTTAATTTTGTAGCATTTTTTGCATATCTCAAGATTATTTGTGCCATTTTCCATATGAAAATGTATAGTGTTCATAAAATCAACTTGCCCATTCGGGCAAGTGTAAACTAAAACGTACTTGCCGGAAAGCCCTGGCTTTTTTCAAAAGTTCACTTGCCGGGGTAAGTGGGCAAGTACTTATGTCGAAGACTGGTTAATTTTTTTTCTTCACAGTTACCAAACAGGAGGTGGAGACTCTTCTCGTTGAGTTCAGAAAGTTCATGAAGCCGTCGTCCACCGTCAACAAGCTGGATAGAACGAGCTTCAGAGATGTGCTGCACAATACCTTTGACATGACAGATGACATCATTATGGACAGAGGTAAGGAACAACTCTATTTTATTTTAATATTCAGGGTTCGACTTTCCCAGGGGCGTATGCCCGTAGATTTTGCTGTGGGCCCCTAGATTTTTCAGGCTAGCAACCCAAAATAGTATATATAATAACCAGAAAAGTAGCCTTAACATTGGAAGGGTTAAGGTTATGCCATTAGATCTTGCTTGTCCACCATGGCAAGTACACAGGAAAATGTCTGGGAAAAGTGTGTTTTTTTTAACCATACGCCATTATTGGGGTACAGACTATCGATTATTTCGATTAGATATCTAACCATTCCATTGGATTTAATTGACAGTAAAAATGTCGACATCGATTTGTCGACTATCAATGACATCCCTATGACTGGCTACTGTACTATGCTGTTTAACTTAGGATATTTTCGGGGAAATGAGTATGAGTGGGTTTAACCTGTTTCGTTTTGTTTCCATTTCAGTTTTCAAGGCTTTTGACAAGAATAACGACAGCTTTGTTTGTATGGAGGAGTGGGTCTGCGGCCTCTCCATATTCCTCAAAGGAACGCTCGACGAAAAAATCAAATGTAAGTATATTGATTTACCGTAAACTCTCAGTAATTTGGGACATTTCTAATAATTACTATCTTTATGCATGGGTCCAGGGTGGCCCTTTTTCTCTGAAAATAGCTTGATGTTGTATCTGCAAAAGATTAACAGCTAGGTCCTGCTCCATATTTTACGGCAACTGATTGAGGGTTGCCCAGATATTTCCCATTTATTATTTTGCAAAATAATTATAGCAGCCTAAATTCCTAGAGTGGTCTTAATTTCTGAGAACTTACTGTAAGAAAACCTGATTACAAAAAAATCCCTCAAAAAATCACAGGATTCTTACAAGGAGACTGGTATGTCAGTCTTTAACCCTTATGCTGGTGGTGGCTAATTTGGCAAATACAAAACTATGCAAAAAAACTGAAAAATGACCAAAACCCAGACACGTGGGTGCTCATCTGAGAGTACTCAGCAAGAGCTATCCAATGAATACCAACATGACAGGGTTTAGATGATTTTCAAGAATCTTTGCGTTCTTGTACTTTAGACACAAGTAGCCTTAGCATTGGAAAGGTTAAAAGTTCTCCCTTGTAGCTTTTTTTGGCAAAATCAATAAAATATAGGTTTGAATATGTGGCTTCATTTAATTTTTAGATTTTCTTTAGATTTCCCGAAAAATTACTATTTTGGGTATTTCCCATTTTTAATTTTCCCGACCCCCACACGTCTGCCACACCATACCAACAAAAATGGTGTTAGATACCCTTTTCAATTTTTCCGTCTTAATTGAACCCATTAGGTAAATTCGGTAAGATTCATTCCTTAATATCATTAGGGTTGTCATTGATATCACCTTTTTCTGATTCAATTAATTGCTATATTCTTTCCAATATATAGATTCGGTTCGATACCCCATGTCTTGGCCATATGTCTGAGTAAAGTACACCCTTCCTTCCAATTTCTCTGACAAAAGCTATAATAGAAAATACTTCAATATTTAGTCAGAGTTTAACTTTACGTTAGTTTAACAGGAGAATGTCTGGGAAAAGCATATTTTTTATCAATAATCATTAGTGCTGGGACTCGGCCCAAAAACATGAACACGAGCGCTAGCCAAATCTAGCGACCAAAACTCGAGTCAATATCGAGTTTTACGGCCACATTGACGAGATCGTAAGGCGGACTATTTAATACAAGATTGCGCCGCAGCATATGCCGGCACATGCCAGGCATACATACATTGTGCCGCGGCATTGAGAATCAGTGCACCAGAAAATGGCGTATTACGTATTTGACACGAAGACTTAAGAAAAAGCATTTTATTTCTGGAAATCTGGTACAAATTTGGACGTTTTGGCCATCGCTAATGAGGCTACACATGGATCGGGATCACGTTTTGCTATCAAAATGTCATGAGCTCGTAATTTCCGAGCGATCAATTTTTGGACTCGAGCGCTCAGATCGGAGGCCCCAGCGACCAAAAGCTCGAGCTTCCGATTACTCGTCCCACCCCTAATAATCATACAGCATTTTTCGGGTACGGAATATTGATTATTTCAATTTGATACCCAACCTTTTGATTAGATTTATTTGACAAAGTGAAAATGTCGATTTATTGGCTATTGATGACATCCCTAGTTAACATTACACAATTTACAATAATTACTTTTCCCTTTCAGTCTGCCTTGATGTTGATGACCTGATGGTTATTTTTCCGTTTCAGTTTGTTTTGATGTGTATGACCTGAACAGCGACGGTTATATTTCTCGTGAGGAGATGTTTCACATGCTGAAGTACTGTCTTGTGAAGACCCCCACAGAGGAAGACCCGGACGAGGGGATCAAGGACCTGGTGGAACTCACCCTCAAAAAAATGGTACGTACAAAGGTATGGTGGCTAATAATAATAAAGATGGTGTTTTTTGAAATGGTCAGGACTGACGAGGGCATCAATGACTTAGTGGAACTCACCCTCAAAAAAATGGTAAGGACAAAAATATAATGGCAAACAATAATAAGATTATGAAAAGGGTGTTTTTTGAAAATGGTCAGGACTTAAGGTGAAGACCCCCCACGGAGGACAGGTGTCAAGCTTTGGTTAAAAAAACTCTCTAAGAGACCACCAGACCTCAGGTCTTCAAATCCCCATAGCCCAACCCAAGATCTCATAGCCCTAGATTTTCTAAATGCTGCAGTCCTTACCTGAAAACAACTTAAAGGCTTTAAAACTATCTTTTCGCTCTTCTATTACATATTGGAATTGTAGGACAACTGATGTGTCAAATTGTGTTCTTCAACTAATTTTATTATTGTTATTACTCTGAGCATGATCTTAAAATTTAAATTTTCTTATAGCCAAGGCAGATATTATTATAGCCCAAAACAATTTTCTCTAGCCTTTGGCTATGGGGCTAAGTGGCTATAGCTGGACCCCTGGGAGGAAGACCCTTAATTATGAGGGCATCAAGGACCTAGTGGAACTTCCAAATTAGCCACCGGCAGCATAAGGGTTAACGGTGCCGATACTTAGTTTTAGAAATGGGAAATGTCATGATAGGTGCTCTAGATTATTATTTTGGGGGGATCATGGCTATAACAATTGCCTGCTGGGCACTATTCAGTTCTAGGAGTAGGGTACATTATAATGGCAGTTAACCCTTCCAATGCCAACGCAACTTCCTTCCAAAGTACCAGGATGCTAAGATTTTAAAAAATCATCTAAACCCTGTCATGTTGGTACTCATTGGATAGCTCTCACTGAGTACTCTCAGATGAGTACCCATGTGCCAAAATTTCAGTCACCTTTTCAGTTGTTTTTTTGCATCATTTTAAAAATTATATTGGCCAAATTAGCCACCAGCAGCATTAAGGGTTAACGGTGCCAATCCCTAGTTTTAGAAATGGAAAAATGCCAAAAAAGATGCTCTACATTATTATTTTTTTCAGGATCATGACTATATGAACTGCTTGCTCGGCACTGTTCAGTTCTAGGAGTAGAGTACATTGCAGTTGAGTGAAGTTTGATTTTCTTGTTTCAGGATCATGACCATGACAACCGTCTGTCCCTGTCAGATTTTGAGCATGCCGTCCGGGATGAAGGCTTGTTACTAGAGGTCTTCGGACCATGTCTTCCTGATCCAAAGGTAAAATGGCCGACTTGAAGTTTGGAATTTTGATTATCCTTTTTTTGCCATATTTAAGCTAAATCGTGACTTAAATGGCTGACTTGAAGTTTAGAATATTGATTATCGTCACTTTTGCCATATTTAGGCTAAATCGTGACTAGTCAGTTGTAATCAGGGTTGGGTTTCTTCCGGAAGAAACTTATTTCTTCCAGGACAACGGAAGAAACATGGTTTCTTCCGTATTTTTCCACTTTCTTCCGGAAGAAATGGAAGAATGGGATCTATGATAAGAATTGAAAAAGCTATGGGTTATGAATAACATTAATGGGCAGATAATAACAAACAAAAATATCTGAGGTAGAATAGTTTATGTATATGCCATTATAATCTTACAATATATTACATCAATTCCTGTCACACTTAGTTTAACCCTTGTAAATTTGCCCTTGTAAATTTGTTTTATCTGATAGATACCTTGCACATACATGACCCTTTACATACTAGTTTAACCTTATATATATACTGATTTAAGTTAACCATACAAAGTTATTTAGTAAGAAAACAGAGAGATAACATCCTCCTAACTCATTAACATGAGTGTCATACACCTGGACTAAATAGAAATATCTTGATAGCAATTAGCAATATTTTGAGACACATATTTCCAGTAGTTAACCATACACAAACGGGTGCAAAAGTGAGAAAACATCCTCTTAACCCATTCACATGTGAATCATACACCTTGCCTGACTCTTATAGAAATATCTTAAGAACAATGCAACATTTGAGAAATATTTAGTTGAAAGTTATTCTTACTCTTGTGTTTAGCAAACACTCATACAATAAGTAATGTTCTAGTTTTCCACACAATCTGTGTACTCCTGGTGCTAATCTGTTGATTGATGCTGATTACTGTTCAGCTATCTCTGTCTAATGACAAACTGTTTCTTTATAACTTGAGTTAAGACATTAACATTGGATTAGTTTCATATCCAGGTTGCTGGTCCATTATGTACACAGGGTTCACATAAACTATGGATGTTGAAAAGAAGCAGTTAAGCTATGTAGTCAGATCCTTTCTAATAGCAATTCAATGGGATTAACTATACAATTAGAGGCATTTACACTTGACCTACATAGGGTTAACTAATAATCCAGGTCAGGGTCTTAGCCAGGATTTTCATAACAGGGTGTCCAAAATGGGGTTTCAAGAAGACAAGGTGTCCAAACCCTCTCGCTGAAAAAAAATAAGTCATAACACTGACCATATACATTGACAAATCAAGTAATTATATGCTTTATTTCTTCCATAAATGTTCTAGTTATCATTTAAGAACAAAACTTTTTAAAATATCTACTTATAATTAATATTTTCAAAAAATTCTGACCTAAAGATAGGGAGGACCAGGGTGTTAAAAAGACACCTGTACACCCTGCTGGCTAAGACCCTGATCCAGGTCCTCCTTTCCCCTTAACATCCTATAGCGGAAAACATGTTTGGCTGCTTTTTCTACCCCAAGACGGTTGCGGATCTTGTTGTGGATGAGTCCAAATGATGAAAAGATTCTCTCAATGGATGCAGATGATGCACAAGCAGAGTGACTCCTCCTGTGCAGGCCAGCTAATCTCTCACGTATAAGTACAGGTGGAAACCATATGTGGTGTGACAGTAGCTAGTTTGAGTGGTTTAAGCTACTTTATTTTATTCAGACATACCTTATTTAGTTGAGTACATGGAAACCATGCTTATCATACCATAAGGTATATTACTAACATGTCAATTTGAGGGATTTAAGATTCCTCATTGTTTTCTATTTAAGTGCTGCTCATTTGCTATCATACTATTCCTTATCATCTATGAGAAAAATTCAAAGAAAACTGGAAGAGATAGGTTTCTTCCAAAACATTGGAAGAAATGGAAGAAACATATTTCTTCCAGGACGGAAGAAACCGGATTTTTCCATGGAAGAAACCGCCCCTCGGAAGAAACTGCCAACCCTGGTTGTAATGGTGGAGGAAACTGGAATACCCGGTGAAAACCACCACCTAACCCAAAGTCAAGCCTCACATATGTCTCAGCCAGGATTTAGTCAGTCTCGCTTGCCCATAGGTAAACTGTCCAACTGGAAGTACTCATGGGAGATGTAATTTAAGTCAATATGAAAATATCACAACTCATCTGCCCCTCTCAAAACTGTGAATAGATTAAGATATATAAGTAGGATCGGGGGAAAAAAAATAAATCTCAATACCTTGATAGTGCAAGGGATAATATTACCAACTGAGATGTAATCATCCTTTTAATGCAAACTAGTACATATAGTATTCAGGGCCGGGAGATTCATATGATGGGTACCGTATTCCCGCGTTTAAGCACAAGTGCAGGTAACATGTTAGGAAAAAAAATCCTAGAAAGAGTAATTATTGGCAATCTTCTGTATAGCCTGCACACCCCACAGCCCGTACAAGCTTGAACGCTTGCACATTAAAAGCTCTTAGTATCCTTTGCTGACAACTTGCCTAAAGCGTATGCATCACTATAGTATTGCCAAACATTTTTTAGTCGGTACACCAGAGTTGTAAGGTAAAACAGAACACTGTATGTATACATACATATATTAGAAGGCTCTTAGTATCCCTAGATGACATTTTTTGTTTTATGTTTTTCAGTCAAACCAGGCGTTCATGTGTCTGATTTCCTGTAATGACGGGATGCACAGAGGAGGTGGACCGTCACAATCCAAATAAGGTAACCACGGACACTACAAAGAGAATTTAATGATGGTGGAAAAGTGATGATGATATGGATAAGGTATTATAAGCAAGGTATTGTATGCAAGGTATTGGGAGGAAAGAATGTTCTGAAGAATTTCTGATATGTATATATATATATATATATATATACCAGTGTATTTGACAACCAAAGGTGTAATTACAGAATGAAATGTCACAGCAATTGAGTGACAACTGCAAAGATCCAAAATCGTGTAAAAGAATATTTCCTGAATGGCAGATCTATATGTCTATTATCTAAGAACACAAAAGGTTCTGACAATGAAATGTTTGACTATATTGTCAGGGTCTGACACTTAGATTTCAGGCTAGGGGAAAAGGTCTTTTGATAAATTTAGTGGTCAAAAACGGGATTTCTGTATTATTATACATACTTTTTCGGGCCCCTAGTATGAAAAATCTAGGGGCATATGCCCCTGGGCCCCTGGGAAAGTCGAACCCTGATTGTAAATGCCAACATTAATGTTATTATTACATTATACTAAATTTACTACATTATACCAGTGACTTCCAGTTCAATATGTGTACAATTTTACATCATAGTGAATTAGAATGGTGACTTCCAAGCACATATTTGTTCATAATTGATATACAGTTCATTATTAGGGCAATTTCCTGCAGGTACGTATTAGTACTAAACAAAGGGTGACTCCGAGTATTACCTCAAACTGAATATATTATATTATAAGGATGACTTCCAAAATCCTATTTGCTCTATAGTACATCCTGCTGAAAGTATTACATTATGAGGATGACTCCTAGGTCCGTATTTGTTCAATATTTCCTCATGCTAAATGTTTTACATTGTAAAGACGACTTCCAAATTCATACTTGTTCTATATTACATCCTGCTGAAAGTATTACATTATGAAGGGTGACTTCCAGTTCCGTTTGCATTCAATATTACCACAAACTGAATGTATTATATTTTGAAGATGACTTCTATGTTCTTATTTGTTCTATATATATTACATTATACTGAAAGTAGTATATTATAAGGGTGGCCTTTAGGTTCATATTTGTTCTATATTACATCCTGCTGAAAGTATTACATTATGAAGGTGACTTCTATAGGTCTGTATTTGTTCCATATTTCTCCATGCTAAATGTTTTACATTGTAAAGAAGACTTCCAAATTCATACTTGTTCTACAGTACATCCTGCTGAAAGTATTACATTATGAATTAGGGTGACGTCCAGTTCCATATGCGTTCAATATTACCACAAACTGAATGCATTATATTTTGAAGATGACTTCTTGGTTCATATTTGTTCTATATATATTACATTATACTGAAAGTAGTATATTATAAGGGTGACTTTTAGGTTCATATTTCTATACATTACATCCTGCTGAAAGTATTACATTATGAAGGTGACTTCTATAGGTCTGTATTTGTTCAATATTTCCTCATACTGAATATATTACATTTTAAAGGTGACTTCCAATTTCATTTTTGTTAAATATTACATCAAACTGGAAGTATTACATTTGAAGGGTGACTAATTCCAGTTCCATATGCGTTCAATATTACCTCAAACTGAATGTATTATATTTTGAGGATGACTTCCAAAATCCTATTTGTTCTATATCATATCCTGCTGAAAGTATTACATTATGAGGGTGATTTCTAGGTCTGGATTTGTTCAATATTTCCTCATACTGAATGCATTACATTATAAAGGTGACTTCCAATTTCATATTTGTCCAATATTACATCAAACTGAATGTATTACATTATTAGGGTGACTAATTCCAGTTCCATATGCGTTCGATATTACCACAAACTGAATCTATTATATTTTGAGAATGACTCCTATGTTCATATTTGTTCTATATTACATTATACTGAAAGTAGTATATTATAAGGTTGACCTTTAGGTTCATATTTGTTCTATATTACATCCTGCTGAAAGTATTATATTATGAGGGTGACTTCTAGGTCCGTATTTGTTCAATATTTCCTCATACTGAATGTATTACATTTTAAAAATGTGACTTCCCAATTCATATTCGTACAATATTGTATGATGCTTAATGTGTTACATTGTACTGGTGACTTCCGAATCCGTATTCGTACAATATTACATAGTACTTAATGTATCACATTATAATGGTGACCTCCGAATTCATATTCCTACAATATATTACATACTACTTCATGCATTGCATTACAATGGTGAGTTCCAAATTCATGTGTACAAATTATATTACATACTGCTGAATGTATTCATTTTAATGGTGCATGACTTCCAAACTCATATTTGTACAATATTATACAAATATGCCATGCCAGTGGGCGTAACATGATGGAATGTTTCCCCGAGGGAGGATGGTTTTCCCAAGGGCGGAGCCCGAGGGAAAACCATCCTCCCGAGGGGAGACATTCCATCATGTTACCCACACTGGCATGGCATATTTGTTTTATTATACCGAACAAACCCCATTTGTAATTTAAACAAAGCAAGGTCACAGATGACTGGTGATTCACACGTTCCCCGCTAGGTGTCGCTAGTGGCAACGGGCAACATGAAGCCCTCACTGATGGCATCAGGCAACATGATGATTGTTCACTGTTAAGTCAGCCAATCACGGCTTACGATCTTCAAGTGAGGTATAATAATACATAATAATGGTGACTTTCAGGTCCATCTTTGTACAAGTATCACATCTTACAAAGTTTTCACTCAAACAAGAAATATTGGGCATTTCCTAACCATAGCAGTTAGGATGGTTTGTGCAAAAAGTATTAATTGTCTTGCAGATTTTGTATATATGGCTTCCAACAGTATTTGTGTTAATAATGGTGGTAGTATTGCTGTTTAAATGGCTAAAATCATTAGTATTGTGTATATTATTTGTGTAATGATAAGTGGTGTAAAAAATGGTAAAAAATATTAGTATTGTGTATATAACCTTTTATCTATTATGGTTTGTGATGAGATGAAGCCGTGAAGGAAAATTTGCAAATACTGAAAACCCTCTACACCCTGTCATGTTGATATTCATTGGAATTAAAGCTCTTGCTGAATACTCTCAGATGAGTGCCCATGTGCCAGGGCTGCAGTCTTTTTTCGGCTTTTTGCATCATTTTTATTGGCCAAATTAGCAATTAGCAGCATAATGGTTAAGTATTAATGGGTTATAGTGCATTTTGGAAATAATGCTGATAATTAAGACCTGTTAATAAAAGCTCAAAACTCTTCTGTTTAACCAGAGATGTTACTTCCCTTTTATTGATATCTATGGTTTAACACATTTGTTTTTCATTTCTAAATTATTTTGAAAGAGTATCTTAGATCCACAGAACATATACTGTAAAACCCTTTATTACCACGCACATTTTTATTCATGCAACTGCCGTGTGAATCTGATCGCGGCCCGTTAATTACACGCACAACTGTACGTATCACCGCTAGATGGGGCATTGTTTATGCTATTTTGAACGTATATCAGCGATAGTAATGTACACGTTATCATCACCAAGTGCGAAATGCGTGATATTAAAAGGAGCGCGATGATAATGGGTTTTACAGTAGTCAATGAACGGGTTAAAGAATACAATATTCCTTGAGTGATTCCTATGAAGGTTTATATTATAAATGGCTGTTATGGTTATCAGTTTTATTTTGAATTGTATTGTAAAGAGCATTGTTCATTCAGGTTAACTAAATGTAACTAAACAACTTTCTAAATCTCTACCTAAGAAATGAATATCAAAAGAAAGCTTACAAATAGTGTTTGAAAAATATTTATTTCATTCAGACATTACATGTACATATATGAGATATTAACCCTCATGCTGTTGGTGGCTAATTTGGCCAATACAAAATGATGCAAAAATTCTGAAAAATGATAGAAACCCTGGCAAATGGGTATATTCATCTGAGAGTTCTCAGTGAGAGCTATCCAACAAATACCAACATGACAGGGTTTAGATGGTTTTCAAAAATCTTTGCGTCCATGTGCTTTGGAAGAAAGTAGCCTCAGCATTGGTAGTGTTAACATCATTCAAGCTTCCTGAAATATTCTGATGTACCGTATTCCTCCGTTTATAAGCACACCCTTTTTTTAAATAATAATTTGGAAGCATCAAGCTGTGGACATTATTTTCTGGTCTTCTGAACCTCCCTTACCTTTACATGTAGGCCGCCATAAATTGTATATTGATTGTATTTCAAAGCGCTTGAATACTTTGCACTAGCAGTCCTGAGCGTCCAATCAGTTCAAGCTCGTAGCATACAAGCGATCAAACTCGTAGCATACAAGCGTTCAAACTCGTAGCAGCTGAGGTGTGTTTTTTCCCAACCTGTTACCCGCACATGTGCTAAAACGGAGGATTACGGTATATAAAGTATAAAGCCTGCATGCTGTCATGATCGATTGTGTGGTCTCAGGCACTGACACTGTCCGCACGCTGTCTCTCACCCGGGCCCTGTCCAGGGTTGATTACTAGTCAGGGCATGAGAGAAAGTTATCAGTGACTAGGTTTTTTTCCGGGTACTCCTGTTTCGTCCACCACTTGCGACTGGCTTATGTCACATTGTAGCCACAATACAGTAGAAAGTAATGATAATCAAAATATAATTCTTGAGGCTCTAACAGCAGCATAGGTGTTTCAAATTTTTATTCCCATTGACTGCTCAGCAAGGAAAACTTGTTCGCTTCCACTATGAGAAGGTTGCCAGTGACTTGGGGTTAGGCGGTGGTTTTCGTCATATACTCCGATTTCCTTGACCAGTTACAACTAGCTAGTCACAACTTATCTTTAATATGGCACAAAAAGTGATGAAAAAACATGAAATTCCACTGCCGTGCTTACAGCATTAATCATTTTCCTTCCTATTGTACATGTATATAGTATGCGCTATTTGTGCTTACACATGTCTGTAAAAGTATGTATAAAGTATCGCGTTGCATGTTGATGTTATTAATGACTTAATAAAGTTTATTTTCGCTTCTTATTCATGAATTTCAGTTTCAAATCTCAGCTGGAGCCCTGGACTCTGGATGGAGTTAGACTTTTACCAACAAAGCGTAAAGGACAATAAAAGGAGAATTCAATTAACCCTTAACCTTTCAATGCTAAGCTACTCTCGTCCAATGCACAAGAATGCAAATATTTCAGAAAACCATCTAAACACTGTCATGTTGGTACTCATTGGATAGCATTAACAGAATGCTCTCAGATGAGTACCATTTGCCAGGGTTTCAGTGATTTTTGCATCATTTTGTAATGAGCAACCTAGCCACCAGCAGCATAAGGCTTTCGTCCAATGCACAAGAATGCAAATATTTTAGAAAACCATCTAAACCCTGTCATGTTGGTACTCATTGGATAGCATTAACAGAATGCTCTCAGGTGAGTACCATTTGCCAGGGTTTCAGTGATTTTTGCATCATTTTGTAATGAGCAACCTAGCCACCAGCAGCATAAGGCTTTCGTCCAATGCACAAGAATGCAAATATTTTAGAAAACCATCTAAACCCTGTCATGTTGGTACTCATTGGATAGCATTAACAGAATGCTCTCAGGTGAGTACCCATGTGCCAGGGTTTCAGTGATTTTTGCATCATTTTGTAATGAGCAACCTAGCCACCAGCAGCATAAGGCTTTCGTCCAATGCACAAGAATGCAAATATTTTAGAAAACCGTCTAAACCCTGTCATGTTGGTACTTATTGGATAGCTCTGAGTGCTCTCAGATGAGTACCCATTTGCCAGGGTTTCAGTGATTTTTCAGGAATTTTGCATATTTTGTATTGACCAACCTAGCCACCAGCAGCATAAGGCTTTCGTCCAATGCACAAGAATGCAAATATTTTAGAAAACCATCTAAACCCTGTCATGTTGGTACTCATTGGATAGCTCTCACTGAGTACTCTCAGGTGAGTACCCATGTGCCAGGGTTTCAGTGATTCTTCAGGTTTTTCACATTATTTTGTATTGACCAACCTAGCCACCAGCAGCATAAGGCTTAACCCATTCATGCCTGGAAGTCACATTGACAATTAAGTGTCGGCTGGACCTACAATACTTATGACAATATTTTCAGAAATGAAAATCAATTGGAAAAATATTTGAAGGAGAGTTGTCAGTTAGTTGGTGATCAACAATTGTCCTCCAAATATTTTCTAAAAATTGCTTTTGATAGATATATATTGCCAAAATTGTCAGATGGTTTCGGCTGCTGGGTTAAAACAGTGATTCACAAGCGCTGATAAAGAATGCCCCACACAAGTAATATTTCACAAATTCTTAGATAGTCAAAAGTCAAAAGACTCAAAATAGTACACACTAACTATACTGAGAATGTGACAACACATAAAAAAGATAACTTCTGCCGCCACTAAGGATGGATACCTTTATGAACGGAACGGTACCCATGAAAGGGTATGGTTTTTAAAAAGTACTCTGACTTGTAAATGTTTCTTTATTACATTATTACCTAAAATTTGTCATGAGTAGTCATGTTTAACATCCTGAAATAAATCATAACTTCACAGGGTTTTTTATCTTTAAGAGTACCATTAAGGGATGAAATATGGTACAATACAGTACTTTTTGAAATAATATCGGTACCAGTACCGATACCTCTTAACAGTCTCGAACCTTTGCCACTGCAATGATGGAATTTCAATTTCTACCTCTATCAGGCAAAAATACCCATTGAAGAAAAAAATACCCAATGGACACTGAGAATGGTTTTGGAATCCATATATGGATAAAATGACCATATTTGGACAACCCAACATGTTAACACACATCTAATTACATCATGAAATGAGGGCACACCCATGCCCTATATAAAATAACCTTCCAGTCCAACTTATTGGTCTCCTTGCAATGCTATTCCTTGTAAATAATTACATAAACCATACTATTCCAAAATAATCATCTATATCTATTATAAACATCTAAGGCTTCACATTGGATTATTCCAGCAATAGGTTATACAGCTGGGTTTTGATTGGTTGAAAGGGAATAAAACTGACTTCTGATTGGTTGATCACAGCCATGTGCAATGGGTTGGCAAACTTATCTCTGATTGGCTAAAGAGAAATTTCACTGTCTTCTGATTGGCTGATCCAAACAATATATAATTTGTTTGCCCACTAGTTTTTGATAGGCTGAAAGGAAATTTTGCAACTTTTCAAAGAAGATTTTTCATAAAAATTAACCACAATCTTTATCGTCATTCAGTTTATAAAAAACAAGTTAATTCTCTTTACAAAAATAATATCACATAAATACAAGATATTACACATCCAAACTTTTTTTTTCTTATTTTTTAAATAATGAGATTTTCCATTTTCTCCTCCAAGCAGACTTCTGGGGACAATGTTTCGTTCTCTATTGCTGCAAACAATGCTGTTGTCACGGCAACGGGGTCGTAGGGAGGCGCATTTCCGCCATAGTCCTCAGGAATCAGATCAGGATCAAACTCTTCGAAGAAACGCTCCAAATTCCAGCCATGTATGTGGACCTGAAACGTACAATAAAGTAGTTTTATTTTTGTCACTTTTCCTGCATAATGAGGGTATAATATATGCAATGGGCAATTTGGGGACTGCAGCCAGAACAGGCGTAGTTCATGTGTCACTCAGGAGATGGCGCCACTTACCAGTGCAAGTGACAGTCTGCCATACTTGCTTCATAGTCGAGCGGATTTGTGAAAATTCGTTAATTTATTGGCAAAAGCATCAAATTTCGCACACGTATAGCCCTTCAAGTACTTATCAAAATAAGATGAAGTCCCACTTAAAATTTTTGTTGGTTGTCATGGTAACGAGGAATTTTGGCGGGGAAAAGCCAAAAATATGTGATTTTTGTAATATTGTGTTTTAAACAGTAGTTCTTTGATAGAGTGCAATGAATCTGAAGTAAATGTATTAACTTCAATATCAGAAAAAAAAGTTGAGTAAAAATATTCATTAAATAGTCTCGGTTGCCATGGCAACAGGACTTCATATTATGACAAGTTCACTAAAATTGATGATATTGGTATTTTCATATCAAAAATGCATCTTTAAAAATGTTATCACCACTTAATTTTAATCTAGTTAGTATGTACACTATGTGACACAATATTGAGAACATATTAAGTTTGTTATTCCCAAGGTTGCCATGGCAACAAGGCAAATTTCATTATAATGCCAAAAAAAGCTGAAAATATGCAGTTTGTGTTATACTGGATTTTTAGAAGTTGTCTCTTTGATTAATTGCAATAAATTTGGTGCAAATACAATTTCCCTATTACCACAAACAAAATTAGGATATAACTCATCATGAATATCATTGGTTGCCATAGCAACAGAACATTTTCAATGGAGAAATGACAAAAAATAATGATTTTTTGGAAGTTTTGTTTGATAATATTGATTCTTTTTTAAATGCAACTAGCAAACATGATTTCATTGGCAACAACTGTATGCTAGTTTAACACAAACGGTTTGTTCGTTCTTCCGTTACTATGGTAACCAGGCAATCTAATAAATGCCAAAGTGTGTCTTTTCGAAATAATGGCTTAAACTAAGTGTTTTGTTTGAACTTAGATAATTTTGGGCACAGCATCAACACCTTTTTCTGAATGGTATTCAAGGGTTATTGTGTAGTACGTAATGTCTGTAACTTTTAGGGGTTAATTTGGAGGTATTTATAAATTTCTGCTCCTTGAAAACAAGATGGCCGCCTCCTTAGCAACAGACATAAAAATACAAAAATAACAATAACTTTGTCAATAAAAAAGATTTTTAGATACTTTTTTTTTTCAAACATATCTGCGTAAAAATATCTTTCTAATGAACATACTTATTTAAAACTTTAATAATATCTTGCATCATTTAAGTTACAACAGTACAAAGTATTTGTATCTGAATTCTTAGTAAAACGGACAACACCATTTAGTGTCCATATCAGAAGAACCAAGTTCCCACTGATAAGTACCCCTCCAACAAGAGTGGTTTCCAATACCAAGGCTACCAGATATCTTCCCTGAAACAGTAATGCTCCTTATTTTCACAGCTGCACATATCATGTCAAGTGAGGGATGGAGATCTGGATCAGTGCTTTTGCCATGAAAACCAGTCATATCCACCATCACTATCTCAAAATCTAAAACTGAGGCATAGACCAAAGGCAGACCTTCACTGCCTTATGGACCTGTGTCCAGATACTACAGATTCTCCAGTGGGTTTGATTTAGAAGCTTGGAGAAAATATTTAGGAAATTATGCTGCCAAACAAATAGTGCAGTTCAAATAAAACTTCCAAAAAATCATTATTTTTTGTCATTTCTCCATTGAAAATGTTCTGTTGCTATGGCAACCAATGATATTCACGATGAGTTATATCCTAATTTTGTTTGTGGTAATAGGGAAATTGTATTTGCACCAAATTTATTGCAACTAATCAAAGAGACAACTTCTAAAAATCCAGTATAACACAAACTGCATATTTTCAGCTTTTTTTGGCATTATAATGAAATTTGCCTTGTTGCCATGGCAACCTTGGGAATAACAAACTCAATATGTTCTCAATATTGTGTCACATAGTGTACATACTAACTAGATTAAAATTAAGTGATGATAACATTTTTAAAGATGCATTTTTGATATGAAAATACCAATATCATCAATTTTAGTGAACTTGTCATAATATGAAGTCCTGTTGCCATGGCAACCGAGACTATTTAATGAATATTTTTACTCAACTTTTTTTTTCTGGTATTGAAGTTAATACATTTACTTCAGATTCATTGCACTCTATCAAAGAACTACTGTTTAAAACGCAATATTACAAAAATCACATATTTTTGGCTTTTTCCCGCCAAAATTCCTCGTTACCATGGCAACCAACAAACATTTTAAGTGGTCTTCATCTTATTTTGATTAGTACTTGAAGGGCTATACGTGTTACCTCTCAGAAAAGATTCATGAAGTTCTATCTGAAGGAAAATATTTTAAAGCTGTTATAACAATTTTCACTCTTTTGATATCAGTTTTTTGATAAAATGCCCCAAAAATAGGTGGATCCAAAGTCCAGCGCAGTGGATCCATATCCAGAATTTATCAGTATGCATGGTAATATACTTCTGCCAAGTTTCATGCTTCTAACAAAAAGTGCACGATTTGGCCCAAAATGGTGCCTTAGCTGCCCCACTAACATGCTGCTTCAGCCATTCCCTGCTGCTGCACTTGATGTCGGCCTGCCACCTATTGGCAAGTGACAAAACTAACCTCTCCAAGTTGCCCATTATAGCCCCCTACTATAGAGGGCTATAATAAAGGCAATATGACCTAGGTAGCAGGCCTGCCCTGATGGCAGAAAGCTATATAACCATGTATATATATATATATATATATATATATATATATATATATATATATATATATATATATATATATATATATATATATATATACATATATATATATATACATATATATATATATACATATATATATATATATATATATATACATATATATATATATATATATATATATATATATATATATATATATATATATATACATGTATTTATATATATATATATAAATATATATATATATATATATATATATATATATATATATATATATATATATATATATATATATATATATATATATATATATATATATATATAGCCTATATCGCAGTTTCTCACCACTGCCTGGGTTCATATCAGACTCAGCTAGGGTATTGAGAAAGTTTTCAGTGACTTGGTAGTCCAATGTTAGGCAGTGTTTTTGCTAGTGTAGGTGCATTCATTTATTCCATTTATAACTGACTCGTCACAATTTAGCATGAATAAATGGCAGAAAAGGTGATGATTAAAATTCTAAATCAAAACCTAAGTAGAACCAGCGTCTTATTTGAACATCAAAAGACATTTTTCTTTTCTGATTTTTTAAGTAATCAACAAGTCTAAAGATGCAGAAACCCATTCGTTTTTTCTCGAAGATTTACCAATAATAAATTTCCAACAACCACCCCTTTTTGCCCCGCTGATAGTTTCCTAATGAATTGTCACTTCCAACTTCTCTGTCATTTTCTCATTTTTTCTGTTTCGGTCAAATTTCAATCAAGTCAGGTCAGACACACTCAGTTATCACGTAGGTAGTGACAATTGTTAGTAGTGACATAATAATGATTCCCAACGTGTTCTGGTCAAAATCTTTGGCTTAACCCTTATGCTGCTTTCGGCTAATTTGGCCAATACAAAATGATGCAAAAAACCTGAAAAATGATTGAAACCCTGGCACATGGGTACTCATCTGAGTTCTCAGTGAGGCCTATCCAATGAGTACCAACATGACAGGGTTTAGGCAACCAGCACATAAAATGCCTGCCCATTTAATAAGTGCACGAAGTAAATGTCTTTACTGTACTGTGACATAACTGCGTTAAATTCTTTGCCCAGAAAACAGGGGAGTAATTTGTGTACAAAATGCCCAGTCTCCATAAATTACATGCAGGTATCGAATTTCTTTACTGTTTCAAGTCAGAATCTGAGTAATGTTGAAATATGAAATATACCAAAACATGACATAATAATGATTTCCAAAATGTTCTGCTTTACCCATTCACACTCAGAGCTCCTCCAGAAAGTATTGTCTGCTACTTTCATACTTTTGAAAATAACTTAGGAATAAAGCGAAAGTTCAAAACATATTTGAAGGAGAGTTTTTGTTTGACTTCTGGTCAATATTTCTCCATCAAATATTTTTCAAAAAATGCCTTCGTTCAAAAAGTTATACAAAAATTGTCAGGTCTATTTCTGTCGCTCTGAGTGTGAATGGGTTAAAAATGACTCGGCTTCATCCATTCTCTTTGGCCTGCACTTAGCTTTTTATCTGAACTTTATGGCAAGCCGAAGTGCCCTAAAGTAAGCATTTATGGAATTCCATAAATGATTTATGGAATTCCATAAATGATTTATGGAATTCCATAAATGTGAGCATTTATGGAATTCCATAAATGATTTATGGAATTCCATAAATCATTTTTGGAATTCCATAAATCATTTATGGAATTCCATAAATGTCATTTAATTATGGAATTCCATAAATGATTTATGGAATTCCATAAATCAATTATGGAATTCCATAAATGATTTATGGAATTCCATAAATGCTCACATTTATGGAATTCCATAAATGATTTATGGAATTCCATAAATGATTTATGGAATTCCATAAATGTCATTTAATTATGGAATTCCATAAATCATTTATGGAATTCCATAAATCATTTATGGAATTCCATAAATGTGCTTAATTATGGAATTCCATAAATCATTTATGGAATTCCATAAATCATTTATGGAATTCCATAATTAAACAGCATTTATGGAATTCCATAAATCATTTATGGAATTCCATAAATCATTTATGGAATTCCATATTTAAACAGCATTTATGGAATTCCATAATTCTTTGTTTTGCTCAACTCCAAAAAAACAATGAAGCCTCCCCTTCCCTCTGAAAAGCTTTCCAACAGATGTACTTGTAACATGTAGAGACCACATTGAGCGATAATTGGGAGTCTTGCATAGTTATGTAATCTTAGGACACCTCACTGAGCGATAAGCATGCAAAACCCACTTTGTGGGCTATAAACAAAAACCCAGTCCCTCCACATTCAGAAAGCACCATATTTAATTATTGAATAAAGTTGTATATTATATATCGCCATTTATAGGCCCCCCAGTTTTCACTTGGGACCATGCAGATACACCCCAGGGACCCATCATTTCGTTCACTGAGGCCATATAAGAAATCACCAAAACATCTTTTAGACTTAATAACACAAAAAAGGAGTTTGACATAGCTCTACAAGATCTAAAACAATAATATTTAGATCAGTTGCTGCAGTAGCTGCCATTTTAAAACAAGTGACCTTCAGGGATGTCCTCTATTGCTAGGGAGAAAGCATTATTTAGCATACTTAGTTTTGAAAAAAACTATAGGTGTCACTTATTTATGGAATTCCATAAATACATACAATTATGGAATTCCATAAATGATTTATGGAATTCCATAAATGTCATTTAATTATGGAAATCCATAAATGATTTATGGAATTCCATAAATGATTTATGGAATTCCATAAATGTGCATAATTATGGCATTCCATAAATGATTTATGGAATTCCATAAATGTCATGCAATTATGGAATTCCATAAATGATTTATGGAATTCCATAAATGATTTATGGAATTCCATAAATCATTTATGGAATTCCATAAATGTGAACATTTATGGAATTCCATAAATGATTTATAGAATTCCATAAATGATATATGGAATTCCATAAATGATTTATGGAATTCCATAAATACCATTTATTTATGGACTTCCATAAATGATTTATGGAATTCCATAAATCATTTATGGAATTCCATAAATCATTTATGGAATTCCATAAATACATTTATTAATTATGGAATTCCATAAATCATTTATGGAATTCCATAAATCATTTATGGAATTCCATAAATCATTTATGGAATTCCATAAATGCTTACTTTAGGGCACTTCGGCTTGCCATAGAACTTATCCTTTGGCCTGAACTTACCATTTGTATCTGAACTTACCCTTTGGCATTAACTTACCCTTTGTAATAATTTGCCGCGTAGGAATGGCCGACAGAGGTTATAGGTCCAGGTGAAGTACCAGGGTTGGTAGATGAAATGAATGCCCTTGAAACGTGCAGGAAATGAACCCTGTAAAGCAAAGGCCATAAGGTTAAAGGTCAAGGATATCCATTTAAGACATTTGTGAAACTTTCGTATTTGCGAATTTTATTTTTAACTAGAACTTGTCCACCAATTAACATTATCTTATTTTATTTGTTTGGTTTATTTGTAAAAAAAATCACAATTAAACTTTTACCTGAAATGCATTTACTAATCAATCTTTTATCATATATATTTTTTTGATTAGAATGACGAAATTTAATTTCGATTTAAGTTCATTTGTTCAAACATTTTTATCATTTAAATTTTCCAAAAATTCAACAACAGAATTTTATTTAACCTGCAACATGTCCACCATTTTCTTGAGCTGTGATGGGCGCATGCTGAGTGCCTGACTGATGCTGTAGTTCTTGAAGTTTTCGACGATGACGAAGCCGTTGATCTGCGTCTCTGCATTCTCCAGGAGTTTCTCTAGCAGAAAGATATATCCTTGCAAGACGACATCGAACGGAAATTTTGCAGCGTCCCAATTCCCTATCGCAAAGAGCAGAACAATCCGCCCCTGAAGTGGAAATGTATATATATACATAAAAACATATATCTACATATACACACACACACACATATATATATATATATATATATATATATATATATATATATATATATATATATATATATATATATATATATATATATATTTATATATATATATATATATATGTATATAAAATTATGTATTCTCTCTGACCTTATATATTTTGCAAAAATATTTCTCCAAGAAATATTATTTGGGACCATTTTATCATCTTTTCTTCCTAAACTTAAGTGATCCATGCTTTATTCCTGAATTAATGTCAAAAATATCATTTATCCAGACAAAAAATTTCAAAGGAAACTGGAAACTGGAAGCATGTATCGGTTAGACGTTAATAAGTATTACTTGATGATCACGAATTGGCAACATGCCAGGAAAGCCATTCTCCAGAGTGTTCTTTACAACGTCCTTAGTCAGGTTCTCTGTGAGTTCTGGGTACTTCTCTCGAAAACTGACATATCCTGAAAAAAATAACAACAGAAAACATGTCATTCTAGGTACTTCCCTTGAAAACCTACATTTCCTAAAAAAAACATGAAAAATATGTAATTCTCTGTCAGTTCTGGGTACTTCTCTCAAAAATCTACATATCCTGGTAATAAAACCTACACAAAAATGTGTTTTTAGTACTTGGCAACTTATGTCATTCTGTCAGTTCTTGGTACTTCTCTCGAAAAAAACGGCCTATCCTGAAAAAACACACACAAAAAAACAGTCATTCTTTGTCACGAACATGGCATAGACAGCGTTTTTATGAATATGTCAATTCATGGTATCGAAATGATAGAAATCGAAAACAAATATCAATGTATCAAATCTAGAAAAAAATCCAAACTATGACATACCTACCTTAGGCCTAAAAAAATTAATTGTTTATTTCCTGTAACGGTCCCAAAAAAATAAGGTAGGTAAGTCGGTAAAAAAATATTTTTTGCATTGTTTTTTTGGTCAAAAATGTGTGTTTTATGCATGTTTTATGTTGATTGGGAGTTGCGAGGGTGGAAAAAACTTTAGGGTAGGCATTTTTTTGAATAAAAACTTATTAGGGTAGGGTTACAGGAAACAAATAACTTTTTTAAGGCCTTATTATGTATAAGTAAATGCTCACCAAATTGGCCTATTTGTTCATTCGGTTCATACAATTGCCACAAGAGGGGGTTGTATTTGCAGATTCTCAACTGCCCACAAGCATATACCACAGTTCCATCGGTCCATAATATAAGGGATGACATTTCTGAACCTCACCTTGATGGTAGGCTTAAAAGCTTAGAATAGCAAAAGTGTTAAAAACAAACTTTCAAATGTAGCCCTTTACTTTCCAGCTAAGAGGACATGAGCTCCAGTATTAACTTTTCATACCGCCTGATAGACTTGCTACAAGCCTGTGATATCTCAGATAATCTGGCTCTTTCACTGATCTGACCTGAGTTGATTTCACTCCAGGTTTAGTTCTGAATAAATCCTCAAGGGGGACACACTTGAGCTCTGGTCTGTATAGACTTGCTACAAGCCTGTGATATCTGGCTCTTTCACTGATCTGACCTGAGTTGATTTCACTCCAGGTTTAGTTCTGAATAAATCCTCAAGGGGGACACACTTGAGCTCTGTTCTGTATCCTAGTATACCGCAGAGCCATCTATCCACAAGGGAGGGCATTTTAAAATGGCCTGGGAGGCAGGCTAACCACCTGAGTGCTGGGAGGCGTGGGGTCAAAAGTTAAATCCCATGCCGGGACGAGTAGGGGTTTGATTCCTCTATAGAACGGGGCAATCCGCAAAAACCTTTAATTCTTACTCTTTATTGTCTGTCTCCCAATTATTATAGGGAGAGATCACTTTGAGGAGTTTCATAAACATTTCATTTCATTGTTCACGCTATCTGTGTCGTCTGCGTAAACTAAAAAAGCTCTCCTTTTTATATGTCTGAGCCACCCCTTAACCTTTGTGCTGCTGGTGGCTGATTTGAACAAAACAAAATGAATTGAAAAAAGTTCAAAAAAAAAAAGACTGGAACCCTGGCATATGGGTACTCATCTGATATTACTCAGGGAGGGCCTTCCAATGAATACTAACAGGGTTAAGATAATTGTCAAATATTTCAGTAATGAAGACAAAAAAGTAGACTCAGAATCACAAGGGTTAAAACGGTTGAAAAACCCTTAAAAAGTAATATACCTTTCATGAGTTTGTATGTGCGTTTCACATCAAACTTTCTCGCTCTCAGAAATCTGAGAAGAAATGCACCGTCCGCAGCTCCAAATCGTTTCTGAATACTTTCCCCTTCTTTCTTCTCCTCTTTCTCCTTCAGAAATGCTCTGAGAGCGGCAAGTCCCTCTGCGACTCCTTTCTCGGTTTCTCCCAGCTCTTCTAGTGCTTTTTTGGCGGTCTCCGCTGGGATTTTTTCACATTTACCCAAAATCGGTCCATGTTGAACTTTTGGGCTTGTGTTGCTATTGTCACTGTTGTCATGGTTACCTGTTGCCTTGGTGACGTCCTCCATGATGGTTGAGGGAGCCTTATATTGCCATCTGTAAAGTATATACTTCACATTAAAACATGGCTGCAAATATATATATGTATATATGTATATATATATATATATATATATATATATATATATATATATATATATATATATATATATATATATATATATATATATATATATATATATATATATATATATACACACATCTTTGCATCCTTGTGATTTGGACGAAAGTAGCCTTAGCATTGGAAGGGTTAAATTTTGCCAAATTATTCTTGTCACTATTTGAATGGATAAATGTGCACAATAAAAATCTTCATTCTGAGAAGTAACGAGAATTTCAATGGAAACAAAAGGTTGCCACCGCATAGGAAAGGAGATAGTTAAGTATATTCAGTTTCCATGGAAACAAATGTTACAAAAGGTTGCCATGGCAATGGAAAGGGGATATCTATGTGCAAGCGGTCATATTGCTTGAGACATTAAACCATTGATGTTGAAAGCTAGAACACCACTATACTCTTACAATGACTTATGTATATGAACATAATTCTGCATTGATTTTTCCTTGAGAAGTCATCTAAAGTTATGAAACTGAAAAGAAAATGTTAAATATTAATGAATTATTGAATTAGTTGTTGGTTGGAAACAGATTTACATTTTTTCTTCAAATACCTTCTTTTGCTGATTAAGAATGTGATATTAACTTGACATACATAGGAGAAAGTGGTATTAACTTGACCTACATAGGGAAAAGTGGTATTAACTTGACGTACATAGGAGAAAGTGGTATTAACTTGACCTACATAGGGAAAAGTTGTATTAACTTGACCTACATAGGGAAAATTGGTATTAACTTGACCTACACAGGAGAAAATGGTATTAACTTGACCTACATAGCAACTTGAATCTTGAAAAATTATATTGGCACCTACTAATGCTTTCATACAACAGAATATAGCTAAAATTCATTTATACAGGTGAACTTAGATATGACGGACCCAGTGGGACCAGGAAAATTGGTCCGTCATATGCAAAATCCGTCGTATACATATGACAAATACTTGATATGCATCGGACTGGGACCACGCATATTGTCCGTCATATGCAAAAATCTGTCGTACAGTGGTCCGTCATATCCAAGTTCACCTGTACATTTAAAGGATATTTGTTGGTTGGTTTCTGTTCATCTCTCATTCAGAAATATCCTAGGTAGGGATGGGGACCGGGAACCGGTTCATATGTGATACCGGCCTGAGCATTGCGGTTAAGGTGATGGGTACCATTGCAAGCCAGTTAAAAGCCCTGTCCCAAAACACACCTTAACGCAGCATAATCCTATAACTTGGTGTATCTCCCGGTTCCTGAGTGTTATAAGGTAGAAAATATCATCGCCACCTGTCATTATTCAATCCATATTCTGTTTTATTTCAAAATTTACAACTTTTCTTTCAAATGACATATTCTCATTAATTACGCAGGTGATGGTTACTGCAGGTTCAGAGTTACTTAAGGGATATAATTGACTATGCCCAATAAAAAGTATTTTTTTGATTTTTTACTGCTGAAGATTTTTACAGGCCATAACGTTGAAAATTCTAGTTAGAAATCTCCACACCAACTACACTTGGTAACCTCACGTGCTCATAGCTAGCACGTATTTATAGCATCCTGACCACAAGCCATTGTCTTGAGATCGTCGAGGTGTATCTTTGTGCAACTGTCTTTTGTTCCCAGTGCTCAGAAGTGATCAGCGAGGTATGTCCACTACTATCAAAGGGGTTCCTATGCCTCCACACACGAGAAACCTCACTAAAATTTTCAATGTTATGGCCTGTAAAAATCTTTAGCAGTAAAAGATTAAAAAATTACTTCTTATTGGGCATAGTCAATGATATCCCTAAGGTAACTGTGAACCTGTAGTGACCATCACCTGCGTAAGTAATGAGAATATGTCATTTGAGTGAAAAGTTGTAAATATTGAAATGAATTAGAATATGGGTTGACTACAGACGGCTGACTATGATATTCTCTCCCTGATAACACTCAGGAACCTGTAGATACACCTTGTTATATGATTATGCTGCTGTGAGGTGTGTTTTGGGATGGGGCTTTTAACTCGCTTGCAATGGTACTCATCACCTTAACCAGTCAAAGACCGGACCTCCCTCTACATGGTTCGGTTTTCTATGCATGCACAGGGTTCCTGGAGGCGTAATAAAACTGTCAGCACCTACCTCCTCGCTGGCCTCACAATGTCTGCCAAGCGCAACGATCAAACAGCCATTTCAAAATCTCTCAAGTCTGGTACCCTGCCCACTTTCACTATGCTCAGAAGCCTTCTGTGCGTAGAGAAAGTGGCCAGGGAGCTAGTATATAGGAACTTTCCAGAACTTTCCAGTTCAGGCAAGTTCAGCCACGCATTCCATTGCGTAGTTTTGTATCCAAGAAATGTCATTAATAAACCGTTTAGGAAACCGTGATAAAACCGAACCGTAGAAACAAAACCGAGAACCGAACCGAACCGTAGAATTCTCAACGATCCCCATCCCTAATCCTAGGATATGCTCTGCTCAAATAGTAATGAATCTAATATTAAGCCCTGATATGAGAGAAGATATACCATATCATATATAGGCTTCAAGGTAACAGGTTTATGTCAAGCCCTGATATGAGAGAAGATATACCATATCATATATAGGCTTCAAGGTAAAAGGATCATGTCAAGCCCTGATACGAGAGATGATAGATCAGGGCTCGAAATTAAGATTTTTTCTGGGGAGCCCAATTGCATATTCAAAAGCCACTTACAGGTGTTGTGTATAGAAACCAGTACATTTTTGGGCTCCCTGCAGAAATTTGAGGGAGCCGCTGGAGAATTCAAGGGAGACCTTGGCTGCTGGCACCCCCTAATTTCAAGCCCTGATATATGCTATTATATAGAGGCTTCAAGGTAGAAGGTTTATGTCAAACCCTGTCGTGAGAGAGGAGCGTGTAGTAAGACATCACGCTTCTTCCTTTCCGACACACCTGGTCCTGTAACAAGACACCAACTATTGACCCTTTAGGTACGAGAGTGTGCCCGAGTCGTCTGGATATCTGACTCTTTTGACTATAACTGAGGAAAAAAGCACCAAATCAAAGAATATTTCAAGAGGAGTTGTAGCATGGCTGCTGAGTAATATTTCTCCTTCAAACATAGTATGAAAAACGTCTTGGTTAGAATGATATTTTCAAAAGAGTCAGGCATTGAGTGCTACAGGCATGAATGGGTTGTTCTGACTGTCACTGTCACAGTTCAGTGGTTTTAATGAAGGGTGGTTTTCGCCTCATATGTCCTTTTAAACCTACGTGTTTAACCCTTATACTACTGGTGGCTGTTTTGGCTATTTCAAAATGATGCAAAAAAACTGAAAAATGACTGAAACCCTGGCATATGGGTACTCATCTAAGAGTACTCAGCGAGAGTTATCTAACGAATACCAACATGACAGGGTTTAGATGGATTTCAGAAATATTTGCGTCCTTAAATTGTGCTTTGGACAAAAGTAGCCCCAGTATTGGAAGGGTTAATAACCGGAGTAGAGAGGAAGAATTTAACCTACAAAATCTCAACATGGTCCTGGAAAAGGGGCCAAGAAAAATATTTGTCTGAGTCAGTGGCAAAAACAGTTCTCCATGTTAGATTAAGCGTTCAATGTCTAGGTTTGAAAATACTCCAGTGGCCTAGTTGTTATAGTGGCCTTTTGATCAGGAGTGTCGAAGTATCATATTGAAGCACAAGGACACAAACTATTTTTGAAAAACATTCTAACACAGTCATGTTGGTATTCATTGGATAGCCCTCGTTGAGTACCCATGTTCCAGGGTTCATTCATTTTTCATTTTTTTTGGCACCATTTTGTACTACTACTACAACTACTACTGCTACTACTTATACAGCAGCTGCTATTCCCACAACAACAACTACTTCTACTACTACTACTAGTAATACTTCTACTTTTTATTTGGATGTCTGATACATACATACATATATATTATATATATATATATATATATATATATATATATATATATATATATATATATATATATATATATATATATATATATACACGTATACATACATATTTATATATTTATATATATATATATATATATATATATATATATATATATATATATATATATATATATATATATATATATATATATATATACATATCTTATAAGTAATAAAGCATTAGCCACATCTTGCCAAAATGCATGAAGGAAGATTCTTTACAGGGTTCCAATTTACAATTTGCATTCAGATGCTCTGTCAGAATGATACCCTTTGAAAAGTCCTTGTAGTGATGACATAATAGTTAATGGGATAACCATTATGATGTAGACACACAGCAAATGCATTCTGGACATACATCACACCTCTTGCATAATACAGATAGGTGCTGCATTATTCATTGTCATTGCTGCACATGTATTACACAACCATTGATGCCACTCAACATGCTAGCTATTATGTGTGTGAATAACAAATTGCTTGCTGTGTCTCACCACTGACTAGCTTAGATTTCTAGGCTGTCATATGTATTTCTCTGTTATGTGTTTTCTGTTACCTAGCATCAAATATTCTAGGTGGCCGTAGTGGTCCATTTAGTTTACACTTATCTCACCAGGATTCAGTTAAAACCTCTAGAGATCAGTGGATGAGGTGGTGCCATGTATCTACCATACCCGGTACTACACCACACTGCTTGTTTAGCACAGAAGGGGATGTCAGTTTTTAGGGACTAAGAACCTAGTCTAACCACTGACCTGCCCTGACGTCTGTGTGGTCTAAGGCGATGCCACTGACTAATAGCTGTCTCTCACCACTACATGGTTTCGAATCCCGGCCTGGGTATGTGGGAAAGTTGCTGGTGACTTGGGGTAAGGTGGTGTTTTTTTGCCGAGTATTCCTGTTACCTCCACCAGTTACAACTGGCTAGTCACTAATTAGCAGCAATATGACAGAAAAAGTGAAGAAATATCAAAATTCCATATTGGAACTCACCACTGACAGGGCCTGCTCCCATAGCCTAGCAGTCTAATGTATGACTCACTGACAGTTTGCTGTGTCTCACCACTGACAGGGCCTGCTCCTACAGCCTAGTGGTCTAATGTATGACTCACTGACTGCTTGTTGTGTCTCACCACTGACAGGGCCTGCTCCTATAGCCTAGTGGTCTAATGTATGACTCACTGACTGCTTGCTGTGTCTCACCACTGACAGGGCCTGCTCCCATAGCCTAGTGGTCTAATGTATGACTCACTGACTGCTTGCTGTGTCTCACCACTGACAGGGCCTACTCCAATGGCCTAGTGGTCTAATGGTTGACTCACCAACTGCTTGCTGTGACTCACCACTGACAGGGCCTGCTCCCATAGTCTAGTGGTCTAATGTATGACTCACTGACTGCTTGCTGTGTCTCACCACTGACAGAGCCTGCTCCCATATCCAAGTGGTCTAATGTGACTCACTAACTGCTTTCTGTGTCTCACCACTGACAGGGCCTGCTCCCATAGCCTAGTGGTCTAATGTATGACTCACTGACTGCTTGCTGTGTCTCACCACTGACAGGGCCTGCTCCAATAGCCTAGTTGTCTAATGATCGACTCACTGACTGCTTACTGTGTCTCACCACTGACAGGGCCTGCTCCCATAGCAAAGTGGTCTAATGTATGACTCACCACTGACAGGGCCTGCTCCCATAGCCTAGTGGTCTAATGATCGACTCACTGACTGCTTGCTGTGTCTCACCACTGACAGGGTATGCCTCCATTGAACGTTCTTTGGCAGAACAAACTGATCATTGATAAAAATCCAAGTTCCATTTTTGGTCACACATCCTCCAATTTATATCTGAGAGCTGTGTTAGATATGAATAAAATGTAGAAACAAATGCACAGCCAATGAATTATGTTGAGTCTGTATACTTACTATAAAAGATAAAAGCACCAATATCAACCTGCTTATGAAATCAGTTTTATGAACGAATGTAAAGAGTCTAATGAATGTTGCAGATTTCATGAATAGTAATTTCTTTATCTCAAAATACTTATTAAATAATAAAAGAAATATTGCCAAAAACCAAAAATAAAATGATTACGATATATACCAATAATAAAACATACATAATAGTTAATATCAAAATCAATGTCAACTAAAGTAACAATGATAAAAATGATGATAACGATAATTGTTTTAATAAATATAATAATAATAATAATAATAATAATAATAATGATAATAATAATAATAATAGTAATAGTAATAATAACAATAATAATAATAATAATAATAATAATGATAATAATATCATAATAATAATAATAATAATGATAGCTATAATAAATATCAATATATACATAAAAATGATGATGATTATGATTATAATATGAATAATAACAATACTACTACTACTACCACTAATAATAATAATAACAATATAATAATACTATAAATGATAATAATAATAATAATAATAATAATAACAAGAATGATAACAATAACAATAATAATATAATGATGAGTATAATAATTAAATATAATTATTATATTTAATAATAATACTAATGGTGGTGAAGATGATAATACTAATTAATAATACTAATATTGATAACAATAATAATATTAATACTTCTACCACCACTACTACTACTAACTATGGTAACAGTGATAATACTATTGACAATGATACATGCCTGCGCCTTTCGCATTGTATGTATACTATGTCTTTGTATCGTCAATGATAACAGCCATTCATATATACTGACTTAATACTGTCTGCTTAGGCCTAGCCATAGCTGTCACTGTGACCGTGTTGGCCGAATGAACTACTTAGCACTGTGTGTTTTGACAGCCGACCGAACCGTTCACAAAACGCCAACATAGAATTCTGCAACGTCAATCTCCAACTTACCAAGTCCGCCGTGTGTAGTAGACCCCCTGTTTCATACTAGACAGGCATGTAAAAATTAGTAGATATTTTCCTATCCGTTCTTGGACAACGGGATACGTCGACTGGCAGTAGAGACGGTCGCTCGTTGCGTATTTACCCTAATTACTGACTGGTGGTTCACAGTTGCGAGCGACCTCTATACGATAGAGGAGTAACTATTACATAGACCACAGCCATGGACTCGCAGTTAAGGTAGAACCCTACTCTGTCCCCGGGTAATCTTTAAAACTTAAAAATGTGAAAACTGGGGCAAATGAACACAACGGTATTTATGCTATCGTATAGGTTACATCTCATCGTTACCGAATAGTGATAAAATGTATCCATAAGTGGCTATTTTGATGAGATGCGGTAACCTTAAAGAACATATCTTGCTGTGTTTCGCTTTTTGTCAAAATGTCAAGACTCACGGTTTACTTGAAAACCAGACTCTACCATTTGATAGTTCATAGATGTCTCAGGTAAGGTCCAAGGTCCTACCTCCACGGATCTGCACGTGTATTTCAAAATTTGAATGTTCCCATAAGCCTAAAATACTAATAGCACATGGTTTACTTAGTAAATGCTGATTTTCAGGTCCTGTCATAATTCAAGGTACCTGTGGCCACAGGAACCTGCTCCCGCTCAGTAGATGGGCCTATAATTTTTCCTTTTTTTTTTCTCTTTTTTTGATGGCATATATAGGCATATTTATAAAACCTAAATCAAAACCTACTAGTTAGAATTAAAAACTCTTATATATACTGATTACACTTGGCAGGAGTGGTATAACAGACTTATATATATATATATATATATATATATATATATATATATATATATATATATATATATATATATATATATATATATATATATATATATATATATATATATATATGTGTGTGTATGATATTACATCATAATGCGGTACACTGTGCAAACTCCTTTGTATGTCTGAAACTAATTGCAATGTTATACAAAATAAAAGATATTTTGTGGTTACTCTTACATCATTTCTATCTTATCTACCAGTAAAGCTTTTTAGATATGACAATATTGATTCGTTCCTGTTCCTATTCTGGGGCTGTGGTATAAGAGTCACCTCCTCCAACACCTAATTAAATAGATGCGCCAGAAAATTCAGTGTGTCACGTGGTCAGTATATAATAGGGTCCTTAATTTAAGTTAGTGTGGTTTGGATTAACATTTTATCAATTGGCCTAAAGATGACTTTTATGCTGATTTTGCTCTATATCGACTAGCATGTAGAGACGGTCGCTCGTTGCGTATTTACCCTAATTACTGGCTGGTGGTTGACAGATGCGAGCGACCTCTATACGAAAAAGGTGTAACTAATTACATAATGCACAGCCATGGAGTTAAGGTAGAACCCTACTCTGTCCCCGGGTAATCTTTAATCTATGATTAAACATGACTTTTATGCCGATTTTTCTCTATATTGAAGCTGTCGGCTAGGACATCGACCCCCCCCTTCTCTACTTGATTTAAGAGATGTGCCAAAAAACTAAATATGTCACAAATTCAGTTTGTAAAAGGGTTCTTTATTCTTCCTAGTGTGGTTTGGATTTAAGTTTTATGAGTTGCCCTAAAATTGATTTTTATGTTGAATTTTCACTATATTGAAGCCTGACTCAAACACATAATTAAAGAGATGCGCCAGAAACTGAATATGTCACAAAGTCAGTATTTAATAGGGTTCTTCAGTTTGGTTTAGATTAAAGATCATGAATTAGCCTAAAATTGATTTTATGTTGATTTTTCTCTATATTGAAGACTGGTAGGTAGGGTAACCCCCTTCCTCCACTCAATTGAAAAAATGCGCAAAAAAAACTGAATAAGTCACAAAGTCAGTATATGTAAGGCTTCTTAATCGTACTAGTGTGGTTTTGATTAAAGTTTTATAAATTGGTTTAAAGATGACTTTGATGATGATCTTTTTTCTAAATTGAAGGCTGTTAGCTTGGGCACCCCCTCCTCTACTTAATTAAAGAGATGCAATGAATGCATGAATGTTTAAAGGCACATTGACACACAAAGGTCATTAAGTGCCATAATATATTAATAATAAGTGGTCCTTTGTCACTGTTGAAGAACAATGACAAAGCACAATTAATCTAGGTGAAAGAAGAAAAAGAGGGAGAGTAAGAGCAGAGCCTTAATATCTAAAGAAGACCAAGGGATATTTTAGATGCAGGGTATCCATAGACAGATCCTCACATCCACATTCTTTTATAAGGGGAGCAGGGTGCCACACCAGCTCGGGGTTCCCTGGGAGGTGCCAACTCCTACTGCACACTATAAGGTGTGCCCCTTGCGTACCAAAAAAACTGAATATGTCACTAAGTCAGTATATAATAGGGTTCTTAATTTCAACTAGTGTTGTTTGGATTAAAGTTTTATAAATAAGCCTTAGGTTGATTTTTGTGTGATTTTTGATTTCCACCGAGAGGTACTCTAAATTCTCTATATTAAAGCTTGCTTACTAGGCTAAACCCCCTCCGCCACTTGATTTAAGCGATGCGCCTGGAAACTGAATCTGTCACAACGTCACTTTGTAATAGGGTTCCTGATTTGATCTAGTGTGGTTTGAAATAAGGTTTTATAAATATGCTAATTTTTCTATATAGAGAAACTGTCAGCTAGGGAACCACCTCACCCCATCTCTACTTTTAAAATCAAAGAGATGTGCCAGAAAACTGAATATGTCACAAAGTCACTATGTAACAGGGTTCTTGATTTAATCTAGTGTGGTTTGGATTAAACTTTTATAAATTGGCCTATAGATGACTTTTAGGTTATTTTTTCTCTATATTAAAGCTGTTGGTTAGGGCACCCCCCTCCCTTCTTCTAACCTCCCTTTAACACTTGATTTAAGAGATGAGCCCTAAAACCAAAAAACTGAATATGGCACAAAGTCAGTTTATAATAGGGATCTTAATTCTGACTACCGTCGTTTAGAATTAAGTTTTATAAATTGGCCTAAAGATGACTTTTATGCTGATTTTTCTTTATATTGATGGCTGTTAGCTAGCCCTAGTAAAGAGACCCGCCAGAAAACTAAATATGTCACAAAGTCGGTATAAAACAGGGTTCTTAATATTGTGGTTCAGATTTTAAATTGACTTTAGATCACTTTTGTTTGCATAGTCTCTACATAAAACCCTGAGGACTAAGGCAATCCCCCTACGCCACTAAATCAAATAGATGCACCACAATATTTAATACCTCACAAAGTCAATATATATGAAGGTTCTTAATTCTTGTTAGAGAAGTTTGTATTCTATTTTGTTTTATAAATATCTCTACATATCAAAGCTGCACTCACGGAGGGAGATCAACTCATGAGTTCATCACCCTGTTGACTCAACATCCACATCTTCAAAAACATGCTTATTTTCCAGCCCAGCTATTAAGAAATAAACACTTACTGGTGGAGATTTATTAACACTGACACGTTTATTTCATTTTAAAATGTGCTGACGAGGTACAAAGGTCAGTAAATCACACCCAAAACTGCTTTTATACATTGGGGATTCTAAACAAGACATGGCAATCGTAAGCAGTTTTAAGGTGTGTTAGGTGCTCTGTGTTACGTTTGTGTTCCCACCATAGACAAGCTCACAAGTTGACCACTTCAACTCGAGCTCGGCGAGCCTGCCCCACTGCTCGAGCCACTCAGGCTTGTGTGAGTGGTGAGTGCAGCTCTTCTGCATATCAATAGTCTTGGGGTCTTAATAAATTATACACTGAAGCCTGCTTGCCAAGCACCCCCACCCCTCCTCTTTGTGCTTCTTGATTTAGGAGATATTCCTGGCACCGAATATGTCATCATGAAGGTTTATATGAGAGTGTTTCATTTTAACAAGTGTTATCTAAGTTATGAAAAATGGGTGAGTGCAATTAGTATCTGAGTAACAAAGTTATTAAAATAGCTTATTTACCTTTTTACCCTAAAATAACCCAGAAAGCTTATTTAGATCACCAGAGGTCACTTATATTTTTTACATGAAGGGATGAATGAACTTCATTGGCTATTTATTTTTGGGTAATAGAAATTCATTTAGTTACATAGGAAATAACCCATGGTGGCCATATTGAAAAAATGGCCACCAAAGCTTCCCTGGGGCCAATTCAGAGTGCCTCCCAATCTTTGAAATAGTTACTTTGCCATATACTACCACTGTATCAAGTTGCTTTTATCAAAAAGTGCATGCGTCATGAAGTCCACATACACAAACTAACATATATATATATACATATATATATATATACATATATATATATATATATATATATATATATATATATATATATATATATATATATATATACGTATATGTATATATATAAATGTAAAACGGGGCGGTGATGGTGGGCCTTGACCCCTCCCCTTTCTAATGAGGAGTGTGTGGATTTAATCATAGAAAATCACCAGTGTCCTTATGTTATATATGGATGAAATATCTATTTGGATTGTATAAATATTAGTACAGATGTCTCACAGGACAATAATAATAATAATGATAATAATCATCGTTGTAAACAATAAAACAGTTCATTTACTATATTAAATAATTTCATTAAAACAATGATATAATTTGATCAAATAATTGAAATTATAAATTTGATTGTAGTTGTGCATTAAAATACACACGTAGTATAGAATGTACTGTCGGAATAAATTCCAAATATTATTATAAAGTTTACATCCATAGTTAAAATATTCGGTAAAAAATGAATAAATTAATACATAAGTATGTAGAAAGCAGATACTTGTAACGTGTTGCCTTGAAAGAGTAAGGGGCTGCTTTGCGGTGGTTGTCGAGAATTGCTCACTAATGTGGGCTAATAGGTACATAATAAAGTATGCATTTGTGATGAAGTATTCACATGAATACACAAAGTGTGTATTGATATCTAAAAATGTAATTTAGTTTTGAATAAAGATGGTAATAGATAAAGAGTAGCTCAGTTGTTGTTGTCATTATTATAAGTCATATATGAGTGTGTCTGGATTCTCAATTTATTTGCCTTTACTACCTTTGTTTTTCTCTGCCGCCTTGTTATTAAAGACATTGAGTCCGTCAGGTATTTTAGTGCGTAACCTGCATATCCAAGTCTGTTCTAAGTCTAGTCTGTGTAGTAGAGACCCGTCACTGTCTGGGTGGCCTTTAGCGTATTGTAACACGAAGACCCTCATGTCTTGTATGCCAATGTGACCTTCCTCATTGAAGTGTCTTCCCACGCTATGGATAAGAGTGTTGTTTTGAGTAACATTACGGAAATGTTCACATATTCTGGATCTTAATGTCCTTTTGGTCTGACCGACATACATTTTTTCGCATTTAGAACATGCGATACAGTAGACTAGGTTGTTGCTCTCGCAATTACAATTGCGAATGGTAGTATAGGTTGAGTCTGCCAGAGAACACTCTAGACGTCCGCCTTTGTCTAGGCGATCACAGTACCTGCAGTTGTTGCGGGTACAGGCCCTATTTTTAGGGTCTAGCGTTGGGTCTTTTTGCACGGGTGGTCCTGGGACATCCCATGGATTCTCTGTTGCGGCTCTAATGAGTATGTCTCTCACATTTTTTGGGCGTCTGAATCCCTTAATAATACGATAGTCCAAGAGTGGACGTGTGCTGCTGGACCTATCCAAAAGGTCCCAATTTTTGGATATGATTTTGTCCAAAAGACTACCAGATGGATGGTAGGTGGTGATCAGATATAACCTCTTTTCTTCTTGTTGGGTCGGTGTGTCTAATGTTGGTGGTTTATATTCTAACAATTTCTGTCTTTGTAGGCGGTAGGCCTTTCCAAAAGCTTCTTGGAGCAGTTTTTTGGGATAACCTGCTCTATGGAAGTGACCGGCCATTGTGCGGGCTTCAATAGTGAAGTCATTGTTGTCACTGCATATCCTGCGTATGCGTAGGAATTGGCTGTAAGGTATGCTATCCTTACACTTGGGAGGATGACAAGATTTGTAACTAAGGTAGTTGTGGGCGTCTGTGGGTTTTGTGTAAAGCCCAGTTTGAATGTTCCCATCGTTGTCGAGGCGAACTTTGACGTCTAAAAAATTCACTGTTAGCGGTGAGATATCAATCTCAAACTTGATAGACGGGAGGCAATTATTCAAATATGTGTTGAAGAGCTGTAATTCTGCCTCTCCATGTGTCCAGATGACAAAGATGTCGTCTATGAATCGGACCCATATGTAGGGTTGTTTATGGTAGGTTTCTACATATATATTTTCGAACCAACCCATGAATGTGTTGGCGAAGGATGGGGCCACTTTGGTTCCCATAGCAGTACCACCGACCTGTAGGTAGTGTCTTCCTGCAAAGTCAAAGTTGTTCATAGTTAACACCATTCTCAGCAGAGATATTAGACTCCCATTCGAGGGGTTACAGAATCTGCCACGATCTCTATATAGAGCTAGTCTGGCCGCCTCTAATCCCTCATCATTAGGGATATTCGTGTATAGGCTCGCCACATCTAGGGTGGCTAGTAATGTGCCTTCTGGCAATTTGTCTATGTTTTGTAGTTTTTGTAGGAAGTGTGTGGTATCCTTGATGTAAGAAGGTAGTCTCTTTACATGTGGCTGTAAGAAGTGGTCTACTAATTGTGAGATCATTTCGGTCGGACAGCCATTGCCGGACACTATTGGTCTACCAGGCGGGTTGACCAGTTTTTTGTGGATTTTCGGGAGCATATAAAACAATGATGTTCTACCAGTGGATGACATTAAATAGTCATGGCACTTTAAATCTATTTCTTTATCTTCATACATGTCAGCTATTTTTTTGTTTATAATTTTACTGTGTGTGTCTGTTAGATCTATGTTAGTCTCGATGTAGAATTTATCATCACTTAATTGTCTAAGACCTTCATTAATATAGTCAGTGGTGTTCATTACCACAACTGCACCGCCCTTGTCGGCTGGTTTAACTGTGATGTCTTTGTTGGATAAAAGTTTTTTAATAGATACTTTTTCTTCTGCTGTGATATTCTCTCCATTGAATTTAGGTAATTTAGATCTGTTGAGAGCTAGTTCATTTTGTTGAATGAAATATTCTAAGGGGGCTAGTACTGGAGGTATCCAGTCTGAGGGCAGTTTGAATTTTCTGTCACTAAAAGGCTTATCTGGATCAAATCTTGGTGTGTTTGGTATAATTATTTCTTCCTCGTCTTCATCATCACTGTTTATGACTCGCTCTACTTCTTTGAAATAAATTTCTCTCTTGAGTTTAAGATGAAAACTGTCCAGATCATCTTTGAAGAGTCTGAAGTCGGGTTCGCCCGGATTCGGACAGAACTTAAGGCCCCTGGCTAGGAGTCTTTTTTCTGATTGTGTAATGGTTGTATCAGAGAGATTAACAACTAACTTGTCATAATCTGTGTTTGAGTTGTTATTTGAGTTTAAATCACTGAAGGAGTGTAGGTGAGAGGAACAACCAACTATCGACTTATAGTAAAAATAACTTCCCTTTTTATTGTAAATAACACATCTCAACAATACCTGGGACCAAATTATCACCAACAATGGGTTCAACCCACTATATGCACAAATGACACACTCAAGTGTGCTTGAATACCATAAATGGGTATAGGAATGTAGTATCATCATTAAACTGATTGCGATCAAACTATAGACACAGTAGACATAGATGTTAATCATCTTATATATAGCAGCATTAAGTGCTGTAGGAAATTTCTTATGTAGAAAGTTCTTTTCAAGATTATCACTTGATGTCTGGGGAGCTGACGTTGAAGCTTTAAGTAGACAAAAATAACATTGATAGCATGGGCAGAGCCTCATGGCCTGTGTCAGATAGTAATTTATGACAGTCAAATCCACAGAGTGTTTCCTAACTTGAGTTACATAGCATGGTGCTTGAGAAGACTGAACATCATAACTTTGAACATATAATAAATAAGTATTACAGTACCTCTGTCTAACAAATTTTGAAGGATAGATAAAACCCGTACATCCTAGCAGAATGTGATGTGTCAAGGGGTAAACTTTGAGGAACGACTTATTCTTCACATCAGGCTTAGCCATGCATCTTAAAACGAATATCTGGTGTGTCGGAGAAGACCACTGTAAAAATATAACATAGTAAACAATGTCAGTGAAGATGATATCTATTTAAAGTTATCTCTTATTTCCTGAGTTATATATGAAAAGATTACTGAGAAGTAATGGATGCATGGACTCGTAACAGTTCTCTGAATGAGTGTGGTTTGGATATAGTCCAGATATTTAACGTGGAGGAAATGAAGTCCACAGTGAACATGAGACAGAGTGGGGTACAGTACAGATTATAACATGGCATCTTAAAGATAGTGTATTCAATAAAATATCCTGGAACATGGAATATAACAAGGCAGACAACTGTCTGTGTGAATACCTAAATATGAACATGGCAAACTGGAACAGATTACAGTGTTGTGTTGAGTGATTACCACATGGTAAAAATGATTTGGCACTCTAACCCTGATTAATAGTCCATGGATCACAGTGGCACTATTGGGTATGGATCCATCAGGATCTTGACAGTCAGTGTTCCTACTTGGACTGACTGAAGCGTTGCATGAACGCATTGGCTATGCGTTCAACGTCCCTATCTGAGAGACTCTGAGTGTCTCTGCTAGTGCTGGGCTGGGGCACTGGGTTTGGTCTTGGGTTGTTGGTGAGTGGTCCCACTCTATTGTTATCATACCCTTGAGCAACTGAAGGCCGGGAAACAGCTGCAAGGGGTGACCTGGATCGATCACGACCCCTTCCCTCATCTGAGGGGTTGACACCTTCCCTACGTGGGACTCCATGGACTGGGTTGGGTGGACTGTACTGTTGGCTAGGGAGAGGGTCCCTGGACCTGTCTCTGTTGTCGTATCTGGGGGGAGGTGGCCTATTGTAGGGACCCCTGCTTGGACCTGGTCTGGTGTTGTTGTAGGTCCCACGGGAATATCCACCACGTGGTTGGCTGGTGCTAGGGCCCTGGTTAGCCTGGTAGTCATTGCGGGGTCTATTGCCGTAGCCCCCTCTGGCTCTCCCCCGGGTGCCCCTGCCTCGGGTGGAGAAGTTCTGTCCCCTGCCGACACTATATTTGCGATTGATTTTGCCTTTTATATAGTTACAGACATCCTCTGTGTTGGTTGCCTCGTAGGTCATGTTTGACTTAATACTCTCCACCGTATCGTGGATGCGCAACCTTTCCCTCTCTCTGATGTCGAACAGTCTGGTCACAGCTAATTGGTAGCCGTGTTTGTCTCTCTGGAATGTTCTCTCGAGAACTTCCTGGTCGTAGAGAGCCCGTTCTCCCACGACCCTAGCTTGGTTACGGAGAGCTATGGCGCACTCGGCCATGAATGTCTGGGCTTGTATCTCGAGGACTGGGGCGATTTTCTCGGCTATTGGGTGGAGATAGCCGGGCAGCGGATCAATGTGTGCTGACCATCTAGGGAGGACTCCCCTCTGGACGTAGCTCTCTAGTAGAGCTGCTCTTTTCTCTGAGCGTACTTGAAGGACTAGCCCCGCCCTGGCCCTGATGAAGAGATCTATGCCTGTCTCTGGGATCGGGACGAATTCCCGGTTATTGGTCTGTAAGAGAGAAGGTTCGAGTTTATGTATAGAGTTTAATTGAAAGTCCGCCGGAAGAAATTGTATGAATTTTTGAATGTCTAGGGTGAAAGTAGGCGCTTTCTGTGCGTCGTGTGTTTCGACATAATTGTCGACTTTCTTACTCGTATTTCTACGGCGTTTAGTTCCCCTAATAGGAGTACGTTGAGGTAAAGGATCTGGGGAATGTGAGATAATACTTTCTGACGACTGTTTGTCCTTATCTTCATTCGGATCGGGTAGACTTAGAGAGGAACCTTTATCGTTATCTTCTAAGTGCGACGTTATGTCCGGAACCGGGCACAATTCAGCCGCCGATTTTGAAACCCTCGTGCGTGACAACTGTTTACTTAAATCTTGTATGCTATCACCTGTCTTGGTTTGGTAGTAATAATCTAAAGTCCTAACTTTGTGTTTAGGCTTCTTCTTGGACACATTAGGTGTGCCCATAGCGCTAGAAAACGAGCTATTGCTACCACTATTCTGCGCTTGATCATTATTCATACTTACCACCGGATCGTCGATGTAGACACCTTCTCGTCCTTTCTCGAGGCTTGCCTGGACTCGTTGTACGCCCGGGCCAAGTTCGTCCAACGAAGGTAGTCTGACGGTCTCCACTCGTCTTGTGTCCGGAGTTTCGTCATCTGCTTCTGGACTTGGTGAATCTAGGATCTCCTCCACAACTGCCCTTCCTCCGCTCGCCATAGTTGAGGTAAAATATCGTAGAATGCGGCGCTGGCTTGAGGAGAAATAAAACTGTGTGCTGCTTCTGGGCTTGCCTTACCGCCACTGACGCTATGACGTCAGTCTTCACGTGAGCGTTCTTCGCAATGGGCCAATCATGATGCGGTGTTCCTCGGTCGCTATGCACGACGAGGTCGCGACGCCTAGACAATTAGAGGCGCCCTCTACTGGTCAACATATTAACAATTGTTGACCTACAATAGCGGTTTCGTCTATTATGAGACTCATCAGAGGCAATCTTGCGAAATTTGGGGCCCTACTTGAAGTGAGTGTACGTTGTGTACAGGGCCTTTCGGATCTCAATTATATGGGATCCTCCCATTGGAAGAATGAAGCTATATAGTTCCCGTTCACGTGGAAAGCATTAGTTAGTTTTGAGGGTTTTTACACCCCGAGCGAATCTTGGTATATGTATATATATATATATATATATTTATATATATATATATATATATATATATATATATATATATATATATATATATATATATATATATATATAAAAATATATATATATATATATATATATATATATATATATATATATATATATATATATATATATATATATATATATAAACAGTGATAGGGATATGGTCAAAAAAGACTACAGCCCATAAAAATATGAATCCTGAAATAAGTGAGTCCCATGTGTGCGCGCAACGCGCGGGCACCACGAGCGCCGAACTCGCGATCACTGATATATATATATATATATATATATATATATATATATATATATATATATATATATATATATATATATATATATATATATATATATATTACTATTCCAGCTACAAGAAAAAGAAGAAGGCATCATGAAATCAATCAGAATTGTAAGTTATGATTTTTGCCCCTTTCAACTTTTACAACCATTTCATTCTGGTAGTCTATTTGTTGAAAAAGGTAGTTGAGTACTTTGCAGGTTGATAATCTTACATATAATTTCAGAAATGGAGCCTCGTCACCCTATGCAGAACCTGTGAGTATAACCATTGCTTGATTTGGAATTTGAAATTTCATTTTTCGTCACATTTATGCCAATTGTGGCTTTAATTTGGGACGAGCCAGTTGTAAGTAGTGGAGGAAACCAGAGTTCCCGGCAAAAACCACTGTAGTGGCATTATTGAAAGTAGAAAATATATGGTGATGTTTGTTATGACATGTGCTGTTTGTTTACATGTTTTGTTTACATCACATGATCTCATTATAACCAGGAGAACCATCTACTGGACTACTGGACTACTGGACTACTCCCGTACCATTGTTTTTCCAATACTATTATTAGAACACAACACACAGCCATGTTTGATTCACCTTGGTTCTACACAGTCAGTATAAGTGTCTCTTCATTTCACTCTTTTGTAATTAGCCATCATGAAATATATGTTAACAGTATGTGTATGCATGTATTTAGAATAAGAATGGTTTATTAATAAGTTGTTGTCCAAGCAAATTAGTGAGTTTTTTTGTAGCTTAAAGTTGATAGTGATTTGCTCCAATTTTCTTTCAAGCAGAGTGTTTCTAATGTATTTGTAAATTATGTGATATCCTAGCTGATGTCAATTGTACTTAGTGACTAACTATATGGACTTTGTTGCTTTATGTGACTCTGTAATGTGTATTTAAGAAACTTAAGTGTTTATGTGTGATATTTGTTTTACTTGCAGAAAATATGGAAAATTGTCAAATAGAAACAGAAAGACAATAACATGGTGACAGTAGAGTACAGAACAGGACTTTGTCTTTTATTGCATCTTCATCTACAGGACTTATGATGGCGGACCCCGGCTCTAAGGACTTAATGTTAGGTGGTTTGCTATGGTTATATTGGGCAACTGAGAAAGAAGACCAAGGAGTTAGAGGAATTACTACTGGACTATGACAACAGAGACCAGGCTTTACTCAAGAATTCAAGGCTTCTGCACACTCACAAAATGTTTCAAGGAAAAGTGTCAGAATGCATCATTTCAACTGAGAAAGTTGAACCAGCCTTCAAAAATGCAGCATCAGATCACCACGAGTTCCGAAACATGTTTATGATTGGCTACAGGTGGCAGACAGTTATATTGAGAAAAAACTTAGCCACAGTGGTGATGATAAAGTTAATGTTATTAGTGCATCCAAACATAATGGTGATGATGACATGTGTTCTGGTCATCATCAACATCAAGGAACTACTTCATCATCAGACCATCAAGAAGCGTCGTCATCGGATCGTCAAGAAGCATCTACGTCTGATCGTCATGGTGACAACGTTTACGGTGGCGGTCAACGTTATCAAGGAAACGCCTCATCGACTAGTTGCCATGGAGATGACCTTGGCCCACGCCATCCAAGGGTTCATGGATACACGTCGTCAGCAGCATCAATTCGTCATGTTGATGACCTTGACCTTAGTCATCAAAGAGGTCATGTCATTTTTCGTCACACTTATGCCAATTGTGGTTTTAATTTGGGACGAGCCAGTTGTAAGTAGTGGAGGAAACTGGAGTACCCAGCAAAAACCACCACCTATAACCCTAAGTCACAAGGGGTGAGTACCAGCATGTTTGCCAGGTTGATAATCTTACATATTTTTTTTTCAGAAACGGAGCCTCGTCACCCTATGCAGAACTTGTGAGTATAACCATTGCTGGATTTGGAATTTAGAATTTTGTTTTTCATCACATTTATGCCAATTGTGGCTTTAATTTGGGACGAGCCATTTGTATTTGTAAAGTATAAACTGATTACTTATTGTATTAGATTTTAATTTTTTTTTCATATATATATATATATATATATATATATATATATATATATATATATATATATATATATAGAGAGAGAGAGAGAGAGAGAGAGAGAGAGAGAGAGAGAGAGAGAGAGAGAGAGAGAGAGAGAGAGAGAGAGAGAGAGAGAGAGAACCTATTTGTATTTGGAATTATAATTTCCAGTCCTCTTGTATTATCTAAAGGCATATTCTCATACGAAATACCTATTGTTTTGTAGGCATGGTTGCCCACAAGTTATCTTGTCAGACCAAGGTATAGAGTTCTGTAATAGAGTTACAAACTCTCTATTTACAGAGAATGGCATCAGTCATAGGGTGACCTCAGCATACCATCCCCAGACCAATGGATTAACTGAAAAGGTCAGCGGAACTTTGCAAAATATGCTAACAAAAGCTGTTGAGAGTGATCCATCTCTTTGTTATACAAAGTTGCAAAGTGTGCTCTTTGCTTTCAACACATCCATTCACCATACCACTTGTTATTCACCATTTTTTCTCCTGTACGGCAGGTGTGTAGTCCATATTCTGCAAGCATTTAGATATGGTTTATTTTTGATTCGCTAAACAATACCTAGTTTACGTTATGATTTACATTTGTTGTTTCTGTTTCTAATAAATCTAATTCCCAAACTCAAATATGAAATGAATAATATTTCAATATTTCTTTCAAAGGGTAGCACGCCTCCTGATAGAGGTTGAGGCCAACACTTCGGATGAGCAGGACACACATATCACTACAGACAAAGCCACTGTAGCTCAAATTGTGGCAACCACATCTCAAGAAAGAGAACAAACAGCAAAGGTGGTTTTGGAAAATATCGAAAGGGCACAAGCAAGGCAAGAGATAAACTACGACAAAAAGGTTTTAACAGGAAAGGTAATATTGTCTTTTTTGATTGGACAAAACGGAAACGGAAAGAAGATGACTGGGGCCATATACTATCCAAAAGGATATGGGCAAGCATCGTTATGATGTATGCGATGAGTCTGGGGTGATGATCTAAAAATCATATCACAGCTGCCTCATGAAAGTCTTTAGAGAGTAGGTTAATTATATATATATATATATATATATATATATATATATATATATATATATATATATATATATATATATATATATATATATATATAAAGATAGATATGTAGATAAACATGGTAGTGTTCATCAAGCAAAGATGTTATTGTGATGTTTAAGTGCAAAGATATTTGAACAACCAGCTAGAACCCCCTAAATGAATATCATTTCTTATGTTGAATGTTTACCTTCACCAGAGTAACAAAGGTCAATCATTAAAAAGTGTATAGGCAGAAATTGTTCCTACATGTGGAGAAATTATGTAAGCCTCAGTACCAAGATAACTAAACGCCTAACACTATTGGCCAACATTTTCTTGGCTGTTATCTTACGATTGCTTTAAAGTATGATTTTTTTAATTTTGAAAATGGTCTTAAATTAAAAAAATACTATATAACTGCAAATTTCATTAAAACCAGCTGCTGCTACCTTAATTAAATAATTCATTATGTTCAAATATTTACCTTAACAATAGTACAAAGAGTCAATAAATTGAAAGGTTTATTGGCAAAAGATATATACTGCTAGATGCCCATAATTCTGAAATAAATCACCAGTGTCATGAGTAATGTTGACTTCTGCCAAGAAGCAATCATGAGCAGGCATTCTTGTTGTGTAAGGCTGGATGAAAGACAAACAAATATATAGAGTAATGCATATTACAAAACTTAAATTTGTTGGTATAAAATGATAAATAATAATGAAGAAATGGCCACACCTAATTCATCCAATACTGCATATAATTGGACTATTTTTATGTTTGGAATTCTTTTTTTTTTTTTGTATTTATATAAAAAAGATAATTTCATATTAGCCACATTCAGTGCCGGTCATATCATTATGACAATATCTCATACCATTTGTTTATCCACTGTTAGGCGGCAGATTGTGCTAATCATAAACAAGTAAATAGGATTTTGGTATAAGGAGGATTTGTGGGGTATTCACTATCCCCGCCCCGTGCCCCGGCCTATATCGTTGCTCTACAAACAAGTTATGTCCCCACCCTGCGGGTTAGCATTTTGGTGTACTAAACAGGATAAGCCCGACATCGCCCGGCCATTTCCCGCCCCCGCCCCTCCTGGGGATTCAATTGACTGGTGCATTACCATTGCAGCTCCCATCCCATTCTCACCTAAGTTGCCATCTCTACAACACAGTCAACTTAACAAACCCCTCATCTCCTCTGTGGTGATAAAAATGCCGATGTCCGCAATCTGTTCGGAAATAGAGGCCATAAACCCTCTAAGAAAAGAGGTGAAATGGTAGCCAATTTTGCAGAGAAATACCAGTTACCATGCTAACTGCATATATAAAACTACTGGTCCAGCTGAGACTTATATGGGCCCCCAACGTGAGACTATGATTGATTATATCCTGGTTCCTGATAGCCTTATCAGGTACATCAAGAGCATTAAATGCATTGATGATGAGGTGAATGACAACTCTCAATTGTTGTTTCTTAACTGGATCCCTAGTAATGTGGGCATCAGGGTTAAAGAAGTCATGTACCCTGACTTTGTATTGTAATGCTACCCGGGGAAAGTAAGTTGTTTTGCACTGATAGAGGGGGAATATGGGAAAGCCAAAAGCATGATAAAAATTGAAAAACGAAGCACAAGGGTTAGGTTATAAGGTATTGAAATGAAAATTAAGGGCATTCTTTTTTTGACTATTTTACAATTTATTTAAATATGAATATGTCTGTATATATTCATACAACAATATCTTTTCAACCTCGATAAAGCATATGACACCACAAGGAAATAAAGTTTCATGAAAAATTAACATGTCACATACCTCACTGGTCGTTTGGCCCTTATCATTCAAAAGGAAATTTCGAGTTGGAGTGGGCACATCCCTATTTGTTGTTTTCAATCAAGAATTGGAATTGGATTGAATTTTTTATGATGATGAAAGATGTTTTCGCGCAGTGACAACATACTGATAATTCAAATAAAGTTCGCCAACAGCTAATGATCTGGGAGCAATGCACCCAGGTATCAAGCATCAGACAAGTTGTTGTTCTATGCAACCTAGGGGTAGATTCCATAGGTATGGCCACCTTACCTAGTGGACACGGTAACATTCGTGGAACATTCCAAGAATGTTTCGCCGAACATTCAAAAATGATTCTCTCATAGTTCACCTTTATGGTGAAACCTGGACAAACCTAACAAACCTCAAATCGCCTTGGTAAAATTCCTATTCATTCGCCTAGGTGCTTTGATGTTCCAATATCAGAGTTAACCACTGCTTATTGTTTTACACTATCATTTCCATGTCTTTTCCCATATATAGATGGGGATTATCATATAACTAGATCCTTAACTTGTGATTCAATGAAGGATTGGGCACCACATTTGCATTGGTATGAAGATGGTTGTTTTGCTCAACACCCTTATTTCAAATTTGCGGTGCATAATATTATCACTAGAAGCAATTCAATTAAGTATTTTATTGTTTCAGAAGCAGTTAGGGTGATGTACACTTGACAGTGGCTGACTTTCATGTGAGAATGTTCATAGAATGTTCAGGGCTGAATGCTAAATGAATCATTTGGATTCTGAATATTGTTTGAACATTGGAAGTTGTCTGTGCAGTGGAGACACTCGATAACAGTTCCTATATTATGATATAGGGAATACCTGAATTAGATATTTTTATAATGTCAAATCTAAACAGGAATGTTCAAACCTGAAGGTTGCAGGAATGTTCATTATTGGTGCATGACATTCAGATCAAAATAGAACATTCAAATGACATCAAATGAGAACATTTCAGAAATGTTAGGACTGAGACGTTGTTGAAATGTTCATAATTGGTCCAGAATATTACGACCAAAATTGAACATGCATATAACATTCAGGTAATATTAGTGCCCACTGGGTATAGTCATAGTTATGGTCATGAGCCAATTGGTAATCTGACTTGGGCCAGTGGATAGAAAAACATTTGACCCCCTTTGAGGCAGACGTCTTGTCTAATGGTGTGCATCAACAGTTGGCACCCCCATGAGTTCCAAAAGCTGGTGTGGCCTTATACAATAAGAGGGATCTGTCTATGGATACCATGCATCTAAAAGATTCCTCAGTCCATTTTGTTTCTCTCTTACTCTTGCTCTTTTTCTTCTTTCACTTAGTTATTGAATTAAACTTTATCGTTGTTCTTCAACAATAACAAAGTACATTTGCAGTAATGTTTTATGGCACTAAATGATCTGTGTGCCAATGTGCCCTTAAGCCCTCATTTGCTTACTCATCACCTACTACCTTTTACAAATGGACATCTTCACGTTTGATAAACATCTTTGATATACCCTCTGGAGAGGGTAGTGGGATGATCGCTGAACATGAGATCAAAGTACATATGATAGTCAATGCGTGGGGATGGGGGGGGGGGGGGGGGGGGGGAGATAGTCTGCTCTGGTGCATCAGTCTCACTCGTGGAGGTGTTAACGACATTTTGATCCACCTTATAAACACTTAGAAAGAGGCGATTGCAAAAAAGAAGAGAAGAAAAATGCTGCACTCGATAGTTCACAAATATCATGGTCAAGCAATTGTAAATACTGACCATACCCCACACAGGCTGCAGTGTCATACAAGAGAGGCTCCATTTCAATGATCAGGTGCGAGTTGAAGTGGTTGTAATGCATTGATTTTATTCTTAAATAATATTTCATTTTACTGCTTATAGGCCCTCAGAGTGTCATATCGGCAACCATATCTTCTCATTGAAAATCCTTTGTCAAACATTCTCATACAGTCTAGAGCCAGGGGTAACTTTGCCCAAGAAAGAGAAAATTCCAAAGATAAAAATAATTACTGGCCTATAGCACTTACTAGTCGTGTGTGGAAGACGATGGAAAGACTGATAAATGACCATCTTGTTTGTTTTTTTGGAATCCTCTACACTCGTCACAGAAAACACAAGATGCTTCCGCAAAACCAGAAGTACAATGGATCACCTTCAGCATTTAATAAAAATTCTAAGAGAAGGATTTCAAAATTGGAGACATGTGGTGTCTTACATTTTTGACTTTGAGAAAGCATATGACACCACATGGAAATACTGTAGATCCTGTTAATTAACCGACATTTTAAATTTGCCGATATAGGCCGATGACACAAGATCAGTGAAATAAGAATTGGCAAATTCTGAAAGCTTCAGATTAGCAAATTTAGGACATCAATGGGAGAATTGTATATCTGCCCCATTCTTTAAGCTGATTGCTGGGAGACTTGTACAAATACACGGGACACATCTATTTCAGTCTGACAAAGGATATACAAGGGCAAATTGCAATTAATACTGATAGTGACTGTTTGTTGACTTCACTCGTCAGTACTAATTTCAATCAACCCTCCCAAGCCCCTTTCATTGTTAACTGCATAACCGAGCCTTAAATCCTATTTGAAGTAGAACTCCCCCTGGGGTACCGTATTAGTGTAAATGTGAGATCATCTGAGATCTGTTTTTAATTTGCCAATCATGGATGATCACGATCGGTAAATTTAGATTTGGCATATTCTGAAAAAGGCTAGATCAGCAAAGGACCTGTTCTGGTTTACTATACGAATTACCCAATTTTTTTCAAGTTTCATGAATTTAACCGAAACTCATATGATCAGGTAGCTGAGGTATTGCTTGTTCATAATTGCTAACATATTCCCCAACCTTCGCCCTTGGGTTGCACATCATAAATCGTATTATCATTGAGTGCACTAGCTATAGCAGTGACATCTAACTAAGCATTTAAAACTCCTGCCGGGTCACATCTAACATGGTCCACCTGATCATTAAATGGAGTTGGAGTTGCCTCTCTATCAGTATGGCCCGTAAGCCCGCACATCCTCTCAGCTTGAGCAATGGTGTGCAATAGGAGTTGCCACCTCCCGGGGAACCATAACTTGGTGTGGCACCCTGCTCGCCTTATGAATGAATGGGGATTATGTGGATCTGTCTATGGATACAATGCATCTTAAGGATTCCTTGGTCCTCTTTGGATTTGAAGGTTCTGCTCTTTCACTCCCTCCTTTTCTTCTTTCTCATGCTTTGCCATTGTTCTTCAACAATGGCAAAGGACCACCTTATGATAAAAACACTTTATGGCACTGAATGGCCTTATGTGCCAATGTGCCTTTAAGCCCTTATTCATTCATTCATTCTTTGGCCTGCATGTGTTAGGACCGATATGAGATCCAATAGTAATCTACAAAAAGAGAATCCCCAACATCATTTCTTATACAGCTGGTGATGCTGTTGATCCTACGGTGATAGTCTAGTACACCAAGATTATCAACACCGTGTCCTTGGCTGGCCCCTAAGAATGGATATCAAAACAAAAGATGACACATGAGCTGTGTTCACTCGCCGCAAATCTCGAGCTGGCAACATTCTATTGTTGTAACCTCAACAGCAAAAAAGGCAGGGCCCTTTGGGATTTCCTTGTTACAGTGCTCCGGAACGACATGGCTGTCTGCTTTAGCCATGCAGATTCCTTCAAGATAGACCATTTGGATCAAAATTTTCATCTCATTTTTTGGCTAAAAGTGAGTAAAGATACAGTCTCCGAAGCCAGTATTTTGGAATATGACAGATATGAACCCCGTCTAGGTGCAAGGTCATGTCACAGCTAACTTGAATCCTGACAGGACCTGAAAATCAGCATTTACTATGTAAACTGTTATTAATTTTGAGGCATATGGGAACATTCAAAAATGTTTTTAACATACTCATCGTACAGATTCCCGGTTTAGGTAGGACATTGCACCTTACCAAAGACATGTAATCAAATGGTAGAGTTTGGTTTTCAAGTAAAGTAAAGTCTTGACATTTTGCCAAAAAACGAAACACAGACAGATATGTGCGTAAAGGGTGTCATATCAACTCAAAATAGCAGATTATTGATAAGTTTATCACTATTCTGTAACTATGAAATGTAAGCTATGCAATAGCATAAGTGTCGTTGTCCACATTTAACTCAGTTTTCAGATATTCAAGTTTTAAAAATGACCCGGGTATCGGGTAGGGTTCTACCTTAATAATGAATAGAGTAATAGCTAGGATGCTTACCTTTCTTCATCATGTAAGTCAAAGAGGGGTGTGCCCACCCCGATCCAAACTTCTCTATGTGATAAAGTTTTGAATATTAGGGGGTAAAACTTTGTGAGGTCTGCTATATAAATCTTTCATGATACCATTATTCCAAGTGGTGTCATATTGCTTCTCAAGATTGAAAAAGATAGATCCCACATGTTAACTTTATGAAACAACTGCAAAATGCACAAGGTGATTCATTGTGCTTGGCTTTAAGTCATTTAGTCATATTGGGCTTCCATAATGAGTGTAGAGGTTCCATCATTTTTAGGAATTTAGTTTCAACAATAATAAATTACTATTATATTCTGGCAATATATGGCCTCTATGTTTAAATGGGACTTAAAGCACCTATTTATTCACTTTCTTATATCTGCAAGTACAATACAAAATGACCAATCAACTGCTAGTATCAGAATGGAGTTGATGATAGAACGTTAGATTACAGTTTCAAAATGCTGACAGAAGCATAATGTTATTTTATTGTGTATGCCATTTTATCATTACATTTTGACTCCTGGATTTGGACTCGGCCTGTTGGCATCTCCTGATTCCAGCCAGTACCTCGCAGACATCTAGCTGTACACTATGTTCTTGAACAAGAATATTGTCTGTTATACTTACTTCAGTTCCTAGTGCATCTATTTTGTTGTATTTTTCTGACAGCTGAAATGAATGAGAACATATTTATATACTCAATAAGAGTCTTTACTAAAACATTGATGCTGATTTCTAGATAAGTACAGCTCTATGGGAGGTCTTTTGACCATTCACACAAAGATTATAAATAGAAAGAGAGAGCAAGAAGAGGAGGACATCTACACCTGGGCCATAAGTGTAAAGCTTGTCATAATCATAAGCAGTCAATGGATAATACTGAAACATCATGTATATTTTCTCTAATATCTATTACACCATTTCTTACCTATATGTTATGTGGCCATATGCAAAGAGAAGGCAGCTACAATGAGAGAACCAAATTGCAAGAGACGTAAACTGTGGTTAATACTCACATGACAAATTGAAAAGCATTCAAAATATGACACCTAACAGGATGTCTAAAGTAAGGGTCGTACTGGCTGTACTGCTGCCCACCTTGTTACCACTTCTGGTACTATATCTGTGGATGGCGTATCAATATGCGATAATGCAACACCAAATCACTACATTGCTCCCCTGCATATTTCTTGGAAAAAATGCTGAGCCTCAGTGTAATATCCATATTTACACATTTACAGCTGCTCTGTTCACAATTTGAGTTTATAATTACATATATACACCGCCAGTAAACGTTGGGGGTGGCATTCAGGTACAGAAGGGGGGGGGGGGGGGCACACCCGTGTTCCATATATCGCAGAGGAACCCAGATAGCACACTAGTGTTGGCCCAGCTGTGGCCCAACAGTGGCTCTGCTGGTGGGCCTACATCGGTAGCCGACGGTGGGCCTTCAGAGGTTTAACCACTGACGCATACATCCTCAATAAGTTAAACATACAAAATCAGTAGCAATGGTAATGATACAAGTCTAATACCCCGAGGCCCTCCCTTTCGCCTCAATTACCTTACTCATGACCTTCTGCACGTGGGTGATGTAACTGCGGCATTTGTTGGGTGTCACCTTCGTACTTCAAAACAGCCGGATCCCATCTATGAGTTCCTGCATGGTTTGAGGCTTGTGCACATTCCGCAACCATCGCTTCAGCTCTGCCCACATTCTCGATCGGATTGAGGTCAGGTGACTGGGCAGGTAAAGGCATCCCCTGCACATGTGATTCCTCCAGAAAGGTGGTAGTGGCGCGGCTGTTGTGAATCTTGCAATTGTCCTGCTGCAGACGATGACCTTCCGGAAACTTCTCCTCTATAAAAGGCAGCAGATGTTCACCTAGAATGGTGCAATAATACTCTGACTTCATGATCCCAGTGAAGATGTGAATATTTGTTACAACCTTCCATGATTACCCGGCCCAGACATGCACCTTGTAGGGATGTTCATGCCGCGCAGCCATAGGTCGAGGTTCTCCTACTTTCCGAAAAACATAGTCCGAATTGCTGTCCATCTGAATGGTGCTCTCGTCCGTGAATATGACATCCTTAAAGAAGTCTAATCCATACCGATCCTTGCACCATTGGAGACGTAAAGGCTTATTATTGTAACTAATAGCCTGGCAGTATCAGGGTTTTGTGCAAATCCAACCTAAATGTCTGCGGTGTCGTCTAACTGTAGAGAGGCTGAACTTCCTACCAGTCACAGTCTCTATAACCCTTTGAAGATCAGCAGCAAAAGCATTCTGAATATACCTTAGCGCCTCTTCTATAACCTGCTCATGCTCCGCAGTGAAAGAAGCTGTAGTTCCATTGTTAGGTTTCCCATTAAAAAGGCCAGAGCGATTGTTATGCAGCAAGCGGTAGATAGTTGTTGGTTTTCCTTTCCAACCCTTAAAACGCAGGTACTTAATAATCTCCACAGGGCGTAGGCCTCTCTTGTCTAGATCAGCTATCATGTACCTAAGACGAGCAGGAATCTTTGTGGTCTGCCCATGGTGGGAACAGTTTACAAGTGATTTCAAACCAGTGGGCAGATCACCTGTTCCCTTGCCCACTTCCTCTTGATGTCCAACTGCCTATATTCAGGTGTACATCCTGTAAATTACCTCTGCATGTTTGCACCAGGCTAGCAGGGCATCCTGTTACTGCAAGGCGCAGACTAGCTGTGGAATAGTTGGGGAAGCCTGTATTAAGAGGTGTTTATTTGATTAATTAGGGTAGCCTGTACCTAAAGGTGTTTTCATATACTATTTTTCCCTCACTAGGGTAAATGCTGCCACCTTGATATGCTTTACAGTACTGATAATTCTTTAAGAAAAACCTTAAAAAACTCATTTGTGAACCCACTGGGTCCCGGTTATTTATTAAGTTTACCTCTTTGTATTACTTTATCTAGTTCTTCTATAGTAAAGTCTTTATCCAATTCCTTTTTTTTTCCTCCTGTAACTGCGTCATTTGTTGGGTGTCACCTTCGTACTCCAAAACAGCCGGATCCCATCTATGAGTTCCTGCTTGGTTTGGGGTTTGTGAACATTCCGCAACCATCGCTTCAGCTCTGCCCACACATTCTCGATCGGATTGAGGTCAGGTGACTGGTCAGGGAAAGGCATCACCTGCACATGTGATTCCTCCAGAAAGGCTGTAGTGGCGCGGTTGTTGTGAATCTTGCAAATGTCCTGCTGCAGAAGTTGTCCTTCCCCAAACTTCTCCTCTATAAAAGGCAGCAGATGTTCACCTAGAATGGTGCAATAATACTCTGACTTCATGATCCCAGTGAAGATGTGAATATTTGTTACACCCTTCCATGATATCCCGGCCTAGACATGCACCTTGTAGGGATGTTCATGCCACGCAGTCATAGGTCGAGGTTCTCCTACTTTCCGAAAAACATAGTCTGAATTGCTGTCCATCTGAATGGTGCTCTCGCCTGTGAATATGACATCCTTAAAGAAGTCTAATCCATACCGATCCTTGCACCATTGGAGACGTAAAGGCTTATTATTGTAACTAATAGCCTGGCAGTATCAGGGTTTGGTGCAAATCCAACCTAAACGTCTGCGGTGTCGTCTAACTGTAGAGAGGCTGAACTTCCTACCAGTCACAGTCTCTATAACCCTTTGAAGATCAGCAGCAACAGCATTCTGAATATACCTTAGCGCCTCTTCTATAACCTGCTCATGCTCCGCAGTGAAAGAAGCTGTAGTTCCAATGTTAGGTTTCCCATTAAAAAAGCCAGAGCGATTGTTATGCAGCCAGCGGTAGATAGTTGTTGGTTTTCATTTCCAACCCTTAAAACGCAGGTACTTAATAATCTCCACAGGGCGTAGGCCTCTCTTGTCTAGATCAGCTATGATGTACCTAAGACGAGCAGGAATCTTTGTGGTCTGCCCATGGTGGGAACAGTTCACAAGTGATTCCAAACCAGTGGGCAGATCACCTGTTCCCTTGCCCACTTTCTCTTGATGTCCAACTGCCTATATTCAGGTGTACATCCTGTAAATTACCTCTGCATGCTTGCACCAGGCTAGCAGGGCATCCTGTTACTGCAAGGCGCAGACTAGCTGTGGAATAGTTGGGGAAGCCTGTATTAAGAGGTGTTTGATTAATTGGGGTAGCCTGTACCTAAAGGTGTTTTCATATACTTTTTTTCCCTCACTAGGGTAAATGCTGCCACCTTGATATGCTTTACAGTACTGATAATTCTTTAAGAAAAACCTTAAAAAACTCATTTGTGAACCCACTGGGTCCCGGTTATTTATTAAGTTTACCTCTTTGTATTACTTTATCTAGTTCTTCTATAGTAAAGTCTTTATCCAATTCCTTTTTTTTTCCTCCTGTAACTGCGTCATTTGTTGGGTGTCACCTTCGTACTACAAAACAGCCGGATCCCATCTATGAGTTCCTGCTTGGTTTGGGGCTTGTGAACATTCCGCAACCATCGCTTCAGCTCTGCCCACACATTCTCGATCGGATTGAGGTCAGGTGACTGGTCAGGGAAAGGCATCACCTGCACATGTGATTCCTCCAAAAAGGCGGTAGTGGCGCGGCTGTTGTTAATCTTGCAATTGTCCTGCTGCAGAAGTTGTCCTTCCGCAAACTTCTCCTCTATAAAAGGCAGCAGATGTTCACCTAGAATGGTGCAATAATACTCTGACTTCATGATCCCAGTGAAGATGTGAATATTTGTTACAACCTTCCATGATAACCCGGCCCAGACATGCACCTTGTAGGGATGTTCATGCCGCGCAGCCATAGGTCGAGGTTCTCCTACTTTCCGAAAAACATAGTCCGAATTGCTGTCCATCTGAATGGTGCTCTCGTCCGTGAATATGACATCCTTAAAGAAGTCTAATCCATACCGATCCTTGCACCATTGGAGACGTAAAGGCTTATTATTGTAACTAATAGCCTGGCAGTATCAGGGTTTTGTGCAAATCCAACCTAAATGTCTGCGGTGTCGTCTAACTGTAGAGAGGCTGAACTTCCTACCAGTCACAGTCTCTATAACCCTTTGAAGATCAGCAGCAACAGCATTCTGAATATACCTTAGCGCCTCTTCTATAACCTGCTCATGCTCCGCAGTGAAAGAAGCTGTAGTTCCATTGTTAGGTTTCCCATTAAAAAGGCCAGAGCGATTGTTATGCAGCAAGCGGTAGATAGTTGTTGGTTTTCCTTTCCAACCCTTAAAACGCAGGTACTTAATAATCTCCACAGGGCGTAGGCCTCTCTTGTCTAGATCAGCTATCATGTACCTAAGACGAGCAGGAATCTTTGTGGTCTGCCCATGGTGGGAACAGTTCACAAGTGATTTCAAACCAGTGGGCAGATCACCTGTTCCCTTGCCCACTTCCTCTTGATGTCCAACTGCCTATATTCAGGTGTACATCCTGTAAATTACCTCTGCATGTTTGCACCAGGCTAGCAGGGCATCCTGTTACTGCAAGGCGCAGACTAGCTGTGGAATAGTTGGGGAAGCCTGTATTAAGAGGTGTTTATTTGATTAATTAGGGTAGCCTGTACCTAAAGGTGTTTTCATATACTATTTTTCCCTCACTAGGGTAAATGCTGCCACCTTGATATGCTTTACAGTACTGATAATTCTTTAAGAAAAACCTTAAAAAACTCATTAGTGAACCCACTGGGTCCCGGTTATTTATTAAGTTTACCTCTTTGTATTACTTTATCTAGTTCTTCTATAGTAAAGTCTTTATCCAATTCCTTTTTTTTTCCTCCTGTAACTGCGTCATTTGTTGGGTGTCACCTTCGTACTCCAAAACAGCCGGATCCCATCTATGAGTTCCTGCTTGGTTTGGGGTTTGTGAACATTCCGCAACCATCGCTTCAGCTCTGCCCACACATTCTCGATCGGATTGAGGTCAGGTGACTGGTCAGGGAAAGGCATCACCTGCACATGTGATTCCTCCAGAAAGGCGGTAGTGGCGCGGTTGTTGTGAATCTTGCAAATGTCCTGCTGCAGAAGTTGTCCTTCCGCAAACTTCTCCTCTATAAAAGGCAGCAGATGTTCACCTAGAATGGTGCAATAATACTCTGACTTCATGATCCCAGTGAAGATGTGAATATTTGTTACACCCTTCCATGATATCCCGGCCTAGACATGCACCTTGTAGGGATGTTCATGCCACGCAGTCATAGGTTGAGGTTCTCCTACTTTCCGAAAAACATAGTCTGAATTGCTGTCCATCTGAATGGTGCTCTCGCCTGTGAATATGACATCCTTAAAGAAGTCTAATCCATACCGATCCTTGCACCATTGGAGACGTAAAGGCTTATTATTGTAACTAATAGCCTGGCAGTATCAGGGTTTGGTGCAAATCCAACCTAAACGTCTGCGGTGTCGTCTAACTGTAGAGAGGCTGAACTTCCTACCAGTCACAGTCTCTATAACCCTTTGAAGATCAGCAGCAACAGCATTCTGAATATACCTTAGCGCCTCTTCTATAACCTGCTCATGCTCCGCAGTGAAAGAAGCTGTAGTTCCAATGTTAGGTTTCCCATTAAAAAAGCCAGAGCGATTGTTATGCAGCCAGCGGTAGATAGTTGTTGGTTTTCATTTCCAACCCTTAAAACGCAGGTACTTTATAATCTCCACAGGGCGTAGGCCTCTCTTGTCTAGATCAGCTATCATGTACCTAAGACGAGCAGGAATCTTTGTGGTCTGCCCATGGTGGGAACAGTTCACAAGTGATTTCAAACCAGTGGGCAGATCACCTGTTCCCTTGCCCACTTCCTCTTGATGTCCAACTGCCTATATTCAGGTGTACATCCTGTAAATTACCTCTGCATGTTTGCACCAGGCTAGCAGGGCATCCTGTTACTGCAAGGCGCAGACTAGCTGTGGAATAGTTGGGGAAGCCTGTATTAAGAGGTGTTTGATTAATTGGGGTAGCCTGTACCTAAAGGTGTTTTCATATACTTTTTTTCCCTCACTAGGGTAAATGCTGCCACCTTGATATGCTTTACAGTACTGATAATTCTTTAAGAAAAACCTTAAAAAACTCATTTGTGAACCCACTGGGTCCCGGTTATTTATTAAGTTTACCTCTTTGTATTACTTTATCTAGTTCTTCTATAGTAAAGTCTTTATCCAATTCCTTTTTTTTCCTCCTGTAACTGCGTCATTTGTTGGGTGTCACCTTCGTACTACAAAACAGCCGGATCCCATCTATGAGTTCCTGCTTGGTTTGGGGCTTGTGAACATTCCGCAACCATCGCTTCAGCTCTGCCCACACATTCTCGATCGGATTGAGGTCAGGTGACTGGTCAGGGAAAGGCATCACCTGCACATGTGATTCCTCCAAAAAGGCGGTAGTGGCGCGGCTGTTGTTAATCTTGCAATTGTCCTGCTGCAGAAGTTGTCCTTCCGCAAACTTCTCCTCTATAAAAGGCAGCAGATGTTCACCTAGAATGGTGCAATAATACTCTGACTTCATGATCCCAGTGAAGATGTGAATATTTGTTACAACCTTCCATGATAACCCGGCCCAGACATGCACCTTGTAGGGATGTTCATGCCGCGCAGCCATAGGTCGAGGTTCTCCTACTTTCCGAAAAACATAGTCCGAATTGCTGTCCATCTGAATGGTGCTCTCGTCCGTGAATATGACATCCTTAAAGAAGTCTAATCCATACCGATCCTTGCACCATTGGAGACGTAAAGGCTTATTATTGTAACTAATAGCCTGGCAGTATCAGGGTTTTGTGCAAATCCAACCTAAATGTCTGCGGTGTCGTCTAACTGTAGAGAGGCTGAACTTCCTACCAGTCACAGTCTCTATAACCCTTTGAAGATCAGCAGCAACAGCATTCTGAATATACCTTAGCGCCTCTTCTATAACCTGCTCATGCTCCGCAGTGAAAGAAGCTGTAGTTCCAATGTTAGGTTTCCCATTAAAAAAGCCAGAGCGATTGTTATGCAGCCAGCGGTAGATAGTTGTTGTTTTTCATTTCCAACCCTTAAAACGCAGGTACTTAATAATCTCCACAGGGCGTAGGCCTCTCTTGTCTAGATCAGCTATGATGTACCTAAGACGAGCAGGAATCTTTGTGGTCTGCCCATGGTGGGAACAGTTCACAAGTGATTCCAAACCAGTGGGCAGATCACCTGTTCCCTTGCCCACTTTCTCTTGATGTCCAACTGCCTATATTCAGGTGTACATCCTGTAAATTACCTCTGCATGCTTGCACCAGGCTAGCAGGGCATCCTGTTACTGCAAGGCGCAGACTAGCTGTGGAATAGTTGGGGAAGCCTGTATTCAGAGGTGTTTGATTAATTGGGGTAGCCTGTACCTAAAGGTGTTTTCATATACTTTTTTCCCTCACTAGGGTAAATGCTGCCACCTTGATATGCTTTACAGTACTGATAATTCTTTAAGAAAAACCTTAAAAAACTCATTTGTGAACCCACTGGGTCCCGGTTATTTATTAAGTTTACCTCTTTGTATTACTTTATCTAGTTCTTCTATAGTAAAGTCTTTATCCAATTCCTTTTTTTTTCCTCCTGTAACTGCGTCATTTGTTGGGTGTCACCTTCGTACTACAAAACAGCCGGATCCCATCTATGAGTTCCTGCTTGGTTTGGGGCTTGTGAACATTCCGCAACCATCGCTTCAGCTCTGCCCACACATTCTCGATCGGATTGAGGTCAGGTGACTGGTCAGGGAAAGGCATCACCTGCACATGTGATTCCTCCAAAAAGGCGGTAGTGGCGCGGCTGTTGTTAATCTTGCAATTGTCCTGCTGCAGAAGTTGTCCTTCCGCAAACTTCTCCTCTATAAAAGGCAGCAGATGTTCACCTAGAATGGTGCAATAATACTCTGACTTCATGATCCCAGTGAAGATGTGAATATTTGTTACAACCTTCCATGATAACCCGGCCCAGACATGCACCTTGTAGGGATGTTCATGCCCCGCAGCCATAGGTCGAGGTTCTCCTACTTTCCGAAAAACTTAGTCCGAATTGCTGTCCATCTGAATGGTGCTCTCGTCCGTGAATATGACATCCTTAAAGAAGTCTAATCCATACCGATCCTTGCACCATTGGAGACGTAAAGGCTTATTATTGTAACTAATAGCCTGGCAGTATCAGGGTTTTGTGCAAATCCAACCTAAATGTCTGCGGTGTCGTCTAACTGTAGAGAGGCTGAACTTCCTACCAGTCACAGTCTCTATAACCCTTTGAAGATCAGCAGCAACAGCATTCTGAATATACCTTAGCGCCTCTTCTATAACCTGCTCATGCTCCGCAGTGAAAGAAGCTGTAGTTCCATTGTTAGGTTTCCCATTAAAAAGGACAGAGCGATTGTTATGCAGCAAGCGGTAGATAGTTGTTGGTTTTCCTTTCCAACCCTTAAAACGCAGGTACTTAATAATCTCCACAGGGCGTAGGCCTCTCTTGTCTAGATCAGCTATCATGTACCTAAGACGAGCAGGAATCTTTGTGGTCTGCCCATGGTGGGAACATTTCACAAGTGATTTCAAACCAGTGGGCAGATCACCTGTTCCCTTGCCCACTTCCTCTTGATGTCCAACTGCCTATATTCAGGTGTACATCCTGTAAATTACCTCTGCATGTTTGCACCAGGCTAGCAGGGCATCCTGTTACTGCAAGGCGCAGACTAGCTGTGGAATAGTTGGGGAAGCCTGTATTAAGAGGTGTTTATTTGATTAATTAGGGTAGCCTGTACCTAAAGGTGTTTTCATATACTATTTTTCCCTCACTAGGGCAAATGCTGCCACCTTGATATGCTTTACAGTACTGATAATTCTTTAAGAAAAACCTTAAAAAACTCATTAGTGAACCCACTGGGTCCCGGTTATTTATTAAGTTTACCTCTTTGTATTACTTTATCTAGTTCTTCTATAGTAAAGTCTTTATCCAATTCCTTTTTTTTTCCTCCTGTAACTGCGTCATTTGTTGGGTGTCACCTTCGTACTCCAAAACAGCCGGATCCCATCTATGAGTTCCTGCTTGGTTTGGGGTTTGTGAACATTCCGCAACCATCGCTTCAGCTCTGCCCACACATTCTCGATCGGATTGAGGTCAGGTGACTGGTCAGGGAAAGGCATCACCTGCACATGTGATTCCTCCAGAAAGGCGGTAGTGGCGCGGTTGTTGTGAATCTTGCAAATGTCCTGCTGCAGAAGTTGTCCTTCCGCAAACTTCTCCTCTATAAAAGGCAGCAGATGTTCACCTAGAATGGTGAAATAATACTCTGACTTCATGATCCCAGTGAAGATGTGAATATTTGTTACACCCTTCCATGATATCCCGGCCTAGACATGCACCTTGTAGGGATGTTCATGCCACGCAGTCATAGGTCGAGGTTCTCCTACTTTCCGAAAAACATAGTCCGAATTGCTGTCCATCTGAATGGTGCTCTCGCCTGTGAATATGACATCCTTAAAGAAGTCTAATCCATACCGATCCTTGCACCATTGGAGACGTAAAGGCTTATTATTGTAACTAATAGCCTGGCAGTATCAGGGTTTGGTGCAAATCTAACCTAAACGTCTGCGGTGTCGTCTAACTGTAAAGAGGCTGAACTTCCTACCATTCACGATCTCTATAATCCTTTGAAGATCAGCAGCAACAGCATTCGGAATATACCTTAGCGCCTCTTCTATAACCTACTCATGCTCCGCAGTGAAAGAAGCTGTAGTTCCAATGTTAGGTTTCCCATTAAAAAAGCCAGAGCGATTGTTATGCAGCCAGCGGTAGATAGTTGTTGGTTTTCATTTCCAACCCTTAAAACGCAGGTACTTAATAATCTCCACAGGGCGTAGGCCTCTCTTGTCTAGATCAGCTATGATGTACCTAAGACGAGCAGGAATCTTTGTGGTCTGCCCATGGTGGGAACAGTTCACAAGTGATTCCAAACCAGTGGGCAGATCACCTGTTCCCTTGCCCACTTTCTCTTGGTTTCCAACTGCCTATATTCAGGTGTACATCCTGTAAATTACCTCTGCATGCTTGCACCAGGCTAGCAGGGCATCCTGTTACTGCAAGGCGCAGACTAGCTGTGGAATAGTTGGGGAAGCCTGTATTAAGAGGTGTTTGATTAATTGGGGTAGCCTGTACCTAAAGGTGTTTTCATATACTTTTTTCCCTCACTAGGGTAAATGCTGCCACCTTGATATGCTTTACAGCTTTACAGAGGTTTTCAGAAACCTTAATATGAACTTTCAGAGGAATGGCACTCAATCCGAGCACTAGTTTAATTACACTTTTTTCAATTGAAGAGTGAGATCTCCCCTAGCGTCAGCAGTCTACCTCTGTATGTGTACTGTGCGCATCCTGTTCATCAGCGGTGCTTTCACTAGCATAGCCAGGCATCCTGTTAGTGTAAGGGCCAGACTCCCTATGGAATAATTGGGGTAGCCTGCACCTAGAGGTGTTTCCCTAGTCTGTTTTTCTCACTAGGGTAATGCTGCGACCCTGATAAAGCCTTGCAGAGGCATTCAGAACCCTTAAATGAATGAAAAGAGGAATGGTATTCCGAAAGCTTGTAAAATCACACTTTTTGCATTTGTAGTGTGAGATCACCTATAGGTGTCAGCAAGCTAACCATGTACCTTTGATCATTAAGAAATGGCAACTATGGAATGCAGCCTACTATTGATCATTTTAGTAAAATTCTTGTATTTTTCCTCATGACATCCCTGTGGGTAGGCCAACATGATTGTTTACCCCGAGTGAGCATTGTCACCCCAAATCCATCAAAACTCACTTGGGTAGTGCAATATACGTGTTGTTTAAGTACTGCCTCTGCGAAAAAATAAACAACCAGCGTAAAAAGACTTACATTGCTAGCTTGATCAGAACCCCTTCAATCGCTACATGTAATTTTTTAAAATTCATAACCACTATTTTGTGCCGAAAATCAACAACTAAACATAAAAATTACAGTTAAGATTAGTGCATGACTTAGATTTTATATGCATCAAGTCAAGTTATGAAGCCATTTCACAGTAAAATAAACAACATGATAAATAAAAATTACATATGGTGTTGTCTTACCTCTGTATCTTCAAGAAAATGTTAACTTTTATCTGTTATACCACGAGGGAGATCATTTTCTGAGATCTCAACTCATCATATGGTCAGTTCAAATTCTTTGTGAGTTTACGCACATTCAATTCTTCTGTCTGTGAGCCGAAAGAACCTTGCACCCCTTACTAAATAAATTGACAACAAGAAATTGTTTGCGAAAATAAATATCAAACCTATATCATTAAAACAATTAAGCTGATTCTCAGCTTTCCGAGAATGTTTATTTTATAGATATGCCACTATTTGGATATCCGTTGTCAGTGAATGAAGTTGAACCAACTTGATTCGCCAAGGCCGCTTCACAGCCGCCATTTTGAATTTGCATAATCGAATGCCTTTTTTCGAATTCACTACATTGTCTTCAACTCATAGTTGGTCCTTTACAACTTAGAAAATATTAATTGCTAAGTTCATATTAATGTTCCCTGACATCTAATTGACTTAGATGTCAATTAATTTTGAAAAAAAGTGTCAGGGAAAGAATGCTAGCTATTGATCGTGTACAAAAACGGCAACACTTAGGGTTCTCAGATACAAGGATTCATTTGAAATACGTTTCGTTACCATTATCTTATCAACTCATTTGAATAAATCCAATTTGGCCGCCAATAAATGAGAAATGGCTTAACAACCAATTCTCATTTTTGAGTCATGAATTTGTATCCTGAGATCTTTAGGTGCTGAAGCCCATTAAGAATGTCTTATAACATATCTATTTCTTTAGGAATTTGCATAATCTCAGCATGGGAAAATGCCATCAAGAAACATTGGTCCAAGGTTGATAGCCGATGCCAACTAAGTAGCAACATTGGCATCTTATCTGGGTTGTTAGCCCACTCTTGTCTGTCCATACATTACCACTCAAAAGCCAACATGTATGGGCAAGCGATCGGCCAACATTGGCCCACTCTTTTTGCCTACTTACAACCGCCCAAGAGCCACCAAGAAACCAACAATCCGGGCCGTTGTTGGCATGCTCCATGATGTGCCAATCCACTACCGACAGTAACCCTCCATGACAGAGCTAGCAAAGGGCCGTTGTAGGCCTGCTCTATGATCATCAACCTTGTCTCCTAAAACCACCCAAGAGCCACCCTTGCAACCGACAATAGGCAATTGTTGGCCCGCTCTGGTTTGTCCATACACCGCCACCCAAAATAAACCATGAATGACCAGCCAGTGGGCCGACATTGGACCGCTTTTTGGTCTGCCTACCCACTACCACCCAAGAGCCACCAAGAAAGCTGACAATGGGCCGTTATTGGCCGCTCCATGATTTGCCAATCTACTACCGACTGAAATCCTCCATGAATGACCAGCCAGTGGGCCGACATTGGACCGCTCTTTGGTTTGCCTTCTCACTACCGCATAACATCCACCAGGGGCACTGACATTGGGCCGATATAGGACCACTTGATGATTTGCCAACCTGCTATCATCTAAAAACCTCCATGACAAACCCAACAAAAGGCCACTGTTGGCCCGATATCTGAATTTTTCTGCTCAAAGCCGCCCATGAGCCACTGTTAAGGCCGACAATGAGCCACTGTTGGCCCACCCGATAAAATGTACGCCGACTTCCACCCACGAGCCACCACAAGAGCCAACAATGGGCCGACGACGGCCCACTATATGATTATTTCGCCCACTCCCGCCCAAAAGTCACCAAGAGCACCGACAATGGGCCAACATCGAACCGCTATATGACTGGCTCTCTGCTGACGTTGGCCCGATATACTAATGCTATCTGGGAAGGGGTCTCTTTTAAGACCTCTGCATGTCCACGATTTGTAAAAGAAGGGTAATTTTTTGTACCCAGGTATAAAGTATGTGGATGAAAATCCATTTACAATCCAGGAAATATCTGTGGCTCTGACTCCCAAAGTAACTGGGCTTCCGAGTCTGCTGCTGCTAAACAGGCAGAGATTTTGGCGATGTACTGCCCGACTTGCAAAGCCATTTGCGGATTGCTGAACTCCAATGAAAGAGGCGCACATGTCGGGAGGAAGTAAGGTGCGTCCATTTCTAAAACCAGGCGATGAAATGGTGCACAGCGGACTATTTCTTCCACATTCTCGGTGTTCTCATATGTACACACAGGAGTAACTCCAACTACGACATTTGGGAATCTGCCAATCCACAACAACAGATCTGTCCAGCCCTGCATGAAACAATGCACGTGAATTTTAGCACTTGTTGGCAATTCTTCCTTGGCTATAGTAAAGCAGTCATTTCCTGCCTCACGCGAATGGATGACAACAGTTTTATTGAGCCTTACAGCCAGAACCAGTTGTTTCCTGTAAGTAGAACGCTGCTGTCTCTTCTGGTGGTTCTTAATATTCTTCCAAGAATAGTCTAGGCCCATTTGCCCTATGGCGACAATAATTTTCTCCTTCTCGACCATCCCTATGATGTATGATTCTACCTTAGTTGAATACAGATGGGCCTTCTTTGGATGACATCCGATTGACCCATGAACACCTTCTTCTCGCAAAATCTGCTGAACAATAACCTCATCCTTTAGAAATGTTTCCGGATCACAAAATACCGTGACACAGCCTGCAAAAGATGGTGAAACAGGTCGCTTCCTCCTTATAAAATATTCCTCTAGAGTGCCACGGTGCTCACTATTATGAAACAATCTATCCAAATGGCAGTGACAGTCAATGAAGGGCGTTCTGTTCTCCTTTTCTCCTGGCAAAACAACTTCTGCTGGGATGACTACAATTGAACCTTTCGCTCTTCAACACCTTTCACCTTGACCTGAAGTTGTACTTGTTTTTTATGGGAAGATGAAGAATTCTGAACCTCAACTCGGAGATTTGGCAATGTGTTTTTGATACTGTAGAACACACAATGTTAGTGTCTGTTTATATATAGCGTACATAGCGTGTGGTTCCGCTTCACTATATATAAAAAATGCTGTACTTTTTTCTTACTGTACTGGCGCTGTCAGCTGCGGCTATCGTCGCTAACATAAAGATACGCTATGATGCGAAAATTCCCCAATTCGCTATATTTGGGACACGCGTCATATATATGTTCTACAGTATATAGCAGTAAGTTAAAGATTGTACGGCAGTGAAGAAGAGAAGACAGTCGGTTTGGCTGTACTGCGTCCCTGCACTCTAACTTAGACAGACCCATATTCTGATCCAAAAGATCCAGGACATCTAATTCCGGAAGGTTGAAAGTAAAGCCCGTCTCACACAGGCAAGACAAGTGTAAAGACAGTTTTAGGACAAGCCACGATCAGGAATTTCGTTCAAAGAATTCGTTTAATTCCTGATCGTAACAGTGTCCTATGTCATGTCCTAACAATGTCGTGGGTGTCCTAGGTGCATCCCCGACATACGGCATGTCATTCCCGGCATGTCAAGCGCGAAATTGAGACATGTCTCAATTCCGCGCTAGGACAACCAGAAAAAGCAAGACAAAATGTTTGTCCCCGACGTGTCCTAACAATATCGGGGACCTGTCCTAGGACAGTCGGCATTGTCCTAACTGTGTCTGGGGGTCAAAAGTAGGTGTCCTGAAGGGAAATGGCCCCGCAACAGTGCGAGGACAGTGTTAGGACATGATTTTTGCCGTGGCCTAATCACGTGAATTGGGGATTCCCCGTGACGTCGGTTGGGAATTCCCACACCACAACGAGGCCAGAACGAGGTGCACTCCCGTTACGAATTTCGCGGAAGAAGGGGTCTTTTTTTTGAGACCTCCGCATGTCCGCGATTTTGTAAAAGAAGGGTACCTTTTTGTACCTAGGTACGAAGTATGGGGGCAGTGAAAATCCCCTTACAATCCACAAGTTATACGCGGCTCTGACGCCTGAGTGACTACCGAAGTGACTGGGCTTGCGGTTTGCTGCCGCCACTTGCTGCCGCCACTTGCTGCCGCTAAACAGGCAGAGGATTATACAATCTTAAGGTCTCACGATACTCTATACCGGTGACACCTATTGGGTTATGGACAAACTAAAATAATTTATTACATTTTACCTGACATCACTAGAAAAATTGAAAATAAATTGATTTTTTATTGAATATGTACCAATTCTGATTATACCTGCCTATTAAAAAGTTTTTTTTGTTTTTGGCTACAGTGATTTCCATATTCATTTAATTTGATGTTTTGACACGTTTTCAGGCATAATGAGTGATAATTCATGTGTATAAAATGGAAATCCCTTGCTCAACAATATCGTATATAAGCATGGGTATACACGGTAACAATTGAGTAACTATTTTCTAACATTTTCATAAAAAATTGCCCCCAAAAATTCCTATTTCACAAACCATCTGTGATTCGAAAACTAACACAATGACCTATTATTTTCTTTATGTCTTCTTATAAAGAGCATTGTGTAGATAGTCCTCTCCGTTGGGCTACCACCTTGTCGTGGTGGAGAGGCTTGTGTGCCTTTAGGATCCTGAGAGCTATGCTGGTTGGGATTTCTAATCCCTGGTAGGTTCAACCATACCAGATAGGTCGATTGGGAGAGGTCAGACTAAGATGTAGTCCCCGTACCTCCCGGTTGGAGGCAGCTTGTTTGCCGTGGGCTGCGGCCTGTGAAATTGGAAGACGGGATCCTGGTGGTTGAGGGGTGATGAATCTACGGATCTATTATCTCCAACACACCACTTTGGCCCTTATTTCATCTAGACAGGCGGTCTGATTTGGCTCGGTCTAGATCAATCGGCTGGTAATGCCATGCCCTAGGGAGAGGTTGACGTGGTCGTTCAACTTAGCCGTTGTTAATGACCATCTTGATCTCTTCCTAGAAGGCGATTGCTCATGGGCCAATCAGGGTTTGTACATGTCTTTTTATTTGTATAAATTGTGAGTATATCCAGTGTGTATCCCTGTTTACATGTGCGCTGATGGCTCTGCCCCGCACCTCTGTATACCCCTTGTTGGAGTCGAAGTAAGGCTGGGGACCACAGCGGACGAACAATACATCTCTCATATGGCTTCATCAAAAACCCCAAAAAGAACATTAGAAGATTATCTATCCGATGATGACAATCCCTCAACAAAGAATTTCTGGCCACACTTTTTAGTTATCCAGCCCGCATCTCCAGAAAAACTACTCACCTCTTTATCTCCCTTTGCCATTGCCAAAAGCATCCAAGGCTTAGCAGGTACACCAAAACAAGTGAAACATCTCAGATCAGGCGATATCTTGGTGGAGGTTGAAAAGGAATCACATTACAAAAATCTTATAAAGACGTCAATGCTAGTCAATGTTCCAGTTAAAATATCCCCCCATAGGACACTGAATACCATCAAGGGTGTCATCCGGTGCAGCGAACTGAAGTTTACTCCCGTGGAAGACATAGTTGACAATCTTAAAGAGCAAGGTGTATGTGAGGCACAGAAAATTATAATCACAAAAGATGGAAACAAAATTACAACTGCAACCATCATCCTCACTTTCCATGGGAGTACAGTTCCTTCCCAAATCAATGTAGGCTTTTTGAAAGTTAACGTTTCCCCATTCATCCCCAACCCTCTGAGATGTTTCGGTTGCCAACAGTTTGGACATCACAAAAACACTTGCAAAAATCCCTCCAAATGCCCAAAATGCTCCATGGATGACCATGGAGATACTCCTTGTGATCATCCCATAAAATGTGTCAACTGTTCTGGTGATCATCCCGCATACAGTAGAACCTGCTCTAAATGGATTTTTGAGAAGGAGGTTCAATCTGTTAAATGTAAACAGCAAGTGCCTTTTCCAGAAGCTAGGAAAATAGTTCAAAATAAATCCAGCACTGAAAACAAATCCTATGCTCGGGCAGCAACAGTTGACAAACCTCAGTTCTCATCCATTCAGACCCAAACCGACATCACCTGGCCAATCAATGCAACAGACTTCACACTTCTTCCTACCCCTGAAAAACACATCACTCCAACTCCATCTCATGCAACAATGTCTACACAAACAGTAAATGAACCATCACAACAACCTATAAATATCATTGAACCTACCACTGCAAAAGCAAAAATCCCTCCAAAGCCATCACAAAATAATAAATCGTATACACGCAAACCCATCACTGCCCCTCAGGGTGGCAGTCAGGAGCCTAGGAGAAATTCCTTAGGCTCCAGACCATCCAAAGGTTCATCTGATCCTTTCTCTCAAATCCGCAGAGAGAGGTCATTTGAAACAATGGACTGTGAGGATGTACGAAAGCCACACCAACCAAAGGCGAGAGTACACCTCATACCATCAAAATGACACTTTTATTGATTTTATCCAACATATCTCTTTCCTTTCTCCTTTTTCTCACCATGGCTAGTGGCTTTATTATTCAGTGGAACTGTCGAGGACTTGCAGCAAACCGGCAGGAACTTGAACTTTTAGCTCAAAAATATAATGCTCCTGTCATTTGTCTCCAAGAGACAAACCTCAAAGATGATCAAATGACTTTAAAAGGTTATGTTGCTCACCATAAATCTGGAAGAATAGATGATATGGATAGAGCACATGGTGGTGTCTCAATATTTATCAAAAGCAATCTACCTCAGAGTGTTGTAGATGTGACCTCACCTTTGCAAGCGATTGTTGTAAAGGTGACTCTCCACACTACAATTACCTTCTGCAATCTTTATATTCCTCCTAGCACTGCACTTCATCTCCGTGACCTTATACACTTAGAAAGCCAATTACCTAAGCCATTTATGATTGTTGGGGATTTTAATTCTCACAATTATTTGTGGGGAGGGAATAAATCTGACGCAAAGGGTAAGGTCATGGAGACATTCATGACTAGAAGTAATATCTGCCTCTTTAATGATGACACCCCGACTTATCTGCATCCAGCAACTGGTTCTTTTACATCAATAGATCTCACTATGTGCTCTCCTTCACTTTTCATGGATTTTACATGGAGGGTGGAGGAAGATCTTCATGGCAGTGACCATTTTCCTATCATCTTAAAGAGTCATTATCATCCTCCAGACGACAGACCACCAAAGTGGCAGTTTCACAAAGCTGATTGGAATCTTTTCAAGGACCTGTGTTTGGAGGCCTTTCCGGCCTGAAGAAAAAGTGTATCAAGGCTTTGAATTTGTTGCGTGTTGTTTCCAGTACCGACTGGGGTGGGGATCGTATAGTTCTTTTACGACTATATAGGGCCCTTGTTCGTTCAAAGCTAGACTATGGATGTTTTATCTATGGAGCAGCATGTAAATCTTATATCTCTTTGCTGGATCCTATTCAAAATCAAGGTTTGAGGCTTTGTCTTGGAGCCTTTAGAACCTCTCCTGCAGATAGTCTTTGTGTTGAGGCGAATGAGCTCCCTCTTCGCCTTAGAAGAGAAAAGCTTGCTCTACAATTTGCAACTAAAATAGCTGCCAACCCAAATAACCCTGTTTACGAAACTATTTTTAACCCTCGATATATGGACCTTTTTGCTAGAAAACCAAGAGTCATTCCAACTTTTGGTATTCGTATTAAGGAATCATTGGAAGAGTTAGATTTTAATCCTGACATCATCGCAAAATTTGAATTTCCTGAAACTCCTCCATGGACATATCCAACTGCTATGGTCGACCTCACTCTTTCGTATGCCAAGAAGGATCAAACGGATCCTTCTCAGTACATAAGTTTGCACAATGAGGTGAAGGATGTCTTTCGAGACTATGATTTCATCTACACTGATGGCTCTGTTGCAGATGACAAGGCTGCAGCAGCAGCAGTCATTGATAATTATTCTTCCATTGAACGTCTTCCAGATAAGTCCTCTATATTTTCTGCCGAGTTGCATGCTCTCTATCTAGCTCTTGATAGGGTGGAGACGGCGGATGATGATGAAAGGAATTTTATTATTTTCTCTGATTCAAAGTCTGCTCTTCAGGCCATTTCGGGCCATGACTGGACACATCCTCTTGTCCTCTACATACTGGAACGCCTCAATTGGCTAGTACACTACCAAGAGAAAAGAATTTTATTTTACTGGATTCCCAGTCATGTTGGCATTAGGGGTAATGAAAAGGCAGATGCTGCTGCCAAGGCTGGTCTTTCAAGAAGAGTCACAGATGTTCCTATTCCTTATGGTGATTTTAAAAAACACATCAATGTCCTTTTAAAACACAAATGGCAGTCTCAGTGGGATGAGGCTGTAAACAACAAACTACATGCAATTCATCCACAGTTGGGTCTTTGGCCTGGAGGATCTCGAATCATTAGGCGTGAGGAGAGTGTTTTAACAAGAATCCGAATTGGTCACACTCATTTGACTCACTGCTTCCTTTTAAAAGGGGAAGATCCTCCACAATGTACAGCGTGTGATTGTCAATTGACTGTCAAGCATATTTTATTTGAGTGTGTTGATTTTATTGAATCCAGAAATAGACATATTAGTGTAAATAGCTTTAGGGAACTCTTTGAAAAGGTTCCTCAAGACAGCATTTTATCTTATTTACATGAGATTGGTCTGTTTTACCGCCTGTAAAACTTTTTAAGAATTTATAGTTTCTTTTGAAACAACCTGTTATACGCAAATTATATTTTGAAGTTGTTCATTATTTTGTGATCATTTTTATTCATCCATTGCTTTGTTATTGTTTTCAACAATAACAAAGGACCATTGTTTTATACAAATTTTATGGCACTAAATGGCCTTTGTGTGCCGATGTGCCTTTAAGCAATCATTCATTCATTCATTCATTTGGAGGCCTTTCCTCAAGATGATCTCAATGGAGGTCTCCAGCTGGAAACATTTATTGACAAGCTTTGTGAAATTGCCAACGAAACAATCCCAAAATCAAATCCCAACCCGACGAAAACACAGAAGCCATGGTTTTCTGATGAGTGTAAGGAAGCTATTTTAGAACGAAAGAGATCTCTTCGAGTTTTTAAGAGTTTTCCAACAAATGCAAATTTACAACTATATCGTATAAAGAGTGCTAAAGCAAGACAGGTCATTCGTGCCAACAAAAAGAAAAGTTGGCACGAATATGTATCGAAATTAAATGCCAGAACGTCTATGAAGAAATGCTGGGACATGGTCCGCAAAATCAAGGGTAAGGGGGGCAGTCCGTCTGTAAAACATATTGAGAAGAATGGCAAAAAAATAACGCAACCAAGGGATATTGCCAATACCATTGGGGAGGCAATATCCTTCAATTCCTCCTCTGCACATTATTCTTCTAAGTTCCAACGCATTAAAAATAGACAAGAGAGACATCCCCTTATATTCCAATCTGACAATACCGAACCATATAATAAACCCTTTTCAATAGATGAGCTCAGGACTGCGCTTGGCAAAGCCCATGACACAGCTCCTGGCCCTGACCAAATACATTATCAGATTTTGAAGCATCTTCCTCAAGCTTCTCTCCAGTGCCTTTTAAAGGTTTTTAATAATATTTGGGAAAATGGAGAGTTTCCGCCTTCCTGGAGAGAAGCCACTATCATACCCATTGCCAAACCAGGAAAAGACTCCAAAGATCCTAATAATTACCGCCCAATAGCTTTGACCAGTTGTGTCTGTAAGACCATGGAACGAATGATAAACGATCGTCTTGTTTGGTATCTTGAATCTTCTTCACTTATTACGGAAACCCAAAGTGGCTTCCGGAAAACGCGAAGCACAATGGATCATCTTGTGCGATTTGAGACATTTGTAAGAGAGGGATTTTTAAATGGAGAACATGTGGTGTCTATCTTTTTTGACCTTGAAAAGGCATATGACACCACTTGGAAATATGGCATTATGAAAAATTTACATGATATGGAACTCAGGGGACGTTTACCCCTTTTTATACAAAACTTTTTATCTGAGAGGAAATTTCGAGTCAGAGTGGGGACATCCCTCTCTGACTTTTATGATCAAGAAATGGGAGTTCCCCAGGGGAGCATTTTATCTGTCACCCTTTTTATAGTCAAAATCAACAGCATCACCAGCTGTATAAGAAATGGTGTTGACAAGTCTTTATTTGTGGATGACTTTGGTGTCTCATATCGATCAAAACATATGCACGCTATAGAAAGACAGCTCCAACTTCATCTAAATAGAATAGAAGATTGGGCTGACAATAATGGTTTTAAATTCTCCCAATCAAAGACTGTTTGTGTCCATTTTTGTCGAAGGAGGGGTCTTCATCCAGATCCCTACTTGGTACTTTATGATAACCCCATTCCTGTAAAGAAGGAAACAAAGTTCCTTGGCATTTTACTCGATTCAAAATTGACATTTGTCCCTCATATCAAGGGCCTGAAGAAAAAGTGTATCAAGGCTTTGAATTTGTTGCGTGTTGTTTCCAGTACCGACTGGGGTGGGGATCGTATAGTTCTTTTACGACTATATAGGGCCCTTGTTCGTTCAAAGCTAGACTATGGATGTTTTATCTACGGAGCAGCATGTAAATCTTATATCTCTTTGCTGGATCCTATTCAAAATCAAGGTTTGAGGCTTTGTCTTGGAGCCTTTAGAACCTCTCCTGCAGATAGTCTTTGTGTTGAGGCGAATGAGCTCCCTCTTCACCTCAGAAGAGAAAAGCTTGCTCTTCAATTTGCAACTAAAATAGCTGCCAACCCAAAGAACCCTGTTTATGAAACTATTTTTAATCCTCGATATGTGGACCTTTTTGCTAGAAAACCAAGAGTCATTCCAACTTTTGGTATTCGTATTAAGGAATCATTGGAAGAGTTAGATTTTAATCCTGACATCATCGCAAAATTTGAATTTCCTGAAACTCCTCCATGGACATATCCAACTGCTATGGTCAACCTCACTCTTTCGTATGCCAAGAAGGATCAAACGGATCCTTCTCAGTACATAAGTTTGCACAATGAGGTGAAGGATGTCTTTCGAGACTATGATTTCATCTACACTGATGGCTCTGTTGCAGATGACAAGGCTGCAGCAGCAGCAGTCATTGATAATTATTCTTCCATTGAACGTCTTCCAGATAAGTCTTCTATATTCTCTGCAGAGTTGCATGCTCTGTTCCTTGCTCTTGATCGGGTTGAGACTGCAGATGATGATGAAAGGAATTTTATTATTTTCTCAGATTCAAAGTCTGCTCTTCAGGCCATTTCGGGCCAAGACTGGACACATCCTCTTGTCCTTTACATACTGGAACGCCTCAACTGGCTAGTACACTACCAAGATAAAAGAATTTTATTTTACTGGATCCCCAGTCACGTTGGCATCATAGGAAATGAAAAGGCAGATACTGCTGCCAAAGCTGGTCTTTCGAAAAGAGTCACAAATGTTCCCATTCCTTATGGTGATTTTAAAAAACACATCAATGTCCTTTTAAAACGCAAATGGCAGTCTCAGTGGGATGAGGCTGTAAACAACAAACTACATGCAATTCATCCACAGCTGGGTCTTTGGCCTGGAGGTTCTCGAATCATTAGACGTGAGGAGAGTGTTTTAGCAAGAATTCGAATTGGTCACACTCATTTGACTCACTGCTTCCTTTTAAAAGGGGAAGATCCTCCACAATGTACAGCGTGTGATTGTCAATTGACTGTCAAGCATATTTTATTTGAGTGTGTTGATTTTATTGAATCCAGAAATAGACATTTTAGTGTAAATAGCTTTAGGGAACTCTTTGAAAAGGTTCCTCCAGACAGCATTTTATCTTATTTACATGAGATTGGTCTGTTTTACCGCTTGTAAAACCTTTTAAGAATTTATAGTTTCTTTTGAAACAACCTGTTATACGGAAATTATATTTTGAAGTTGTTCATTATTTTGTGATCAGTTTTATTCATCCATTGCTTTGTTATTGTTTTCAACAATAACAAAGGACCATTGTTTTATACAAATTTTATGGCACTAAATGGCCTTTGTGTGCCGATGTGCCTTTAAGCAATCATTCATTCATTCATTTGGCATTTTACTCGATTCAAAATTGACATTTGTCCCTCATATCAAAGGCCTGAAGAAAAAGTGTATCAAGGCTTTGAATTTGTTGCGTGTTGTTTCCAGTACCGACTGGGGTGGGGATCGTATAGTTCTTTTACGACTATATAGGGCCCTTGTTCGTTCAAAGCTAGACTATGGATGTTTTATCTATGGAGCAGCATGTAAATCTTATATCTCTTTGCTGGATCCTATTCAAAATCAAGGTTTGAGGCTTTGTCTTGGAGCCTTTAGAAGCTCTCCTGCAGATTGTCTTTGTGTTGAGGCGAATGAGCTCCCTCTTCGCCTTAGAAGAGAAAAGCTTGCTCTACAATTTGCAACTAAAATAGCTGCCAACCCAAATAACCCTGTTTACGAAACTATTTTTAACCCTCGATATATGGACCTTTTTGCTAGAAAACCAAGAGTCATTCCAACTTTTGGTATTCGTATTAAGGAATCATTGGAAGAGTTAGATTTTAATCCTGACATCATCGCAAAATTTGAATTTCCTGAAACTCCTCCATGGACATATCCAACTGCTATGGTCGACCTCACTCTTTCGTATGCCAAGAAGGATCAAACGGATCCTTCTCAGTACATAAGTTTGCACAATGAGGTGAAGGATGTCTTTCGAGACTATGATTTCATCTACACTGATGGCTCTGTTGCAGATGACAAGGCTGCAGCAGCAGCAGTCATTGATAATTATTCTTCCATTGAACGTCTTCCAGATAAGTCCTCTATATTTTCTGCCGAGTTGCATGCTCTCTATCTAGCTCTTGATAGGGTGGAGACGGCGGATGATGATGAAAGGAATTTTATTATTTTCTCTGATTCAAAGTCTGCTCTTCAGGCCATTTCGGGCCATGACTGGACACATCCTCTTGTCCTCTACATACTGGAACGCCTCAATTGGCTAGTACACTACCAAGAGAAAAGAATTTTATTTTACTGGATTCCCAGTCATGTTGGCATTAGGGGTAATGAAAAGGCAGATGCTGCTGCCAAGGCTGGTCTTTCAAGAAGAGTCACAGATGTTCCTATTCCTTATGGTGATTTTAAAAAACACATCAATGTCCTTTTAAAACACAAATGGCAGTCTCAGTGGGATGAGGCTGTAAACAACAAACTACATGCAATTCATCCACAGTTGGGTCTTTGGCCTGGAGGATCTCGAATCATTAGGCGTGAGGAGAGTGTTTTAACAAGAATCCGAATTGGTCACACTCATTTGACTCACTGCTTCCTTTTAAAAGGGGAAGATCCTCCACAATGTACAGCGTGTGATTGTCAATTGACTGTCAAGCATATTTTATTTGAGTGTGTTGATTTTATTGAATCCAGAAATAGACATATTAGTGTAAATAGCTTTAGGGAACTCTTTGAAAAGGTTCCTCAAGACAGCATTTTATCTTATTTACATGAGATTGGTCTGTTTTACCGCCTGTAAAACTTTTTAAGAATTTATAGTTTCTTTTGAAACAACCTGTTATACGCAAATTATATTTTGAAGTTGTTCATTATTTTGTGATCATTTTTATTCATCCATTGCTTTGTTATTGTTTTCAACAATAACAAAGGACCATTGTTTTATACAAATTTTATGGCACTAAATGGCCTTTGTGTGCCGATGTGCCTTTAAGCAATCATTCATTCATTCATTCATTTGGAGGCCTTTCCTCAAGATGATCTCAATGGAGGTCTCCAGCTGGAAACATTTATTGACAAGCTTTGTGAAATTGCCAACGAAACAATCCCAAAATCAAATCCCAACCCGACGAAAACACAGAAGCCATGGTTTTCTGATGAGTGTAAGGAAGCTATTTTAGAACGAAAGAGATCTCTTCGAGTTTTTAAGAGATCTCCAACAAATGCAAATTTACAACTATATCGTATAAAGAGTGCTAAAGCAAGACAGGTCATTCGTGCCAACAAAAAGAAAAGTTGGCACGAATATGTATCGAAATTAAATGCCAGAACGTCTATGAAGAAATGCTGGGACATGGTCCGCAAAATCAAGGGTAAGGGGGGCAGTCCGTCTGTAAAACATATTGAGAAGAATGGCAAAAAAATAACGCAACCAAGGGATATTGCCAATACCATTGGGGAGGCAATATCCTTCAATTCCTCCTCTGCACATTATTCTTCTAAGTTCCAACGCATTAAAAATAGACAAGAGAGACATCCCCTTATATTCCAATCTGACAATACCGAACCATATAATAAACCCTTTTCAATAGATGAGCTCAGGACTGCGCTTGGCAAAGCCCATGACACAGCTCCTGGCCCTGACCAAATACATTATCAGATTTTGAAGCATCTTCCTCAAGCTTCTCTCCAGTGCCTTTTAAAGGTTTTTAATAATATTTGGGAAAATGGAGAGTTTCCGCCTTCCTGGAGAGAAGCCACTATCATACCCATTGCCAAACCAGGAAAAGACTCCAAAGATCCTAATAATTACCGCCCAATAGCTTTGACCAGTTGTGTCTGTAAGACCATGGAACGAATGATAAACGATCGTCTTGTTTGGTATCTTGAATCTTCTTCACTTATTACGGAAACCCAAAGTGGCTTCCGGAAAACGCGAAGCACAATGGATCATCTTGTGCGATTTGAGACATTTGTAAGAGAGGGATTTTTAAATGGAGAACATGTGGTGTCTATCTTTTTTGACCTTGAAAAGGCATATGACACCACTTGGAAATATGGCATTATGAAAAATTTACATGATATGGAACTCAGGGGACGTTTACCCCTTTTTATACAAAACTTTTTATCTGAGAGGAAATTTCGAGTCAGAGTGGGGACATCCCTCTCTGACTTTTATGATCAAGAAATGGGAGTTCCCCAGGGGAGCATTTTATCTGTCACCCTTTTTATAGTCAAAATCAACAGCATCACCAGCTGTATAAGAAATGGTGTTGACAAGTCTTTATTTGTGGATGACTTTGGTGTCTCATATCGATCAAAACATATGCACGCTATAGAAAGACAGCTCCAACTTCATCTAAATAGAATAGAAGATTGGGCTGACAATAATGGTTTTAAATTCTCCCAATCAAAGACTGTTTGTGTCCATTTTTGTCGAAGGAGGGGTCTTCATCCAGATCCCTACTTGGTACTTTATGATAACCCCATTCCTGTAAAGAAGGAAACAAAGTTCCTTGGCATTTTACTCGATTCAAAATTGACATTTGTCCCTCATATCAAAGGCCTGAAGAAAAAGTGTATCAAGGCTTTGAATTTGTTGCGTGTTGTTTCCAGTACCGACTGGGGTGGGGATCGTATAGTTCTTTTACGACTATATAGGGCCCTTGTTCGTTCAAAGCTAGACTATGGATGTTTTATCTATGGAGCAGCATGTAAATCTTATATCTCTTTGCTGGATCCTATTCAAAATCAAGGTTTGAGGCTTTGTCTTGGAGCCTTTAGAACCTCTCCTGCAGATAGTCTTTGTGTTGAGGCGAATGAGCTCCCTCTTCGCCTTAGAAGAGAAAAGCTTGCTCTACAATTTGCAACTAAAATAGCTGCCAACCCAAATAACCCTGTTTACGAAACTATTTTTAACCCTCGATATATGGACCTTTTTGCTAGAAAACCAAGAGTCATTCCAACTTTTGGTATTCGTATTAAGGAATCATTGGAAGAGTTAGATTTTAATCCTGACATCATCGCAAAATTTGAATTTCCTGAAACTCCTCCATGGACATATCCAACTGCTATGGTCGACCTCACTCTTTCGTATGCCAAGAAGGATCAAACGGATCCTTCTCAGTACATAAGTTTGCACAATGAGGTGAAGGATGTCTTTCGAGACTATGATTTCATCTACACTGATGGCTCTGTTGCAGATGACAAGGCTGCAGCAGCAGCAGTCATTGATAATTATTCTTCCATTGAACGTCTTCCAGATAAGTCCTCTATATTTTCTGCCGAGTTGCATGCTCTCTATCTAGCTCTTGATAGGGTGGAGACGGCGGATGATGATGAAAGGAATTTTATTATTTTCTCTGATTCAAAGTCTGCTCTTCAGGCCATTTCGGGCCATGACTGGACACATCCTCTTGTCCTCTACATACTGGAACGCCTCAATTGGCTAGTACACTACCAAGAGAAAAGAATTTTATTTTACTGGATTCCCAGTCATGTTGGCATTAGGGGTAATGAAAAGGCAGATGCTGCTGCCAAGGCTGGTCTTTCAAGAAGAGTCACAGATGTTCCTATTCCTTATGGTGATTTTAAAAAACACATCAATGTCCTTTTAAAACACAAATGGCAGTCTCAGTGGGATGAGGCTGTAAACAACAAACTACATGCAATTCATCCACAGTTGGGTCTTTGGCCTGGAGGATCTCGAATCATTAGGCGTGAGGAGAGTGTTTTAACAAGAATCCGAATTGGTCACACTCATTTGACTCACTGCTTCCTTTTAAAAGGGGAAGATCCTCCACAATGTACAGCGTGTGATTGTCAATTGACTGTCAAGCATATTTTATTTGAGTGTGTTGATTTTATTGAATCCAGAAATAGACATATTAGTGTAAATAGCTTTAGGGAACTCTTTGAAAAGGTTCCTCAAGACAGCATTTTATCTTATTTACATGAGATTGGTCTGTTTTACCGCCTGTAAAACTTTTTAAGAATTTATAGTTTCTTTTGAAACAACCTGTTATACGCAAATTATATTTTGAAGTTGTTCATTATTTTGTGATCATTTTTATTCATCCATTGCTTTGTTATTGTTTTCAACAATAACAAAGGACCATTGTTTTATACAAATTTTATGGCACTAAATGGCCTTTGTGTGCCGATGTGCCTTTAAGCAATCATTCATTCATTCATTCATTTGTGTAGATAGTGTAGACAAAAATTGGTGAAAATTAAACTAGGCAATTCTGACATATCAATTTTGGGTCAAAAACTTGTTTCTCGAATTCCTTGATTTTGCCCAATGATTCCTATATAACAGCAGAAAAATAATTTCAACAAGGCAGAACAGTATATCAGGCTGTGTCAGTATCTCTTTAGGGATAAATCTAGCAAAGAAAGACACCAATTTTGGAGAAAGTGATGTTTGTGACATAAAGTGCATTAATTTTTCAAAAATCTGTGAAAAAAAACTAAGTTGATGACCCCATGATTTTAAGTTGTTTTGAAGATCCCTGTGCTCTGTTCTTTCCTTTGGCAAAATTCGAGGAAAACTAAACAGATTTCTAAAAGTGTCGTAAGACCTCATGTTAAAATATGTGTTCCCGTTCATATAATGTCAGTGTTTTGATAAGGAAGGGGTGTTTATTTGGTGAAAAAAGGTAGCGTTTTTATAGAAATAAGGGTGCTTTTTTGGGCAGAAATCAGTGCTTTAGGGGTATTTTTAAATTTTTGATAACGAGCGTATGCGCCCCCCTAATTACCCAAGTGCTGCCCCCCTTGGGAACCCCTCCCGTGATCAATTCCTACAATATACCATGGCTACCACCTCAGCAACAAAACATCATAAAATTGCATTCATACATTATTGAGCTTAAGACAACAATTTATTTATCTAGAAAGTCCCTAATATGTTCTTGTTAAATGAATTAAAATCATAATTTTAGGCCCAGTAATCACGGAGAGATCATTGAATGAAAACGCCTTAATCACACATTTTGGTTTCACGACATTCTCGGCAAAATATGTCCGTTTTCATTTGATGATTTCTCACTTATCACTGGGCCTTAAGACAACAAATTTTATACATTTAGAAAGGCGGTCATATAGTCTTTTAAAATATATTAGAATTGTAATTGTAGATCCAGAAATCACGACATTATGTTAGAAAGATCCTACAGAGATCTTCCTTTGGCTGCTAATGTTGGCGGTTCTTATCTCATAAAACTAAGAAGCGGTGTATTAAAGCCCGTGCTGTGCACTGGTTGCAGCTAGTAAATATGAATCTGACTAGATCATTTGGCCAGGTAAATACACGTTTTTTTTGGCGACATGTTTATTTCTTATTTATTAATGTATACTGTATTATTTTGCATGTCAATGCAGTCAATAAACATACTATACTATACTATGTTACGGTGATTGAATTTTTTATGGGACAGATACAAGACGCTCAAGACATGTCCACGCCTTGTCCCCGACACATCCCGGACACATCGAATATGACCTATATACATCGGGGACAAAAGTAGTAATTTGCATAATGTCTGGGACATGTCCGCATTGTCCTAACATTGTCCGCGATATGTCCCTGACACATCGCAGACAAATCCCCACCTAACAGGACTTACTCAGGATGTCCTATGCGTCCATCAACTACGTCTTGTTCATTGTTCACACTGTCCGCGACGGGTCCCCGACGTGTCCCCGACAGCACCAAGACATCCTAATTTGCATATATTTCCTCAATTTTCACCTAGGACTTTGTCGGCTTCAAAAAAGTCATGATGTCGTGGGTGTCCTAGCTAGGTCTTGGCCAAAAGTCCTAGCTTGACACGTCTGTGTGAGACGGGCTTAAGGCTCCTGGAGACTAGACGTTTGTCTCGTATGCCTTGCAACATCCTTTCTTTAGGAACCTGGAGCTTCTGCTGAAGGACGTCAAAAAACCGTTGAGTGTGGGGATCAAAGACGACAAGGTTCTATTCGTGTTGAGGAAATCTATATTTCAATGTATTCTCTGACATTCTCTATTATGGTTTACATATTATGTGATGTTATAATGGTTTACTGAAAATAATGAAAACAAACATCTCTAAGAATACTATAACACACACCGACTAAATTAAGGAAGTACAAGTAAATGTATCGAAATGAACTCAAAAAGGCTAAATCTAATAATTACCGGCTGTATGATCCTACTCTCTCAAGAGCTGGGTTGAAAGTGAGGAGCCCTGCCCAGTATGACATCACAAGTAAGCTAAAAATATACCTGGAGAACCAGATTAGTGGTCAACCCAAGGCTGCTGCAGCAGCAGTCATTGATAATTATTCTTCCATTGAACGTCTTCCAGACAAGTCTTCTATATTCTCTGCAGAGTTGCATGCTCTGTTCCTTGCTCTTGATCGGGTTGAGACGGCAGATGATGATGAAAGGAATTTTATTATTTTCTCAGATTCAAAGTCTGCTCTTCAGGCCATTTCGGGCCAAGACTGGACACATCCTCTTGTCCTTTACATACTGGAACGCCTCAACTGGCTAGTACAGTACCAAGATAAAAGAATTTTATTTTACTGGATTCCCAGTCACGTTGGCATCATAGGAAATGAAAAGGCAGATACTGCTGCCAAAGCTGGTCTTTCGAAAAGAGTCACAAATGTTCCCATTCCTTATGGTGATTTTAAAAAGCACATCAATATCCTTTTAAAACGCAAATGGCAGTCTCAGTGGGATGAGGCAGCAAACAACAAACTACATGAGATTCATCCTCAGCTGGGTCTTTGGCCTGGAGGTTCTCGAATCATTAGACGTGAGGAGAGTGTTTTAGCAAGAATTGGTCACACTCATTTGACTCACTGCTTCCTTTTGAAAGGGGAAGATCCTCCACAATGTATAGCGTGTGACTGTGAATTGACTATCAAACATATTTTATTTGAGTGTGTTGATTTTATTGAATCTAGAAATAGACATTTTAGTGTAAATAGCTTTAGGGAACTCTTTGAAAAGGTTCCCCCAGACAGCATTTTATCTTATTTACATGAGATTGGTCTGTTTTACCGATTGTAAAACCTTTTAAGAATTTGTAGTTTCTTTTGAAACAACCTGTTATGCGGAAATTATATTTTGAAGTTGTTCATTGTTTTGTGATCATTTTTATTCATTTATTGCTTTGTTATTGTTTTCAACAATAACAAAGGACCATTGTTTTACACAATTTTTATGGCACTAAATGGCCTTTGTGCGCCGATGTGCCTTTAAGAAACCATTCATTCATTCATTCATTACCATTGTTACACAATTTTTATGGCACTAAATGGCCTTTGTGTGCCGATGTGCCTTTAAGAAATCATTCATTCATTCATTCCGACAAACTTCGGTCCTTCGAGGAATTTAGATGGTCCGACAAAAGTCGGTCCTCTCGCGACAGCTCTCTTCGTTCCACGATGAGCGGACATCTCATCTGTAATAAGAGATGACAACATGAGTGCCTTTGACGTTACTTGTATTGTTAGGGGTTGTTAGGATTAGCACAACAATATTAGTAGGAACTGGTGTCACGGAAACGAGAAGGTGCTTGACTGATTTGTCGATGTCGTGTCTTTCTTTCAGGTTGAATGACTCTGAAGCTCAATCCTTGATTATCCAGAACAGTTTCCCACTCAGAGCTGCTTTCCTCACCCGGAGGAAGACCACCACGCACATCAACTCCCGCGCAAGACTACGAGCGTAAGCTCGTCACCACAAATGCATGAATGACCTCAAAACTGAACATATCTTTGATTCGCAAACTACGAGGGTCATTGATGTGCTTCGAATTTTATTGACATGTTATCCAGGCACTGGCAGAAGTCTGGTCGACTGGTGAAGGAATTAAATGTCCGTAGTTTGCACTCCGTAGTTTGTTCCTCACAATCAGACAAACTGTAAATGTATAGGCCATCAATGAGTAGAGATCAACTACTACAAAAGCACCCATAGACTTGCATACAACCAGAACGTGTTTTTGGCCCTTTTCTTCATATCGAATTTGTCTAAAAGGTTTTTGCTTCAAACATGCTTTTTTGGTATCAAATATTAACAGATTTCCTTGAAGAGTATAATGGAGGAAAAGGTGCCATATATTTTCAATTGGAATATATGCAAAAAATGTGAGACCCTTCACTCCGCATTGATCTTTCCTCCGTATTCGTGATATTTGAAGGTACCCAGTTCATAATTATGGATAGGAGGTGCGTTTGGAAACACTATACATTTCCTTTTCAGTTTTTACCCTAAAATGGTGCACCCTAATGGAAGGGTACTTTTGTGATGCGGATTGCGATATCCTCAACAAAAGGTCTTTAGTCAATATACGCTTTCTATAGGCTAAATTGTCAATGAAAGCAGGGTAGAGTAGAACTGAGTCATAAAACTAAACTCTACAGTGCCGCCATATAATTCCTGCACTGAATGCGTGGGCAGCCCGGACAAAATACACGACCACATGCCCGATTGCCACCCAGTTTCCTGGGCATGGTTGCATGAATGGCCATGGCCTACTACTGAACGTAACTTTGATTCGCAAGCTGCGTGGGTCATTGATGTGCCTATCGTATTTTATTGGAATGTTATCCCTGGGTGTTTGTACAACCAGGCAATGGCAGACATCCGGGCCCCTAAGTATAAAGCTCTTATGTTCTGCTTGCGAGGTGATTGTGGTTAAGAATACAAAGGGAGAACAATGGACTGCCAAACCACAAGCACATCGCAAGCAGAACATAAGAGCTTTATACTTAGAGGCCCTGGTCGACTGGTACAGGAATTAAATGTCTGTACTGTATTAGCTACCTTAACCCTTATGCTGTTTGTGGCTAATTTGGTCAATACAAAACGATTTTTAAAAAAACTGGAAAATGACTTAAACTGGCACATGGGTAGTCTTCTGAATGTAGTCAGTAGGGGCGACCAGTGATTACCAATATGACAGGGTTTAGATTGTTTTTCAAAAATCTTTACGTTCTCGAGCTTTGGACGAAAGTAGTCTTAGCATTTCAAGGGTTAATAAGTTAAGCAGTACAATAGAGTATTTTCTTTTCGATCGAGCTGAGTTCGCGTCTCGTTTCTAGTTATATTCAACCCTTCCAATGACGAGGCTACTTTCATCCAAAGCAAAAGGATGCAACGACTTCTAAAAAACATCTAAACCCTGTCATGTTGGTATTCATTGGATTGCTCTCACTTAGTACTTTCAAGCGAGTACCCATGTGCCAGGGTTTCAGTCCTTTTTCCTTGTTTATTGCATCATTTTGTATCCGCCAAATTAGCCACCACCAGCATAAGGGTTAATCAGTTAGGCAGTGCAATAAAGTGTTTTTGTTTCAAGCCGAGTTCGCGTCGTGTTCACAGGTGCTTTCATACAATCCTTACTGAGTTCTCTCCCGTGTGCCAGGGTTTCAGTCATTTTTCAGCTTTTTTGCATCATTTTGTATCTGCCGAATTAGCCACCAGCAGCATAAGGGATAATAGGTTAATCAGTACAATAAAGTCTTTTCGGTTCAAGCCGAGTTCGCACCGTGTTTGCAGGTGTATTCAAACAAACGCGTCGGTCACGGCCACTGCATTCAGGTAGAACTAGGACGTGGAAAGTCTCTCATAGGTCAGGTACACAGGTTAGACCAGGACGCGTAGAATTACAGCAGCAACGGTGAGTTTATCCTTCGTCTTCTTCCTTGCTACCACCTAGTGCAATAATATTGAACCTTAATATATGCAACGATATCGTATTGTGGATATTCTGTGCTGCTCATATGATACATGTGATACCGTCCATATGATATCAGAAATGGAAAAATAGGTAGGGTTTATTTCTGAACAAGCTTGGAGCTACCACCTAACTTGAAACTTCTCGTAGAAGACTGGTGGGGGTGAGCCGGGGCCGACTAGGTGCGGGTGAGTGCCTTGTTATTGTAGGGGAAATAGACAATACAAAGGTTGTGGTAAATGCGAATTAGTTTGTTAGTTACTTAGAGAAAAACTACTGATCTACATCTTGATGTTACTGCAGGCTGCTAGATTGCTCTAACTGCAAAAAGTAACACTTTATCTAAAATAGAGCCCACATATCTGATGGCTTTGATAATAGCATGGGATATAGGGAGTGTGTAATGAATTTGATATTTCATTCTTCCCTATTCGGATCGCGTTCTTGGTGTAAAACATGAAATAGCTTGAATACAAAATTGCACGTAGAGCACAGGTTATTCCAGACGCATTTCACATTTCAGAGCGGCAACGTTGAGTTTCTAACTGCAAAAGGTAGGAGCACTTTATCTAAGAATGCACCCGCATATTTAATGACTGTGATAATAGCATCGGGAATAGAGAATGTGTAATGAATTGATCTTTCATCCTTCCATATCCGGATCGTGGTCATGACATGAAATAGCTTGGATATATATACAGGGTAGACGTACCTGGTGGAACCCCTGCACTGTTGTACCAGGTTCAGGGTGTCGCACCCATGCCTAGAGTAGCCTAGTTAATTCATACCTTTCATTTAATCAGTGCAACCTCTCAATTCTGTGTCCGAGTCGTCAGCAAGTTGACGTTGACATTTATACGGAAGAAAAAGAAGAATACAGAGTCAAATGCCCAGCATTTAATAGCGAGGGAAAGAGATAATGTGGAATGAATTCGATCCTTCATTTTTCCCCAACGGTATCGCGGTCACGGTTGTAAAACAAGAAATAGCTTGAATGCAGAATTACACGTAGAACACGTAATCTCCTTAGAGCCGGAATCGATTCTTTTTAGCACCCCCCTATACATGTACCTTGCAATGTTAGAAATCTACCTTACCATATCTCTCCCTTGGCACCCAAACTACTTCATACCTGACTGCACTGGGATGATAAATGTGAGCTAGCAATGCGTGCCGCTACTTTTGTTTTTTAGATAAATTCACTTATAACGGAGAGGTACAGTGCAACGAGTCCTCATATGCATTTGTTTACCCAACTCTTGCAGCAATCTTAACCCTTATGCTGGTGATTGCCTATTTGACCAATGCAAGATGATGCAAAAACAACAAACAAAATCAGTGAAATCATGGCAACTGGGTACTTGTCGGAGAGAGAGAGAGAGAGAGAGAGAGAGAGAGAGAGAGAGAGAGAGAGAGAGAGAGAGCTATCCGATGAATAACAACATGACAGGGTGTAGTTGGTTTTCAAAAATCTTCGCATCCTTGTTCTTTAGGCAAAAGAAGCCTCAACATTGGAAGGGTATATATCCCTTTCACGGGAGATTGAGACGAGAGGTCAGCTGGGGGGGGGGGGGGGGGGGGGGGTGGGGGGGGGGGGGGGGGGGGGAGTAGGACAAGACGGTGACTTTACAAAGACGGACATATACGTATAATTACGAACATTTTCCAGTGACAGGTACAATACTCCTGAAACAGATACACACGTTTTTCAAGCCGCCTTCTGAACCCTGCCATGTTGGTATTCATCGGATAGCTCTCACTGAGTACTCTCAGATAAGTACCCATGTGCCAGGGTTTCAGTCATTCTTATAGGTATTTTGCATCGTTATGTATTGACCAAGTGAGCCACCAGCAGCATAAAGGTTGCTGACTTTGTTTATAGATAATGTACGTATTTTTGACAAATACGTATTTCAGCTTTTTATCATGACAATTTTATAGAGATTTGTGGCTATACCTCAATATATATTCAGAAGAACTGAATCTTATCAAGACACTGTGCGCGTTCTCTTTATTCAAAAATAAATGCGGCCGTGGAACAACAGTTCATAAGACCAGGCGGAGACATGTATAAAAGTCCCTTGATAAGTATGTGAATTGCCCTAGACTAAGTGTGAAAAAGCAAATAAACAACTTTTTTTATTTTCACGACCGTTCTTTTGGGAAGAGAAAATTATACTTTATTTTCCCCCGACCCTGTCATGTTGGTATTCATTGAAATGTGAGAAAATGTGAAGGAGCCACCCCATGAATTGTGAAATTAACAAACAGAAGAATAATGGGACTCTCCACAGAAGAAAACATTAGGCTAATATATATATATATGTATATATATATATATATATATATATATATATATATATATATATATATATATATATATATATATATATATATATATATATATATACATATATACATACAGACAGATAGATAGATAGATAGATAGATAGATAGATAGATAGATAGATAGATAAATAAAAGAAAGAAATTCTTGCTCGTCATTTTGACAACAGACGCACGTCAATCTCTTCGGAAGGTTTAGAGAGAATGGCGAATACATGCTCTATATTTAGAGGTGTGTTTGACTGTATATAGTTAGTGCTGTAAGGTTTAATTAATTTTATTCTTTAGATATTTACCCGAACTCTGGCAGCCATCTTAACACTTATGCAGGTGGTGGGTAGTTTTGCCAGTGCAAAACGATGCAAAAAAATCTACAAAATGTTGTCGAAATTGGTAGGCGTTGTGCCGTCGAGATACAATTGACCTAAAAAGAAAGTATGGCTTATGAAGCTCGCACTAAAAGTCGCTATGTTCACGGATCAGAAAACACTGCCCTTATAGCACAGGAGTGTAGCCCGTAAGTGGTGCATATCGAGCGACACAAATTCCAGACAAATTTACAGTACAGACTTTTAATTCCTGCACCAATCGACCGGACGTCTGCCAGTGCCTGGTTGTACCTATGCACACATATCAAAACAATACGCTATTAAGCACATCGATGACCGACTTAGCTTACTAATCAAGGCTACGTTCAGTTGTGAGTTTATCTATGCATCCTTGCTTATAAAGGAAATAAGCTGGCAATCGGGTGTGCGGTCGTGTATTATGACCGGGCTACCCGGGCATTTGGTGCAGGAATTAAATGTCAGCACTCTACATATGACTACCCTTAATAGGTGACTTTCATTCGCCATGACAGTGCGTGAAAGTTTTGGTTTACATAAACTGCCACAGGTGACGTTCTCCTAGGATGACTAGGGATACATAGACTGATTTTCTCGGCGGTTAGAAATCAACTTTTAAAAACGACTACTGCTAAAATATATATTAGTTTAAAAGAAGTCATAACTGCAATAGATCACTTTCCTACGGTTCAAACACGGTAAGTAAACTACCTAATAATTGTGTGATAACACCTTTACTGCTGGTGATTAATTTGAGGAAAAGAAAATGACAAAAAAATGTGAGAATGACAAAAATTCCGGCCATGGGTACTCTTAGTGCTAGTAGTAATCGGCAAGAGCTTTCCATGTCATACATACAAAACGGGCTTTATATAGTCTTTAAACAAAAATTCAGTTACAGTGCCGACATTTAATTCCTGCACTAAATGCATGGGCAGCTCACGCATACTAGTATTGTCAATACACGACCGCACGCCCGATTGCCACCCAGTTTCCTATGCATGGATGACCTCACAACTGAACGTAGCTTTGGTTCGCAAGCTACGAGGATCACTGATGTGCCTGGCTTATTTTTTGACATGTTATCCATGGGTGTTTGTACTGAAACAGGCACCGGCAGACGTCCGTACGAATAGTGCAGGAATTAAATGTCGAGAGATACCCGTAAACGAAGCATGGCCTTCATACAGATAGCCATAAGTAGACTGTTTAACCTTTTTTAATGTTGAGACTACTTTCGTCTAAGGTACAAGAACTCAAAACATTTTGGAAATCAAATTTTATCCTGTCATGTTGGTATTCATTGGAAAGCTCGCATTAAGTGCTAACATTTGAGTACACATTTGCCAGGGTTTCAGTCATTTTTCAGCTTTTTCCCATTATTTTGTATTGACCAAATTAGCCACCAGTAGCTAAAAGGTTAAGTTGTAAATTTATGTTTTTATAATGGAGTTGTCCATACTTTACAGTAACTTGCAAAACGTATGCGAGCAGTCGGCAGCAATGCCTCAGACCACTTGGCTATCAGGGCTACGTTTCTTTGGTCCCTTACCAACCTCGGGTTCGACTGGGCCTTGTTCAGGACCATCAACGTTGATCAACGTGGTGGAAAAACGGAATCTGAACGGGTTCAACGTTTACTTGCGATGACGATCTGAACGGGATACGTTGGTTCAACGATGATCAACATTTATTGTGCTGAACAAGCCCCAGGTCGAACCCGAGGCTGGTAAGGGACCAAAGAAACGTAGCCCTGGGCAAGCGCTTATTGATGAGAGACAGCGAGCAGTCGGAACAAACAGACTTATAGAAATCATAACAAAATTGCAAAATTTTGGCACCATCCTCTCTGTTATTCTCTAGGCATTACTATACCAAATTTCAAACAAATCCGTTGATAATAGCCAAACTGAATGTTTAATGCGATCCTATTTTCGTGGCATTCAATATAGAGAAAAGAGCCAAGAAAACTGTTTGCGTGCATGCCTATGGAAGGTCATGTGCTATGTGGTATTTCATACTGCTCAGTAATGGCCTAGACAGTCATTGTTGTTCTGACTACGAGGAAATGGGGTTTGAACATGAAATCAACCTTTAATAAGAAATTAATCCCATCAGCCACTTTAACCTACTTTAAAATGTACTTATTGACCTCAGATTTAAACTTAACTGTGGAAAATACTAAATCTTTTTGTATGAAATTCACTTATTGAGCGTATTTCACCCTAACATCGAGTTCCCTATCAAATGCAGCTTGTTTCAGGTCCAAAGAATGCGTTTTAAGGATTTTGACCTTTGACCTTGAAAAAATTGTCGAAAAAATTGTCGACAGATTTTTTTGAAGTCCTCATCCAAAATTGGTCTCGAAACATTACGTCTCCAACAATTAACATGAGTTTCCCACGGACCCCCTATTTTTCTACATAAGCTGCCTGACTATACCCACAATGCAACGCTGTGACGGCTGCGTGACGAATGTCCATCACTGTTTTATTCATCTAAGGCTGCTTGTAGTGAGACTAGCGAGGCGAAACATTCTGACACGCCTATGACCCTACCCATGTCTAACAGCCTCTTGGCTTAGTGTCGTCTGAATCTATAGTACTTTTGGAAATAACTGTTTTGATAAGCAGAACTTCATAAAATCGTCGAAGAATATCTGTTGGTCTGATGGTAGTCAACAAACCAATCCGGACTAAAATTTCTGGCACATTTCCAAGCATTAAGGGCCTGCCCTGATGGCCGTGTGGTCTAAGGCGCTGCCACTGACTGCAAGCTGTCTGTCACTACTGCTCAAGTTCGAATCTCGGCAATATGGCAGAAAAAAGTGACTAAAATCGCAATTTCAAGCACGAAAGGGTTAGTGCGAACCTGCATCAGATAAATGTACATCATCTTAAATAAGAGAAGCAATGGAAGTGGATATTGACTGTACAGATGCACGTTGAGCGAAAACGATGTCTACACCTCTTATGTCTCTCTTCACTGAGGGCCTGCCCCCATGGCTGAGTGGTCTAAGGCATTGGCACTAACTGCTCCCTGCCTCTCACCACTGAGGGTCTGCCCCCGTTGCTGAGTGGCTAAGGCATTGGCACTAACTGCTCCCTGCCTCTCACCACTGAGGGTCTGCCCTCGTCGCTGAGTGGTCTAAGGTATTGGCACTAACTGCTCCCTGCCTCTCACCACTGAGGGTCTGCCCCCGTTGCTGAGTGGCTAAGGCATTGGCACTAACTGCTCCCTGCCTCTCACCACTGAGGGTCTGCCCCCGTTGCTGAGTGGCTAAGGCATTGGCACTAACTGCTCCCTGCCTCTCACCACTGAGGGTCTGCCCTCGTTGCTGAGTGGCTAAGGCTTTGCCGTTGCCATTGATTGCTCACTACATTTCACCACTGAGGGCCGGCCCCGAGAGCAGAGTGGTCTAAGGTGTTGCTTTGACTTTAGCAAGGCAATCCATGTTCTGGCCCATTCACCACTTAGTAGTCTAGCTTCAGTACATATATTTAATTCCTGCACCAGTCGACCAGACGTCTGCCAGTGTCTGGTGGTACAAACACCCATAGATTGCATGTCAAAAAATACCAGTTTCATTTCACCTCGAAGCATGTGCGCTTCTGTGTGGTTTATCAATAGTATTCCGTGTTCCTCCACCTTTGAGAACTAACTAGTCAGGTTTTAGGAAAGTTTTACTAATTCTAAGTTCAGTTTCCCAATCTTCTAGAAAGATATATGACTATAATTGCATGTGCATCTATTACAGATTATAGAATATTCGCCTGAGGATCTGTCTGAATAGGAAGGATGGAATTGGAAAGCGTCGAACCCCAAGAAGTGAATGCCAATATCAAGTATGTCACAACGCCTGATTCGGCAAAACCTCCTGATGATGGTAAGAACAAAGAATACTTGAATATTCTTTGACATTTTGAACAAAAATACTATTCGAGTTATGCTAGATGTCCCCTTTAACCTGTAATCATTATTTACAAGCAAAAATAAGGTGTACTCACCATAATTTCTGTAGTATCCTCATATTTAACCTACAAACCAATTTTCCTCCCGTATGTACCTACATATACCTACATAGAAACATTCATGCAAGGATGCATACATAGATATATACATAAATAATACATACATACATTTGTTGAATACTACATATGGTGTGCCCGTTACCCAATATCATTATGCAGTCTGTGGTATTTAGGTTAATTCATTTTACCTCGATTCATTAATTTACTTTGAAAATTTTAATGTATATTTTTGCTCCTTCTATTGCAGTCAATAAGAACACATACACATACACAAGTTCACCTGTATAATACAACACACAATAGTAAAACGATGCTATTGTATTCTTGTTACCTTTGAAAAGGTTAAAATACACTAGTGATGCTCATAGTATTCTAAGTACATACACAATACAAAACAATGGAATCTATGGTAAAATAACTATTCTTCAGTAATCTAGGCATCTACAAAATGTCTAGAACACAATAATATGCAATTGATAGTCATACTGATAAATTCTAGGTACCTAACATGCTACAATGCAATAAAATACATTATGGCTATGCTATTGTAATCTGGGCTACAATACATTGCAATGCATTATAGCGATACTATTGTAATCAAGGCTAAAAATACAGTACATTATAGCGATACGATTGTAATCAAGGCTTGAATGCGATACATTAAATTTTAGTGATACTATAGTATTCCAGGCTACAAAATAATACAATACATTACACTTAAGTGATTCTATTGTAGTGAAGGATACAATACAATACAGTACATTTTAATGCAATAAATACACTATGGTGATACTATTGTAATCAAGTGTACAGTACAATACAATATACATTATAGCGATACTATGGTAAACAAGGTTACGCTACAATACAACACCTTGTAGCGATACTATTGTAATCAAGGCTACAATACATTACAATTTCAATATCGCTGAATGATAGAATGGCTGCAATACAATACACAGTAAGATACTTTTATTCTTGGTACCTATGAAAAAAATACAATACACTATGACTTAACTATAATTTCTTTTATTCTGGCACCTATAAGAAGGCTACACGACAATACAATATGCTGATACGATTGCATTCAAGACACCATTGAAAAGGAAAAAAATACAGTACAACAATACAATACATTACTTTGAATACAATACATTGCAACTAAAATATTGTATTCTACGCACATACAATGAGCAGCAATGAAATACAATACATTAATACTATACTATTCTAGGCACCTAACGAAGGCTGCAGTTCGAAACAATGCAATGTAACTATACTATTGTATTTTAGGCACCTATTAAAAGGTTGTAATACAATACAATATATTGCAATAAAACTATACTATTGTATTCTATGCACCTACACAAAGCTACAATACAGTACAATACAATACAATGATACTATTGTATTCTAGGCACCTACAAGAGGGTTTTGCTGAGCGTAGTGGCTGTGTGCACCTTGGTATTCGTGGCTTCCATGGTCGTACTCGCCTTATCCGAAGAAGTCCAAACTGGATCCCTATCCACTGCGGGACAGGACGAGGAGCTATCCAGGAGTATCCGGCAGGATAGAGGTGGCTGGGGGAAGACCTGGATGCTGCAGGTTGGACATGACTGGGGAGCGTATGAATACATGTGAGTTCAACAAATCACTACTAGAGCCAGACTGTAGCTGACTGGTGCAGATTACCCTTCGGTATTGACCACATAAAAGACAAATCACAGTTCTTCTTCTTCTTAACAATCTTGTAACAGTAGTAGTAGTAGTAGTAGTAGTAGTAGTAGTAGTAGTAGTAGTAGTAGTAGTAGTAGTAGTAGTAGTAGTAGTAGTATTAGTAGTAGTAGTAGTAGTAGTAGTAGTAGTAGTAGTAGTAGTACAGTGTAGACATTTAATTCCTGCACCAGTCGACCGGACGTCCGCCAGTGCCTGGTTGTACAAATTACCGTGAATAATATGTCAAAAAATAAGTCAAGCACACCAATGATCCATATAGATTGCGAATTAAAGCTACTTTCAGTTGTCAGATCAAACATGCATCTAGGCCCAGAAAACTGGGTGGCAATCGGGCATGCGGTCGTGTATCATGCCCGGGCTGCCCACGCATTTAATGCAGGAATTAAATGTCGGCACTGTAGTATCAGCACTGTTACTTGGCGTTATCATTACTATCTACACTAATAATAATAATAATAATAATAATAATAATAATAATAATAATAATAATAATAATAATAATAATAATAATGATAATGATAAAAATAAGGATAATAGAAATACTACTACTACTACCACTACTACTACTACTGAGAAAAACGAAATAATAATAATAATAATAATAATAATAATAATAATAATAATAATAATAATAATAATAGTAATAATAAAAATAATAATAATAATAATGATAATAATAATAATGATAATAAAAGCAACATAAATGATATTAATAATAACAATTTAAGTAACAATGATGATGATAATG
>OZ012701.1:11023404-11068404 GCA_963942565.1 Maea johnstoni
AGACATTTAATTCCTGCGCCAGTCGACCGGACGTCTGCCAGTGCCAGGTTGTACAAATACCCATAAATAACATGTCAAAAAATAAGCCAAGAACACCAATGACCCATGTAGCTTGCGAATCGAAGCTACTTTAAGTTGTCAGGTCCTACATGCATCAAGGCCCAGGAAACTGGGTGGCAATCAGGCATGTGGTCGTGTTTAATGCCCGGGCTGCCCACGCATTTAGTGCAGGAATTAAATGTTGTCACTGTATGTGTGTGATTGTTTATTCATGTATGTATGTATGTATGTATGTATGCTTATATGAGTGCATATTAATCTTATTAATGTTAAGCTTGTTTTATCAATTATCTCTGTTGCCCTTTCAGTTTTCATGGATGGCTGGGCTGGTGATGAGAAATGTCTTGCGAGGCAGACTGGCATCAAAGGGAATATTCTGCCCAAGCCCCAGATTCTACACGCCTTTTCTACCGAAGACTTCTTCAACGCCATCACAAATAACACGGTAAATAGACTGGGCTCCTGGTCCCTAGGAAGTCTACATTCCCTTCTATGGAATGCCAAAGCAGAAAATATATGGCAGAAAATTAATTAAGATGGGAATTTGGAATTTGGAATGAAGTAGTGGAGGAAACTGGGGTACCAGGGGAAAACCCTCGCTAAACAAATTCATGTCAGCATTTTGAAAAATACCTGGTTGAAACTAAATATATATATATATATATATATATATATATATATATATATATATATATATATATATATATATATATATATATATATATATATATATATATATATATATACTTTTTTTATTCTTGAATTCCTTTTTCATTTCCTTTTTTGTTTTATTTATTCAGTCATGCAAAAATTTGTTTTCATTATTTATTCTTTGTAGTTCTGGGTTGTTTTTCTTCTATAGAAGTGAGAAAAAACGGGATCAGTGATAGATCATATGTCAAGACCAAGGGATCTTTTAGAGACATGGTATCCATAGACAGATCCAAACATCCCCCTTTTTTATAAAGCAAGCAGGGTGCCACATAAGCGTAGGGTTACCTGGGAGGTGCCAACTCATATTGCACACCATTGAGCAAGCCAGCAAAGTGTGCCCCTTGTAGGGCACTGAATGGGCGTTTATATACATATAAATAAATATATATATATATATATATATATATATATATATATATATATATATATATATATATATATATATATATATATATATATATATATATATACATATATATATATATATATATATATATATATATATATATATATATATATATATATATATTTAAATAGATAGACAGCTAGATAGATATAGATATAAATAGAGAGAGAGAAAGAGAGAGAGAGAAAGATTGTAATTAGCAAAACAAATCTTTCAAACAAGTAGTTGACAAGAACAAAAAACTAACTTGGTTGCTTTTGTTGTAATTGTTGACACAAGATTTTTTGTTGAATCGTACCTTATTGTTATACCTTCTCTACCAACTTTCCAGGCAGCTGCAGGTTTCAGTACAGACGATGCTGTCCGGAAGTACGTCACTTCCGGTAAGCTGAAGCAAGTCGGACCTATTCGGAAATGTGGTGTCTCAGGAAATGGTAATATATATATATATAATTTATTGACCACCAGTAAAGGCGAAAGGTATACATATACAACACACAAAACACAAAACACAAGAGAAACATACACTTTGTTAAATATAGAAACTTTTAAACTTGCTGATAGACCATGAGCTAAACCAGAAATTAGGGTACAACAAACTTAAACTTTTACATACAGAAATTCATCTTGGTAGGCTTGCAGTTGCTAAGTCGGGTATGGGTTTAACGTTTTGTAGCCACTCATTTGACGAAACAGGGTAGAGTTATACGCCTAACCCACACCCTGCCTAGACCTCACAGCCTCATTATAAATCTTACTGATTGTCTGACCAGATATGCGCCATACCTCTAGCATTGCCGCCGGAGGACATTCCTCAATTTCTCTCCCTAGGAGCCATGCAAACACCATAGGGGGGTCATTCTTAAAGATTTCTTCAACTTCCGGTACTTTCTTATAAATGTCTTCGTACATGATCAGTCTTTTGATTGCTTCTGTCCACTTCCTTCACTTTAGATTTTCTAAATACTGTACAATGGCTAATTTTTCCGCGTAACAATTTTCCCTAATTTTTCATTTTTGGGTGTTTCCGTTTCTAATATTTCTGAAGAGAGGACATGGTTTTTTTCGTTTCTAATTTTCCCGTTTTATGTAGATTTTTAATTTCAGTATACCAAAGAGTAAATATTAATGGGTAAGGACAACAATTTCTCCATGTTTATTAATTCAGGATATGTACTGTATTGTTTTTTCCTGTGTTGTTTATTCCCGTTTGAAAGCATTCGGGAGGAAGCGGGAAAATAAAACTAACGCAAAAATTAACCATTCTACAGTACATGCAAACCATCTTTGTAGTTCTTATAACATTTTTGATTATTCTATAAGATTAAAATCACTAATTTTTCTGACTCTTCATTTCTAGCTGTTATGACGAGGAAGGACAGTACTTTCAACACTCACTGGGACCGAGGCTTTGAGATTATCTACTCGAACGGGCGATACAAGCAGTTATGCGACTCGGTCACCACTAAACACCCTGGTAGGTACATATGTTGGGATCGAAGGCCTAAAAGGTTGCTTGTTTACTGCAACCCGAGCCTAGCAAGTTTTTACTCAGAATAAATTCCTATCCTTTTCTGCCTTCCAACTTTTTTTCTGCTTTCCAACTCTTAAATACCATAAAACACATTTTTTGAGAAAAAAATCCAAAAACAACAAAAAAATGATATTATACCTTCCTATCTATCCTATTTTTTCGGGACAGTTATAGAAGACAAATAATCTTTTTTATTCGTTGGAACGGGCGGTACAAGAAGGTATGCGACTCGGTCAGCACTAAACAACCTGGTAGGTACATCAGTGTGTATCTGAAGCATAGATAAGTTATTTGTTTCCTGTAAACCGATCCTAACAAGTTTTTACCCTTACAAAATCCCCACCCTAAGGTTTTTTTCCGCCCCTCCAAAATAGGAAACAAATAATATTTTTTCGGCTCTAGGAAATATCGACAGAGTATACCAGTGATAATATGATAATGTCTTAATGCACAGGCAGAATGGGTATTTTACATAATGACCATGGCAGGGCCAATAACCATCTGCTGGGTATCAGGACAATATCCCCCCTGGACAAATCCCCCTCTAGTAAAATATGTTTTGTACTTAAAATCTAAATGAAGTTATAAGTGTTTCTCTTCATTTACTTTTGATTTAAGATGTTGAAATGGTAATCAAGTTACTACAGAAAATAAAACTAGATCTGACCATATTTGTCACAGTTTAATGAGCAAGTTAATGAGCACTTGGTCATCAATCAATGAGTTGAGTACCTAAGTGATTAAGTTCTGCTTAATTGCTGTTTAGACTTTAAAATAACTTAAAGACGTTGCCAATAAAGGTTGTTCCATTTAAAAATGACTCACGCGCGTGTTGTGTGATTGACAAGGCTACACGAGCGAGGCAGTGATTGGCTATCTATTTTTAGTAACTTTGCAGAACACAAAAAAAAAAAATTAAAAAAAAATCCGAACGACGACCTTGAGACAATTATTATTTTTTTTTTTTAGATTTTCGGATTTCTAAGGAAAAAAATAAAATATATATTTTTTCAGTGGTCCTAATAGGCTTCCGTAAAATGGTAATCAAGTTACTACAGACAATAAAACTAGATCTGACTATAGTTGTCACAGTTTAATGAGCAAGTCAATAAGCACTTGGTCATCAATCAATGAGTTGAGTACCTAAGTGATTAAGTTCTGCTTAATTGCTGTTTAGACTTTAAAATAACTTAAAGACGTTGCCAATAAAGGTTGTTCCATTTAAAAGTGTTGGAGGGAGAGCAATGGAAGATTTTTTAGTGGGGTTTATTCTCAATTATCTCCGCCCCCCCCCCCTCCCACAAATTATGGGATTTTGTCCATTGGGGATGTTGTCCCCGAGTATATTGTCCAGGGGGATATTGTCCTAAAACCGTCTACTTGGCGTCGAAAAGTCTGTATTCCTTTGACATCACAGCTAAATATAACTCTAATATGTCACTTCGTGAGTTAAGGATATGCATTTCTAATTATCTCAACTGGACGACCAGGGATGCTCGGGCAACCAGACACTCAGGCGCTGGTCAGCTGGTGCAGGAGTTAACCTAAGTTACATGTTTTGTTCCTGTAGCCCTTGTATTCCATAAGTACCCGGATGTATATTTTTTCCTGACTAAGCCTTAAGCTAACCACCCTTGTCAGTACATTATGTTCACGTATGGTCACTGTGTAACTATATATTTTTCTATACTATTTGTCTGAAATATTTATTGTATTGTAATTTTACGTCTCGGCGTAGTCAATAAACATACATACATACTACATTATATTACTAATACTAGTACTACTAGTTCTAGTACTACTCTACTACTACTACTACTACTACTACTACTACTACTACTACTACTACTACTACTACTACTACTACTACTCTTTCTACTACTACTACTACTACTACTACTACTACTACTACTACTACTACTACTACTACTACTACTACTAGTCACTGCCGATACATTACACCGAAAGCTCGACAAGTTTACCATCAAAGACATACCAGGCATCATGTGTAACCCATTTGCATCTGGACTACACGAGTGGTTTAATGAAAATGACCCAACAGGAACAAAAACTTTCAAATGAATATTTAGTTATTTGTCATGAAGATAATTCCATATATGTCAGACCATGTGTTTGCACCAGATATGATATGGTTAGGAATGTATTTGAATCTTTTGAATAACTATCTCTTTGTTATGTTTCAGGGCTAGGACACGTGAACTGTGTTGGTTTGTAAAGGACCAGCGTATTATATATATATATATATATATATATATAAATATATATATATATATATATGTGTATATAAATATATATATATATATATATATATATATATATATATATATATATATATATATACATATATATATATATATATATATATATATATATATATATATATATATATATATATATATATATATACATATATATATATATATATATATATATATATATATATATACATATATATATATATATATATATATATATATATATATACATATATATATATATATATATATATATATATATATATATATATATATATATATATATATATATACATTTATATATATATATATATATATATATATATATATATATATATATATATATATATATATATATATATATATATATATATATGTATATATATATATATATACATATATATACACACACATATATATATATATAAATATATATATATATATATATATATATTTATATATATATATATATATATATATATATATATATATATATATATATATATATATATATATATATATATATATATATATATATATATATATATATATGATTGATTTTCAACCTTTTCGTGGCTCCTGTAAAGCACTTAACCACCATGTGCTACATATGTGATACATATAACAAGCCAAAGTGTGTAGCCTGCAAGTAACTCAGACACCTGATATACGTAAGCCAGTATTATGAAGTCAGGATAATATTTTAAGCATGATAATACTTTACAGTGTGTACACCGTCGTTTTATATGTTTACTTATTCTCTCCTCCTTGTATGGTTATACGATTATGAACATTATGTATTCATATCTCGAATAGTTATACATATTTCCCAACATTGGGAAATCTCTTACCAAAAAGAAACTCTTAGAAAATGTTTTTATAAAAAAATAAGCAATAAGCATTATCTGATTCGGGGTATTTCTTTATTATTGATTATAATTATGGACATATTATAATTTTGTTTTCGATTAGTTATACACATGTCACCATAATTGAAAGCTTTTGAACGTGATAACTGCTGAAAATATTTCGTTAATGATAATCGAAAATAAATACACGTACATGTGTCATGATTTCCTTTTGATATCCTATTAACTATTATAATTACCCTCTCTTAATGTATCCGATTATACTTAGGCTTTTTGAGACCAATATCTGTCGAAAAATCATTTTCGAAATTTTGTATGTTATGTTATAGAAAACCAATGAATGTGTTAAGGCTGTGGTGCTGGTGACACGCTCAAAATAAACCATTGCTTGTTTAAGCACTCTTGTCCCCTTTCTAACAATGGTTATCTAATCCCTGAGGTCTTGGTGTTTCAACTAAAAGTTTTCTTTAGCTTAGGTGCTTGAGCTGACCTAGATAGGACCACAGTTTCAATTTTACAATAAAGGGTACTTTGATTTGTAGACATCATGCATGTCTGCTATATATACTAGGCTAGGGCAACTTGTTGGAACATTTGGGAGTTCCTGCAAGATAGTACCTTACAGCACGCTATTATGATTAAAATTTTACTTAAAAAAGTAGGTCAACATGGTATCCATTGTGACCTACTTTCTTAGGTAAAAATCTCCACCAAAATCGAGTGATGTAAGGTACTATCTTGCAGTAACCCAAAGCTTTCCAACAAGTTGCCTTAGCCTAGTATATATAGCAGATATCCATGATGTTTACAAATCAAAGTACCCTTTATTGATCAAGAAAACGTCATTTGAGGTTAAACACTGTAAAATTGAAACTGTGGTCATATCTAGGGCAGCTCAAGCACGTAAGTTAAAGAAAACTTATAGTTGAAACACAGAGACCTCAGGGATTAGATAACCATCGTTAGAAAGGGGACAAGAGCGCTGAACTAGGAGATGTCTTACTCTGAGTGTGTCACCAGCATCACAGCCTTAAATTGCACAATATCTGGGTGCAAACCGTCGGACAGAGCTAACCGGGCTAACTCGACCCATCAAGGTATCTGGAGTGTGCTAATAGTTCTCAACCCTTATGATCCTGGTGGCTTATTTGACCAATACAAAATGATTCAAAAACATGAACGATGATTGAAACCCTGGCACATGGGTACTCATTCTGAGAGTACTCCGCGAGAAGCTATGCAATGAGTACCAATACGACAGGCTTTAGAGGGTTTCCAAAAATCGTTGCATCCTTGTGCTTTGGATGAAAGTAGCCGGTTCATCCATTTGCATCCGGATCGTCCGAACATTGTCTATCAACATTAAACATAACTCATCATCAAAATTGAGTAGTGCTAAAAAACTAAAACTAGTTGAAAATTGATTTGTCCAACCCAACATGAGCAACAGCTTTTGATTCAATGAACTATTATTTTCAAAGTATGGCTTAAAATCGAATAATTTCGATAAAGTCCTGTAGGCTCCATATATGAAAAGACTAAATTGAGTGGTTCTTGAAATATATACGATCAGAGATTAGCAGAAGAAGCACCTTTCAGTTATATCTATCTCACGATAATGATTTGTTATCAGACTAAACCAAAATATACGCTTAGAGTGGTTAAAATATATTTCTGTCTTCAATTTCTCCATTGCTTATTCAGTATTGTATTCCTTTAATATATCGAATCCATATATACACCTTGTGTTTTGACGATAAACTTTGGACAAAGCTCGCCAAAGTAATCAAGATATGGGGATAAATCTAATATGGAATATTCTTTTCAGAGGGAAGAATTACATTCAGTCGATTTTTTTATGATCAACTAGTAACTATAATTGGTTATCTAAATACCTCCATGTATATTGCCTGTGTGTACGCGTCGGGAGTCAAAAGGTTAACATTGACTGACCAACTACATGTTAATTCAATCGCATGAAATAAAGATTGTCAATCATATGATTTGGCTTGTAATTTCTTTCATGGTCAAACGTCCTCCCGAGAATACCACAAACACACACGCATGCATACACAGACATACTCTCACATTAATACGCACACGCACACACATATACATATATGTCTATCTATCTATCTATCTATCTATCTATCTATCTATCTATCTATCTATCTATCTATCTATCTATATATATATATATATATATATATATATATATATATATATATATATATATATATATTTATATATATATATATATATATATATATATATATATATATATATATATATAGACCAAAGTTTTCACCTCATTTTTGGGCTGAAAGTGATTAACGATACAGTCTTCGAAGCCAGTATTTCAGAATATGACAGATATGAACCCCCCTAGGTGTAAGGTCATGTCACAGGTACCTTGCATTCTGACAAGACCTAAAAATCAGCATTTATGTACACAATGTGCTGTTAGTAGGTTTGAGGTTAATGGGAACATTCAAAAATCTTTTTTTAAAAACTCATCGTGCAGATCCCCTGTGGAAGTATGACCTTGCACCTTACCAAAGACACGAATGATCATATGGTAGACTCTCATTTTCATGTAAAGGGTGAGTCTTGACATTTTGCCAAAAAACGAAACACACCCAGATATGTCCTTGAAGGTGATAGTCTAGTACACCAAGATTATCACCACTAGGTGGTATCCTTGGCTGGCCCCTAAGAATGGATTTCAAAACAAAAGATTACACATGAGCGGTGTTCACTCCCCACGAACCTCGACCTAGCTTTTTGTATCTCCCATGATAGACTGGTCCCTTGCTCTATGAGTAATATTGGTACTCTGTCTTACACTTACTACACTGCATCATATACAGTAGGATGTGGAGTGAGAGAAAGGGAACCAGCTGAAAAAGAGCCATCTAGCGGGCACATCAAGAACTATTTATTGTAAGTTTGACCAGTTCGCACATTTTTTATTTCAAAACATTTTCTCCTTAAATAAGCCTTTGAAAATGTTTCAAAAAATGTGTTACATATTTTAGATTCCACTGTTGTGATCATTTGAGTTTAATGTGCTTATTCTAAGAATTTTTGTTTCACAATTTTACTGACTAAGCATGAGAGTGAGATGCAAGAAAAAGGTACCTATATAAGTTGTCCGCTTTCTTTAAACAACAAATGAGCAATGGTCGAATCGTGTCAGTGACTAGCCTAGATAGCCTTGGAGGGCATTATGGAGTGAAAGTTAATGCCCTGCGGTGGAGGGCATTATGGGGATTTAATGACCGGTCACATGGTACAAATCCTGAGTGCCGATTGGGTGAGCCAGAGGAAGCAATAATAAGAGGATTTAATGACCGGTCACATGGTACAAATCCTGATTTGTGATTGGACAATCCAATGCAAGCAATGATAATAGGAATTAGTTCCTGCTCATCAACTAGGCTATCCCCTTACACTACGAGGCACTCACTCGGGAAAAATGCTTCATCACAGTAAGTAAAGATGTTTCGTCAAGTGTGATGAATAGGGAACAATTTATGTTTTTTCTTTTTAAATTCTTGTGAGGTTTGTTGTAGGGTTTTCTTTATAACAACGAAACACCAAACCTACCTGTTGCACATCTTAGTTGTTGAAATGCTGAATAGCAAATATATGGGGTTAATGTAAATGCTAAAATGGGACCACTAAATGACTTATCTTTTTATCACTGCAAAAAGTTTAGAAATTATGAATAAATGTTAGTTTGATATGTGGTATAATGAGATAATCTATAAAACAATGTTCAGCATCTAAACATCTTCAGAATCACAATCTTAAAAGTCTATTCCCATATATCACTCAAATTGCAGAGCAGAGGTCAAATAGAACTTATCGTAACACAATATACTCTATGATCAGAGAAATCCTAATGTATATTAGTATACCAATGTTGTATTCCTACCGTGAGATTTAGTCACTTGAGAAGCAAATCTCTAGAAACACATTCTCACTCCTTTTCCAACAAAATTCTCAAAAACATAGCTTATATAACAGGGTTCCTATATCAAGACATTCTATTTGAGATTTCTGTAGCAAAATTGTGAAATCAAAATCTTTGCAAGGTCTTAAGGTTGACAGCTTTAGCCTACGAAAATACACAGATTGATTAATCTTAAAGGATATTACACAAAAGGCCCTCACAACAGGTGTCACATTAAACCTTAACTTCCACAACACATCCTACAACCAAAGCCATCAATGTAAACATACTTTCGGCAGGTTTTATACATCTACATTGAAAGCTGCATAGTCTAGAATATTTTTTTTAATATTCCATGCTTTTGGGGATTTTCAGTAACATTCCCCAAAGTCTAGCATGTCATAGGTGGGCGAATATGACTCATTTCCCTTATTTGCCTGTTCTTGTTTAATTTTCTCTAACAACTCTGTCAGGCTAGAGTCTTGGTGAAAGATATAAGACACCTTTGTTCGGATATAAGAACTTACAAAAACCCTAACATTTTATAAGTTTTTCCCCAAGATCACCCACCGCAGGGGTCAGATCTATTTTTACAAACGCAAACCATTTAATAATTATACATGTATAAATCCTTGTGAAATCATTTATTGCAGGTTTTTAGTTTCTATAAAAACTGCACTTTCCAGAGGCAAATATCTAAAGTCACTTTTTTTCTGTAAAATACCCCCAAAACTAGCATGTCATGGAATTGTTCAAACATGACTCATTTTTCTATATCTATACCTACTTGGATAGTTTTTTAAACCAGAACTATTTAGTTGAGAGTTTGGAATAGTCCACAGGAGGACCTCTAAGATGTGGGAAATTCAAAAAATCAATCAATTACTAACATGATGATTTTTACATCAAAATACTGACCCCAGATTTGCGGCGGAGTCATAGAAATGCAACATGTTCTAATACCATAAGCATATTCTACAATTTTTCAATCACATTCCTAGCAGGTTTTGAGTTTTTTGCCCTAAAAAATGACAGATACACCTTGCTGTATGATTATGCTGCTGTGAGGTATGTTTTGGGATGACACTTATAACTAGGGCTGAATGGCACTAAACACCTTAGAAGGCTTTGGAGAACAAAACAGGCTGTGTATGTAAACGGCGTAATCTAACCCAGAACTCGTCAACCATAAAATTGCGTAATCTTTTCACATCCACTGATTGCCTTGACAACCTTTAACATGACCTTTAGCTGATCTTGCAATTTAGTTACACCAACACATCTTCGTCAGCTTCGGGTTGTAAACATCATGAAAAGACCTGAAACTTGTGAATTCTACACATATACGTGTATGTAAAATGTATCATATTGATAGAGCTGATTCTATGTGGGTCTCCAATGAGAAAAGGGGTGCCTGGAATCTAAGCATGCGCACTGGCGAGGGGTTGAGTGCAGACCGTCTAGCGAGGGGTAGGGTGGAGACACACCTTTCTACATTAGGGCAGGTATTCGTGAAGACGACTCGGGCGAACCTACACACAGCAAAAGGTAGGATCTGAAAATTGTGTGCTTTGTCTGATTCTCCGGCTTTTCCTGTTGTATGATGATACATTTGTTGTTGTTGTTGTGTTTGTTGTTGTTTTTATTGCTGCTGTTTATGCTGGTGATTATGCTGTTGATGACGTTGAGGTTTTTTTTGCTTTTGCCTCCTCTTTAAATTATGCTGAAGCTTGATTCTAATCTTCTTCTACCTATGCCAATACCTTATAATCATTGCGTTAACCCACTAACACTCAGAGCGGCCAAAATGGGCCTGACAATTTTGGTAATATTTTTCTAACAAGGTGACTTTTTAAAACAATTGTGAAGGAGAAATGTCAACATGAAGTCAGACAACAACCCTCCTTCAAATATTTAATGAAATTTCACTTAATTCCAAAGTTATTGTCAAAAGTATGCAAGTAGCAGACGATGCTTTCTAGAGGAAATCTTTGCACTATGTACTAATCAAAGTACCTGTTATTTACACAAGTGACACTAGGTTTTGCCCATCGTGTTTCGAATAATCCTACATAGTCAAGGATGAGACGAAGCATTAGAACGCTGGGCGAGACGTGGTCTTTGTTGCTAGTTTTCCATATTTCTTGCTCCACCATTAATTGTTGCATTTTCACGAATTAACCAGAAATGTCATATTGATAAACCCCGGGGGGGGGGGGGGGGGGGGGGGGGGGGGGGGCACTCGGGTACAGAGGGGGGCCGCACCTTCGTTACGTATTTCGCGGAAGAAGGGTTTTTTTTTTTAAGACCTCCGCATGTCCGCGATTTTGTAAAAGAAGGGTACTTTGTTGTACCCAGGTACGAAGTATGGGGATCAAAATCCCCTTACAATCCACGAAATATACCCGGCTCTGACGCTGAGGGACTCCGAAGTGACTCAGGGCTTCCGAGTTTGCTGCCGCCACTTGCTGCCGCTAAACAAGCAGGGGATTATAAAATCTTAAGTTAAAATACGTGTTCCTGTTCATCCAATGTCAGTGTTTTGATAAAAGAAGGGGTGTTTATTTAGTGGAAAAAAATCAGCGTTTTATTAAAATAAGGGTGCTTTTTTGGCCAGAAATCAGTGCTTTAGGGGTATTTTTTAATTTTGATAACGAACGTATGCACCCCCCTAAATACCCAAGTGCCCCCCCCCCCCCCCCCGGGTGATAAACACACTGGTCTCTCCATTTCCACGGGGGACTAAACGGTAGCTTGGACAGGCAGTCGTATTGATAGAAGGTGTGCACATCTTGTGATGAGCGCATGCGCAGTCCTGGGAGGGGTGAACATACTCAGATTCTGTCTCTGTCCAGGGTGGGGATTCGTTCATGTACGACGGCGGTCTCGAGGTAATGTAAAGAGCAGCCATAGCCTTTGCAAACAATGTATATATATATATATTATACAAATATGCCATGCCAGTGGGGGTAACATGATGGAATGTTTCCCCGAGGGAGGATGGTTTTCCCGAGGGCGGAGCCCGAGGGAAAACCATCCTCCCGAGGGGAAACATTCCATCATGTTACCCACACTGGCATGGCATATTTGTTTTATTATACTGAACAAACCCCATTTGTAATTTAAACAAAGCAAGGTCACAGATGACTGGTGATTCACACGTTCCCCGCTAGGTGTCGCTAGTGGCAACGGGCAACATGAAGCCCTCACTGATGGCATCAGGCAACATGATGATTGTTAACTGTTAAGTCAGCCAATCACGGCTTACGATCTTCAAGTGAGGTATAATAAATATATATATATATATATATATATATATATATATATATATATATATATATATATATATATATATATATATATATATATATATATATATATATATATATATATATATATATTTATATATATATATATATATATATTTATTATACCTCACTTGAAGATCGTAAGCCATGATTGGCTGACTTAACAGTTAACAATCATCATGTTGCCCGAATGGCGTTATGTTAACCGTTGTCAAGCAGAAGTGGAAGTAGAGCGTTGGCGACGCCTCGCATGCACGTGCGCCTTGCTTGTTGGCTGACGTCATTGTTTGTCACGTCATCACTGCACGTGCAAATTGCGCGGCAAATCAACAAAACACATGGTGAACGGATCGCTACGTCGCAACATGGAATTCTTAATAAAATAGATTCTACGTTGGAAAAGGAACTGCTGCACAGTATAACTAAGGGTGAAGAATGGTAAGGCCCGGAGGGTAATGATTCAATCTTATTTAATTGGTATTTAAGCATGAATGTTCTCAATTAGGGGTCTATACGACGGGATACTTCGGTTAACTAGCTGTAAGGCAGAATTCATTTGATTATCGATTGTTTTTTCATTGATATTTTACCAAATTGAGGTTTGTTCGGTATAATAAAACAAATATAACATCCCACTGGGGATACCATGATGGAATATCTCCCTCGGGAGGATGGTTTTCCCTCGGGCTTCGCCCTCGGGAAAACCATCCTCCCTCGGGAGACATTCCATCATGGTATCCCCAGCGGGATGTCATATTTGTATAATATATATATATATATATATATATATATATATATATATATATATATATATATATATATATATATATATATGCATATATACGTGAGTGTGTGTGTGTATGTGACGTCTGTATTTAAGGGAGGAAATCGAGTTAAACAAGAAGCTAAACAATACCCAAGTGGCTGATAAGAAAAATATGCAATTTAATCAAATGACTACTATTTTCTTCTGTGGAGCCCCATGAGTCAAGCTTTTTTGCTTTTCTCAAGTATCTAAGACATATTTTATAACTTATAAATATTTTGCTACACGCCGGTATAATGATACTGAACTATCACTATTACAACACCTGCAGGACAGAATGTAACTACTACAGGTGCCATACAGGTATGCTATTCCTATATATGCCCAAATAAATATTGTACATGAGCTGATCATAAAAGACCATTGCCGTAATTCCGTGTGTATAAGACGCACCCGTGTATAAGACGCACCCCTTGTTCAGGCCTTTAACATGATGTATAGACCTTAATGTAAAGTGCACACCCCCTTTTCGGAAATATTGTGGCTGTTCAACTCCTCATGAATAACGTCAGTAAAACAGTAAAAAGCATTTTGAAATGCAGGAAATGCAGCAATGCTTATCACTCTGTGTCAGTGCCCGATACCTATTTTCCTAGGCATTATATTGATTGTAATCCCTACATTCTAAAGGGGAGTGGTACTGAAATTCCAATTCGTTAATGGTGCGGCAAATATTGTTAGGCATTGTTTTTGCCGCATTATAATTGTAACTAGGCAAAATAATTAGGCAAAATTGATTTCTGATGCCGGTGTGGCCTTGGGACTTGATGTAAATACCCCTAGATTTCTAACTTTTTGTATAAAGCACACCCCCGATTTTAGTGTAAAAAATTGCGTAAAAAAGTGTGTCTTATACATGCGAAATAACCATACACCTATCGTCATTTTATTACTGCATCATTATGATAGCCATTAGAGATCGTCAATTTTTCCCAGTGTAGATATTCCATTAATATTGTTGTTTTCTGCCTTTTATGGTTATTTCATAACGAATCTAAGCAATAACCATGTTCTTTAACTTTTCTAGTTAGATATTTAATGTTAAAACCGTATTCGCACAATTAATGAATCAATGTTGGTATTCAAGGTCAAATGAGGTAAGCTGGTCTACCCAAATTGTTTTTGTAAACCCTTATTACAGTGATGCATATTATTGATGTTGTTATGTATAATTTTCCTCAGAGAAAAGTCTAACAGAATGAAACATCTCTTGTAAAGTCTACCATATATCTATTAATCCTTATTTTGACAGTGGAGAGGATGTGATTATTACCTGGGACACTAGATGGATTGAAACTGAAAGTATTTATTAATCTTCATTTTAAACAATTCATGGTCTGACACATCATATGATCTCTTAAGAACAAAGTAATATTTCAAGAAATATGTGTTGTTCTTGTGGTATTTAACCAATCTTCAGCTATTCTAAGTAACCCTTATGATGCTGGTGGCTAATTTTGCTGATACAGAATGATGCAAAAAATCTGGAAAATGACTGACACCCTGGCACATGGGTACTCATCTAACAGTGCTTGATAAAGGTATTCTAAAGGTATTCGGTTTAAAGTCTTGTATACAGCGAAATGTTCACACGACCTTCTTTCCCTAGACGATTTGTACCCAAGGAAACCATTTCAATCCCCGAGGGATATTTTAAAGCAGCTGGCAGCATATAGCGCACAAGCTCAAAGCACTGCCTTAATAATGCTAGGTAACCATTTTGCAGCTGGGTAGACTGAGGCAATACGGAGTAAATTGTCTTGCCCAAGGACAGACCAAAGTGCATAGGCCGGGAACTGAACCAGCGACCTACTGATAACTAGTCCGACACCTAACCAACTGAGCTACTTTGTCCCTCAAATACATTATGAGTCATTTTAATTATTTTAAGGAGGCACCCTTAAGAATTCTCTCCGGCGTAGCTGGAGAAAACCACTACCTAACCCTAGGTCCCTTGAAACTCTCTCACATGCCGCGAACGGATTCTTAGAGGGGCAGTGACATTGCCTTGTGCGGTTCCACTTTTAAAAATTGTGGGGGGTGGCCCCATTCTGAATACCTAGAACCCTCTCCCTCCCAAATCTGACCTCATTTTTCTCTTTTTTTACGACACCCCCTCCTCCAAATTTTGAATACCCAGGGTGCCTCTTACCTCTTTTGTTAACTCAATTTTTCTCTCTTTCGCGACACCCCTTGCCCCAAATTCTGAATACCCAGGGCGCCCCTTTCCCCTATTTTGAACTCATTTTTTCTCTTTTTACGACATCCCCTCCGCCGATTTCTGAATTCCTAGCATCCTCATTTCCCCGAATTTTGAATTGTCATTACCCCCTCCCTTGGAATTCTGAATTGTTTTTCAGTTCCCCCACTACTAATTAAAGCAAGTATTTTGGCTCTATAATGACAAAACGTGGTTTTTTTTTTATCAAACAGGGCAGTGTTTACAGTCTTTACATTTACATGTCTTGGGTTTCAAATGCTTAAGTTTTAGAAGCATACCTTACCAAGGCATATTTCGTTATGGTTCTTTTTATATATGAAATAAAAATAATGATTTTTCAAGTGTTACATTTTCTGTGTAATTTCTCAACTCCTACATAAGACATTCCAACTTTTGTAAATATTCGTTAATAAAGTCTTAAAGTTGTAAATACTCTGATAACTTGGTCTCCTCTAAGTATAATATTTGTGGAAAACAATAAATCACAAATTGCTTGCATATAGATTTTTGTCAATTTTATTTAGATGGCCAGCTGCTGATGTAATACATAGATGTGCAGAAAATCGATAATCGATACTATTCTAAGATTAATATCACGTCTAATGAAAAGACTAGAGCATGAATTTGCCAAGATTGATGAGTTTTTTTTATATAATGACATTTTTCCTCTTTTGGTGTTAAGTGAATAAATATTATAATGTTTGTAAGTTTTGAAATTCACTTTCTAAGTTAAGAATATTGTGTTGAGTTTTAAAGTACTGTAAATGAAAAAAAAACAGGTCCAAACTGTAAGGATATTTCAATTTTGACGATTTTCTCAACTTTGGTTGGTATACAACAGATTTTATAGTGTATAAAAATGCTCTAGTCTTGAAAAAAGTTATTTGTTTCTACTATTAAGATATCAGACGAATGTGAAGCTTGTTTTCCTCTGGTGGACAGCAGCATCGCTCCCTGGCCTGGTGATGTACGTGGGTTCATCACCAACCTGTAGAAAGAAAACAGTTAATTAGATAAACATCTCCTCAGCTGTGCTATTTCAGGGATTGGGTAGACTTGCTACACGTCTATGATATCTGGCTCTTTCACTGATCTGACCTGAGTTGATTTCACTCCAGGTTTAGTTCCGAATAAATCATCAAGAGGGACACTCTTGAGCTGTAGTCTGTATTCTCAACTGCAACACATGACAACAGTGCTTCCATCTATAGTTTGAGAGAGACATCAAACCTACTTAGTATGTGTAGTGGGGGGGGGGGGGGCTTTATACCTAATACAGCCTGAGAGCCAGGCTAGGACTTGGACAGCAGGACGCTTGTGGAAACAAATAATATCCATCAGATTAGCATGGCATCAGGCCATTCTGTTTTCTTATTGGGAGTTATTGCACAGGAGGGTACATATACCTGGAGAGTTGTATAGATCTACATGAATCCGATGCAAAATCTTCATCACAACTTCTACAACAGCTATGCAAATGATATATAATGATGTAGTGTTTGTTTTGTAGTGTTTTGAACTGCGTTTGTTTTGATACATGTATCATTTTGATACACACAGTGAGTTTGGAATTTAGAATTTCGTCACTTTCTCAGCCATATTGTGGTCAATTCCTGACTAGCCAGTTGTAACTGGCAACTCTCTCACATGCCACGCAGTGAGTGATTTTTGAATTTTGTTTTTCGTCACATTTATGCCAATTGTTGTTAATTCGTGACTACCCAGTTGTGAATAGTATAGGAGGAAACCGGAGTACCCGGCGAAATCCATCGCCTATCCCCAAGTCACTAGCAACTTTCTCACATGCCCATGCTGGGATTCGAACCCAACCCTATTTTGTCATCACATTTCTGACTTGACTTAATACCTTGCATTAATTCTCATATCGAACAACCTCACATGTAGACTATACCTTTAATAATATAACAAACACTTTGAAACCTTCACGTTTAGATGAAAGGAGAAATGTATTGATAGAGGAATTCTTGGCAACAACAAATAGAGTGCGTATATATTCTAAATATTTGTATGACCAGTATAAGCAATATACAATTCATTCATTTACTCACGCTCTGCAAATGTGATGGCCACATAGAAAAGATGATTAATACAAAAAGGATTTATAAAAAGGAGCAACATTGAATGACAAAGCGAAATGAATGGGCAGTACAACAAGGTACTCATTTTCCCGGTGATGTGCTGGACATGGCCAGAAACGCAGTTAAACTAATATTGCAGAATGACAATTCCTCATGAATAATCAAAGAGGTACGTGGCTAAAATGTTAACAAAATGAAACTGTGCCCATGCAGAGGAGAACTACATCATTTTGCCATCATACTCCTGACTTGGCTTTCTATCTGGCATTAGTTCTACTCTTGAACATCATCAGGTGTAGACTTTGGTATAATAATACAACACAGACTTTGAAACCATCATTCTTGGGTAAAAGGAGAAATGTATTGACCAAAGAATCCTTATATTTTAGCATATACGAATGGAGTATGTATATATTCTGAATATTTGTACGACCAGTATAAGCATTATACATTTCATTTATTTACTCACCCTCTGCAAATGAAATGACCACGTAGAAAAGATGATTAATACAAAAAAGATTCCTGAAAAATGGACACAATTTATTGAATGACAAAGCAAAATAAATGGGCAGTACAATAAGGTACTCGTTTTCCTGTTGATGTGCTAGACTAAACCAGAAATGGAGTTAAACTTCCATTGCAGGATGACCATTTCTCATGAATAATCAAAGAGGTGGCTAAGGTGTTAACAAATGAAAGTGTGCCCATGTAGAGGAGAACTACTTCATTTTGCCATCATACTCCTGACTTGGCTTTATACCTTGCATAAATTCTACTCTTGAACATCATTAGGTGTAGACTTAGGTGCAGTAATATAACAAAGACTTTGAAACCTTCACGTTTGAATGAAAGGTGAAATGTGTTGACAGAGGAATTCTTATATTTTAGCATCAACAAATGGAGTATGTATATATTCTAAAAAGTTGTATGACCAGTTTAAGCATAATACACTTCATTCATTTACTTACTGTCGCCTGCAAATGAAAGGACCAAGTAGAAGAGATAATTATTATAAAAAAGATTATAAAAATGTGTAAAATTAATGGAATGACAAAGCGAAATGGATGGACAGTAGAACAAGGTACTTGTTTTTTCCGGGGATGTGCTGGACATATAGCCAGATATGGAGTTAAACTTCTATTGCAGAACGACCATTTCTCATAAATAATCAAAGAGGTGGCTAAAGTGTTAACAAATGAAAGTGTGCCCATGTAGAGGAGAACTACTTCATTTTGCCATCATACTCCTGACTTGGCTTTATACCTGGCATTAATTCTACTCTTGAACATCATCATGTGTAGACTTAGGTGTAGTAATATAACAAAGACTTTGAAACCTTCACGTTTGAATGAAAGGTGAAATGTGTTGACAGAGGAATTCTTATATTTTAGCATCAACAAATGGAGTATGTATATATTCTAAAAAGTTGTATGACCAGTTTAAGCATAATACACTTCATTCATTTACTTACCTCGGCCTGCAAATGAAAGGACCAAGTAGAAGAGATAATTATAATAATTTCTTTTATAAAAATGTGTAAAATTAATGGAATGACAAAGCGAAATGGATGGACAGTAGAACAAGGTACTTGTTTTTTCCGGGGATGTGCTGGACATATAGCCAGATATGGAGTTAAACTTCTATTGCAGAATGACCATTTCTCATAAATAATCAAAGAGGTGGCTAAAGTGTTAACAAATGAAAGTGTGCCCATGTACAGGAGAACTACTTCATTTGCCATCATACTGCTGACTTGACTTTATATCTGGCATTATATCTTGAGCATCATCAGGTGTAGACCTTGGTATAATAATACAACACAGACTTTAAAACCTTCTTGCTTGGGTAAAAGGAGAAATGTATTGACCAATGAATCCTTATATTTAGGCATATACAAATGGAGTGTGTATATATTCTAAATATTTGTACGACCAGTATAAGCATTATACATTTCATTCATTTACTCACTCTCTGCAAATGAAATGGCCACACAGAAAAGATGATTAATACAAAAAGGATTTATAAAAAGGAGCAACATTGAATGACAAAGCGAAATGAATGGGCAGTACAACAAGGTACTCATTTTCCCGGTGATGTGCTGGACATGGCCAGAAATGCAGTTAAACTACTATTGCAGCATGACAATTCCTCATGAATAATCAAAGAGGTACGTGGCTAAAATGTTAACAAAATGAAACTGTGCCCATGCAGAGGAGAACTACTCCATTTTACCATTATACTCCTGACTTGGCTTTATACCTGGCATTAGTACTGAATATTTGTACGACCAGTATAAGCATTATACATTTCATTTATTTACTCACCCTCTGCAAATGAAATGACCACGTAGAAAAGATGATTAATACAAAAAAGATTCTTGAAAAATGGACAAAATTTATTGAATGACAAAGGACAATAAATGGGCAGTACAATGCTAAAGTGTTAACAAATAAAAGTGTGCCCATGTAGAGGAGAACTACTTCATTTTGCCATCATACTCCTGACTTGGCTTTATACCTTGCATTAATTCTACTCTTGAACATCATTAGGTGTAGACTTTGGTGTAGTAATATAACAAAGACTTTGAAACCTTCACGTTTGAATGAAAAGTGAAATGTGTTGACAGAGGAATTCTTATATTTTAGCATCAACAAATGGAGTACGTATATATTCTAAAATGTTGTCTGACCAGTTTAAGCATAATACACTTCATTCATTTACTTACCGCTGCCTGCAAATGAAAGGACCAAGTAGAAGAGATAATTATTATAAAAAAAGATTATAAAAATGTGTAAAATTAATGGAATGACAAAGCGAAATGGATGGACAGTAGAACAAGGTACTTGTTTTTTCCGGGGATGTGCTGGACATATAGCCAGATATGAAGTTAAACTTCTATTTCAGGATGACCATTTCTCATGAATAATCAAAGAGGTGGCTAAAGTGTTAACAAATGAAAGTGTGCCCATGTAGAGGAGAACTACTTCATTTTGCCATCATACTCCTGACTTGGCTTTATACCTGGCATTAATTCTACTCTTGAACATCATCAGGTGTAGACTTAGGTGTAGTAATATAACAAAGACTTTGAAACCTTCACGTTTGAATGAAAGGTGAAATGTGTTGACAGAGGAATTCTTATATTTTAGCATCAACAAATGGAGTATGTATATATTCTAAAAAGTTGTATGACCAGTTTAAGCATAATACACTTCATTCATTTACTTACTGCAGCCTGCAAATGAAAGGACCAAGTAGAAGAGATAATTATTATAAAAAAAGATTATAAAAATGTGTAAAATTAATGGAATGACAAAGCGAAATGGATGGACAGTAGAACAAGGTACTTGTTTTTTCCGGGGATGTGCTGGACATATAGCCAGATATGGAGTTAAACTTCTATTGCAGGATGACCATTTCTCATGAATAATCAAAGAGGTGGCTAAAGTGTTAACAAATGAAAGTGTGCCCATGTAGAGGAGAACTACATCATTTTGCCATCATACTCCTGACTTGGCTTTCTATCTGGCATTATTTCTACTCTTGAACATCATCAGGTGTAGACTTAGGTGTAGTAATATAACAAAGACTTTGAAACCTTCACGTTTGAATGAAAGGTGAAATGTGTTGACAGAGGAATTCTTATATTTTAGCATCAACAAATGGAGTACGTATATATTCAAAAAAGCTGTATGACCAGTTTAAGCAGAATACACTTCATTCATTTACTTACTGCTGCCTGCAAATGAAAGGACCAAGTAGAAGAGATAATTATTATAAAAAAAGATTATAAAAATGTGTAAAATTAATGGAATGACAAAGCGAAATGGATGGACAGTAAAACAAGGTACTTGTTTTTTCCGGGGATGTGCTGGACATATAGCCAGATATGGAGTTAAACTTCTATTGCAGGATGACCATTTCTCATGAATAATCAAAGAGGTGGCTAAAGTGTTAACAAATGAAAGTGTGCCCATGTAGAGGAGAACTACATCATTTTGCCATCATACTCCTGACTTGGCTTTCTATCTGGCATTATTTCTACTCTTGAACATCATTAGGTGTAGACTTAGGTGTAGTAATATAACAAAGACTTTGAAACCTTCACGTTTGAATGAAAGGTGAAATGTGTTGACAGAGGAATTCTTATATTTTAGCATCAACAAATGGAGTACGTATATATTCAAAAAAGCTGTATGACCAGTTTAAGCATAATACACTTCATTCATTTACTTACTGCTGCCTGCAAATGAAAGGACCAAGTAGAAGAGATAATTATTATAAAAAAAGATTATCAAAATGTGTAAAATCAATGGAATGACAAAGCGAAATGGATGGACAGTAGAACAAGGTACTTGTTTTTTCCGGGGATGTGCTGGACATATATCCAGATATGGAGTTAAACTTCTATTGCAGAATGACCATTTCTCATAAATAATCAAAGAGGTGGCTAAAGTGTTAACAAATGAAAGTGTGCCCATGTAGAGGAGAACTACTTCATTTTGCCATCATACTCCTGACTTGGCTTTATACCTGGCATTAATTCTACTCTTGAACATCATCATGTGTAGACTTAGGTGTAGTAATATAACAAAGACTTTGAAACCTTCACATTTGAATGAAAGGTGAAATGTGTTGACAGAGGAATTCTTATATTTTAGCATCAACAAATGGAGTATGTATATATTCTAAAAAGTTGTATGACCAGTTTAAGCATAATACACTTCATTCATTTACTTACCTCGGCCTGCAAATGAAAGGACCAAGTAGAAGAGATAATTATAATAATTTTTTTTATAAAAATGTGTAAAATTAATGGAATGACAAAGCGAAATGGATGGACAGTAGAACAAGGTACTTGTTTTTTCCGGGGATGTGCTGGACATATAGCCAGATATGGAGTTAAACTTCTATTGCAGGATGACCATTTCTCATGAATAATCAAAGAGGTGGCTAAAGTGTTAACAAATGAAAGTGTGCCCATGTAGAGGAGAACTACTTCATTTTGCCATCATACTCCTGACTTGGCTTTATACCTGGCATTAATTCTACTCTTGAACATCATCATGTGTAGACTTAGGTGTAGTAATATAACAAAGACTTTGAAACCTTCACGTTTGAATGAAAGGTGAAATGTGTTGACAGAGGAATTCTTATATTTTAGCATCAACAAATGGAGTATGTATATATTCTAAAAAGTTGTATGACCAGTTTAAGCATAATACACTTCATTCATTTACTTACTGCGGCCTGCAAATGAAAGGACCAAGTAGAAGAGATAATTATAATAAAAAAAGATTATAAAAATGTGTAAAATCAATGGAATGACAAAGCGAAATGGATGGACAGTAGAACAAGGTACTTGTTTTTTCCGGGGATGTGCTGGACATATAGCCAGATATGGAGTTAAACTTCTATTGCAGGATGACCATTTCTCATAAATAATCAAAGAGGTGGCTAAAGTGTTAACAAATGAAAGTGTGCCCATGTAGAGGAGAACTACTTCATTTTGCCATCATACTCCTGACTTGGCTTTATACCTGGCATTAATTCTACTCTTGAACATCATCATGTGTAGACTTAGGTGTAGTAATATAACAACGACTTTGAAACCTTCACGTTTGAATGAAAGGTGAAATGTGTTGACAGAGGAATTCTTATATTTTAGCATCAACAAATGGAGTATGTATATATTCTAAAAAGTTGTATGACCAGTTTAAGCATAATACACTTCATTCATTTACTTACCTCGGCCTGCAAATGAAAGGACCAAGTAGAAGAGATAATTATAATAATTTTTTTTATAAAAATGTGTAAAATTAATGGAATGACAAAGCGAAATGGATGGACAGTAGAACAAGGTACTTGTTTTTTCCGGGGATGTGCTGGACATATAGCCAGATATGGAGTTAAACTTCTATTGCAGGATGACCATTTCTCATGAATAATCCAAGAGGTGGCTAAAGTGTTAACAAATGAAAGTGTGCCCATGTAGAGGAGAACTACTTCATTTGCCATCATACTGCTGACTTGACTTTATATCTGGCATTATATCTTGAGCATCATCAGGTGTAGACCTTGGTATAATAATACAACACAGACTTTAAAACCTTCTTGCTTGGGTAAAAGGAGAAATGTATTGACCAATGAATCCTTATATTTAGGCATATACAAATGGAGTATGTATATATTCTAAATATTTGTACGACCAGTATAAGCATTATACATTTCATTCATTTACTCACTCTCTGCAAATGAAATGGCCACACAGAAAAGATGATTAATACAAAAAGGATTTATAAAAAGGAGCAACATTGAATGACAAAGCGAAATGAATGGGCAGTACAACAAGGTACTCATTTTCCCGGTGATGTGCTGGACATGGCCAGAAATGCAGTTAAACTACTATTGCAGAATGACAATTCCTCATGAATAATCAAAGAGGTACGTGGCTAAAATGTTAACAAAATGAAACTGTGCCCATGCAGAGGAGAACTACTCCATTTTACCATTATACTCCTGACTTGGCTTTATACCTGGCATTAGTTCTACTCTTGAACATCATCAGGTGTAGACTTTGGTGTAGTAATATAACAAAGACTTTGAAACCTTCACGTTTGAATGAAAGGTGAAATGTGTTGACAGAGGAATTCTTATATTTTAGCATCAACAAATGGAGTACGTATATATTCTAAAAAGCTGCATGACCAGTTTAAGCATAATAGACTTCATTCATTTACTTACCGCTGCCTGCAAATGAAAGGACCAAGTAGAAGAGATAATTATTATAAAAAAAGATTATAAAAATGTGTAAAATTAATGGAATGACAAAGCGAAATGGATGGACAGTAGAACAAGGTACTTGTTTTTTCCGGGGATGTGCTGGACATATAGCCAGATATGAAGTTAAACTTCTATTTCAGGATGACCATTTCTCATGAATAATCCAAGAGGTGGCTAAAGTGTTAACAAATGAAAGTGTGCCCATGTAGAGGAGAACTACTTCATTTTGCCATCATACTCCTGACTTGGCTTTATACCTGGCATTAATTCTACTCTTGAACATCATCAGGTGTAGACTTAGGTGTAGTAATATAACAAAGACTTTGAAACCTTCACGTTTGAATGAAAGGTGAAATGTGTTGACAGAGGAATTCTTATATTTTAGCATCAACAAATGGAGCACGTATATATTCTAAAAAGCTGTATGACCAGTTTAAGCATAATACACTTCATTCATTTACTTACTGCTGCCTGCAAATGAAAGGACCAAGTAGAAGAGATAATTATTATAAAAAAGATTATAAAAATGTGTAAAATTAATGGAATGACAAAGCGAAATGGATGGACAGTAGAACAAGGTACTTTTTTTTTCCGGGGATGTGCTGGACATATAGCCAGATATGGAGTTAAACTTCTATTGCAGAATGACCATTTCTCATAAATAATCAAAGAGGTGGCTAAAGTGTTAACAAATGAAAGTGTGCCCATGTAGAGGAGAACTACTTCATTTTGCCATCATACTCCTGACTTGGCTTTATACCTGGCATTTTCTACTGTTGAACATCATCAGGTGTAGACTTAGGTGTAGTAATATAACAAAGACTTTGAAACCTTCACGTTTGAATGAAAGGTGAAATGTGTTGACAGAGGAATTCTTATATTTTAGCATCAACAAATGGAGTACGTATATATTCAAAAAAGCTGTATGACCAGTTTAAGCAGAATACACTTCATTCATTTACTTACTGCTGCCTGCAAATGAAAGGCCCAAGTAGAAGAGATAATTATTATAAAAAAAAAGATTATAAAAATGTGTAAAATTAATGGAATGACAAAGCGAAATGGATGGACAGTAGAACAAGGTACTTGTTTTTTCCGGGGATGTGCTGGACATATAGCCAGATATTGAGTTAAACTTCTATTGCAGGATGACCATTTCTCATGAATAATCAAAGAGGTGGCTAAAGTGTTAACAAATGAAAGTGTGCCCATGTAGAGGAGAACTACTTCATTTTGCCATCATACTGCTGACTTGGCTTTATACCTGGCATTAATTCTACTCTTGAACATCATCAGGTGTAGACTTAGGTGTAGTAATATAACAAAGACTTTGAAACCTTCACGTTTGAATGAAAGGTGAAATGTGTTGACAGAGGAATTCTTATATTTTAGCATCAACAAATGGAGTACGCATATATTCTAAAAAGCTGTATGACCAGTTTAAGCATTATACACTTCATTCATTTACTTACTGCTGCCTGCAAATGAAAGGACCAAGTAGAAGAGATAATTATTATAAAAAAAGATTATAAAAATGTGTAAAATTAATGGAATGACAAAGCGAAATGGATGGACAGTAAAACAAGGTACTTGTTTTTTCCGGGGATGTGCTGGACATATAGCCAGATATGGAGTTAAACTTCTATTGCAGGATGACCATTTCTCATGAATAATCAAAGAGGTGGCTAAAGTGTTAACAAATGAAAGTGTGCCCATGTAGAGGAGAACTACTTCATTTTGCCATCATACTCCTGACTTGGCTTTATACCTGGCATTAATTCTACTCTTGAACATCATCAGGTGTAGACTTAGGTGTAGTAATATAACAAAGACTTTGAAACCTTCACGTTTGAATGAAAGGTGAAATGTGTTGACAGAGGAATTCTTATATTTTAGCATCAACAAATGGAGTATGTATATATTCTAAAAAGTTGTATGACCAGTTTAAGCATAATACATTTCATTCATTTACTTACTGCGGCCTGCAAATGAAAGGACCAAGTAGAAGAGATAATTATTATAAAAAAGATTATAAAAATGTGTAAAATTAATGGAATGACAAAGCGAAATGGATGGACAGTAGAACAAGGTACTTGTTTTTTCCGGGGATGTGCTGGACATATAGCCAGATATGGAGTTAAACTTCTATTGCAGAATGACCATTTCTCATAAATAATCAAAGAGGTGGCTAAAGTGTTAACAAATGAAAGTGTGCCCATGTAGAGGAGAACTACATCATTTTGCCATCATACTCCTGACTTGGCTTTCTATCTGGCATTAGTTCTACTCTTGAACATCATCAGGTGTAGACTTTGGTATAATAATACAACACAGACTTTGAAACCATCATGCTTGGGTAAAAGGAGAAATGTATTGACCAAAGAATCCTTATATTTTAGGATATACAAATGGAGTATGTATATATTCTGAATATTTGTACGACCAGTATAAGCATTATACATTTCATTTATTTACTCACCCTCTGCAACTGAAATGACCACGTAGAAAAGATGATTAATACAAAAAAGATTCTTGAAAAATGGACAAAATTTATTGAATGACAAAGCAAAATAAATGGACAGTACAATAAGGTACTGGTTTTCCTGTTGATGTGCTAGACTAAACCAGAAATGGAGTTAAACTTCCATTGCAGGATAACCATTTCTCATGAATAATCAAAGAGGTGGCTAAAGTGTTAACAAATAAAAGTGTGCCCATGTAGAGGAGAACTACTTCATTTTGCCATCATACTCCTGACTTGGCTTTATACCTTGCATAAATTCTACTCTTGAACATCATTAGGTGTAGACTTAGGTGTAGTAATATAACAAAGGTTTTGAAACCTTCACGTTTGAATGAAAGGTGAAATGTGTTGACAGAGGAATTCTTATATTTTAGCATCAACAAATGGAGTACGTATATATTCAAAAAAGCTGTATGACCAGTTTAAGCAGAATACACTTCATTCATTTACTTACTGCTTTCTGCAAATGAAAGGACCAAGTAGAAGAGATAATTATTATAAAAAAAGATTATAAAAATGTGTAAAATTAATGGAATGACAAAGCGAAATGGATGGACAGTAAAACAAGGTACTTGTTTTTTCCGGGGATGTGCTGGACATATAGCCAGATATGGAGTTAAACTTCTATTGCAGGATGACCATTTCTCATGAATAATCAAAGAGGTGGCTAAAGTGTTAACAAATGAAAGTGTGCCCATGTAGAGGAGAACTACTTCATTTTGCCATCATACTCCTGACTTGGCTTTATACCTGGCATTAATTCTACTCTTGAACATCATCAGGTGTAGACTTAGGTGTAGTAATATAACAAAGACTTTGAAACCTTCACGTTTGAATGAAAGGTGAAATGTGTTGACAGAGGAATTCTTATATTTTATCATCAACAAATGGAGTATGTATATTTTCTAAAAAGTTGTATGACCAGTTTAAGCATAATACACTTCATTCATTTACTTACTGCGGTCTGCAAATGAAAGGACCAAGTAGAAGAGATAATTATTATAAAAAAGATTATAAAAATGTGTAAAATTAATGGAATGACAAAGCGAAATGGATGGACAGTAGAACAAGGTACTTGTTTTTTCCGGGGATGTGCTGGACATATAGCCAGATATGGAGTTAAACTTCTATTGCAGAATGACCATTTCTCATAAATAATCAAAGAGGTGGCTAAAGTGTTAACAAATGAAAGTGTGCCCATGTAGAGGAGAACTACATCATTTTGCCATCATACTCCTGACTTGGCTTTCTATCTGGCATTAGTTCTACTCTTGAACATCATCAGGTGTAGACTATGGTATAATAATACAACACAGACTTTGAAACCATCATGCTTGGGTAAAAGGAGAAATGTATTGACCAAAGAATCCTTATATTTTAGCATATACAAATGGAGTATGTATATATTCTGAATATTTGTACGACCAGTATAAGCATTATACATTTCATTTATTTACTCACCCTCTGCAACTGAAATGACCACGTAGAAAAGATGATTAATACAAAAAAGATTCTTGAAAAATGGACAAAATTTATTGAATGACAAAGCAAAATAAATGGGCAGTACAATAAGTTACTGGTTTTCCTGTTGATGAGCTAGACAAAACCAGAAATGGAGTTAAACTTCCATTGCAGGATAACCATTTCTCATGAATAGTCAAAGAGGTGGCTAAAGTGTTAACAAATAAAAGTGTGCCCATGTAGAGGAGAACTACTTCATTTTGCCATCATACTCCTGACTTGGCTTTATACCTTGCATAAATTCTACTCTTGAACATCATTAGGTGTAGACTTAGGTGTAGTAATATAACAAAGACTTTGAAACCTTCACGTTTGAATGAAAGGTGAAATGTGTTGACAGAGGAATTCTTATATTTTAGCATCAACAAATGGAGTATGTATATATTCTAAAAAGTTGTATGACCAGTTTAAGCATAATACACTTCATTCATTTACTTACTGCAGCCTGCAAATGAAAGGACCAAGTAGAAGAGATAATTATTATAAAAAAAGATTATAAAAATGTGTAAAATTAATGGAATGACAAAGCGAAATGGATGGACAGTAGAACAAGGTACTTGTTTTTTCCGGGGATGTGCTGGACATATAGCCAGATATGGAGTTAAACTTCTATTGCAGGATGACCATTTCTCATGAATAATCAAAGAGGTGGCTAAAGTGTTAACAAATGAAAGTGTGCCCATGTCATGTAGAGGAGAACTACATCATTTTGCCATCATACTCCTGACTTGGCTTTCTATCTGGCATTATTTCTACTCTTGAACATCATCAGGTGTAGACTTAGGTGTAGTAATATAACAAAGACTTTGAAACCTTCACGTTTGAATGAAAGGTGAAATGTGTTGACAGAGGAATTCTTATATTTTAGCATCAACAAATGGAGTACGTATATATTCAAAAAAGCTGTATGACCAGTTTAAGCAGAATACACTTCATTCATTTACTTACTGCTGCCTGCAAATGAAAGGACCAAGTAGAAGAGATAATTATTATAAAAAAAGATTATAAAAATGTGTAAAATTAATGGAATGACAAAGCGAAATGGATGGACAGTAAAACAAGGTACTTGTTTTTTCCGGGGATGTGCTGGACATATAGCCAGATATGGAGTTAAACTTCTATTGCAGGATGACCATTTCTCATGAATAATCAAAGAGGTGGCTAAAGTGTTAACAAATGAAAGTGTGCCCATGTAGAGGAGAACTACATCATTTTGCCATCATACTCCTGACTTGGCTTTCTATCTGGCATTATTTCTACTCTTGAACATCATTAGGTGTAGACTTAGGTGTAGTAATATAACAAAGACTTTGAAACCTTCACGTTTGAATGAAAGGTGAAATGTGTTGACAGAGGAATTCTTATATTTTAGCATCAACAAATGGAGTACGTATATATTCAAAAAAGCTGTATGACCAGTTTAAGCATAATACACTTCATTCATTTACTTACCGGGGCCTGCAAATGAAAGGACCAAGTAGAAGAGATAATTATTATAAAAAAAGATTATCAAAATGTGTAAAATCAATGGAATGACAAAGCGAAATGGATGGACAGTAGAACAAGGTACTTGTTTTTTCCGGGGATGTGCTGGACATATATCCAGATATGGAGTTAAACTTCTATTGCAGAATGACCATTTCTCATAAATAATCAAAGAGGTGGCTAAAGTGTTAACAAATGAAAGTGTGCCCATGTAGAGGAGAACTACTTCATTTTGCCATCATACTCCTGACTTGGCTTTATACCTGGCATTAATTCTACTCTTGAACATCATCATGTGTAGACTTAGGTGTAGTAATATAACAAAGACTTTGAAACCTTCACATTTGAATGAAAGGTGAAATGTGTTGACAGAGGAATTCTTATATTTTAGCATCAACAAATGGAGTATGTATATATTCTAAAAAGTTGTATGACCAGTTTAAGCATAATACACTTCATTCATTTACTTACCGGGGCCTGCAAATGAAAGGACCAAGTAGAAGAGATAATTATAATAATTTTTTTTATAAAAATGTGTAAAATTAATGGAATGACAAAGCGAAATGGATGGACAGTAGAACAAGGTACTTGTTTTTTCCGGGGATGTGCTGGACATATAGCCAGATATGGAGTTAAACTTCTATTGCAGGATGACCATTTCTCATGAATAATCAAAGAGGTGGCTAAAGTGTTAACAAATGAAAGTGTGCCCATGTAGAGGAGAACTACTTCATTTTGCCATCATACTCCTGACTTGGCTTTATACCTGGCATTAATTCTACTCTTGAACATCATCATGTGTAGACTTAGGTGTAGTAATATAACAAAGACTTTGAAACCTTCACGTTTGAATGAAAGGTGAAATGTGTTGACAGAGGAATTCTTATATTTTAGCATCAACAAATGGAGTATGTATATATTCTAAAAAGTTGTATGACCAGTTTAAGCATAATACACTTCATTCATTTACTTACTGCGTCCTGCAAATGAAAGGACCAAGTAGAAGAGATAATTATAATAAAAAAAGATTATAAAAATGTGTAAAATCAATGGAATGACAAAGCGAAATGGATGGACAGTAGAACAAGGTACTTGTTTTTTCCGGGGATGTGCTGGACATATAGCCAGATATGGAGTTAAACTTCTATTGCAGAATGACCATTTCTCATAAATAATCAAAGAGGTGGCTAAAGTGTTAACAAATAAAAGTGTGCCCATGTAGAGGAGAACTACTTCATTTTGCCATCATACTCCTGACTTGGCTTTATACCTTGCATAAATTCTACTCTTGAACATCATTAGGTGTAGACTTAGGTGTAGTAATATAACAAAGACTTTGAAACCTTCACGTTTGAATGAAAGGTGAAATGTGTTGACAGAGGAATTCTTATATTTTAGCATCAACAAATGGAGTATGTATATATTCTAAAAAGTTGTATGACCAGTTTAAGCATAATACACTTCATTCATTTACTTACTGAAGCCTGCAAATGAAAGGACCAAGTAGAAGAGATAATTATTATAAAAAAAGATTATAAAAATGTGTAAAATTAATGGAATGACAAAGCGAAATGGATGGACAGTAGAACAAGGTACTTGTTTTTTCCGGGGATGTGCTGGACATATAGCCAGATATGGAGTTAAACTTCTATTGCAGGATGACCATTTCTCATGAATAATCAAAGAGGTGGCTAAAGTGTTAACAAATGAAAGTGTGCCCATGTAGAGGAGAACTACATCATTTTGCCATCATACTCCTGACTTGGCTTTCTATCTGGCATTATTTCTACTCTTGAACATCATCAGGTGTAGACTTAGGTGTAGTAATATAACAAAGACTTTGAAACCTTCACGTTTGAATGAAAGGTGAAATGTGTTGACAGAGGAATTCTTATATTTTAGCATCAACAAATGGAGTACGTATATATTCAAAAAAGCTGTATGACCAGTTTAAGCAGAATACACTTCATTCATTTACTTACTGCTTTCTGCAAATGAAAGGACCAAGTAGAAGAGATAATTATTATAAAAAAAGATTATAAAAATGTGTAAAATTAATGGAATGACAAAGCGAAATGGATGGACAGTAAAACAAGGTACTTGTTTTTTCCGGGGATGTGCTGGACATATAGCCAGATATGGAGTTAAACTTCTATTGCAGGATGACCATTTCTCATGAATAATCAAAGAGGTGGCTAAAGTGTTAACAAATGAAAGTGTGCCCATGTAGAGGAGAACTACATCATTTTGCCATCATACTCCTGACTTGGCTTTCTATCTGGCATTATTTCTACTCTTGAACATCATTAGGTGTAGACTTAGGTGTAGTAATATAACAAAGACTTTGAAACCTTCACGTTTGAATGAAAGGTGAAATGTGTTGACAGAGGAATTCTTATATTTTAGCATCAACAAATGGAGTACGTATATATTCAAAAAAGCTGTATGACCAGTTTAAGCATAATACACTTCATTCATTTACTTACTGCTGCCTGCAAATGAAAGGACCAAGTAGAAGAGATAATTATTATAAAAAAAGATTATCAAAATGTGTAAAATCAATGGAATGACAAAGCGAAATGGATGGACAGTAGAACAAGGTACTTGTTTTTTCCGGGGATGTGCTGGACATATATCCAGATATGGAGTTAAACTTCTATTGCAGAATGACCATTTCTCATAAATAATCAAAGAGGTGGCTAAAGTGTTAACAAATGAAAGTGTGCCCATGTAGAGGAGAACTACTTCATTTTGCCATCATACTCCTGACTTGGCTTTATACCTGGCATTAATTCTACTCTTGAACATCATCATGTGTAGACTTAGGTGTAGTAATATAACAAAGACTTTGAAACCTTCACATTTGAATGAAAGGTGAAATGTGTTGACAGAGGAATTCTTATATTTTAGCATCAACAAATGGAGTATGTATATATTCTAAAAAGTTGTATGACCAGTTTAAGCATAATACACTTCATTCATTTACTTACCTCGGCCTGCAAATGAAAGGACCAAGTAGAAGAGATAATTATAATAATTTTTTTTATAAAAATGTGTAAAATTAATGGAATGACAAAGCGAAATGGATGGACAGTAGAACAAGGTACTTGTTTTTTCCGGGGATGTGCTGGACATATAGCCAGATATGGAGTTAAACTTCTATTGCAGGATGACCATTTCTCATGAATAATCAAAGAGGTGGCTAAAGTGTTAACAAATGAAAGTGTGCCCATGTAGAGGAGAACTACTTCATTTTGCCATCATACTCCTGACTTGGCTTTATACCTGGCATTAATTCTACTCTTGAACATCATCATGTGTAGACTTAGGTGTAGTAATATAACAAAGACTTTGAAACCTTCACGTTTGAATGAAAGGTGAAATGTGTTGACAGAGGAATTCTTATATTTTAGCATCAACAAATGGAGTATGTATATATTCTAAAAAGTTGCCAGTTTAAGCATAATACACTTCATTCATTTACTTACCTCGGCCTGCAAATGAAAGGACCAAGTAGAAGAGATAATTATAATAAAAAAAGATTATAAAAATGTGTAAAATCAATGGAATGACAAAGCGAAATGGATGGACAGTAGAACAAGGTACTTGTTTTTTCCGGGGATGTGCTGGACATATAGCCAGATATGGAGTTAAACTTCTATTGCAGAATGACCATTTCTCATAAATAATCAAAGAGGTGGCTAAAGTGTTAACAAATGAAAGTGTGCCCATGTAGAGGAGAACTACTTCATTTTGCCATCATACTCCTGACTTGGCTTTATACCTGGCATTAATTCTACTCTTGAACATCATCATGTGTAGACTTAGGTGTAGTAATATAACAAAGACTTTGAAACCTTCACGTTTGAATGAAAGGTGAAATGTGTTGACAGAGGAATTCTTATATTTTAGCATCAACAAATGGAGTATGTATATATTCTAAAAAGTTGTATGACCAGTTTAAGCATAATACACTTCATTCATTTACTTACCTCGGCCTGCAAATGAAAGGACCAAGTAGAAGAGATAATTATAATATTTTTTTTTATAAAAATGTGTAAAATTAATGGAATGACAAAGCGAAATGGATGGACAGTAGAACAAGGTACTTGTTTTTTCCGGGGATGTGCTGGACATATAGCCAGATATGGAGTTAAACTTCTATTGCAGGATGACCATTTCTCATGAATAATCCAAGAGGTGGCTAAAGTGTTAACAAATGAAAGTGTGCCCATGTAGAGGAGAACTACTTCATTTGCCATCATACTGCTGACTTGACTTTATATCTGGCATTATATCTTGAGCATCATCAGGTGTAGACCTTGGTATAATAATACAACACAGACTTTAAAACCTTCTTGCTTGGGTAAAAGGAGAAATGTATTGACCAATGAATCCTTATATTTAGGCATATACAAATGGAGTATGTATATATTCTAAATATTTGTACGACCAGTATAAGCATTATACATTTCATTCATTTACTCACTCTCTGCAAATGAAATGGCCACACAGAAAAGATGATTAATACAAAAAGGATTTATAAAAAGGAGCAACATTGAATGACAAAGCGAAATGAATGGGCAGTACAACAAGGTACTCATTTTCCCGGTGATGTGCTGGACATGGCCAGAAATGCAGTTAAACTACTATTGCAGAATGACAATTCCTCATGAATAATCAAAGAGGTACGTGGCTAAAATGTTAACAAAATGAAACTGTGCCCATGCAGAGGAGAACTACTCCATTTTACCATTATACTCCTGACTTGGCTTTATACCTGGCATTAGTTCTACTCTTGAACATCATCAGGTGTAGACTTTGGTATAATAATACAACACAGACTTTGAAACCATCATGCTTGGGTAAAAGGAGAAATGTATTGACCAAAGAATCCTTATATTTTAGGATATACAAATGGAGTATGTATATATTCTGAATATTTGTACGACCAGTATAAGCATTATACATTTCATTTATTTACTCACCCTCTGCAACTGAAATGACCACGTAGAAAAGATGATTAATACAAAAAAGATTCTTGAAAAATGGACAAAATTTATTGAATGACAAAGCAAAATAAATGGACAGTACAATAAGGTACTGGTTTTCCTGTTGATGTGCTAGACTAAACCAGAAATGGAGTTAAACTTCCATTGCAGGATAACCATTTCTCATGAATAATCAAAGAGGTGGCTAAAGTGTTAACAAATAAAAGTGTGCCCATGTAGAGGAGAACTACTTCATTTTGCCATCATACTCCTGACTTGGCTTTATACCTTGCATAAATTCTACTCTTGAACATCATTAGGTGTAGACTTAGGTGTAGTAATATAACAAAGGTTTTGAAACCTTCACGTTTGAATGAAAGGTGAAATGTGTTGACAGAGGAATTCTTATATTTTAGCATCAACAAATGGAGTACGTATATATTCAAAAAAGCTGTATGACCAGTTTAAGCAGAATACACTTCATTCATTTACTTACTGCTTTCTGCAAATGAAAGGACCAAGTAGAAGAGATAATTATTATAAAAAAAGATTATAAAAATGTGTAAAATTAATGGAATGACAAAGCGAAATGGATGGACAGTAAAACAAGGTACTTGTTTTTTCCGGGGATGTGCTGGACATATAGCCAGATATGGAGTTAAACTTCTATTGCAGGATGACCATTTCTCATGAATAATCAAAGAGGTGGCTAAAGTGTTAACAAATGAAAGTGTGCCCATGTAGAGGAGAACTACATCATTTTGCCATCATACTCCTGACTTGGCTTTCTATCTGGCATTATTTCTACTCTTGAACATCATTAGGTGTAGACTTAGGTGTAGTAATATAACAAAGACTTTGAAACCTTCACGTTTGAATGAAAGGTGAAATGTGTTGACAGAGGAATTCTTATATTTTAGCATCAACAAATGGAGTACGTATATATTCAAAAAAGCTGTATGACCAGTTTAAGCATAATACACTTCATTCATTTACTTACTGCTGCCTGCAAATGAAAGGACCAAGTAGAAGAGATAATTATTATAAAAAAAGATTATCAAAATGTGTAAAATCAATGGAATGACAAAGCGAAATGGATGGACAGTAGAACAAGGTACTTGTTTTTTCCGGGGATGTGCTGGACATATATCCAGATATGGAGTTAAACTTCTATTGCAGAATGACCATTTCTCATAAATAATCAAAGAGGTGGCTAAAGTGTTAACAAATGAAAGTGTGCCCATGTAGAGGAGAACTACTTCATTTTGCCATCATACTCCTGACTTGGCTTTATACCTGGCATTAATTCTACTCTTGAACATCATCATGTGTAGACTTAGGTGTAGTAATATAACAAAGACTTTGAAACCTTCACATTTGAATGAAAGGTGAAATGTGTTGACAGAGGAATTCTTATATTTTAGCATCAACAAATGGAGTATGTATATATTCTAAAAAGTTGTATGACCAGTTTAAGCATAATACACTTCATTCATTTACTTACCTCGGCCTGCAAATGAAAGGACCAAGTAGAAGAGATAATTATAATAATTTTTTTTATAAAAATGTGTAAAATTAATGGAATGACAAAGCGAAATGGATGGACAGTAGAACAAGGTACTTGTTTTTTCCGGGGATGTGCTGGACATATAGCCAGATATGGAGTTAAACTTCTATTGCAGGATGACCATTTCTCATGAATAATCAAAGAGGTGGCTAAAGTGTTAACAAATGAAAGTGTGCCCATGTAGAGGAGAACTACTTCATTTTGCCATCATACTCCTGACTTGGCTTTATACCTGGCATTAATTCTACTCTTGAACATCATCATGTGTAGACTTAGGTGTAGTAATATAACAAAGACTTTGAAACCTTCACGTTTGAATGAAAGGTGAAATGTGTTGACAGAGGAATTCTTATATTTTAGCATCAACAAATGGAGTATGTATATATTCTAAAAAGTTGTATAACCAGTTTAAGCATAATACACTTCATTCATTTACTTACCTCGGCCTGCAAATGAAAGGACCAAGTAGAAGAGATAATTATAATAAAAAAAGATTATAAAAATGTGTAAAATCAATGGAATGACAAAGCGAAATGGATGGACAGTAGAACAAGGTACTTGTTTTTTCCGGGGATGTGCTGGACATATAGCCAGATATGGAGTTAAACTTCTATTGCAGAATGACCATTTCTCATAAATAATCAAAGAGGTGGCTAAAGTGTTAACAAATGAAAGTGTGCCCATGTAGAGGAGAACTACTTCATTTTGCCATCATACTCCTGACTTGGCTTTATACCTGGCATTAATTCTACTCTTGAACATCATCATGTGTAGACTTAGGTGTAGTAATATAACAAAGACTTTGAAACCTTCACGTTTGAATGAAAGGTGAAATGTGTTGACAGAGGAATTCTTATATTTTAGCATCAACAAATGGAGTATGTATATATTCTAAAAAGTTGTATGACCAGTTTAAGCATAATACACTTCATTCATTTACTTACCTCGGCCTGCAAATGAAAGGACCAAGTAGAAGAGATAATTATAATATTTTTTTTTATAAAAATGTGTAAAATTAATGGAATGACAAAGCGAAATGGATGGACAGTAGAACAAGGTACTTGTTTTTTCCGGGGATGTGCTGGACATATAGCCAGATATGGAGTTAAACTTCTATTGCAGGATGACCATTTCTCATGAATAATCCAAGAGGTGGCTAAAGTGTTAACAAATGAAAGTGTGCCCATGTAGAGGAGAACTACTTCATTTGCCATCATACTGCTGACTTGACTTTATATCTGGCATTATATCTTGAGCATCATCAGGTGTAGACCTTGGTATAATAATACAACACAGACTTTAAAACCTTCTTGCTTGGGTAAAAGGAGAAATGTATTGACCAATGAATCCTTATATTTAGGCATATACAAATGGAGTATGTATATATTCTAAATATTTGTACGACCAGTATAAGCATTATACATTTCATTCATTTACTCACTCTCTGCAAATGAAATGGCCACACAGAAAAGATGATTAATACAAAAAGGATTTATAAAAAGGAGCAACATTGAATGACAAAGCGAAATGAATGGGCAGTACAACAAGGTACTCATTTTCCCGGTGATGTGCTGGACATGGCCAGAAATGCAGTTAAACTACTATTGCAGAATGACAATTCCTCATGAATAATCAAAGAGGTACGTGGCTAAAATGTTAACAAAATGAAACTGTGCCCATGCAGAGGAGAACTACTCCATTTTACCATTATACTCCTGACTTGGCTTTATACCTGGCATTAGTTCTACTCTTGAACATCATCAGGTGTAGACTTTGGTATAATAATACAACACAGACTTTGAAACCATCATGCTTGGGTAAAAGGAGAAATGTATTGACCAAAGAATCCTTATATTTTAGGATATACAAATGGAGTATGTATATATTCTGAATATTTGTACGACCAGTATAAGCATTATACATTTCATTTATTTACTCACCCTCTGCAACTGAAATGACCACGTAGAAAAGATGATTAATACAAAAAAGATTCTTGAAAAATGGACAAAATTTATTGAATGACAAAGCAAAATAAATGGACAGTACAATAAGGTACTGGTTTTCCTGTTGATGTGCTAGACTAAACCAGAAATGGAGTTAAACTTCCATTGCAGGATAACCATTTCTCATGAATAATCAAAGAGGTGGCTAAAGTGTTAACAAATAAAAGTGTGCCCATGTAGAGGAGAACTACTTCATTTTGCCATCATACTCCTGACTTGGCTTTATACCTTGCATAAATTCTACTCTTGAACATCATTAGGTGTAGACTTAGGTGTAGTAATATAACAAAGGTTTTGAAACCTTCACGTTTGAATGAAAGGTGAAATGTGTTGACAGAGGAATTCTTATATTTTAGCATCAACAAATGGAGTACGTATATATTCAAAAAAGCTGTATGACCAGTTTAAGCAGAATACACTTCATTCATTTACTTACTGCTTTCTGCAAATGAAAGGACCAAGTAGAAGAGATAATTATTATAAAAAAAGATTATAAAAATGTGTAAAATTAATGGAATGACAAAGCGAAATGGATGGACAGTAAAACAAGGTACTTGTTTTTTCCGGGGATGTGCTGGACATATAGCCAGATATGGAGTTAAACTTCTATTGCAGGATGACCATTTCTCATGAATAATCAAAGAGGTGGCTAAAGTGTTAACAAATGAAAGTGTGCCCATGTAGAGGAGAACTACTTCATTTTGCCATCATACTCCTGACTTGGCTTTATACCTGGCATTAATTCTACTCTTGAACATCATCAGGTGTAGACTTAGGTGTAGTAATATAACAAAGACTTTGAAACCTTCACGTTTGAATGAAAGGTGAAATGTGTTGACAGAGGAATTCTTATATTTTATCATCAACAAATGGAGTATGTATATTTTCTAAAAAGTTGTATGACCAGTTTAAGCATAATACACTTCATTCATTTACTTACTGCGGTCTGCAAATGAAAGGACCAAGTAGAAGAGATAATTATTATAAAAAAATTATAAAAATGTGTAAAATTAATGGAATGACAAAGCGAAATGGATGGACAGTAGAACAAGGTACTTGTTTTTTCCGGGGATGTGCTGGACATATAGCCAGATATGGAGTTAAACTTCTATTGCAGAATGACCATTTCTCATAAATAATCAAAGAGGTGGCTAAAGTGTTAACAAATGAAAGTGTGCCCATGTAGAGGAGAACTACATCATTTTGCCATCATACTCCTGACTTGGCTTTCTATCTGGCATTAGTTCTACTCTTGAACATCATCAGGTGTAGACTTTGGTATAATAATACAACACAGACTTTGAAACCATCATGCTTGTGTAAAAGGAGAAATGTATTGACCAAAGAATCCTTATATTTTAGCATATACAAATGGAGTATGTATATATTCTGAATATTTGTACGACCAGTATAAGCATTATACATTTCATTTATTTACTCACCCCCGCAACTGAAATGACCACGTAGAAAAGATGATTAATACAAAAAAGATTCTTGAAAAATGGACAAAATTTATTGAATGACAAAGCAAAATAAATGGGCAGTACAATAAGTTACTGGTTTTCCTGTTGATGAGCTAGACAAAACCAGAAATGGAGTTAAACTTCCATTGCAGGATAACCATTTCTCATGAATAGTCAAAGAGGTGGCTAAAGTGTTAACAAATAAAAGTGTGCCCATGTAGAGGAGAACTACTTCATTTTGCCATCATACTCCTGACTTGGCTTTATACCTTGCATAAATTCTACTCTTGAACATCATTAGGTGTAGACTTAGGTGTAGTAATATAACAAAGACTTTGAAACCTTCACGTTTGAATGAAAGGTGAAATGTGTTGACAGAGGAATTCTTATATTTTAGCATCAACAAACGGAGTATGTATATATTCTAAAAAGTTGTATGACCAGTTTAAGCATAATACACTTCATTCATTTACTTACTGCGGCCTGCAAATGAAAGGACCAAGTAGAAGAGATAATTATTATAAAAAAGATTATAAAAATGTGTAAAATTAATGGAATGACAAAGCGAAATGGATGGACAGTAGAACAAGGTACTTGTTTTTTCCGGGGATGTGCTGGACATATAGCCAGATATGGAGTTAAACTTCTATTGCAGAATGACCATTTCTCATAAATAATCAAAGAGGTGGCTAAAGTGTTAACAAATGAAAGTGTGCCCATGTAGAGGAGAACTACATCATTTTGCCATCATACTCCTGACTTGGCTTTCTATCTGGCATTAGTTCTACTCTTGAACATCATCAGGTGTAGACTTTGGTATAATAATACAACACAGACTTTGAAACTATCATGCTTGGGTAAAAGGAGAAATGTATTGACCAAAGAATCCTTATATTTTAGGATATACAAATGGAGTATGTATATATTCTGAATATTTGTACGACCAGTATAAGCATTATACATTTCATTTATTTACTCACCCTCTGCAAATGAAATGACCACGTAGAAAAGATGATTAATACAAAAAAGATTCTTGAAAAATGGACAAAATTTATTGAATGACAAAGCAAAATAAATGGACAGTACAATAAGGTACTGGTTTTCCTGTTGATGTGCTAGACTAAACCAGAAATGGAGTTAAACTTCCATTGCAGGATAACCATTTCTCATGAATAATCAAAGAGGTGGCTAAAATGTTAACAAAATGAAACTGTACCCATGCAGAGGAGAACTACTCCATTTTGCCATCATACTCCTGACTTGGCTTTATACCTTGCATAAATTCTACTCTTGAACATCATTAGGTGTAGACTTAGGTGTAGTAATATAACAAAGACTTTGAAACCTTCACGTTTGAATGAAAGGTGAAATGTGTTGACAGAGGAATTCTTATATTTTAGCATCAACAAATGGAGTATGTATATATTCTAAAAAGTTGTATGACCAGTTTAAGCATAATACACTTCAATCATTTACTTACTGCGGCCTGCAAATGAAAGGACCAAGTAGAAGAGATAATTATTATAAAAAAGATTATAAAAATGTGTAAAATTAATGGAATGACAAAGCGAAATGGATGGACAGTAGAACAAGGTACTTGTTTTTTCCGGGGATGTGCTGGACATATAGCCAGATATGGAGTTAAACTTCTATTGCAGAATGACCATTTCTCATAAATAATCAAAGAGGTGGCTAAAGTGTTAACAAATGAAAGTGTGCCCATGTAGAGGAGAACTACTTCATTTTGCCATCATACTCCTGACTTGGCTTTATACCTGGCATTAATTCTACTCTTGAACATCATCAGGTGTAGACTTAGGTGTAGTAATATAACAAAGACTTTGAAACCTTCACGTTTGAATGAAAGGAGAAATGTATTGACCAATGAATCCTTATATTTAGGCATATACAAATGGAGTATGTATATATTCTAAATATTTGTACGACCAGTATAAGCATTATACATTTCATTCATTTACTCACTCTCTGCAAATGAAATGGCCACACAGAAAAGATGATTAATACAAAAAGGATTCATAAAAAGGAGCAACATTGAATGACAAAGCGAAATGAATGGGCAGTACAACAAGGTACTCATTTTCCCCGTGATGTGCTGGACATGGCCAGAAATGCAGTTAAACTACTATTGCAGAATGACAATTCCTCATGAATAATCAAAGAGGTACGTGGCTAAAATGTTAACAAAATGAAACTGTGCCCATGCAGAGGAGAACTACTCCATTTTACCATTATACTCCTGACTTGGCTTTATACCTGGCATTATTTCTACTCTTGAACATCATCAGGTGTAGACTTAGGTGTAGTAATATAACAAAGACTTTGAAACCTTCACGTTTGAATGAAAGGTGAAATGTGTTGACAGAGGAATTCTTATATTTTAGCATGTAGGAAAGAATTACTCCATTTTGCCATCAAACTCCCGACTGGCTTTATATCTTGCATTAGTTTATAATCTTGAACATCATCAGGTGTAGACTGTAAATAATATAACACAGACTTTGATACATTTATGTTTGGATGAAAGGAGAAATGTATTGACAGAGGAATTCTTATATTCTACCATGAACAAATGGAGTAAGTATATATTCAAATTATTTGTATGTCCAGTTTACGCATCATACATTTCATTCATTTACTCACTCTCTGCAAATAAAATAGCCACGTAGAAAAGATGATTAATATAAAATAAATATTCACAGGGAATGTGCAAAATTTATTGAATGACAAGGCGAAGTGAATGGGCAGTGCAACAAGCGTGCTCCTTTTTTGAATAGGCAAAATTGTTAATGTCTGTCTCAATCCTTATTAATCATCGTTTAAATATCATATAAAAAAAAAATGTTTTAAATCATTATCAAAGAAGAAAAAGATACTACAAGTCATTTACCAAAAGAGCCAGTGATACTACAAGTCATTTACTAAAAGAGCCAGCGAGGCTTTCGCCAAATACTACACACCAAACACAGCCCTGTAATTCTATTTCCTGTACTTACTAGCTAAGAATTGTAAACATATTAGAAAAGGTTTAAACATTATTATGTATGCATGTGTTTGTCATCATAAGTGCTATTGCAATATAATGTAATGTAATGTTTATCGGCCCCACACATTGGCTGGCCATTTGCAGTGGGTGTTACATAAAAAAGTCATGAAAAATATTTCCATTCAAAATAAATTTTGCAATACTTGGGGCAAATGCTTTTTACCAGAACGTTTCTCTAGAACAACGACACGTGGTCTAATTATAGTAGTGTTTGACAATTTGAGGAAATTTGACTCTTTCTTGTTCTTACCAGCTGGTAAACATAGATATATAACACTTATGGAAGTATATCCCAAACACTGAGGAGTTTCATCGCTATGGTGGCTTATTCACTCATCAACTTGTTGGGGAGGGGTCATAACCTATGATAAGGGCATGCATTTCTCTACGATGGGTAACTGTCTCTCACCACTGATCAAGGTAATGATTAAGGGATGTGAGAAAGATATGACTAGGGGTTACACAGTGGTTTTGGTCTAGGCGAATTATAGTTACTCCTTCCCTTAACTTGCTACTCATAAACACAATTAACCAATGATACAACAGAAACGTGGCGAAAAAATGGTATTTTTGATATCAAATTTCTGCCCTTAGAACACCAAGTTAATTTGGAATTAGTTTTGAAATTTCTTTCCTAGTTGAGGGGCAAGGATCAGACACAACAGTTTCAATGTTTTGAAAAAATATATATTGGTATCGGCCTGACATTATAAATTACGTATATGTGTTTTTATGATAGGTAACAGTGTGTACTTACAGCGTGCCACAACTATGAAAACGCAAAAAGTAATAATACACTTCATTTATTTACTTACAGATTTATATTTGCCACTATGATATATATATATATATATATATATATATATATATATATATATATATATATATAAATATATATATATATATATATATATATATATATATATATATATATATATATATATATATATATATATATATATATATATATATATATTATACATATATATATATATATATATATATATATATATATATATATATATATATATATATATATATATATATATATATATATATATATATGAGAAAAGATGATTACTATTAATGAAAAAAATAGGAAAATGAGCAAAGCTTATTGAATGACAAAGCAAAAATAATGGCCAGTACAACGAGGTCCTTTATTACCAATTAAAATATTCATATTATAGTAGGCATCTCAGTTGGACAATTTGGGGATATATGACTCATTCTGTCCTTACCAGCTGGTAAATAAAAATATATAACACTTATTGAAGTATATCCCAAACACTGAGGAGTTTCACCGCTGTGGTGGCTCATTTTCTGAT
>OZ012701.1:11070904-11079317 GCA_963942565.1 Maea johnstoni
TATATATATATATATATATATATATATATATATATATATATATATATATATATATATATATATATATATATATCCGGTAAGAACTACTGATATATGTATATCACATACTCATAAATATCACATATGAAATGAGGTAAAAACCTCAGGGTTGAGAATTTCTGTAAATATGGCATATGTTTGTTAAACCTGACTTTATTCTGATCTTGAGTCGTGGGGTAACGTTTAAGAGTAAAAGTCTTGGGGGATGTAGAAAATGCAATATTTCCGATTATGCTTTTATAAAATGAGATATGTATTAAAAGATCACCATTTCTATGCACATAGGTTCTGAACATAAGTACTAAGAAAGAACAATATATTTGTCCTCTTCAAATTGGAAACAAATAGTTTATTTTTCCGTAGAGGAGGACTACCCTATTTGCCATCAATCACCTGAGTTAGCTTTATATCTTGCATTAATTCTGCTCTTGAACAACATCAGGTGTAGACTTTGGTGTAATAATATAAGAAATGACTTTGAAATTCATGTTTGGACGAAAAAAGAACTGAATTGACAGAGGAATTCTTATATTTTAACATTTTAACAGATGGAGTGCGTATATGTTTAAACTATTTGTATGCCCAGTTTAAGCAGTACACGTTTCATTCATTTACTCACTCTCTGCAAATGAAATGACCACAAAGATAAGATGATTAATATAAAAAGGATTTATAAAAATGCGCAAAATATACCAGCTGGTAAATAAAAATATATAACACTTATTGAAGTATATCCCAAACACTGAGGAGTTTCACCGCTGTGGTGGCTCATTTTCTGATACACTCGGTAGGGAGGGGTCATAGCCTATGATAAGGGCATGCATTTCTCTACGATGGGTTATTGTCTCTCATCACTATTCAAGGTTCCGATTAAGGGATCTGAGAAAGTTATGACTAGGGGTTACACAGTGGTTTTGCTCTGGGCATATTCTAGTTATTCAATCATGCAAAAGCTTAGTTCCTTTACTTACCATCTGTGAAGGTTGTATTAATTTTAAAATCGTTAAAACATTGCCTAGCATCATATTACCAAAACCACTCTTTGCGCAAATAAAAATGAGAATATCTATTTCATAATGATTTTATCATGGAATAGCTTAGTGCGAAGACGCATGGTTCCTGAGTTCTTGTTGCTAGGAGGTTAAAACCAATCTGAAATTCATCACACTGAATTATATGATTAACTTGAGTAAACATCACCACCTTTCATTACAAATCTATAGATCTGTCGCAATCAAGGTTCCAGGTTAAAGTATGTGAGAACGTTTTGCATATGACTACGGATTACACCATGGTTTTGCTACGGGCGTATTCTAGTTCCTGCTTTCATTAACTTGCCACTCAGAGACACAATTTATCCATGATATAACAGAAAACGTGGCGAAAAGTTGGTATGTTCGGTAGCAAATTCCAACCCTTAGAACACCAAGTAAATTTGAAGTAAGTTTTGAAATTCCTTTCCATGCTGAATCAATTAAAATTAAAAGTCCTTTTACGCAGCATGGGTGGACTACGACCATACACAACAATTCAGATGTTGGGAAAAGATATATCTTGGTATCTGCCAAACAGAGCAAAAGAAAACTGCATATAGATATTCACACTTATCAACTGATAATATCTTGTCATCATGGCTGCACATTTTCATTATATGTGTATTTTCTAAAGCTATCATTGTGTACTTACCCATGAACCTCGCTATGAAAATGGGAAAAGTAACAAATGTGCTTTATTTCTAAATATATACTGTAGAACAGGTAAAGTTCGCGTGTGCTTTTATTTCGCGAATACGCGAACTAGTATCGCACTCGCGAACTTAGCGCACGCGATCAATTATATACATGGTAACGCTACCCACCACTGGAGGTGGTGGCGCGTCGGTCGGTGAATTCCACTCCTAGACGGTCGAGGTTTAAATGAAGAAAAATACGTCCAATAACTTCCCAAAGCTATCATAATATGATACATTGGTAACTTGTGAATAAGTTACCAATGTATCATAACATACTTCGCATTCTTACATCTAAAATTTCTAGGATACCTGGGCCAATCTATGGATCTCTTACGAGAAACAACATGGCTGCCATCATTGTTCGATAGACTCGGACAGATGCTGCGATGGGAACATTTGATAATTATCAACATACATACATGTGTATGTTGATAATTATCAGAATGATGGATATCATAAAGAAATAATTATCTTGTTCCTACTCGAATTGAATTGTTGCCAATTTACTGTTTGTAACGGCAATACGTGTATTTGCAGTTGATGAGTATATACCAGCATAGCGTGATTCTCACTAGTAGCCGGTCCGAGGCTGAAACGAAGGGGAATACATGCAACAACTTCCCAAACTCATTATAATATGACACATTGGTAACTTATGAAAAAGTTACCAAGGTATCATATTATAAATGGCATGTTTACCAGTCCAATTTTGTTGAAACCTCTGCCAGATTATAGCCGCAAGATGGCCGCCGAATGTTTGCATTTTTAAGATTACTGTTTGGTTCAATAGATGGCGCTGAAGAACATGCTCACACGCGAAATAAAGTAACACGCAAAAAACCGAAAAATTGGCTTTTCGCGAAATTTTTGTAGCGCGATATATACTTATTCTACAGTAAATGAGTCAATAATTGAAAAGGTTAATAGTCAGAGTACTTTGATTCATATATATATATATATCTATATCTATATCTATATATATATATATATATATATATATATATATATATATTATATATATAATATATATATAATATATATATATGTATGTATGTATGTATGTATGTATGCATGCATGCATGCATGGGCCATGCATGTATATATATATATATTATATATATATATATAATATATATATATATATATATATATATATATAAATATATAATATTATATATATATATATATATATATAGAGAGGAGAGAGAGAGAGAGAGAGAGAGAGAGAGAGAGAGAGAGAGAGAGAGAGAGAGAGAGAGAGATCCACTTTTGAAAAAAAAGGAACAGGCAAGATTGTTAATCTGTCTCATTGTCTGTTAATCATCATCTTAAATATCATATCAAAAGAAAATCTTTTGAATCGTTAATCAAAGTAGAAAAGATACTTAAAAAGCATTTACCCAAAGTGTCAGATAGACTTTCGCCAAGCACCACAACAGAACAAGAATCCAACTATGGGAGCTAATGTTATCCTATGAGAGTATGCCAATTTCATGCTACATAAAACATTTCCATTCAAAACTAATTTTGCAATAATTTGGGAAAATACTATATACCGGAATGTTTCCCTAGAACATCTACACGTGGTCCAATTATAGTAGGCACCTCGTGTTTGACAATTCAAGGAAATATGACTCTTTCTTGCTCCTTACCATCTGGTGAACATAAATATATAACACTTATTGAAGTATATCCCAAACACTGATGCTGTGGCGGGTCTATTTTTGATCCACTCGGTAGGGAGGGGTAATAGCCTATGATAAGGGCATGCATTTTCCAACGAGGGGTTACTGTCTATCACCACTGATCAAGGTTCTGGGTATGGTAGGTGAGGTATTTATGCACATAACTAGGGGATACACAATGGTTTCATCTGGTAGTATTCCAGTTCCTCTTTTCCTTAACTTACTACTCAAGAACTTAGGTTTGAAATTCCTTTCCATGATGATTCAATTAAAGTGAAAGGTCCTTTTACGCAGGATGAATGGACAAGGAGCGTGTAAAACGATTTAAATATTTTGAAAAAAATAGACAGTATCTTGATATCTGCCTGACAGTATTAAAAGCAAACTATACAAAGATATGCCCATTTACTAACTGGAGATGTTTTGTCATCATGGTTAGACATTTTACTTATATATGTATTTCTGATAGGCATCATTGTGTACTCACCGCGGGCGTTGGCTATGAAAATGGGCAAAGTAAAAACATCTGATTTATTTCGTTCCTTCCAAATAAATCAATAAAGGAAAAGATTACCAGCCTGAGTTATATTTGCCACTTTGATATATATATATATATATATATATATATATATATATATATATATATATATATATATATATATATATATATATATATATATATATATATATATATATATATATATCCGGTAAGAAGTACTGATATATGTATATCACATACTCCTAAATATCACATATGAAATGAGGTAAAAACCTCTGGATTGAGAATTTCTGTAAATATGGCATATGTTTGTTAAACCTGACTTTATTCTGATCTTGAGTCGTCGGGTAACGTTTAAGAGTAAAAGTCTTGGGGGATGTAGAAAATGCAATATTTCCGATTATGCTTTTATAAAATGAGATATGTATTAAAAGATCACCATTTCTATGCACATAGGTTCTGAACATAAGTACTAAGAAAGAACAATATATTTGTCCTCTTCAAATTGGAAACAAATAGTTTATTTTTCCGTAGAGGAGGACTACTCTATTTGCCATCAATCACCTGAGTTAGCTTTATATCTTGCATTAATTCTGCTCTTGAACAACATCAGGTGTAGACTTTGGTGTAATAATATAAGAAATGACTTTGAAATTCATGTTTGGACGAAAAAAGAACTGAATTGACAGAGGAATTCTTATATTTTAACATTTTAACAGATGGAGTGCGTATATGTTTAAAATATTTGTATGCCCAGTTTAAGCAGTACACGTTTCATTCATTTACTCACTCTCTGCAAATGAAATGACCACAAAGATAAGATGATTAATATAAAAAGGATTTATAAAAATGCGCAAAATATACCAGCTGGTAAATAAAAATATATAACACTTATTGAAGTATATCCCAAACACTGAGGAGTTTCACCGCTGTGGTGGCTCATTTTCTGATACACTCGGTAGGGAGGGGTCATAGCCTATGATAAGGGCATGCATTTCTCTACGATGGGTTATTGTCTCTCATCACTATTCAAGGTTCCGATTAAGGGATCTGAGAAAGTTATGACTAGGGGTTACACAGTGGTTTTGCTCTGGGCATATTCTAGTTATTCAATCATGCAAAAGCTTAGTTCCTTTACTTACCATCTGTGAAGGTTGTATTAATTTTAAAATCGTTAAAACATTGCCTAGCATCATATTACCAAAACCACTCTTTGCGCAAATAAAAATGAGAATATCTATTTCATAATGATTTTATCATGGAATAGCTTAGTGCGAAGACGCGTGGTTCCTGAGTTCTTGTTGCTAGGAGGTTAAAACCAATCTGAAATTCATCACACTGAATTATATGATTAACTTGAGTAAACATCACCACCTTTCATTACAAATCTATAGATCTGTCGCAATCAAGGTTCCAGGTTAAAGTATGTGAGAACGTTTTGCATATGACTACGGATTACACCATGGTTTTGCTACGGGCGTATTCTAGTTCCTACTTTCGTTAACTTGCCACTCAAAGACACAATTGAGCCATGATATAACAGAAAACGCGGCGAGAAGTTGGTATGTTCGGTAGCATATTCCAACCCCTAGAACACCAAGTAAATTTGAAGTTAGGTTTGAAATTCTTTTCCATGCTGAATCAATTAAAATCAAAAGTGTTTTTACGCAGCATGGGTGGACTACGACCATACACAACAATTCAGATGTTTGGGAAAACATATATCTTGGTATCTGCCAAACAGAGCAAGAGAAAACTGCATATAGATATTCACACTTATCAACTGATAATATCTTGTCATCATGGCTGCACATTTTCATTATATGTGTATTTTCTAAAGCTATCATTGTGTACTTACCCATGAAGCTCGCTATGAAAATGGGAAAAGTAACAAATGTGCTTTATTTCTAAATATATAAATGAGTCAATAATTGAAAAGGTTATTAGTCAGAGTACTTTGATTTATACATACTATACTATACTATATATATATATATATATATATATATATAATATATATATATATATATATATATATATGTTTGTATGTATGTATGTATGTATGTATGTATGTATGCATGCATGCATGCATGGGCCATGCATGTATATATCTATATCTATCTATCTATATACATATATATATCTATATCTATCTATCTATCTATCTATCTATCTCTCTCTCTCTCTCTCTCTCTCTCTCTCTCTCTCTATATATATATATATATATATATATATATATATATATATATATATATATATATATATATATATATATATATATATTTAGAGAGAGAGAGAGAGAGAGAGAGAGAGAGAGAGAGAGATATATATATATATATATATATATATATATATATATATATATATATATATATATATATAAATATATATATATATATATATATACTTTGATATTCCTGCTTTTATTAACTTGCCACCCATAGACACAATTGAGCCATGATATAACAGAAAACGCGGCGAAAAGTTGGAATGTTCGGTAGCATATTCCAACCCTTAGAACACCAAGTAAATTTGAAGTTAGTTTTGAAATTCCTTTCCATGCTGAATCACTTACAATTTAAAGTCCTTTTACACAGCATGGGTGGACTAGGACCATACACAACAATTCAGATGTTTGGGAAAACATATATCTTGGTATCTGCCAAACAGAGCAAAAGAAAACTGCATATAGATATTCACACTTATCAACTGATAATATCTTGTCATCATGGCTGCACATTTTCATTATATGTGTATTTTCTAAAGCTATCATTGTGTACTTACCCATGAAGTTCGCTATGAAAATGGGAAAAGTAACAAATGTGCTTTATTTCTAAATATATAAATGAGTCAATAATTGAAAAGGTTATTAGTCAGAGTACTTTGATTCATATATATATATATATATATATATATATATATATATATATATATATATATATATATATATATATATATATATATATATATATGTTTGTATGTATGTATGTATGCATGCATGCATGCATGGGCCATGCATGTATATATCTATATCTATATATATATATATCTATATATCTATATCTATATATCTATCTATCTATCTATCTATCTATCTATATATATATATATATATATATATATATATATATATATATATATATATATATATATATATATATATATATATATATATATATATTTAGAGAGAGAGAGAGAGAGAGAGAGAGAGAGAGAGAGAGAGAGAGAGAGAGAGAGATCCACTTTTGAAAAAAAGGAACAGGCAAGATTGTTAATCTGTCGCATTGTCTATTAACCATCATCTTAAATATCATATCAAAAGAAAATCTTTTGAATCGTTATCAAAGAAGAAAAAGATACTTAAAAAGCATTTACCCAAAGTGCCAGATAGACTTTCGCCAAGCACCACACAGAACAAGAATCCAACTATGGGAGCTAATTTTATCCTATGAGAGTATGCCAATTTCATGCTACATAAAACATTTCCATTCAAAACTAATTTTGCAATAATTTGGGAAAATACTATATACTGGAATGTTTCCCTAGAACATCTGCAAGTGGTCTAATTATAGTAGGCACCTCGTGTTTGACAATTCAAGGAAATATGACTCTTTCTTGTCCTTACCATCTGGTGAACATAAATATATAACACTTATTGAAGTATATCCCAAACACTGATGAGTTTCATCGCTGTGGCGGGTCTATTTTTGATCCACTCGGTAGGGAGGGGTAATAGCCTATGATAAGGGCATGCATTTTCCAACGAGGGGTTACTGTCTATCACCACTGATCAAGGTTCTGGGTATGGTAGGTGAGGTATTTTTGCATATAACTAGGGGATACACAATGGTTTCATCTGGTAGTATTCCAGTTCCTCTTTTCCTTAACTTACTACTCTTGAACTTAGGTTTGAAATTCCTTTCCATGATGATTCAATTAAAGTGAAAGGTCCTTTTACGCAGGATGAATGGACAAGGAGCGTGTAAAACGATTTAAATATTTTGAAAAAAATAGACAGTATCTTGATATCTGCCTGACAGTATTAAAAGCAAACTATACATAGATATGCCCATTTACTAACTGGAAATGTTTTGTCATCATGGTTAGACATTTTACTTATATATGTATTTCTGATAGGCATCATTGTGTACTCACCGCGGGCTTTGGCTATGAAAATGGGCAAAGTAAAAACATTTGATTTATTTCGTTCTTTCCAAATAAATCAATAAAGGAAAAGATTACCAGCCAGAGTCATATTTGCTACTTTGATATATATATATATATATATATATATATATATATATATATATATATATATATATATATATATATATATATATATATATATATATATATATATATATATATATATATATATATCCGGTAAGAACTACTGATATATGTATATCACATACTCATAAATATCACATATGAAATGAGGTAAAAACCTCAGGGTTG
>OZ012701.1:11079517-11082017 GCA_963942565.1 Maea johnstoni
CAAAGAAGAAAAAGATACTTAAAAAGCATTTACCCAAAGTGCCAGATAGACGTTCGCCAAGCACCACACAGAACAAGAATCCAACTATGGGAGCTAATGTTATCCTATGAGAGTATGCCAATTTCATGCTACATAAAACATTTCCATTCAAAACTAATTTTGCAATAATTTGGGAAAATACTATATACCGGAATGTTTCCCTAGAACATCTACACGTGGTCTTATTATATTAGGCACCTCGTGTTTGACAATTCAAGGAAATATGACTCTTTCTTGTCCTTACCATCTGGTGAACATAAATATATAACACTTATTGAAGTATATCCCAAACACTGATGATTTCATCGCTGTGGCGGGTCTATTTTTGATCCACTCGGTAGGGAGGGGTAATAGCCTATGATAAGGGCATGCATTTTCCAACGAGGGGTTACTGTCTATCACCACTGATCAAGGTTCCGGGTATGGTAGGTGAGGTATTTATGCACATAACTAGGGGATACACAATGGTTTCATCTGGTAGTATTCCAGTTCCTCTTTTCCTTAACTTACTACTCAAGAACTTAGGTTTGAAATTCCTATCCATGATGATTCAATTAAAGTGAAAGGTCCTTTTACGCAGGATGAATGGACAAGGAGCGTGTAAAACGATTTAAATATTTCGAAAAAAATAGACAGTATCTTGATATCTGCCTGACAGTATTAAAAGCAAACTATACATAGATATGCCCATTTACTAACTGGAAATGTTTTGTCATCACGGTGACACATTTTACTTATATATGTATATCTGATAGGCATCATTGTGTACTCACCGCGGGCTTCAACTATGAAAATGGGCAAAGTAAAAACATCTGAATAATTTCGTTCTATCCAAATAAATCAATACAGGAAAAGATTACCAGCCTGAGTTATATTTGCCACTTTGATATATATATATATATATATATAAATATATATATATATATATATATATATATATATATATATATATATATATATATATATATATATATATATATATATATATCCGGTAAGAAGTACTGATATATGTATATCACATACTCCTAAATATCACATATGAAATGAGGTAAAAACCTCTGGATTGAGAATTTCTGTAAATATGGCATATGTTTGTTAAACCTGACTTTATTCTGATCTTGAGTCGTCGGGTAACGTTTAAGAGTAAAAGTCTTGGGGGATGTAGAAAATGCAATATTTCCGATTATGCTTTTATAAAATGAGATATGTATTAAAAGATCACCATTTCTATGCACATAGGTTCTGAACATAAGTACTAAGAAAGAACAATATATTTGTCCTCTTCAAATTGGAAACAAATAGTTTATTTTTCCGTAGAGGAGGACTACCCTATTTGCCATCAATCACCTGACTTAGCTTTATATCTTGCATTAATTCTGCTCTTGAACAACATCAGGTGTAGACTTTGGTGTAATAATATAAGAAATGACTTTGAAATTCATGTTTGGACGAAAAAAGAACTGAATTGACAGAGGAATTCTTATATTTTAACATCAACAGATGGAGTGCGTATATGTTTAAAATATTTGTATGCCCAGTTTAAGCAATTCTAATATTTTAGCATTAACAAATGTGGTACGTATATATTCTAAATATGTGTACGACCAGTATAAGCATTATACATTTCATTCATTTACTTACCCTCTGCAAATGAAATGACCACGTAGAAAAGATGATTAATATAAAAAAGATTCATAAAATGTGCAAAATTTATTGAACGACAAAGCGAATTTCCTCTTCAAATTGAAAACAAATAGTTTATTTTGTGTAGAGGAGAACTCTATTTGCCATCATACTCCTGACTTAGCTTAATATCTTGCATTACTTCTAATCTTGAACAACATCAGGAGTAGACTTTGTCGTAATAATATACTTAAAAAAGATACTTAAAAAGCATTTACCAAAAGAGAGAGAGACTGTCGAAAAATACTACACATCCAACACTGGTTTAAACATTGTTATGTGTGCATGTGTTTGTCATCATTAGGGCTATTGTAATGTAATGTTTATTGCTGACCATTCGCAGAAGGTCTCTAGATTGGGTTTCTGCTTAATCTTATTAACGTCTACAGGTCAATACGAGGAGCTAAACTTCACAGGGAAAAGCATGTAAACAATGTACTTACCGCCGAGTTTAGCTATAGAAGAATGGTTGATATATTAATGTTTACACAGAATAACAGGTGCGTTTATATATATGTGTGTATATATATATATATATATATATATATATATATATATATATATATATATATATATATATATATATATATATATATATATATATATATATATATATATATATATATATATATATATATATATATATATATATATATATATATATATATGTATATGTATTGAATAGATATAACCTAAACATACCCATCCTTGATGGCTGTGTGGTTTAGGGCTTTGCGGCTGGCTGTCTTTCACCACTGCCAAATTTAGAATCCCGGCT
>OZ012701.1:11087017-11137017 GCA_963942565.1 Maea johnstoni
TCGTGAAATCTTCATTCCTCAACGGATTTAAAAGCGAAGAAGAAGAAATTGCGGCGGATCTATCGATTCAAATTCGCATTAAAATCGTCCACGAAAAGGCGTAGCTTCGGTTGATTTCAGTTCATATTGACCATAGATTGATCGAAAAAAATTGGCATAAAAATTACGAATTCAACCTGTCGCAAAATCCTCATTTCTCAACAGATTTGAAAGAGATTCTCCGAACAAGTGGAATGAATTGGGGCAGTTCCAACGATCTAAACCACATTAAGATTGACCCATGGAAAGGCAATTTATTGTTACTGTGAACATATAGCTTTCTCCCGTGGCTTTCCCTGTTTCCCCGCTGATATAATCATGCCGCCGCGTAAGCATTTGTTACTTTGTATCACGCGCGTGCTGCCTGCAGATCATCAAACAAACGCTATACAATTTAACGGAGGCAGTCCATATTTATTACGTGACAAAGCAATGCTCGAAATATGAAAAGATCTGGCGACAAAATATGCCCTTAAAGCAAAAGGTGATGTTCATTTCCCAGACATCCCTGCAGACTTTAGAAGCTTGCGCCTGCGTGACCGGATGTACCACAACGGTACGTCACATCCGGTCGGTCAAAACTTTTCTGGTACATATACCGATTGGATATATACATTGTATATACATTGTATCTATATTATACGTACACGCACGTTACATAAATGCTCGCTTGCGCTAGCTGCACTTCGTGCAGCGGCGCTGGCGCTCTCGCTATTACTTCTACTTGTCGTCATAGAAGTAGTTGGTGATTAACCCCACAAGCCTATTTTTCTAATTTGGAGTAGCAGTAGTGAGCTGTTACGAATAGCAGCAGCAGCAGCAGTAGTAGTATGCCGCCCCTGTGGTGGCAAGGTTAGACCAAACGTCGAATAATGGACCGCCTGATGGAGCACTTTTGGAACGTTAAGCAGAAATGTAATACCCATATTGTGGGAGGCCACTATATCTTTCAGGGCCACGATGGACTGAGGGACATCAGGGTATATATATATATATATACATATATATATATATATATATATATATATATATATATATATATATATATATATATATATATATATATATATATATATATATATATATATATATATATATTTATATATATATATATATACTAGTATATATATATATATATATATATATATATATATATATATATATATATATATATATATATATATATATATATATATATATATATATATATATACATATATATGTATATTTAATATGCAATTTATAACAGCACACCAAGAGAGCTCAACTGTATCCCACATGTGTGCCTCGGCCAAAAGAAAATTTATCTATCGACTGAGATAACAAGTTTCCATGGGGCTATATTTATTGGTCTAACTCTGTCACAATAAGTGACCAACTCAAATTATGACGGCACAAACCGCATTTACAATTTCACCCATGCTGACCGTCCAATATTGGGCTACTTGGCATTTACTGGTGGACATTCTGGACATTCACATCCTGGACGGGTTCAAGCCGACTTTTTGATTACACCGCTACACATACCAACTTGTAGTTCGAGCAACTCTAACCCTGATACACTGCTGATGTTTACTATATGCTATTTATATTGGCTTCCACAAACGTTGGAGATCTAAACATTTGAAATATAGCACTTGCGCCATGAAATCTGGGCACTCGTATTTGTAGCTTGAAACAACCAACAAAACCAGTCACGTTCGTATCCTATTTTGTTTATTAGTATAATCCTGACTTTATTGTGTTCAAATCGGTTGTAAGATGCCTGTTTGCCACAATTTTAAATTAGAAGCGAACCAAAATCGCGACAATCGGGGCAAACATTTGCTATGTGCGCATGTGCATATGGTGGAATGTATGTAGAGATGAATGGATGGATGGATGTAAAAACGAGTACATGGATAGATAGATATTACTATTTACTATTTTTGGCTCACCTGAGAAAATCTTTTTAAAAATAAATAAACTTTGATTGGGAAAAATTATTTGTCTGAAAAGTTCTAAATAACTAACCTGTCCCTGGAAATTAGGTCTATGAAAAATGTACATGATATCAAATGGTTGATGATTTATCCCATTTTTACAATGCGGATAACAAATTCATCATCAGCTCCATCACATTCATTTTGAATTACGAAATGCACAGATTTAAAGTAAAAGATTCTTGAGGTGGACATCAGAGAAAACACTTAGTCAGAATCGACCAAGTTATACTGCATAATCATCCCGCAAAAGTATATAGTCAGCAAGGGGAAAAGAGAGATATTTTGTGTTTTTATGGGTAGAAACTGCCTGTCAAGGGAGCAGTTTCACATCCTTACACTATCGGAAATAACCTGCATTCATGTTTTTGTGGTGAGAGAAAATGAGTTTAAGCATTCTCAGAAACGGTGGCTAAGTACAAACGGAATTTGGCTTTTAAGCATCGCTTTACACATCACAACTAGTATATAGATTCACCATAATCCTCCCCATTCCCTTTTAACGAAAAGAAGAAGCATGATATCTCAGCCATGCTTTCCCTGAAATCTCCAGGATCGCCTAATATACTTAGGATATCCCTTATGGAATGTATTATTGTTCCTTCTCTATTCTATTATATATGTAAATCTAATCTTATATTATTTATGTTGTTCTGTGCTACTTTGTACTGTGATTATATAATTGTACTCAATGTTGTAAACCTGATTATTTGTATGTAATCTTTTATGATGGAAATCATAGTCAATAAATATACATACATACATTGGACCAATCAGAGCGACCCACAAGAATTTGTCTCTTGAACTCACAAGTTACACATTCAAATCCATCATGATCACTTCCAGCCATTTTATCCTCTAAACATAGGTTGGCAGATGATAATGTACACATAGTTTTTAACATCTAAAACATATCAAGCAGTTTGGCAATCTACAGTGCCAGCCATCTTGAAGTCCCTTTCTTGCCATGGTGTGTCATGACAGGATCAATATTGGGCTCCTAAAAATGAGCGTGTTGAAAAGAATTGTTAGAATCCCAATACAGTCCAGTACAACTAACATGTATGTATGCATGCAAGCATGCATATATACATACATGCATACAATCGCACATACACGCACAACCTAAGCAAGCCAGCAGAGCCACTGTCTGAAACAAGATGGCACCATGTAGGTATGTTAAGAAATATTTTGTCATGACTAGCAATTATCTAACGATGAATAAGTTATCATGTATTATGAAATGCGTGAAAAATGAAAAAGATTTTGGTTCCCTCAACTTTTTTCCGAAAGAATTCATAAATGAAGTGCCAAACTACAGAGAATTAGACCACTTCACACGGTCTTTGGAACCTCCGAAGCACATAACCTTAGAAATCCCGAAATTAAAATGTCATTGTTTTTATTCATTTCAATCCAATTGTTTGCATCTATTCCTTTAAGAGAAGTTGATAATTTCATCAATCCACATATGTGCGTACCTTTTGGTTTTCGATTTATCCCTTGGAGCCAATCAACTTAATAAAAGACCTTGTCATTCTTTAGAACAGTGTGTTCCTACTACAAACAATTGACAGCTTCATACATTAAGAACACAAACGTCTACAGCAACTGATTACAGGGGTCAGGCCTCAGTTAAAAAGTCTAAGAGACGACTGGACTTCAGGTTTTCAAATCGCCATAGCCCCGCCCAAGATCTCATAGTCCTAGACTTTATAAATGCTGCAGTCCCACTGCAGTCCTTCCCTAAAAATCGAAGGCGTAAGCTATCCTTTCACTGTTCTATTGCATATTGGAATTGTACTAAAGGATAACTGAAGTGTCGAATGGTGTTCTTCAACTGGTTATATCATTGACATTGCTCAGGGCATGATCCTAAAATTTCACTCTTCATACAGCCAGCCGGGCTACAAAGGCAAATATCATTATAGCCAAATACAATTTTTGTAGCCTTTGGCTATGGGGTTAGTGGCTGGCTGGACCCCTTCAACTACAAGTCATATTCTTAAAAGAAACTGTGGTCATTTGGGGCTAGACATTTGTTTATTCATTCTCAGTTAGTAATGCATCATTTCGCTACATTATACTTATGAATGCTTAATTATTTTCCAATGTAATTAGCCACAACTAGCGCCACAGATTATTTGGAACTTTCATAAATCTCTTGGCAACAATCATTGCCTGGTGTGCAAAAACTAGTGTCAGAGATTTTATGCTTATGGTAGACATGCCCTCATAGCCTGGCATTGATAATGTAAACATACACCAGCCTTCTTATTATCGCGTGAACAACATATCTTATGGGTAACTCAACTAGCCTGTAGCAGACATGTTACTTGTAAATGGCAAACGATACACCATCGACACCTTGAAAATCTCCCTTCATGTTCCATGAATATTACCATGCCCACTGGGATAATTGTCAACCCCAGAACTATTAATAGCATTTCCTATTAAATTGGCAAGTCAAGGGCAATCCCTGTGACATCCTAGGAAACCATATAGATCAGGGTCTTCAAACTATTGTAATCCTTAAATGATTTGATATTAATATCTGATATACCCTGATCTACGAACGGCATGTCCTACACTACCCAAATTAGCCAAGTCAATTGCTGTGACAGTCAGTTTTAATGTACTGATGAAAGTCTTGAAATATGTTCAGTCATGTAAACTAAGCAATATCAAAGGATACAAAAAAAACGCCTTTACCTTTCCTGACAAATGGACAGTAGACATTTGGCGAGCCAGTGAGTGGCTGGTTGTCAGAAAGTTCAATCAACGTAACTTTCCCGGCATCTCAAATCTCAGTAAGTATTGCACCATTTCCCCATGTTATGTTTGTGCTTAAATGTATTCCAGTATGTTACAAGGTGTGCCGATAATGACTAATGCCTAGTAAAATAACAGACAACATATTAATGACATAAATAATAGACCTACTACATGTGCACTGATAGTAGCAGTAAAATGTACACCGAAGGTATTTTTCTAAATGTCCTACCTTTACTGTAGATGTGGTATCGTGTTCTTGTTCTGGCAGTCTGATGAAAAGTGTGTACGTGTCTACTTATATACTGTGCCCACTGTAGTAAAAGTATGTTTATTGTATCCTATGGTTACGAGTTAATGCTGATTTCTGATTGGCTAACGATATAGTAAATGCATTCTGGGATGCGAATGGGGTCTAAATCTATGTTATATGTGTGTTCTCCAAAGAAAGGAAGTATTAACACACACTGCACTAAGCCGCAACTACTCAACACTTCAGATCATACCGCACCTTCAGAAATCTCTTAAGCCTCTTATCTTATGAAACTGAGCATTCGGAGCTTGTCGACAACAATTGTTGCCTGGTATACAAGGTGGCAGAATTTCTAAGCTTATGGTAGACAGGTTTTGATAATTAGGGGTATAACTATCGACAAATATACTAGACCTTGTCGCTTTGACAACATCATTACTCAACATGACCAGAACTGCTTATTGAAGGAAGACACAATATAATTGTGCTGTGTGTCCATTTCATTTTTCTATCTTGTTTAATTGTTTTCATAATTGTCAACCCGTGAAATATTAATAGCGTTTCCTATTAAATAGGCAAGTCAAGGGCAATCCCTGTGACATCCTAGGAAACCAGATAGTTCAGGGTCTTTAAACTATTGTCATCCTTTAATTATTTGATATCAATATCTGCCATAACCTGATCTACCAACGGCATGTCCTACCCTACCCAAATTAGCCAAGTCAATTACTGTGACATTCAGTTTTAATGTACTGATGAAAGTCTTGAAATATGTTGAGTCCTGTACACTAAGCAATATCAAATGAAACACAAAGCCCTGCCTTCTCTTTTCCTGACAAATGTACAGTAGACATTTGGCAAGCCAGTGAGTGGCTGGTTGTCAGAAAGTTCAATCAACGTAACTTTCCTGGCATCTCAATTCTCAGTAAGTATTGCTCGATTTCCCTACATTATGTTTGTGCTTAAATGTATTCCAGTATGTTACAAAGTGTGCGAGTAATGACCAATGCCTAGTAAAATAACAGACAACTAATTAATGACATACATGATAGACCTATTAGATGTGCGCTGATAGTAGCAGTATAATGTACACAGAAGGTATTTCTTTAAATGTGTATTCCTACCTTTACTGTAGATCTGGTATCTTGTTCTTGTTCTGGCAGTCTGATGAAAAGTGTGTACGTGTCTACCTATGTACTGTGCCCACTCTAGTAAAAGTTTGTTTATTGTATCCTATGGCTACGAGTCAATGCTGATTTCTGATTGGCTAACCATATAGTAAATGCATTCTGGGATGCGATTGGGATCTAAATCTATGTTATATGTGTGTTCTCCAAAGAAAGGAAGTACTAACACAGACTGCAATTAGCCGCAACTACTCCACGCTACAGATCATACCGCACCTTCAGAAATCTCTTAAGCCTCTTATCTTATGAAACTGAATAGATGTAAATCTACGTTTATAAGTGAGTTCTCCAAAGAAAGGAAATATTAACTCAGACTGCAATTAGCTGCAGCTACTCAACACTCCAGATCATACCGCACCTTCGGAAATCACTAAAGCCTCTTATCTTATGAAACCGAAAAGATCTTAATCTACGTTTATAAGTGAGTTCTCCAAAGAAAGGAAGTATTAACACACACTGCAATAAGCCGCAACTACTCAACTCTTCAGATCATACCGCACCTTCAGAAATCTCTTAAGCCTCTTATCTTATGAAACCGAGCATTCGGAGCTTGTCAACAACAATTGTTGCCTGGTATACAAGGAGGCCTTGTGGCAGAATTTCTAAGCTTATGGTGGACAGGTTTTGATAATTAGGGGTATAACTATCGACAAATATACTAGACCTTGTCGCTTTGACAACATCATTACTCAACATGACAAAGAACAGCTTATTGAAGGAAGACACAATATAATTGTGCTGTGTGTCCATTTCATTTTTCTATCTTGTTTAATTGTTTTCATAATTGTCAACCCGTGAAATATTAATAGCGTTTCTTATTAAATAGGCAAGTCAAGGGCAATCCCTGTGACATCCTAGGAAACCAGATAGTTCAGGGTCTTTAAACTATTGTCATCCTTTAATTATTTGATATCAATATCTGCCATAACCTGATCTACCAACGGCATGTCCTACCCTACCCAAATTAGCCAAGTCAATTACTGTGACATTCAGTTTTAATGTACTGATGAAAGTCTTGAAATATGTTGAGTCCTGTACACTAAGCAATATCAAATGAAACACAAAGCCCTGCCTTCTCTTTTCCTGACAAATGTACAGTAGACATTTGGCAAGCCAGTGAGTGGCTGGTTGTCAGAAAGTTCAATCAACGTAACTTTCCTGGCATCTCAATTCTCAGTAAGTATTGCTCGATTTCCCTACATTATGTTTGTGCTTAAATGTATTCCAGTATGTTACAAAGTGTGCCAGTAATGACCAATGCCTAGTAAAATAACAGACAACTAATTAATGACATACATGATAGACCTATTAGATGTGCGCTGATAGTAGCAGTATAATGTACACAGAAGGTATTTCTTTAAATGTGTATTCCTACCTTTACTGTAGATCTGGTATCTTGTTCTTGTTCTGGCAGTCTGATGAAAAGTGTGTACGTGTCTACCTATGTACTGTGCCCACTCTAGTAAAAGTTTGTTTATTGTATCCTATGGCTACGAGTTCTCCAAAGAAAGGAAGGATTAACACACACTGCAATAGGCCGCAACTACTCAACACTTCAGATCATACCGCACCTTCAGAAATCTCTTAAGCCTCTTATCTTATGAAACTGAGCATTCGGAGCTTGTCGACAACAATTGTTGCTTGGTATACAAGGAGGCCTTGTGGCAGAATTTCTAAGCTTATGGTAGACAGGTTTTGATAATTAGGGGTATAACTATCGACAAATATACTAGACCTCGTCGCTTTGACGACATCATTACTCAGCATGACCAGAACTGCTTATTGAAAGAAGAAACAATATAATTTTGCTGTGTGTCCATGTCATTTTTCTATCTTGTTTAATTGTTTTCATAATTGTCAACCTGTGAAATATTAATAGCGTTTCCTATTAAATAGGCAAGTCAAGGGCAATCCCTGTGACATCCTAGGAAACCAGATAGTTCAGGGTCTTTAAACCATTGTCATCCTTTGATTACTTGATATTAATATATGCTATACCCTGATCTACCAGCGGCATGTCCTACCCTACCCAATTGACCAAGTCAATTGCTGTGACATTCAGTTTTAATGTACAGATGAAAGTTTTGAAATATGTTGAGTCCTGTAAACTAAGCAATGTCAAACGAAACACAAAACCATGCCTTCTCCTTTCCTGACAAATGTGCCGTAGACATTTGGAAAGACAGTAAGTGGCTCGTTGTCAGAAAGTTCAATCAACGTAACTTTCCTGGCATCTCAAATCTCAGTAAGTATTGCACCATTTCCCTACATTTTGTTTGTGCTTAAATGTTTTCCAGTATGTCACAAAGTGTGCCGATATTGACTAATGCCTATTAAAATAATGGACAACATAATAATGACATGAATAATAAACCTACTACATGTGCACTGATAGTAGTAGAAGTAAAATGTACACCAAAGGTATTTTTCTAAATGTGAATTCCTACCTTTACTGTAGATCTGGTATCGTGTTCTTGTTCTGGCAGTCTGATGAATAGTGTGTCGTGTCTACTATGCTGTGCCCACTCTAGTGAAAGTTTGTTTATTGCATCCAATGGCTACGAGTTAATGCTGATTTCTGATTGGCTAACGATATAGTATGCGCATTATGGGATGCGAAGGAGATCTAAAATTATGTTTATAAGTGTGTTCTCCAAAGACAGGAAGTATTAACACACACTGCAAATAGCCGCAACTACTCCACACATCAGCCCATACCGCACCTTCAGAAATCTCCCTAGCCACCTATGTTATGAAACAAAGCGTTTGGGGCTTGTCAACAATTGTTGCCTGGAATACAGTTAGCCGCAACTACTCAACACTTCAGATCATACAGCACCTTTAGAAATCTCTTAAGCCTCTTATCTTATGAAACCCGAGCGTTCGGAGCTTGTCAACAATTGTTGCCTGATATACAAGGCCTAGTGGCAGAGCGTCTATGCTTATGGTAGACAGTCCTGAAAATTGAAGATATAATTATTGACAAATCTACCAGCCCTTGTTGGCTTGACTGACTGGACATCTCTATCTAACATGAGCAGAACTGCTTATTTAAAGGAGAAAAAACAATATAATTTGAATTCATTATCCATGCCATTTTTCTATCTCGTTTAATTTTATTCATATTTGTCAAACACGGAAATATGAATAGAGTTTCCTATCAAATTGGCAAGTCAAGGTGGATCCCTATGACATCCTCGGAAACCAGACCGTTCAGGAATCAGTGTATATTATGTTCAAGCAATCCTCCTATTAACTATTGAAATGAGGTTCATTCTTTACTATTTAATTTCCTATTTACATTTGAACATAGAGAAACACTCACACAATGTTTAATTTTTGTTTTCTAACTGTATATTACAAATTAAACCAATTTTCCCTTTTTCATTTTACAGATACAAAATTGAAAATATGTTTATGATTTTGAATTTTGAATTTTGATTTACAAAATAGAAACTAGAAACTAGTTTTGTTTCCTTTCTTACCAATAGAGGGCAGTACTTCCTGGTTCATTTGTTTAACATGTTAGGGGCAAAACATGAGGTAGACGCTTCGCATGCCTTTATTTAAAGAAACCTCACGAATAATAATGTTTCCATGCCGCGTAATGTAATAAAGTAAAACACCCTATCAATAATGGAAACACATATTTATTTGTGTGTATATCTTTATTTTTATGTCTATCTATCTATCTATCTATCGGTCTATTTATCTATCTACCTAGCTATGTGTAATCGCACACACATACATGTATGTATGTATGTATGTATGTATGTATGTATTTATATACTAACTAACCATGTCCATATAAAAGAGATATTAGCAGGGGCGAATCCAGCCAGTATTTCTGTGAGGGTGAATTCGTTTCAACAGTGAAGTCTTTTATATCCTATTAATTCCAAGAACTTTAGAGAGAGACGACACCTTTAGGCAAGAAAATTCAGATTTTAAATTGTAAAAGGGGCTCTTCAAACTTTGCTGTATTCTGCAAATGAATTACCATTTCATGACAAAGCTTAACAAACCCCATGCATAAGCACAAGGTATTGCATGCCAAAATGATATTTATTCAACTCTCAAAATATCATGCAACTATCAAAATATTGTTCAACGTTGTTAAATATATCATGCAACTCTCAAAATATGGTGCAACCTTTAGAAATATATCGTACAACTCAGGAAGGATGTATATTTTTTGGGAACATGTAAAATGACCTCAGAGCAGTCATGGGTGTTGTGCCAGGTTGTACACTTTTAGTGAGGAAGGTCAGTGGTAAAGGAGAAAACCTACCGGATAGAGGGAATAGAGTCATTGGGTGGACACTGAGTCATTACGTTAACCCTTATGCTGCTGGACCAATGCTGGTGGCTAATTTGGCCAATATAAAACAATTTTTAAAAAACTGAAAATGACTTAAACCCTAGCACATGGGTACTTATTAGAGAATACTCCGTGAGAGATATCCAATGAATACCAACATGACAAAGTCTACATGGTTTTCAAAAGTCTTTCCATCCTTGTGATTTGGACCTCAGCACTACAAGGGTTAATATGCCCCCTCACTGGACCTCACACATCAGGTTAAGGTGACATGTCACCCTTCAGACCTTTATGAATGCAAATTAAGATGGCCGAGTAGTTGTCAACAAATACTTCAGACACAGCTGAAGAAGTAATATACATATATAGCTATGTGGATGGGATGTCATTATCAATTAAACAGGGTGTGAACATAGGCACATTCTATGCTGCATGGATCACTTGCTAATATTAGAACAACTTGTGTACACAGGGGCTTCTTTAAATGGTAGACGTAGCTGACAAAGCATACTTTACTCCCATTATTCTCAGAGTTTGCTATAGAAAACTCTCTCTCTCTCTCGTTGTATCTCTGTCTCCCTCTCTCTCTCTCTCTCGTCGTATCTCTCTCTCTGTATCTCTCTCCCTCCCCCTCTCTCTTGCTCGTTGTATCTCTCTCGTATCTCTCTCTCTGTATCTCTCTCCCCCCTCTCTCTCGCTCGTTGTATCTCTCTACCTCCCCTCTCTCTCTATTGTTGTATCTCTCTCTCTCTGTATATCTCTCCCCCTCCCACGCTCTTTCTCTCTCGTTGTATCTCTCTCCCTTCCCCTCTCTCTCTGTATCTCTCTCTCCCTACACTCTCTCTCTCGTTGTATCTCTCTCCCCCTCCCTCTCTCGTTGTATCTCTCTCCCTCCCTCTCTCTCTCTCGTTGTATCTCTCTCCCCCCCTCTCTCTCTCGTCACACCTGAAATAGGTAATTTATTACATACGTTCCTTAGTCTTTCTACAGTATATGCACTGAGCGCTTGCTAGTTTGAGTCTCAGGTGCGACCTCACGGAGTGGCACACAGCGTTTTTACAGCAGAAGGGCTGATAGATGGTTACAAATTATTATCTATTCAACATTAATACTTGTTTTCGGTCTATCGAGTTTGCTATTTTTTTATTGAAATACCTACATAAAAAGGGGTTAATAAATTTTGAACAGCTGCAATGTAGAATCTTTATATTAAACTGACCTTTCATTTTCTTTAAACTGAAGAAGTGCCATGGTTGATACAAAATACATAGTTTTAAATTACATGTAAACCCACCATATATTGAGGCGATATCACCTCATTATATCACCATCTTCAATGAAATCCAAGTTTTCCATCTATCCCCGAATATCCTGTTTTTATCTCATTCTCCTCTTCCTTATCAATGGCGAAGAGAACAGTCGAAGTTAAACTGCCGTCTGCATGCCCTAGACGTCATTCAAACCCTGTCCTGTTTGTTCCACTTAAGCCTTATGTTCTTGTTGCGTCGGGCTTGACCCCTCGCAAATAAAACCGCAGGCTTGGACATGCACCACCTGCAGTTTTTTTATATACTTTTGCTTCTAGACCTTATATTCTGCTTGTGTCGTCGCAAGTAGAACAGTCGTCGCAAGTAGAACATAAGGGCTTTCTACTTTGGGACCCTGCACTGCACTGCGGTACATCAGTGGGTTTTGTGGTTAGGGCCACATTGTTCTGAGCTATTTTGGGGTGGCTAGCCCCTTACCTACATTCCAACCTGATGAGGTGCACATGCTCTCATCACCGGACCCCCAGAGAGATGTACGGTTCTAAAAATCATCATCAAAAGCACATTTTTGTTAAACTTTTTGAAATTTGTTTACGTTAAGAACCATGTAGACACACTCGTCCACCAAACGACCCATTTAGAATTAGGGAAACAGGTGTGGCAACGGAGATTACCCGTTGCAAAGGATAGGGGCTACTTTCTTATAATATATATATATATATATATATATATATATATATATATATATATATATATATATATATATATATATATATATATATATATATATATATATATATATATATATATATATATATACCCAGCAACTATTTTGTCTCTATACTTAATCCAAGTGAGAGGTTAGGACCTGCCGTACTGCGTTCTAATAGTTTTGTCTTCTATCTTGTCCTAACATCTCAGTCCTGCTCTACTCAATACTAGCAGAGTTAACATGATCAACTTTATAATACAATGGACCCGAGTTCTTCCGACTATGGGTTTAAGTAATCCTATCTGCCTGGTGAATCGTACTAGTACGCAAGTCTGAGATCATCTCTCAGATCGCACTCTAAGTACACTACATTTCATGTTTTATTTTCTATTTTGGGCCTTAACAACTTTAAACAACCCCTATCGGGTCTATCGTCAATATTTAATCCAATTGCCGATCTGGTATCTCATCTTTTAGAACCAGCCATGTATTACATCAAACAATACAGCCAAGACAAATTAAGGGAACCAATTCAGTCCCAACAGAACGATAATCCAATCATTCCCGTTCTACTCCGCTTCTGATGAGGGACCTTAAAAAGCCCGAAACCGTCGAAGCAATGCACAACAATATATTACAACCATTGTTATAATGACGTCACTCTCAAATAACCGCTAAAAATCACGTAATTCGATGCGTGATACAATACCTTGGCAACTCATTGTTGTCACGTCACACATGACATGGATCTACGTAACGAGACGGTCAAGCTAGAGTTAGTTTACGTTCCCCCTAGACATCATCGTTTTTCAATTGTATTTACAAAGTTTGAAATATTTCTAAAAAGTCAGAACAAAGCTAAAATCAAATATCAAGATATATATTGAAAACATAATAACTAATATGTTCTGCAATAATGTTTAATAACATTATCCTATCTTGTATTAACATTTTAAGCAAATGTTTTACATCTGCTCATTATTAATGGGTTTTTTCAAAAATTGGTTTGATATCAAGAACATATCCTGTAAAATATTTGTGAAACATCTGAACAAAGCTGTAATGAAATGTTAAAAATGACTTTAACAAAATGTTGAATAAATGTTTTGAAATGTTTTGCCGAATTGTTTGTTCAACATTACTATAAAACAGTACTTTGATGATACGAAAACATTGTAAAAACACCAATTACAACACTATTATGATTTTTTTCAAAAATGTTATTGAAGAATGCCCTATGATATTGCCACATAATGGTATCAAAATTTAAAACAACAGCAACAATTCAATATCATTTTTCAAATAATGTTTTTTTTTTATAATTTTAAAATTGCTAACAACCATTGGTCATGAAATTCTTTGAAAAGTCAACATTTCATACTGAAATTAGATGAATATTGTTTATTAATATGAGATGTTGGCTTAAACTAATATATCATTACTGGCCTTGATTTCAAATTGTAGATTTCTTAAAAAGCATGACAAGCCAGTATGTGTCATTAAGAAAGGCATTGATTAGGGCTGACCAAAGAATACAGGGTGTCCCCCCAAAAATGCAACGAGGTACACTTTCCCTAATTGCTGGGAAACTATGAGACCAATATGCATTGTTCATACATCCTTGGAAAGCTACATATGTCAGCTAACTAACATAGAAAAATCAAAATCAAACAATTCTCCTGAGGGGAGATAACCCCCAAAAGGTCACACCTGCTCCAAAGTGAAATTGCACACGAGAGGTTCTTGTGTGTTTGCGAGTAATTTTCCCATAGAGATGGCCTGAACACCCCTATAACAATGAATTTAAAGGCATATTGCCATAAGTTGAGGGCAAATCTTATTAAAACATCTTTTTTGGCACAATGAAATTTAAAAAAAGTCTTCCTGAGGTGAAAATGTCTGGCCCACCATGTACTCATAACAATTGCAATGAAAGCTTAGGAAGGGACTGATCAGTGATCAGGAAATTGCTCCACTCAAATTATTCAAAATGGGAATTCTGATCAGGGGATTTTGGTCATGATTGACTAATCATTCCTTTGCATATTGACAGGTAAGTCAGGGCTTTGTTTCACAAGTGGTTGAAGCAGGTTAAATAGGTGAAAGCAGGTGAAATCAGTGCTAGCTTGTGTATTAACAGGCCAGTAACTGTCACGCGAGATTTCTCTTCAGAGGGGGTGTTATGTTTGTGTGGATATCTCCCCACAGGAATATCATTCCATTGTGATTTTTTCATGGTCCTAAGCTGAGATATGTAGCTTATTTCCAACAGTGTATAGATAATAAATACCGGCCTCCTATTTTCCCTGAAATCTAGGGAAATGTAGCTCATTGCATTTTTGGGGGGACACGCTATATAAGTAGCCTTCTCTCCTATCTTGAAATCATGATTTGTACAGTTGAATCCTCTAGGTCTTCGGGACATCGCGGACTCAAGCGTGGGAAACGATTTAAAGATGGCACAAATCAACAGCGATTGTATAAAGATCATTGGGAGGGGACAACGAGTCATTAACGATGGCTGAGTAATCACAACCATTCGTTTATTTGTCACATGATTGGCAGCATTGATGCCACTTCCTGCTGCAAGTGTGGGAAAGAGTCAGTGTGCCTCTGCTGACGACCACGCGAAGGAAGGCCTCCTTCATTGCTCCGAAGAAAGCCGCCTCTTCCTCCCGGAAGATGGGGATGGAATCAAGTAAGGATCCATTGCCATCTGCAGAGGAAGTAGATGTTGAAGCCTCAACAGATCAGGACTTGGACGTCCCTTAAATTATTTTGGTTTCACTTCAAAAGATACTAGTGTAAAATGCTGTATGCCATAAGTAACTAAACAGAATATCCCTCCGCAGATTAATCAACAAGTTTCTCAAGCAGTATAGAACTTGTTTCCATATTGAACACATTTGATTTCCTATATCTTTTGAATTCATGCACATTTGGCATTAACAGGGACGTATTATTCTAATAAACCTAGATTACTTGTATTGCTGTTTTACGTGTAAATTGTGTTCACTGTTATTGTCATATAGCAATAAAAGGCTTGAAACCCATATTTTTGTTCTAGACATTTCTTATACCAATTTGTACCTATAATATACAGGGATCTGGTGTCGTCTAATGGATAGGAAGCTGCGTTCTGACTTCAAGTTCAAGTCCCTATTGGATCCTGATAATTGGATTGGCTTGATCACTATACAAACGTGTGGGTTTGTGAAGGACTATATTAGTAGTAGTAGTAGTAGTAGTAGTAGTAGTAGTAGTAGTAGTAGTAGTAGTGGTGGTGGTGGTATGCGTAGTAAAGGTAATGTGGAAAGCGATTTTGCCCACTATGAAGTAAAAGTAAAGGTTAAATATGTAGTTATATATCTATATCTTTATATATAAATATTACTAGTTATCCTTGTTGTGAAAATGGTGTACGGTAAGATGTCAGGTAGAAGCAAGCTGGTGTCGGACGAGGCCACAGGCTGAGTCTGTTACCAGCCGACTGAAAGCAGACATCTTGCTGTACACCATTTTCACACCATGGATAACACATTGATTATCAGCATTGATTATCAGGCAATGTGAAAACAGTGACCGCCATCTTTGAAAGTGACCTCTGTCAAATCAAATCAATGCATTACCGTTATGTTAAATTGTTAAGTTGCGGCAAATTCTAGTCAACAAAAAAAAATCAAAAGAATTTTTTTAAAAGGTTAAAGAAAAAGGTCAAAGAAATAGATTAACATCTGAGATATTCTGAATTATGAAATAAGTAAAGCTGGCGTCACACAGGCCAAACAACCTAATACTTATGGCAAAGACATACCCAGGACACCCAGGACATCCCAACCTTTTATATGCCGACAAAGTCCTAGGTGGTAAGTCAAGATAAATATGCAAATGATGGATGTCATGGTAGTGTCAGGTACAGGTCTAGGACACGTCTGGGACAGTTTGAACGCTAATCAAGACTTAATTGAGACACAGTTAGGACATCTTAATCAAGTCCTGTTGCATGCCAAACTGTCTGGGATGTGTTGGCGACACATCCTGGACAATGTTAGGACAATTAGGACAATCTTAACTATAAGGATAAGTGTTATTAAATTTTCCCGATGTACAGTACAAATTATTTCATTTCAAAGTTTTTCCTTCATTCTTCATCGCTTCTATTACGTTTTTCACTGTTCATTTTTAAAAATCTTTAAATACATCTATGTTTTTTTTTTGTCCACACGTCCCAGACACTGCTAGGGCTTGTTATCGACTTTATTTTTGTCTAGCTTGTCCTGCTTGTCCTGGCAAAATACTTGGACATGTATTTGCCAAGACAATCCATTTGTCTTGGCTGCACCTAGGACAACCACGATGTTGCTAGGACATCACCTAGGACGCTGTCACGATCAGGAATTGAACGAAATATTTGAACGAAATTTCAGATTGTGGCAGGTCCTAGCAGTGACTTGATGCGTGTCTTGCCTGTGTGACGCCAGCTTAATGCTATATTCCCATTGTCAAGAACCAAGACAAAAACTTAGGAAGAATTTAGAAGTTTAATTTTTGAGAGGAAAATTCTTGTTAATTTTTGTCAAAAAATAGGATTTGGTGCATGCAGAACAAGCTAGGACTAAATTACGCCTGTTCTAGGAAGCTGATAGGACTGTTTGAAAAAAGTATTTAGACTGTCCAAGAATATGGTAAGAATGTGTTAAGATTATTTCCAGAATGTATTAGGAATGAATACGAACAAGGTAGGACTCCAAAGAATGAACTAAGACCATAAAAATGCTGTATTAAGAACATACTACGACTGTTGTAAGACTATACTAGGAATAAAAAGTAACATACAAAAATCAATGAACTTCAACTGTTTCATTATGTCAATTTGGGATCAAGTCACATGATACAGTGACCTACTTCCCACTTCCGCCATTAGCAAAGTACACTCATGTTATAGGACATACTAGTATGGGGAATCTGGAACATCTGCTGGCTCTTGAAGTGCAACATTATCTCCTGCTTGCTGCAGCATTACTCCTAGCTGAGACCTGAAGCTGAAAATATACCTAGACGTCGAGTTTGTACACCCAGAAGGTACTGGTTGAAGCCATGGCTTTTAAGTCGCACCTTATTTGGACAATATGAAAACCTGTTATATGAGCTACATAGAGAAGATAGTAAAGGCTACCAGAACTTCCTTCGTATGTCACCTGAGCTCTTCAATAAACTGGTTGAGAGGGTAGGTCCTCTTATTACCAAGATGGACACCTTCTATAGTAAAGCCCTTGGCCCTCGACTTAAAATAGCCTATGCACTAAGATATATGGCTACAGGAAATGAATACCCTTCTCTTCAATATGCTTTCCGAGTTGCACGCAACACAATAAGTAAAAATTTTCCTGAAATGGCGGAAGCCATCGTCACAGTGTACTTGTATGAAGTTAGGAAACTTCCTGATAGCCCTATTGGATGATGATTTCCTTGAATCAGTCACCAAGACACCTCTCGGTGGTCTTGCTCGGGCCAACATGTTTACTTGTGGTGACCTACGTACAGCGCAGTCACATGATATCTTAGTGATTCTTCCTCATTCTTAGTATGTCCTTAGGAATGAACGATGCCTTTAACAAGAATTATGCACCCAAGAACTGGGAAGCATCAACAAGAATCAACACCAATTGACAAGAATTTACAACAATGTAACACTAACGTGTTAAGAAGGTGTTACAACTGTACTAGGAACTGAAACCAATGAAGCGTGCTACAAGAACTGCCAAGAAAGTTTTGAATATTCCAAAATGTTCCTGGGGGTACCAGAACATAACAAGAACATCCAACAACATCCAACAACATATGACGAACAAACAAAGAACATACAAGAATCAACAACATGCCAAAGTTTTCCAAGAACTGGAAACTTTCCAAATTCTTGGTCTACCTTCCTATGGTCTTTGGGACGTTCTTGACAGTGGGAAAGGGGCTTAAGGGATACGGAAGATATTAGGCGAACATTTGGTTAGGACCTTATGCATCGATGGATGTAAGACAAAATCTTTAAAGATATAGAGTTCAGCATGACCACCAGGTTAGGATACCATTAAATTGCGACTGCAGTAACAACAACATAAGGCAACCATTCTCAACCAAGCAGCAATGCCTGAACGGTCTCGTGATGATATTTATTTTGGGATCACATCAACCCAGAGTCAGTGTGAAATACGTATACCTTATTGTCAGAAAGGGGTTGAATTAACTGTCAGAAGAATGGATCTTTTAATCGCGTCTATTTACACCCTATGTCTACACAACCATTTATACTTATTTCATAATTAATTACGTCGGGAGAATATGAATTTATATGGATATGGGCTTTCATTGTAAAATACTCCAAAACTACCTAGCTATCTGCTTTAAACATGCATATTCCTTCGAGATATAACATTTTGACCATTATTTCCATCTCATCTATTGGCTGAAAGTCAATAACGACACCTTTGTTGAAGCCAGTGTTAAGGTAGAACCCTACTCGATACATGGGTCATTTTTAAAACTTGAATATCTGAAAACTGAGTTTAATGAAGGCAACGGCACTTATGCTATTGTAAAGGTCACATCTCATAGTTGCCGATTAATGGTAAACATATCAAAAAGTGGCACTTTTGAGGTAATGTGCCACCCTTAAAGAACATATCTGGGTGTGTTTCGTTTTTTGGCAAAATGTCAAGACTCAGCCTTTACTTGAAAATGAGAGTCTGCCATATGACCATTCCAAAGGCGTTGCACATATAGGCACAGAAGGCTCTGTCACCAAACCATTTCAGATTAGTGTGTGGTATCCGTATTAAGTTCTTAGTGTGTGATCTAATAGTCCTTGTATTGGCTTGTTTTAATAACAATTCACTTACATATAGAGGGACACATCCCTGCATGCATTTGAAAGTCAAAAGCAGAATCAGTAGTGAGAAATTTTCCTATTTTTCAAATGTTTCCAAAGTGGTAATTTGCAGACATGATAACGTTTGATACATTTGCAGACATATTCATGTTTGGATCAAAATGCAGCACCCATATTACCGACTGGTTCATTAAGAACTGGTACTATTACACCATTTACGAAAAAAGTAGGAATTAAGATTTTTCCCGTATTAGTGGGGCACCCATAACCATAACCACTATCTTTTCTGCATTCAGTTTGAGTTTATATAGATGTCAGTGAGGCAGTTATCCGACTTTGCTACTTCTATGTCAACTATGTGCTGATTGATAGGTTCGATAAAGATGTCGTGTACCATCCGCATACGCATGGAGTACTAAACCATGTTTTCTTTGTTCTGTTTTAAAAATGTGTTGGTTTAGTCTTTGCTTGCCAGCTATGGCCATCGTCTAAGACATACTTATGTTTCTACGTTTTCTTGCATGTGAAAAAACTTACAAGAGGCTTTTTTGTTTAGTTTGACCTCCTTTCCATATCACTGTAGTAGGATCTCCTGAAATCAAATGTATTAGTATATAAGCAAAGATAAATGATGTTGATTTACCTATATAGAGTACCTAGTTGGAGTACAGTCTAAGACCATTCTGAGTAAAGATGCCATTCATTTCTCAAGCATATTGTTAACTGTGACAAGGAACTTTGCTTGTATGTAGTACTGCTTTAATAAATGTTTGAGTAATAATAAATTTGGACTTTTGTGTTTATTTTTTTCAGTATATATTGGAAATTTGGCACACAATAGGATTATTAAAGGTTGCCGGTCTTTGTCTATGTTTCCTAATATAATGTAATTTTCTGTCAGTTCATATCCTGTAACACCCAGATGGATTATCCATTTTTCGATATCTTTTCGATATGTTTTCTTATCAGTAATAAGGGTAGGAGTTAAACCCAGAAGAGCAGCCGCCCAACACTGATCCTTATGGTACAGACATTAGGATTCCCGGTGATGTGTAGAATGAATCATCTATCTGAACTCAAAAAGGGTACGGTAAGACATGTATGAACAGAACCTGTCAAGGGCCAATGCTTGTAAGAATGTCAATCTGTACCTTCACCAGTGTTGTCTCCGTGCTGTGACTGGGTTTATATGCAGATTAAAGATATGTAGGTAGATTGTTATCTGTCATGTAACTTGTCAGTCCCCGAGCAACCACCCTCTCTAAAATGTTTGATACATGAGGAAGGGTCTTAACTGGGTGGTAGTTCTTTTTAGCATCTCAGGGTCTAACGTAGCTGTTAAAGCAGAGGGGTTACCACAGCTGATTTCATAGATATAGGTACTAGACTTGACCTCAGTGAAGCATTAATGATGTCTGTGATTGTTGGATGCTGTTCCTCCAGTGCCAGCACTGAAGAACCGGTGACATTTAAGTTCATATTTTCCAATCTATGTAAATTTATCCTCTGATTGCAATTTTACTGCCAGCAGCCTCCCCGTATGGTTTAAATTTTTACAACCTAATGCCATTCTGCCATCTCGGTGGGACCTCTAACGTAGCGGTAATGCGGTACTCTATTTATATTTACATATTCATGCCACATTAAGGCTAATAATGCAAATAAGCCGAATGAGGAAAACTACAGACTAATCAGTACTTGGTGTTGAAGACTCCTGGCTCTTAATTTTCTATACCTATGTTCAGTATTCTGTATAAAAAACATTTCCCTAACGTTAGCAAGCACCTCACTGATGTACGTTACCTTAGTGGTTACCTTCTAAACATTGGGGATTTTGTGATTTTGAAAAATGTTAAAGCGTGACCATTTCCCTTAATTATGATTAGATCAACTATTTGCCGCCATTTAATTCCTACAATAAATGCGTGGACAGTCCGGACATAATACACTTTTTATTTCTCGAGCAGGAGGATTTTTTAGGATTGGGGAGAAATATTAATCAACTACGCCTGGCCTTACCACCAAGGAAACAACAGAGAAACAGCGTTACTAGCTGTTTGTGCACATGTGCATGCGCATGCTCATACATTTTTAAAGCAAATTACCATAACCAGACTAACCACACCTATTCCAGACAGAGAGCAAACACTCAAGGACTGATTTCGAACTGGATTATACAGGTGCATACTCCTCTGGATTGAAATATTATCAAGAGAAAAATACCTTAAATCGTGAAAGTGAGAGACCCCATAACCTTTGAAAGCGGTGAACTATGAAGTCAAGACGGATGTCCTTGGGAGTCGTGGCAATACCTCTTGCATATGGAACTCTAGTACTTACTCTGCTGGTTTTCTGCGAATTCGCTGTGGCTAATTTGTTATTCGAATCTCCCTGTGGACCAAACAAAGCATACAAGCAGAACATTCTGGGAAGCGCAAAAGCGGCGAGGTCTGACATTGCATGCAGTTCGCTTTGTTTGGCCAATGTTGCTTGCAATTCCTTTACTTATAATTCTGGCAACGGAAATTGTGAGTTATCTTCTGGTGTGGAAAAGAAATGCAGTCTGCTTACGACAGAGGCTAATGCCATATATTACCAGGCGGTAAGTTATGCTCCTTGACTCTACTTTTTTAGTGAAGCTGAGCTATCTATTCTCAGAATGCAGTCTCCATGATCTTTGTGCCATTGTTAGATAAAGCAAAGAAAATAAATGAAAACATATGTCATTGTATACCTGGCTTTGATTTCGATTCCTCACTCTTACACCCCGCAAGGGGCACACCTTCTGTTGTGTGATAGGAGTTGGCATCTTTCAGGGAACCCTAAGCTGGTGGGAGCACTGCTAGCCTTATAAAAGATGGGTAATGTGTGGATCTGTCTATGGATAGCCTGCGTCTGGTATATCCCTTGGTCCTATTTGGATCTGAAGGCTCTGCTCGTACTCTCCATCTTTTTCTACTTTCGCCTAGAATAATTATGCTTTGTCATTTTTCTTCAACAATGACAAAGGGCTACTTTTTGGTAATATTGTATGGCACTGAATGACCTCTGTGTGTCAAAGTGCTTTGAAATACTCATTCATTCATTCCTAAGTTTACCGACCAATTTCCGTTCACTAAATTTATAGGATGACGAAATGACTGCATTCTTCTGACGATAAATGTAGAGTAAGGCCTCTGATTGTATATTACACATCACAATAGAAAACTTTCTCAATTATGTGCTACCCTCGATTTCACCTGAAAATCGGTATTATTTCGAATCAAATCATTGCCCATAAAGAAAATGCTTAGCCTAAACCAGGATTCAATGTAAACCAAACTTAAATATTTCATTTCGGGTGGCGGTATGACTAATGCGTCCATGCATTATCTGGCTTTGGTATTTTGTAGGCAAATACACATAGGAAAGGGGGGGAATTTCGAAAATTGGCAAAACCAATTTATTCAAATATTCGTTAGTCATATTCCTAAGATGGTCAGAAATATTCCCAATCAATTTAGTAACGAGCGTAGCGCGTAAAATGGCAATGCGCGAGATACCTCATTGTTGTCAGTAGGACGATGGCCTTAAATTTTCATCGATCAATTTATGGTACGTCCGGGTCCCGCTGTTAAAATGGAAGTGACATCAGAGTCGCGTGAACTGGGTAAACACTGAGCTTTGTTATGCCCATTTCCAGGCCCAGTTCTATGTCCTACAATATGTGAACTATGGATATGTTTTAACCACTCACGGTAGCAGACAAAAAAGAGAAATATACGCGTTTTATCGTGAAGCCTATGCACTAATTCAACAATGGTAATGTGCGTGTGTTGTGACGTGCAGCGTTTCCTTAGAAACAGGCGCCAAATAGCGAACGTGATACAAGCGCGCCACGCATCATTAACTACATAGTTCGCAATACATGCTACCGTGAAAATCCCCTAACAATCCACCAAATATACGCGGCTCTGACGCTATGCCGCTAACTGAACTGGCAGAGGATTATAAAATCTAAATATAAAATTAAAATACGTGTTCCCGTTCATCCAATGTCATTGTTTTTTTTTTAAATAATGGTGCTTTTTTCGCCAGAAATCAGTGCAGAAATTAGAGGTATTTTTAAATTTTGATAACTATAGCGTAATGTACCCCCCTAAATACCAAAGTGCCAGCCCCCCCCCCCCCCCCCCCGGGACATGCTGGCACTACGGGTAGAAAATTGCAGCTATGTTATTATTAAGAGCTTCGCACGTCGTCGAAGCCATGCTTTATCATATTAGCGGCAAAGCCGGCGAGCGCAGCGGTGATTACAGTATAGAATGTCATCAACAACCTCGCAGCCTGCTGTCCGCATCTATCTGTTAGTCTCGTTTCGCTCGCTTGACGACAATCTCGCGAGAAATGAGCATCACATTTTGCTTTAAGAGCACATTTTTCAGCCAGATCTTTTCATGTTTTAAACATTCCTCAATCAAATAATAAATAGGGATTGTGTCCTTAAGGTTGTACCAAAATACCGTTTTACCCGCCGAAGAATAGGCAACAAATGGCGCTCTCTATCGGCGGGATATGTCACTAAAATTACGTCATCGGGATCCCGCCATGCAAAAAGACACTCTCCACACAGAGATACGCAACGCAATGTCGAAACTAGCACATTTATGCAGTGAGACTGCAAAATTAATAACTCATCTTTCCGTGGATCGATTTCAATGCAGTATAAATCGTTAGAACCGCCACAATTAATTCTACGTGTCGTTTAATTCTAGTTGAAATCTGTTGCGAACGGGTTGAAATCGTGACTTTTATGCCATATTTTCGGTCAATCACTACATTAGTAGACCTACTGCGACTGTGGTTATCGCACAACTATTTAGCTCGTATCAAACGGTCCAATATGTTTCCGTGAAGTATAAGTTAAGAATGACGTCACGGAAAACGTTTCTGCTACATTTGAAGGGGGCGCAGCGACGCTTACAGTATAGGCCGTCATCACCTACCTCACGCCCTACATACTGATGCCGATTTTATCCTGTTAGCATCTGTCTGTTAGTTTCTTGTCTCGCCTGCCGATAATCTTGGTGAAACGAACATCACTTTTTGCTTTAAGAGCACATTTTTCTGCCAGATCCTTTCATGTTTTAAATATTGCTTAATCAAATAATAAATATGGATTTTTTCCTTTAAATTGTATCAAAATACCGTTTTGACGCCGAAAAAAGGCAAGAAATGGTGCTCTCTATCGGCGGAGTATGGGACAAAAATAACGTCATCGGAATCCCGCCATGCAAGAGATAGTGGCGCCATCTACGGTGAAATGTCGACACTAGCATATGTTGACGCAGTGACACTGCAAAATGAATTACTCGTCTTTCCATGGATCGATTTTAATGCAGTTTAAATCGTTAGAACCGCCACAATTAGTCCTACTCGTCTCTTAATTCTAGTTAAATTCTGCTGCGAAATGACGATTTTTCAACAGGTTGTAATCGTATTTTTTTATGCCATACTCTGGGTCAATCGCTACTCGTACTGTGTTGTTACTGCACAGTTATAATGCTCATATCAAGGGCCGTCCAATATGTTTTTTGCGAAGTACAAGTAAAGAATTACGTCACGGATAACAAAATCGTAACTTTGTGACTGCATTTGAAGGGAAATGCAGAAATATTATCGATCTGTGCAGGATTTAAAGCTTTGCTTTTTCTCGTCATATTATTCATAATTCGTGTTTTAGGTATATTCATAGTTTAAATATGGATATTTCTAATTCTCGCTCATATCAAAGAGGAATGTATGATATATTTATGACTGATTCCAGCATATTCATAAAATGATTCACCCAGCGTCATGAACAACATATCTGACCATATTCACCATCTTTTGAGTTGGGTCTCTTCAAGAATATAACAAAACTACATGTATGTCGCAATCTTGACTAATGACCTTGGTCTTGCCACATTATAATTTGCAAGAACAAAATGAATTATCAGATTAAAGTAAACATCTAACATACGATTACCAGAAATGAAATAGTTTTAGATTTGCGTACATATATTAAACTTAGCTAACCAGCTAGAAAACCAGGCCTGTAAGGCTTCTAATGGGCATTGCAAAGAAACGGCAGGAGGCTGAGTTACAGCCGGGAGCCGAAGTTGGCTCTGGGCTGACATGAAATCATTTTATGCAGTTGTCATAGAACACACCATACTATTTTCTTCATTTCACTTTGCAACTTTCCAGAATAGGAGTTTATTCTTTATCAATACCAAAATCAATTCTCAGGAACACCCCATATAATAAATTATCAACGTCCCAGCTGGAAACTCACGATGCCTTGCAGCAACCTTCGAAACCTGACGTTTTTGTGACAATTATTTGTTCATTTTTCGAGCTTCCTCGCATGTCCATCCTAACGTATAGTGCCTTCATTATAGAGGATAAGACTGGTCAGAAACATTGGTGTAGACAGCAAGGTCACGTGACCACACCAATAACCTTTCAATTCGTCTGTTTCATTCTTAAAAACTCTCATTGTAATTATGATCATTTACAAGTAAACTATTTTATCCCTGGCTTCATAAGTGTAAAGGCGCTCTTTACGCTGTTTAATAGATGTGTGATGCAACGACCTACTTGACAAATACATGGACTAACACAATGCGTTCTTAGGTCACATTTAGCTTCTTTCCCAATACATGGTGCGGAGGGATCCACTCTGACATCACTGTCAACAGGGAACAACACGTGTGCCTGAGTCCGAATCAATTCAACCAGGCAAGGACAGTTGTACATGCGTTCATGCGTTTTGGCCATCGTCCTTAAATCGGAGATCACAAAGTGTGTGTGTGTGTGTGTGTTGGGAGGGTGGGGGAGGGTAAGGGGGGACTGGTTATCAGCTTTTGCCTCTAGAGTTAAGTGAGATAGACATATTTCTTCCCCAACTGACTTCGCGTCTACTACCAAAATATTAAACCCTCAATCCAATTTTTTTATTTGAGTCTTTCTGGTTTAACTGATAAACAATAACCTTGGTGCAACAGGTGTGCGCATGTGCATGCATACACAATAGAATAGCCTACAAATTACAAGTTTGTTAGATGTTCAATCTAGGAATTAATAAGAGCGTAGGGTATAGTGCTGAGAGAGGGATGAGACACAGATAAGAATGACGCGAGGACAGGTATCTGTTTGATGTTTTGCAATGCCACTCGTATGTGGAACTCTTATTCTCACCATGTTGGTTTATTATGAATTTGATGTTGCAAACTGCTCGGTATTAATATGGCTTTCGCATTTACAATCCCTTCCAAATTCATCCTATGTTTTCAAACTTTATTACATCCACTGCATGTTAATTTTCTGAATTAGATTATGAAGAAAAACAACCATCATCTTTTTGTATACAATCATCACTGGCCTAAAACAGTATTTAGGGTGTGCTTCTTAAGAAATAATGAATTAAGAGATTAAAAATATGAATTAGGAATAACAGATATGAATAAGGAATACGAAAGAGCATTGTTCATGGTCCTCTGCCTAGGTTAAGCATACTCAAAGCAAACATCTAATACAAATATATAATGGGCAAATAAGTTCTATACTACCCAATCTTAACCCATGATTACCATAGTAAGCCATAGTATAAGAGACGAAATCAACTGTAAGCCCGATACTATAAAGGGGTATATTTCTATCAATTTCCTGAACATGGTGACATTACCCGGTACCTGGAAAAACTTAGTTCTTCCACAAGGTTATCTTCTACCATTTTTTTATTGTCAAAATATTTCCATAAGACACATAATAAGTTAGAAAATGAAGACAGAATCTTAGAATTTATAAAAGAAAATTCCAACTTCACATCCTCATTCATGATGGATGTGCATGATATCAATCGCTACTGCAAAACCACCTTTACACCTTTTCACTTTAAATTGCAAAAGTATAGTAGAGGAGTATCACTTTAACCATGGTAAGTGACTATAGGATCATTTGGTGGGAGCGTCCATTGTGTCAGATACGACATTTACACACTTATAATTAATATTTCTAGAGGAAAACTAGTGTATTAATGATTCAACCTAATAATAATGTCTACAAAGGACTTATCGATATGCTATTGTTTCATCATTTTTTCTCACAAAAATTGTCATTTTAGAGGAAAATAATTTTTTATCGGATACAACGAGCTTGCGACGCAAGCTTTCTAAACTCTGAGCAAATACCACAATCTCTGTTCCGTTCATCGGAGTTCCACTATAAGACATGCCTATGTATCCTTTCAAAAAGGTTTTGAACAAAAGCCATGAACAATTTTCTTAAATAAATTGTTTGGCTGTTTTGTGAGATGATTCTGAGAAAGATTGTGGTGTCGGATACGACAGGCTAAGCTGTGTCCACTTTTGTCCACTACCTCAAATCAATATGAAATCAATTATACTTACCAGCAGATTAAATACCAGAAGTTAGATAGACCAAGGATTTACTATGTTGAAAATATTTTACCTGCATGAAATACTTATGAAGGAGTCTAAGGAGCATTTTTAGATGATTTAGGAAAATGTTACACATGAAACGACCTGATATATATATATATATATATATATATATATATATATATATATATATATATATATATATATATATATATATATATATATATATATATATATATATATATATATATTGATTTTTAACAAAGTACACTTTCTCCGAGTAAATAATTTATTACAACTCTCTCAATGAATAGGTACATTATTTCTCCAGCCATACAGCCATCTTGCATATTTGAAAAATTACATTGTAATATTAAGAAAGATAACATTAAGTAAGAAGTGAGAGGGTATATCTGTTACTAATTTCTCATTTGCTCAATGACTAAGCATGTGATGTTATTCCACCTTCCCTTTCCTATCAGATTCCTGCAATATATTTCATGGCAAGTTAAACATGTAAATGTCAGCACCATACCTTTACGTAATTACCATTACATTCCAGTTGATGTGCAAATTCTTTACGCTCAATAATCATTCGACATTCGAGATATACCACATGCTTATTGAGTGTACTCTCTGTACTTACATGAATTCATGCTACCCTGACATTACGATTGAAAAAATCAGATTTATTACATAAAGGATTTACGCCTTGCATAACTTAAAAGCTATTCAATTATATCAAAAGATTAAATTCAAATAAATACAGTGACCCAACTACCTAAGGACGATCTAAAGACTGAAAACAATAGTCACTACTCATGAAAACACACTGCCTAGAAAGATTTCTTGATCAGAAATAGCAATCACCTATCAATAACATATGTCAAGTGTAAAAGTACATCCTATACACATATACTCTCAGATTTGACTCAGTAAAGCCCTAGGTTTAATGTCTCATTCCTGTATACATTGTCAAAATATTTAATTCTCTGAGAAGGTGTACGTGTTCAAATTTAATATCAGTAGCATGGGCAGGACTGAAGCAACCTTGTCTCTATCAATCCAACACCTATCCTCTGTGTCAGAAAATATGTAATCATTGCCTTTCCCATCCTTGACCCTCCTAATCATGCTGGTCGGAGCATACTACTGATTCAACAAATATTAAAGCCAAAAGGAAACAGATTTGGCTTTCATCTAGCATGGCTTTCCAAGCTATCGCCAAATTTGCGACAGGAGATGAGAATTTGGAAACAAAATGGCGACAGCATTATTTTCAGTTATTAACTTCTCACTAAGAGTAATTAATTACAATCATTTTTGTTTTCAATTTTGACTTTGTTTTTAAGATATGCAATCTAGAACTTGAAGCATTCAATTTCTTTTTTTTTTTTGACAAAAAATCCAAGAAAAAATCATTATAATATTCAAGCAGACCACAAATTTGAAAAAGTGTGATACCTCTTACTGATTTGTTTAAATATATATATATATATATATATATATATATATATATATATATATATATATATATATATATATATATATATATATATATATATATATATATATATATATATATATATATATATATATATATATATATATATATATATATATATATATATATAAAAATATATGTGTGTGTGTGTGTGTGTGTGTGTGTGTGTGTGTGCGTGTATGTAAGTGTGAGTGTGTGACTCCAACAAATGGTTATATATTTCAGTTGCCACCTGGCTGTGTAGGTCCTGCACACCAGTCATTTGGAAGAGATAACTGTACGTGTAGTCGAGGCTACTATGGAAGCAACTGTGAAATAAAGTGTGAGTATCACCTAACATATTATATGTTATCTATGTATAACATTGCACTTAAGTTATTCACAATTTAGATAATGAAATGTGAGATTTGTTTCATAAGTTTATGCCTTTATACATCAATTTCTACCTTTCCGATGGAATTTGTCTCCTGGTATAAAAACAAGTGAATATTTCATTTTATTTTAAAGGTTGATATTCATATGTACACAATAATAGCAGGTAGAAATATGAATTCAATAATCACAGACGTATTGGCATAACCTCCCGAGAGTATATACCAATCAATATTTCTGGGAAAATTAAAAGAATGAAAACGGCAAACAATACTCGCATGATCGTCTATGAATATCCAAATAAAGTACTGTCATTTCTTTGGTAAAATCAAATTGATACTCATTGTTTAGATGATTTTGACAATAAAGCACTGGGAAGGCATCTGGAAAAGTATTATATATAGGTACTACAATCAGCGTATTTTGTGAGTGAGTAATTATGCCCTGTATCTTGCTTAAAGTTGAGAATACTGTACTTTCATTATACTTTTTTATTTACATTCACACTCTATGACTCCCCAGAATTGACCTGTATACCCATTACTTGGACCTAATTATTGCTTCTTTTTCAGGTGGAGATGATTTTTTCATGCTCCCTGGGAGTGGTTCCTGTTACCACCTCTCCTCCATTAAGAGGACCTGGATGCAGGCCAAGGCTGATTGTGAAGCTAGGGGAGCCATGCTTTTCTGTCCCGAAACAGAAGAGGAGTTCACAGTCGTACGCAACTTCTTGAAAACCCGTGAGCTTTCTTTGTTTTAAAGATTGTTCTATATTTCTTAGTGCATGCTCAAACGTGGTGTGCAGACAGCATACATGTGATTGACATTTCTAGCTCATAATAAGCGTTTCTAACTATGGGTTTTTATGACAGTACAAAAGTATTGAGTTTCTTTTCAGTGTATATCATTTTTACCTATGAAGTGTTTAAGAGATTCTAGAGAACATAAATTGATATCCAATGTTGGCTATATTCCTTCACACGCCCTTCATTGATATTATTTCAAATGAGGAATGTGCAGGTAATAAAACAACGATTTATCAAAGTCTGTGCTAGAGGCATATCTATACCTTGATAATACATTCAAGTAGTTATATCCGTAATATGTTTGATAATGTGTCGTTAATTTTCCTCGTCTACAGCTTATGCTTTTTTTGCAAAGTTGGTGGATTAGATAACCCTACGGATGGTTGTGTAAACGGTTTTCACTAATCAGTTCTTATATTGTTATATTCTTGATAGGTCTTTTTCGTATTTGGGCTCTTTAAACTTACAGACAAATTATTTTCCCTGTTCACCAAATATTTCAGGAAAGGAAGCCAGACTCTGGGTTTAATGACCTTTTTAATGGAATGCACCATTCACAGCATTCACATTTATTTAATTCATATAATACTGAAAGTGGGCAAAATTCTCTCCTGAAAGAAAACTATGGACTAGGCAATGCTGACTGGACTTCGCCACTTTTTTCTTGTATAGCATTTATTATGTTATCAGTAAGTGTAAATTCCAACAGATTGTTGTATTTCCCTTCAGAAAATGTTCTAGGTAATACAGAGGGTGTCTACAATGGCGTCACAGATACAGCTAATGAGGGCACGTGGGTCTGCGTGGGTACAGGTCAGACAATAGCGAATGCTACCGGACCAGGTACAGGAGGACCATTGTTTCACAGTTCTCAGCCTGACAACTATGGAGGCAATCAAGATTGTGGTTGTGGATGGCGACAAATGGATTTCTTGCTTGATGACGCGACTTGTTCAGATCCCTACTACTTTCTTTGCGAGAAACCTTGAAAACGACTCATAGAAACAAGTTGAATAAAATGATAATCTTTATCTTGAGTATAGCTTTAAATGAGTTGTGAACACTAATGTTGGATTACTTTTGAAATGACTGAAAAAGAAATAAACAACAAACACAACAGAATATAGATTAAATGGATGTGTTAATTTGGTTGCGAAAATACAATACTTTCAAAAACAGAATGATTATTTTGTATATATAAATTACCTCTGGCCATGGCAGATAGTTACTGACCATCTCTTACCACTGACTGGGTTTGAATCTGGGCTGTTGCATATGAGAACGTTTCTAATGAGTCGGATATAGGCTGTGGATTGCGATGGGTACTCCAGGCTCCGCTACCACTTACAACAGGCTAGAGGAACTCTTAAGCATGAATAGCTTAAACATGTTTTAAAAATGAACGCTTATGCCGATTTCCTATTTGGATTTGTGCAAAATTAACCAACATCCTAACGGTTAAACCTAATCGTACATGAAGTTGTTTATTTGAAGAGGGGGTAATTTTCAGAATTTAATAAACTTCTTATAAGAGAAAAAATAACATTTTCTTTAATAAAGTCTCTGATGATGACTTTTTATGTCAAATATGCACTACATGTGCCAGTAATTTTAGAACTGTGGCCACCTCTAGCCTACATAGCAAAATATGTACAGAAGATATATGTAATTCTTCGAAGGATTTGATGAGGTTTGATGTTTTATGTTGTCTCATATACTATGCCACTGACGAACTTATTTCGAAATTTGTGAAAAAAAAAGTTTATATTTTAAATTCATTTTTTCTACCTGGATTATTCTGAGGCAAAATAAGATGATATTGAACAATTCAGTTAGCATTGATAAAAGCAGTTAAATGAGCGAGAGAAATAAAGTCAAATGCAAAATTTGTTCTCAAATCAAATCAAACCGTATTCATTGACAGTTGTCAACGGTATGAAAGAGTTACGTTTCCTTATCCTTAGTAAACCTGATCTTCTTATTTCATTTGAGATAAAGACACTTCTAGAAAGCAAACAATGTGTGAGATAACGAATCAAACTGATCTGGCAAAAGAAAAATGTAGTTATATTCTGAAATATGTTTTCGGATGCTGAGTGTTATTACATTTGTAAATATCTACATTTGATTTCGTAAGTCAGCGACAAATGATATATTGACACCAAGGAAGCTAGAATGTGAAATACTCGAGTTGTTTCTCAGCTTCTGAGGTGATTGTGTCGCTTGTATCACAGTTACATATCGCCAACCAATCATACAACAAGAAAATATTTTCTGAAAACTCTTGATCAATATCTATAGGTACCTTTCTCGTTTAGGCAGATCTAGGGTTAAAGTGAGGGGTACTGGTATGACATATCCCACACACCTTTCGAGGCTTGTGATTGTTTGAAGGCAGCGAACTGTGGTACAATATCTATTTTAACGAAGTTCAGTGCTTTCCTACGTCTTCTATTGTTAGAAGGCAGTGAACTGTGGTACAATATCTCTTTTAGCGAAGTTCAGTTTTGTTCCTGGATCTACTATACTGTAGTAGTAGTAGTAGTAGTAGTAGGTGTAGTAGTAACTGTTATTGTAGTAGTAGTATAGTAGTAGTAGTAGTAGTAGTAGTAGTAGTAGTAGTAGTAGTAGTAGTAGCATTAGTAGTAGTAGTAGTAATAGTAGTAGTAGTAGTAGGAGTAGGAGGAGGAGGAGGAGTAGTAAGAGTTGTTGTTGTAGTAGTAGTAGTAGTAGTAGTAGTAGTAGTAGTAGTAGTAGTAGAAGTAGTAGTAGTAGTAGCAGTAACATCAGCAACAGTAGTAGTAGTAGTAGTAGTAGTAGTAGTAGTAGTAGTAGTAGTAGTAGTAGTAGTAGTAGGAGGAGGAGGAGGAGGAGGAGGAGGAGTAGTAAGAGTTGTTGTTGAAGTAGTAGTAGTAGTAGTAGTAGTAGTAGTAGTAGTAGAAGTAGTAGTAGAAGTAGAAGTAGAAGTAGTAGTAGCAGTAAAAGCAGCACGAGAAGCAGTAGTAGTTCTGTAGTAGTTGTAGTAGTAGTAGTAGCAGCAGCAGCAGCAGCAGCAGCAGCAGCAGTAGTAGTAGTAGTAGTAGTAGTAGTAGTAGTAGTAGTAGTAGTAGTAGTAGTAGTAGTAGTAGAAGTAGTAGTAGTAGAAGTAGGAGATAGAGCCTCCTGGGAACAATAATAAGGTGAGCCCCAGGTTGTGGTATTGGCAGCATCCTTGTCAGTGGTCTGCGTTCAGGTGCCGATAGTAAGTGATAATTTCCCCATAAATAATGCGCCAAATTGCATCGAAAGATCAATCGTACTAACTGCACTAGTCTGATCTATCTTAGATGAATACGTGTTATTAGGATATATGCAAACCGTCATAATGTACTTGGTGTAAAGTTGGCGGATGATTAAAATTGTGAAATGTGGAGACATGTAAGAGAGATATAACGATTACCAGAATTAGGAGCAGCTGCAAATGTATGTAGTAGTAGTAGTAGTAGTAGTAGTAGTAGCAGTAGCAGTAGCAGTAGCTGTAGTAGTAGTAGTAGTAGAAATAGCAGCATCAGTAGTAGTAGTATTAGTAGTATTAGTAGTAGTAGCAGTAGTAGCAGCAGTAGTAGTAGTAGTAGTAGTAGTAGTAGTAGTAGTAGTAGTAGTTTTAGTACAAATAGTTAATGCTGTACAAGATACCCATTTTTGGTGCATTGGTACACAAAGTGCCCTTACCTGCCACTGTTGGTGTCGTGATACCATATCGTTATAAATGGGGCAGGTGCGTTCGTTATTTCCGAAAATCATCCCAACTAAGGCAAACCCCAGTCTTTAAGTAGCCAATTAGGCTGTACGCATTCTCTGAAGATGCTAAGCTCTATTAACACATTAACTAATACGCCAGATGTGCGCAATCCTCAAAACCCTGTAACAGACTACAGTATAACTGGTTAATTTGGCGTGTACTTAAGTTGGCGTTTTTTCCAAAAAAGCATTTTCTCTGTATTCATTTTGGCGTCTGGAGCAGTCAGAAAAAGCCATCTTCATGTAGACATATTTTTATGCGATCTTTAATTTGGCGTTGATGGGCATTCGCCAAAAAACGCCAAATTAAAAACCACGCTAAATTAACCAGTTATACAGTATCTGTGCGTTTTGGCAATGAAAGGGTCAAAGGGAACACTAACCCATTCTTGCCCAGAGCAGCAAAATCGACTAATTCAATACTTCTGATGCTGAGGTTACCTAAGTCCATTGCACAAGACTGCAAGAAAAATATGAAAATCACCTTAACTACGTTATGTAGGTAATCATAGGAAAGCTCCTGCTGAGTACTCTCAGGTGAGTACCCATGTGCCAAGGTTTCAGTCATTTCCCAATTGTTTGTCATCATTTCGTGTTAACCAAGTTAGCCGGCAGCAGTGAATTGGTTTAAAGCCTTTTGAAACAAGTTGGGAAAAAGGCGTGTCCGTACGAAATGTTTTATGCATGAAATTTTTATTTTATGCATGAAAATGAAATATTTTATGCAGGAACATGAAATGTTCATTCTTGAAAATAGAGGTTTTGCCCAAAAATTTGCATGGGTGAAATTCCATGCATGCGGTTGTGTACAGACCAACGACCCATTAACATTTTTTGGTAAAAAAATCGTATCAGGGGCGACATTTTCATTTTCATGCATGGAAATATAATTTTCATGCATGAAAATATGAAATTTTCATGCATGAAAATATGAAATTTTCATGCATGAAAATATGAAATTTTCATGCATGAAATTTTCATGCCACGATTTTTTAATGCTTGAAACCTTTTGTACGGGAGCATTTTTGGTTAGTGTTTTCATCTCAAAAGTGGAAACATACCTTTTAGCCAGCTATGTGCATTAGTTTAGGACAGCCCTGGCGGGGTAGTAAGCAGGTACGGGTTAATTATACAGCCTATCATGAGTACCCATTTGCCAGGGTTTCAGTCATTTCCCAGCTATTTGTCTTTTTTTCAATTTGACCAAGCTAGGCACCAGCTTAAAATGACAAACGAATGAAAATTCTTAAAAAAGAAAAGAGAAAAGTTAGCCACAGCAGTGAGTGGGCTAAAGCTTTTTGAAATAAACACACGAAAAACTACGACCTTTTAATTCGCAACTTGTCGCACCTTAAAATTCGTATGTGGGAGACCAGCATTAGTTGAGGACAACCCTTGCGGGGTACTAAGCAGGTAAGGGTTAATTATACCGCTATCCCAAGACTACTGCTTACGACTCTTAATTGGCTTTCCTACCACTTAGTGTTATGAAGGGATGGCTTATTAACCAGCCAGCGTGTGAATGGGTTAATATGATAGATTATTAATAATTCAGGAAGAACGCCACTAATTAGATTCGTCTGATATTCAACAATTGAGATTTTTTTCTATTCACTTTAGAAGATTGAAATTAAAGGAATTTGCGTGAAATATTTATTACAAAGGAAATAGGATAGCGAATGCTGAATGATATCGGATCCCTTTGGGTTTTTGCTATATGCTTCTTTTAGCTAATGAGACGAAATTAAATTTATCAAAGTATAGATCATTAAGATAATTGTTTTGGAATTCCCTTATCATTTGCGTTGAAGGTACAGAAGGCGGTGTGGAACCTGTTTCCGGTGGTCAAAATCTTCAGGATGGACTCCATGATAAGGTTTAAATAAAGCGAAAAACATCACATGGTTTCATATTGTGGCTGGTTTATTAGTTATCCGTTGCAATATTTGTAAAAGGACATGTATGAAACTATGTTGTACCCTGCGTACCGTCAATAAAGATCCATTCATTCATTCATTCTTTGGAGTGAACTTCAAGATAAGGGATAAATAAAGAGAAAAGTATCGCATGGTTTCATATTATAACTTAAATATATATATATATATATATATATATATATATATATATATATATATATATATATATATATATATATATATATATATATATATATATATATATATATATATATATATATATATATATATATATATATATATATATATATATATATATATATATATATATATATATATATATATATATATATATATATATATATATATAAGTTATATATATATATATAAGTTATATATATATATATATATATATATATATATATATATATATATATATATATATATATATATATATATATATATATATATATATATATATATATATATATATATATATATATATAGTTATTTGCTGCAATGTTTGTAAGAGGACATGTGTGAAGATACGTTGTACAAACAGTATTCCAATATAAAGGTATTCACAGAAATGAATATAGAAAAGCAGAATGCACATTTAGATACCATGGTAAATTGTGAGAAAGAATTTGGGATTATAAATCGATTATTAATTTAATCCAGGCCGCGATTACTTCGCAGAAGCCAACAGCGCACTAGGCCATTTTTTATTGACCCACGGCCTCTTGTTTACCCCCCCCCCCTCCCAAAAAAGAGACTTTTCACGAAATGATCAATTTAGAACTGGAATAACAGTCCATTGGCAAATGTCAGAGATCAGTCGTAAAAAGGAACTCCTTCAATAGTTATTGCACTCTAAGAAATAATAGATAGACATCCACAGTTCGTCAGAGGTTCCGAGGCCAACCACCTATGGTACCAATAAACAGGGAAAACAAATGGTCATTCAATATGCAGGAAACACCATATCATGCACGTCAGCGGAGAGTTTTATTCGAACCAGGCAACTGTGACCAGCATAGAAAATGAAGATGGTGGATCTATACACACTAGATGTTTATCCCCATAGCAGTTATACCAATCAACAAGACTTTGTGTGGCTGGATTGTCGTCGCTACCAAGAGATCAGGAATTGGGAATTTCGTTACCCGACGAAAACCACTGCCTAAACCCAAGTCACTATAGTCTGTCTGACTTGAGTTTGGCAACCGCTTTTTTCCATTTTATTTTGTGACAAAACGTTCGAGTTTGCCATCCAAACTTATCAAACATCTTAGGAGCACTACTACGTGTATGTATAAACATACATTTTGTCTTAACTCCGCAAAATGTTGATTTTGCTCATTAGGTCCCATTGTAAAATTTGGCCATTGCTAACAATTGCCAACAATACAAACACGCGAGATTTGTATTGTTGGCAATGGGCAAATTTTACAATGGGACCTAATGAGCAAAATCAACATTTTGCGGAGTTGAGACAAAGAGTATGTTTATACATACTAATTATACGTCACTTGAAGATCGTTGGCCATTCCATCATGTCCACTGATGGGCTTCATGTCCACCGTTGTCACTAGTGACGCCTAGCGGGGAATGTGTGAATCACCAGTCATCTGCGACCTTGGCATTATAAACATTGTTTTTTATTGATATTTCACCAAAATGGGGTTTGTTCGGTATAATAAATCAAATATACCATGCCAGTGTGGGTATCCTGATGGAATGCCTCCCCTCGGGAGGATGGTTTTCCCTCGGGCTCCGCCCTCGGGAAAACCATCCTCACTCGGGGAGACATTCCATCATGATACCCACACTGGCATGGCATATTTGTATAATGTAGTATTGCTACTGAGATGTTTGCCAAGTTTGGAAGGCCAACTCGAACGTTTTGTCACAAACAAATTGAAAAAGCGATTGCCAAACTCGAGTCAGGCAGACTATAGCATTCGTAATGGAGATGGTGGATTTATACGCACTAGATGTGTTTCCTCATAGCAGCAATACCAATCAACAAGACTTTGTTTGTGTGGTTGAATTGCCGTCGCTACCAAGAGATCAGCCTTGAGTCATATTGGGAAAGGATGGAATTGTTTTTAAAGTCGCTTTAAATATCTTAGGATATGTAGCGACGAGATGATTTGGCCGGTGTTGATTATAATGTTGTCAGAATAAGATTGTACCTTATGTTTTCGTATATGTACACTGTAGTTATCTATATGTGTATCTTTATGTATAAAAAGACAAGTTGCGTCCAATACCTTGTCTAACCAGTTGTCTGCTAAGTCTATGTTTTCGTAAATGTAGTTATTTATTTGTGCATCTATGTGAACAATGGCAAAGCATAATTATTCTAGGTATCATAATAAAAAGAGGTCCAAGGGACATTTAGATGCAGGGTATCCATACACAGATCCACGCATCCCCCTTCTTTTATAAGGCGAGCAGGATGGCACACCAGCTTAGGGTTCCCCGGGAGGTGCCAATTCCTTTTGCATACCATAAGGTGCGCCCCTTGCGAGGCTTGCGAAGATGAAGATGAATTGTAGATAGCATGTATTTTTCTAGGAGATGTTAATGGGGAAAAAGAGGACCAGGGGATAATTTAGATGCAGGGTATCCATAGACAGATCCACGCATCCCCCTACTTTTATAAGGCGAGCAGCAGGGTGCCGCACCAGCTTTAAGGGTTCCCCAGGAGGTGCCAACTCCTATTGCATACCATAAGGTGTGCCCGTTGCGAGCATTGCAAAGATGAAGATGTATTGCAGATAGCATGTGTTTTGCTGGGAGATGTTGATGGGGAGAAAAGACTGATGAATGTTTCTGCAGGAATTTCCCTAGAGGTCGGATCACCCTGTCGTCTGATCAGGCTGGTCGTAATAGTAGTCAGGCTGTTTACTGGAAAGTCAGGTCACAGTTGTGTAATTGCATGTGTATTGACTGTACTAACCGTACAAAGGGTTTTATGCATGAAAAGATTGTGGCATAAAAATTGCATATATATATATATATATATATATATATATATATATATATATATATATATATATATATATATATATATATATATATATATATATATATATGCATGAAAATAAAATTTTCATGCTTTGATATTTTCATGCATGAAACTTTTCATACGATCATACATGTACAAAATCATACAATATGCAGTATTTCCTCAAATCATAGTAAGTAAGTAAGTAAGTATTTATTGACGATATCAAGAATATCAATTATATAATAATACATGGTAAAAAATACAAATACAATTAGAAATACGCACTAGACGTGGAAAAGTGTATTCTAAAGAGAAACAGATCATGTCCAAATGTGAGTAGGATTTCAATCGGGGACTTAATCGTAGGTCTGTTACCAGGGAGGCATAAGGAGGCATTCTAAAAAGGAAAACTATCCTATGCCTGTCCTATTTGCTATGGCTTTCCTGTACATTCTGGAGATTGCGTACCCAGAGATGCAGCAGAGACATAACATTTCATCTTCATTGTAAGATGGGATCTTCCGGCCTAGGAGATAGTATGGAATATTTTCTCTTTCTTGTTCAAAGAAACTCTCAGCATTTGGACATCTCATGGCAATTTCCCTGAACATTTCATTTCTGTCCTCTTGATAATAAGGGCATTGCATGAGGATGTGGGTAATATCTTCGATGCAATACATGTAACAATTTATGCACGTTCTGTTACTCATAGGTAGTCCTTTCAATCTACAGTCATCTCTCTTTAACAGACTTGCATGACATACCAATTTACTCATAGTCTCACACATTTTCATAAATCTAAAATCCATGTCACTTATCTGCCACCAAGTGGTGTACCGTGTGTCACCCACTGTTAAAGCTAATATGTCATTATCTTTAAATATCATATTGGATGCTCTTAGATTTGCATCTTCCAGCTTCCACGCTCTTTCCCATACTAATTTGGACCAAGCTCTTTTTGGTGACATAGGTACCTTGTACTTTAACATACCTTTAATGGCGTCTACAAGACCATAAATGACTGCTACATCTAGGATGTTGTAAATAGGGCTACTGTGTTCCTTTTTTCGGCAGTTGACAGCATTCCCACAGAAATTTTCAAATCTTAATTAAAAAATTCTCCTTATGGGGTTCTCGGGTGCCATCTCCAAAATAGTTAAAATGAAGAGGAGTTTCTTAACATTTATGTAAGAAGTCAGTTTTAACCATCCTAACCCGTAGAAACTACTAGAGTTTGGTGCTCTCTGTGGAAAGCGTTGCACTCTTTTACCTGCATACCGTTGAAAAGCAAGTATTAGTTCCTCATCTTTGTTCGTCGGGAAACGCAAGAAAACATCACATAAAATAGTAATAATAATATGATAATGTTATCACCCGCATCATATATTTGTACCCTGTTTCTATTTACATGCAACTGTATAAATAAATACAAAAAAAAAGAAGATAGAAATAGTATATAAAAGAATTAGCGTGTCTAGGACTTTTCAATGGGCCTTATGGTAATTGGTCTGTGGCGAACAATCTATTCATCTAAGATACAGACAATCAGCATATGAAATTTAATTTGCTACTTCACTATTATTCTATATAAGGGTCTTTGTAATCAAGAAAGACGCTACTAGTCTGGCAGCTTATGTAGTTTCCGTGGGAAGTTCATGTTAATTGTTGGAGACGTGGTGTTTCTAGACCAATTTAGGATGAGGACTTCAAAAATATATGTCTCCAGTTATTTCGGCTGACTTTTCCAGGTCAAATGTCAAGGTCAACGTTCAAAATCCTTAAAATGCCTTGTTTGGACCTGAAACAAGCTGCATTTGATAAGAAACTCGATTTTGGGGGTGAACTACAACCAATCGTATTTTTCACATTAAAGTTTAAATCTGAGGTCAATAAGTACATTTTAGATAAAGGTCAAAGGTCAAATCAGTGAAAAATGCCTGGTTTGGACAAGAAATGAGCTGCATTTGATTAAAGTTGGTTAGAAACCAGATTTTATGATGAGACACACTTTTTTAGTAAATTTCATTAAAGCACACTTCATATTTTCCATCTCAAAGATTATATCTAAGGTCAATGAGTCCATTCAAAGGTCAAGATCAACAGTCAGAATGCAGGAAAATGTCTTGCATGTACCGGATACAAGCTGCATTTGATTCAATTTGGTGAGAAACCAGCTGTTTAGGATGAAATACACTTAATGATAAGTGAATTTCATATATAAAGCTTCAGTATTTTACACAGTAAATTATACATCTGAGGTCAATAGTACATTTTTAAGTAAAGGTCAACGGTAAAATTATTGAAAATGCCTTGTAATGACAGGAAATGAGCTTTCATACCGGACTTTATAATGAGATACACTTTTCCAGTTAGATTTTTTATTACACTCCACCGCCTAACCCCAAGTCACTGGCAACTTTCTCACTTGCCAGGGCCGGGATTCGAACCCAGGCAGAGAATACCAACAGCACACGGTAAAGATGGTTATTAATATTTACATCCTGGGCCTTGGAAAAAGTGGCCTCGGAATGGGAAGGGTTAACTTGTACAAAACGGCATAATGCTATGTTTGAGGTTAGTATAGTTATTCATCTATACCGGTATCTCTATGTATGTATGTATGTATGTATGTATGTATGCATGTGTGTATGTACATACGTATGTATGTATATATGTATATTCGTGTATATGCATGTATGTATTCATGTATGTATGTTTTCATGTATGTATGTATGTATGCATGTATGTATGTATGTATGTACGTACGTACGTATGTATGTATATATGTATATTTGTGTATATGTATGTATGTATGTTTTAATGTATGTATGTATGTATGTATGTATGTATGTATATATGTATGTATGCATGTATGTATGTATGTATATATAAATGCATGCACGTACTGGCTTTAGACTGTCTTGTACCGCATGTACAGAATACAGTTTAACAGTATCGGGTTAGTACCGGTGCCTTACCGTTTGGTACAGTCAGTTTTACCGATATTTGACGGCACTAGCCGTTACAAAAACAATACCGCTCTGCAGAATGAGGCTGTTACAAGTATACCACACAATCCCACAATGCACTTTACCAACAGAAGCAGCCATATTGGATGTTATTGTGACATGCTTCTAGTAGAAATACATTTCTCCCTTTCCTCTTCTCCAACTTGACAGCACTCCATTTTGATAAATCTTTTTCAATGTGCTTCTATCACCTTCCACATTATTGTTATAATCCCTGTCAGAGTTGTATCATAGAAATTGTATCTTTTTAAAGAAATATGATTCCTAATGGTGTAAGAGGACATGTGAGCATAGGAACTGATCAACGAATAACAAAGGGAATCTAGCATCTAGCCGACAATCGTACAAAATATTAAAGTATAGTTTCATAATTGTTAATTGAAAATTGTGTAAAAGAAAAATGGTAGAAAATGAAATAATTTGATCAGAAAGAATAGCACGTCTCCTAATGTGCCGCTTTTAGCTACTACTTAAAAACTACTTAATTACCAGGTCAATACCGTATTGTTAGCTGGACTTGTACGTGTGTATATATATGTAAGTGTATGCATGAATGTCTGTGTATGTATGCATGAGTGTACATGTAGGGGTGTAAATGTGTGTAACCTAATAATTGTATTGATACAAAATTTAACATGTCGTGAATATTATTATCCACGAGTTTAGATAGTACTCAGCGTCTGTATATTAGTTGTGGTCGATTGTTTTGATACGGACCCTCGCCGCTGACCAGATTCTCCCTTCTTTTTAAAACAACATCTGCAAAACATTGCCTTTATTTCCTTTCGGAATGCAGGGCCTGTTAAGCAATAAAGCACAAAATTTATCGCACTATTCAGCGCCTGCAAGAAGTTAGCGCACTGGCCAAGAATACTAAAAATAACCGCGTATTTCAAATCGGTATAATCTGGAGTGGACATGAGATAATACACAGTGGCATATGGAGTGTTGAGTATAAGGAATATGACTGAAACACACACCAGTGTGGTAGTCATCTTTGTCACGTGACCCTGGTCATGGTCAGTGCTCTGAAGCCGACTACGCTTGACCTTGGCCTGAATGACCTTGATGATGATGATGACGTTGGCAATGAGGAGAGTACCAAAGGGCAATATTAGGGTCATGATGAGTGAAATGACTCCCCAGTATTTCCCATCAAAGTCCCCAACGTATGCACCATACATACAGACACCCTCCACTCGGCCATTATTCTCGTACGTTTCAAGCTTAGCAGTAAAGATGCTGTAGAGATTATACGTCATGATTGACAGTAGGAGAACAATGAGGGAGGCGTAACTCTTCTTGCGGGTTGCGATCACTTTGGCCTTAAAAGGAAATAGTACTACCAGCGCCCTCTGCACGGAGACTAATACCAACACCCAAGAGGACAACATGGTGAGACAGTTGACCAGGTAAAGTTCAAGTCTGCACATAGCCAGGTGCTGGTTTCGGAAACTCCACCCTAGTGCAGTCGTAGCCCACCAGGAGGCGACACCGATCCACAAAAGACCCGTATCTACGAGAGCGAGTGCGGTAAGGTAGATGGTAGCCACAGCTGACTTCAGCTTCTCTCGTCTCATCACTGCTATTGAAACACCATTCCCAACAGTTCCCAGAACTATCAGGAGCATCCCTCCTATACTACCAATAAAATCAACGTATTGGTTGTGCCAGTCTAAGAGATCTAACAGTTCCTGGGACAGTGGCTCAAATGCTTGTGCTGGAACCATTGTTAGGTTACTTTTGTTCCCATTCAGACCCCTGGAGACCGCCGAAAGAAAAGTACTATTTCCCCCAAAGACTTGTGGTAACGAAGAGTTATCCATCATTGCCATTTTTCCTCTGATAAACCTGTTAAATCTTTACCTGATTTCTCGATTATTGCAAACAACTGGTGTTACTTGTTTAACTCACAGAATGTAGAGAAATGTACTCAGATGAAAGCGTTGAGTTGTTACTAGATTAACTGCTACTATGTACATATGTCACTTGGCTGAATGTTACAATATATCAATGTCACTTGGTAAACTGCTATAATGTAAGATGTACAGATGTCACCTGGTTGACTGTTACAATGTACCAATGTTACTTGCTTGACTTGCAATGGACCAATGTCACATTGGTTGAATGTCAAAGGATGCCACTTGACTGACTGCTATGGTCCAGATGCCACTTTGTTGACTGCTAAAATGTGCAAATGTCACTTTATTGACTGTTATAATGTACGGGTGTCGCTTGGCTGAATACAAAAATGTACTAGTGCCGCTGGTTAACTGTTACAATGTGCATATGTTACTTGGTTGAGTCTTACAATGTACCAATGTCACTTGATTGACTGTAACGCTGTCACTTGATTGACTGTAACACTGTATGCTGAATGTTACAATGTACCAATGCCAATTACTTGATCGTTACAATGTACATATATCTCTATGCTGAATGTTACAATGTACCCATGCCACTTGATTGATTGCTACAATATCCAGATGTCACTTGATTGATTGTTACAATATCTAGATGTCACTTGCTTGACTGCCACAATGCACAGGTCTCTTTGTTGACTGCTACAATGTACAGATGTCTCTTTGTTGACTGCCACAATGTACAGATGTCTCTCTGTTGACTGCTACAATGTACAAATGTCTCTTTGTTGACTGCCACAATTTACAGATGTCTCTTTGTTGACTGCCACAATGTACAGATGTCTCTTTGTTGACTGCCACAATGTACATATGTCTCTCTGTTGACTGCTACAATGTACATATGTCTCTTTGTTGACTGCCACAATGTACAGATGTGTTGTTGACTGCTTCAATGTACAGATGTCTCTTTGTTGACTGCCACAATGTACAGATGTCTCTTTGTTGACTGCTACAATGTACAGATGTCTCTTTGTTGACTGCTACAGTGTACAGATGTCTCTTTGTTGACTGCTGCAATGTACACATGTCCTTTGGTTGAAGTGTATTTCTCACAGATGTTAATCCTCTCACTGTCACTCTGCAGAGTAGAACAGTGGAGAGATAGCAAGGAGCCTTATGCAGAAACTAACAGTGCACACTGCCCACGTACACCACGTGGTATTCTGTGCAAACATCTTTATAATTCCATCCTTTGTCTTTTTTCTTTATTTTCGTACCGCACATCAAAAGGGATTCTCAGGTAGAGATTTGTCAGATCATGTGTGCCACAGATGTAAATGGATTTGGATCTTATGAACCATCGTAGATACTCTGGTCAATAATGCCAGTGCATTATTCCGAAAATAATGCATATTGTATGATTTTGCACAAAAGTGGTGCATTCAATAAACTTACAATTACAATGAAAACATCAACCAACTACTGAAAGAAAGACAATGAACATGTTTTGCAAAATATTTTATAAAGAGTTATTGGTAATGTTCACTAGCATAGCATATCAGCGCATATTAAACACATTTTGTCTGTTCCTGGATCGGCACAATATCGTTCACAAGTACATTACTGCCAGTATCAATACCATTGCTCTGTATATTTCTCAAGTGGACGTCAATACTGTACTATATGATCCTGTGTTTCTGCATTATCTTTGGAACATAAACTTGCTCACTCTGAGGACCCTACCACTTCATTCTTAGTAACCAAGACTATGCAGGGTATTGCAAACACCACACGTGCCTGCGTATCTTGTTAACCTATTACAAAAGCTATTCTAGGAAAGATATCAGACAACATTAAATATTGCACCCAGAATCACTATGACAGAGTCATGTTTAGGGCTCTATTTCTATTGCCATACTCTAATTGTCTCAGAGCTGGTGAGGCCGTTCAATCTCATGTTGAAAATCACACTTGCAAATGTCACGAATTACCTCCAAGTACCTTGAAATTGGAAAAGGGTATGAGATTAAATTCAATTCATACAAACACCTATCTGGTTATTCTCCCAGCATCAATCTTCTTCATACAGATGACAGCCTGTGCCTTGTTGATTCTATACAGTCTTACTTACGATTATGTGGTAACTTCAGAGGAGGACATATTTATCTTGGTAAAACCATTGCCAATAGTCACAGTGTACTTTCATCAAATACGTAGTTGTTTGATTGCAGAATCAACTGTCTCATCTCCTGCCATCAGAAAAACATGAAAGAACGACATCAATAGAAGAAATACCTTATCCACACTGCACTCAGTGCCGTTGCCTTGGGGAGGGCATAATGTATACAATGATTTGAATAATTGATGTATAAACACACTATTAACAATGGAATTTGTCACCAAGGAAATCTCGGTGTGTTGAACCTTTACTTTAGCAGGCTAATGGTTATCTATCTTTGAGGTACCTGGTCAGCGAATTCGGCCTTACTACTTGTAATCTTGGAGCAAAAGCTTCTGGACCAGTTAACACTCATGTGGGGCCAACCGGGAAAACTACGGTGGACTACATTCTAGTCCCGCGGGAGATTGAATATAAGGTCCAATCTTGTCAAGTTTATGTTTATGACGCGCTCAACACCTCTGATCAATTCCCTATACAGATTGTCCTCAATATAGAAAACTTCATATGTGATCAACCACCCAGAGGTGCTGCACGCATTATCAGATGGGATAAGTTAGACGAGGGCCAACTCCAGGAGCGTTACGCCACCCCCTTAAATGACAGTACACGCGGTTTAGTCAACAGGCTCAGTCAAGTAGGCCTTAACCCAGATGATTTAGATGCGTGTATTGATAGTTTCACTGAAAGGATGACTGAGGCCAGTAAAGGTATCCCTACCTCTAAGTTTCGCAAGCAAATCAAACCGTATTGGAATAAGACACTTGACGAGATGAAAAAGGCTAAAGTAATTAGCTACAGGAGGTGGGTTAAGGGAAACAGACCCAGGGAGGAAGGTAATCACTTACGGGTAGCTTACAAGCAGGCTAAAAGGTTGTTCAGCTGTGAACTCAAAAGGTTAAGCAAAGGTTACGAAAATGAGCAGGTTGCACAAGTCATTAAAGCTGCAGAGGTAGACAGAGGCCATTTCTGGAGGTTGGTTAAGAAGTCAAGAGGGGGTAGCAATGGCAGGATTGCCTCCATTAAAAACGCAAGCGGCAAGGTGGTCAGTGATATCGACAGCATTCTCGACGTGTGGAAATGCCAATTTGAAAAGCTTTATACTCCAAAAACCAGTGAAGAATTTGATCAGGCACATTTTGAAACGGTCTCACAAAAAGTAAAGGAGTTAAACAAGAATACCAACAATTGGCGGTTTATACAGCAAACTTTTGACTTAAATGAAATTAAGGATGCCATTAAATGTTTACACAAACGCAAAGCGTGAGGTTATGACGGCATTTCCACCGAGCACCTGATATATGGGTGTCATTGTGTTATCGAAATACTTACCCTAATTTATAACCATGTAGCTAGGCTGGAGTACATCCCAATAAACCTCAAAAGGGGGATTCAAATCCCCTTATTTAAAGGGAAAGGTGCATGCTGTCTTGACCCCGATAACTATCGAGGGATCTCCCTCCTCACCAACTTAAATAAAGTGTACGAGGTTCTTGTTTGGAGTAGAATCAAGGACTGGTGGAGCCAACAAAAGGTCATTTCGGATTTGCAGGGGCCAGGCAAGAAAAAGCAGTCTTGTGTGCACTCTGCAGTGATGCTTCAGGAGTCGGTGGCGTGCGCTTTGGAGACAAACAGGAGGGTGTTCGTCACTTTTCTGGACGTGTCCAAAGCGTACGACACTGTCTGGATTGACGGATTGTTCTACAAACTTTACAAAATGGGAATTGACGGCAAGCTTTGGAGATTAATGTACAGGGCCTATCAGTGATTTATGAGTAAGGTTAGAATAGGAGTCAGAACATCTGATTGGTTCTACATGGGATGTGGGATACATCAAGGAGGGTTTCTGTCTCTCACAAAGTATGTAGCCTTTATTAACGATCTTCTCCATGATTTGGAGCAATCCAAGTTGTGCTGCACCATCGGCGTGATCCCCACTACCTCTGTGGGCTACGCTGATGATGTAGCCACAGCTAACACCTCTAAATTAAAGGCCGACAAGACACGTGTATAATTACGGCCTTAAGTGGAGGTTTACCTTTAACGCAAAAAAAATCTGCCGTTTTAGTCTATGGAGAAACCAAAAAAGAGCATGAAAAAGGTGCCAAATTTAGAATGTTTCGACTAGGTGCAGACAGGGTTAAATAAAGGCAGGAGTATGATCACGTGGGCATAAAAGCCTGTATTTTCAAAGAAGACAATCCCAGAATTGAAGAAAAGTTATGTAAAGGGCGCAGCACACTAAATGCTGCCTCTGGGTTGGAAATTAGGAAAAATGGTTTAACTTTAAAGACCTGCAATCTTATTTTTTGGACCATTGTTATTCCCACAGTCACTTTTGGTAGTGAAATGTGGTTTGTAAGTGACCCTGATTTGGAAAAATTGCAAAGCTTTCAACGGTACGCGGGCAGAAGGGTGCAAAGGTTCCCCAAAAGGTCACCCAACTGTTCAAGTTATTACGGGTTAGGATGGTTAAGAATAGAGACATATATACAAGTCAAAAAGCTCCTATTTGTACTTACCTTCATGCAATTGGAAGAAGACAACACTTTAAAAAAGGTTTTTAACGCTAGGGTCGGGATGTATGTCAACGGTGAGGCAGGGAAAACCCCCACAACAGTCCTATCTTTGAAATGTTAAATACAAGTGTACGGTTTGGCTTGCTAAATACCATACTTGAAATGGCTTTAGGGTATGCGGCCATTATACCAAAAATTAAATGGTCAAAAATAGTATGGGAGCACGCATGGAGACTGGATGACATCTTTTGGAAAGGTTCTATATTCCTACACGGAAAAACGACATTCTGGTCAATACGATTGGGAAAGCCCAATATCTCACCTGGTGGGATTTAGCAGACAATGCCCCTCACCTACAGGGTATATGCGAAACAATGGCGCGGTTGGTGTGCCATGCCAGCCAGTTGAAATGCGACGATCCCAGATTTAAAAAGCTCAGTTTCAGCCCAAAAGTTTGTCATGAATGTGCTTGGTCTTGTTGAATTGGTATATCACTTAGTAATGCAATGCCCAGCAACAGAGAACAGCAGGATAAATATGTTCAGGGAGATAAATTTAATTGACGCAAATTTTGACGAAAGAAGCAGACAAGCTCCAGGAGAGGCATTTTTCTGGATTATGGGCAAGCGCAACGTCGAAATAGACAGTCATAAAATGGTAGGAATTTGGACGGTTGCTGGGTATAACGTCACGGCTATGTACAGGCTGAGGTTAAGCCTACGAGAAGGGGTAGGCTAGTTTAGGGCAAAGTATTTCCTAGGTAGACATCCGCGGTTATTACTGTTTGCCTTATTTTGCTTATTTGTCGTTTAGTTACCGTGTGCGCAGGTTTAAGCGCATTTTACTATTTAAAATGTATTCCTAGCTGGTTATACACAGCTACAGGTGGACAAGCTAAAGCTGGGCTAGTTTAATTCTTTCGCTTTAGCCCCACATGCCACCTTTTCGCTTATATTTATACTTTCTCCCTTTTTGGCTTAATATATGATGCTTGAGTAATGGAAAAGCATCCCTTAGTTCTATTTAGTTCTTTTTGTATACTTACTTTATTTTGATTGATTTGCAATGTTTGTTGTGCTCAGTTATTATCATTTTTGTATATGTATATTTTTGCTTTTCTAAGCAAGTCAATAAAATACAATACAATACAAAGAGAAACCCTTTATTATATTTA
>OZ012701.1:11139517-11141368 GCA_963942565.1 Maea johnstoni
ATGATATTGTAACATCCTTCCTCTTTTATGAAAGTAGTTTACCTTATAGAATTTACTGTAGTACATCAGTAACATGATTGATAAACTTTGCTTGCATTTACCAGTGATATAGTTTATAAGCCTCGAATTCTTATTGCTATGAATAATGATTCTTTAACTCTGATTGGAAATTATAAATGTTCATTTTCCTTAGATATTCAGTTCAGTTAGGTTAGAAATTCTAATAACTTTGTGGTCATCATAAGTTCATGTATAGAGTTCTTGTTAGAGTTCATAAACAGTTCTTGTGTGATTTTCTGTCTAGTTTCTGGTAGTCACATACAGTAATGTTCTTTAGGGAGCTTTGTAGAAACACAGTTTTGTCATTTTTCTCTAATCTAACAATTGGAGGAGAGGTTACTAGCACGTCACTCCATAAACACAGACTTCGCGTCGTGTTTTCTAACTATATTTGGTGATTCATTTCTTTTCTTCTTTTTCTCTCGAAATGAAAAGTTCTTTCTTCATTTTGTGAATCACTTCTTTGCGTTAACAATGAAATCACCAAATCGTGAAGGTGGTTTAGACACACGTTGAGATCTCCGTGGAGCTGGTGCTTCCATTTTCACTTCAGTGTTGCTCACCGCTGATTTCTTTGGTGACTGCAAGACCGAGGTATTTGAAGTAGTATCCTCAGGCTTATTGTTGAGTTTAGTGGGCTCAACATTCATAGGTTGCATTCTGATTTCTCGATCGGTTGTTGATGAGCCTTCATTAGATTTCTTCAAATGCACTCTGTTGCGTCTGTAAGTACCATCATCGGTTTCTACTTCATAGGAGCGTTCGTCAAGGCGATGTTGAATGACTCCTTTGTTCCATTTTTTCTCTCCAAGCTTAAATGGTTTCATTCTTACCACATCACCTTCACAGAGGGGTGGTAGATCCTTTGCTGACCTGTTGTAGTAGGTAGCCTGTTTATCCTGACGGGTTTTCAGTTTGGATCTTTCAGATTTGATATCCACGTGACGAGGTTCCAGTAGACTAGCAGCAGTTGGTAGTAGGGTCCTGGTGCGTCGGTTTAACATGCGTTGAGCAGGACTGCTATTGACTCCTTGTGTAGGTGTATTTCGGTAGTCAAGAATAGCCAGATATTGATCTCTTCCAGAATCCTTGGCTTTTTTCAAAAGTTGTTTTGCTACTTTAACGCCAGATTCTGCCTTGCCGTTGGATTGTGGGTAACCTGGACTGCTGGTCAGGTGTTCAAAATCATAGGTTTTAGCAAAGTTCTCGAACTTTTCTGAAGAGAATTGAGGTCCGTTGTCACTGACCAAATGTTCTGGAATGCCATATCTAGAAAAGTGATTTTTCAGTTTTCTGATCACTGTTGCTGATCTGGTGTCTTCTAGTCGATCAATTTCCCAGAAGTTGCTGTAGTAGTCTACAGTCAGAAGGAAATCTTTGTCATCCATTTGGAACAGGTCAGTTCCAACTTTTTGCCACATCCTGTCTGGGACTTCATGGCTCATCAAGGTTTCTTTGCCTTGACTAGTTTCATATTTTCTGCATGTTTCGCAGGAGGAGATATACTGCCTCATGTCACTTGTCATGTTTGGCCAATAGATACATTCGCGAGCTCTTCGTAGACATCCTTCAATGCCCAGGTGAGAACTGTGAATTTTCTCTTTCATGATACTTCTCAGCGACTCTGGTATAACGACTCGTTCACCTTTAAAGATGAATCCATCTTGTAGTGAAAGTTCGTCTTTACTGCTGAAGTAAGGTGTCAAAAGTGTGTGAACTTTGACTTTAGATTCTGGCCATCCATGTAGTATGACATCTTTCAGGAGTTGCATGGTTTCATCTTGCTGAGTT
>OZ012701.1:11141568-11168088 GCA_963942565.1 Maea johnstoni
AATATGTCTCGTAATATTGGCCTAGGCCTTAAACAAAAACTGTGTTCGTTTCCTATTACATACTAGAATAAAAGGGTAGGTAGCTAGGGAATTTATTTTATTTTATCATATTTGTTTCTCTCCTCCATGCTTCATTAGATGTACATGTAAAGCAAAATTGCAGCACCTAAAGTAGTGGGGTATCTAGATCTATTCAAATCCACTGAACTAGTATTATATGACCCAGAAGGACTCAATTATAGAAAGGAAATTTTGCATTGAGCATGCAATATTTTGATGGAAAACACGAAGTTATGCGAATACAAGGCGCCCGCGACTCGGATCCGCCTCGTAACACGTGACGTATAGATAAAGTATATAATGGTCCTCTTTAGATTAAGCTCCTGAACCATGAAAAGTGAACACTTCCCTCCGAGTTGACTTATTGACTCATCCGCATGATACATAATGGTCCTCTTCAGACTATATATATATATATATATATATATATATATATATATATATATATATATATATATATATATATATATATATATATATATATATATATATATATATATATACACCTACACACACACACATGTGTGGGACTAGTCCATTATAGAGGGGTATCCATGTCCATTGTAGATGGGCTTTTGTGATCATCTGCTAAGGTTAGAGTGTATACCGTTTTGAATTACCAACAGGAGTTTAGCGTGTGGTATTATTTACATGAAAACTCCAACCAGCTACTAGGTGCGTTGACGCATATGGATATTAAGGGGGAAATACAGCCCGCGAATATTCATGAATAAGGGATCGTAATCTTTGCAAATTGATTCTCCCTTAAAATCCACGAAATATACGCGGCTCTGACGCCGAGTGACTCCCAAAGTGACTGTGCTTCCGAGTCTGCTGTCGCTACTGCTACCGCTGCCGCCAAACAGGCAGATAATTATAACATTAGTTAAAATGCGTGTTCCCGTTCATCCAATGTCAGTGTTTTATTAAAAGAAGGGGTGTGTTTCTACCGAAAAAGTCAGCGTTTTTAAAAAAATAATTGTACTTTTTAATTGGCCTGAAATCAGTGCTTTAGGGGTATTTTTAAACTTTGATAACGAGCCTATGTACACCCATAAATACCAAAGTGCCCTCCGGGGGCTGTCTTGTCTTTTCCTATCTCAGGTAGCATTGTAATCAAAAGTGCTCATGTACTCGGGTTTCCTTGTGATTACACTTGGAACAGAAGACTTGGACAAGCCATTGAAAGGACCTTAACTTCTACAGCTGTCTTTCCAAGTCAAAAAGCAAATACATCTTGTGATCTATACTAAGCTCTATCCTTGCCCTTCAGTCATGGGGATGGATAAGTTCTGAGATTACTATTGGACAAAATACACTACACCTGGTTTAATTTGACCCTAAATGTAATTGCATCAATCATAAAACAGAGCCAGCAGACAGAGGCCTGACCTCTAAGCTATTAAAGAGCACATCCGGGCTCAATACTGTAAATCACTTAGATATGGCGTGAGCATTATATAGCGTAATCACGGTACTGCGCTGGAAAGCGTGATCTAAGTATAACGGTGAACGGGAATAGCAGCAGCAAGTTCAAGTAAGAATTTAATAATGACGGGGTTTTAATAATAGCGCATATGGGCAGAGCGCTATTATCGCTATCTTATTGTTCCCGCTATACTTAAGTGATTTACAGTAGTACCCAGCCAACCAGGGTGGTGAGGCCGGGCAGGTTGGACCAAAGATCAAATAGTGCCACCAGGCTTTCAGGTTGCCCTGTCGATTTCCAGGCTTGTCCCTGTTGTTTATTTGAACAACGGCACCACTTCCATCTGTAATTTTGCAATGATAAATTGGTTAATTTTTTGAAAATAAAACATATTCCAAAACGTATAAAATGTGTAAGAAACGTGTAAAGACATTGGACATGCAATTGAGTATCATCCTGCTTTATCAAAATTGTTACCTTCTTCTAAGATCTAATTGCGATTATATATATATATATATATATATATATATATATATATATATATATATATATATATATATATATATATATATATATATATATATATATATATATATATATATATATATATATAAATAATTTTCTATGTATACTTTCAGGAGTTGCTGCAGCGTGTGCCGCATATGTCGGTTTGATTGTTGGATTTGGAGTCCTCTATGTTGAATTTCTAGACACTTACAAGAAGGGCAGCACTCTCACTGCATTGATATATTCCGCCCACATCCTTGCTTTTGCAGCCTCATGTAAGTTTTAGTAATGCCTATTCGTAAGTGTGTGTGTGTGATTATATATATATATATATATATATATATATATATATATATATATATATATATATATATATATATATATATATATATATATATATATGTATATATATATGTATATATATATATATATATATATATATATATATATATATATATATATATATATATATATATATATATATATATATATATATATATTATACATACATACTTACATACATACATGCATACATACATACATACATACATGCATAAATGCATGCATGCATACATACATACATACAATTTACATACATGCATACATACATACATACATTGAACATCGATTCGTGGCATATCGTAGACTTTCGTATGTTTCCGTACCTTGACGTACATTTTCATACAGAAAATGAATGTACCCTCTGACTTGAACATTCAAAATAGGTTAACATGACCCACTTCATGATATGATAACAGGTTATTCGGCCAAAATTAACATACAAAGTCACGAATTGATGGTTATTTAAATAAAAATCGTAGTGTTTTGTACGAATTTTTCAATTTTCTAGGCGAACATGTTCGTATGTTGGCGCATATTGTCGTAATTAGACGTGTACGTGGCGTATATATGCGTATGCATGTCGTATCCATTCCTACTTAGTTCGTATATATTTGCACACATTCGCATACATGTGCACCTTAAGATTCGTACACAAGTACGACTATGGTCGCCTATTTACGACAAATTTCGATATAAAACGTACTGTGTCGCTCATATATGGATGTTGTCGAACATCATTCGTAGTTAGTGTCGTGTGATTTCGTATAATTTCGTATCTTTTTCGTACAATTCGTATACAGTGCGAACGTGATTTTTAACAGTTTTTGAACAAATTCGTGGCTTTTCTCGTAGATATGACATGTTCAGAAATTCCTACATTACATTCGCAGTGGGACAGCACCTTAATGTGCGAACACGATCTCAAGTGTACGCTTGAAGCCACGAATTGCCTACAAAATTACTGTTTTTCTTCATTCGTGAGATATGCACGTTCAACTACGAAAGTATACGACATCCCACGACAGCATGTACGATTGATGTACGACTGCAACATCAGATGTGCGATACTGTACGTTTTCTATTATAAGTCGCAAGTAGGCGAACATATTCGTAGTTGGCTATGGATATGAAGGTGCGTATGTATGCGAATATGTGCGAATATGCACGATAAAACATGAATAATTACGTCATACATACACATATATACGCCAGTTGTACGTCTACTTATGACAATATTCGATTGATTACGAATATGTTCAAACTAAAAATGGCAAAATTCGTAAGTACACTACGATATGTGATGAATTCACCGTCAATTTGTGGCTTTGTATGATACATTTTGGCCAATAATCTAGTTTTTCATTCTGAAGTGGGTCACGTTTATAGCGGTACTTTTAATAAGTGTACGCAAATGTACGTATATGTACGATTACATACGACTATGTACGACATATTACGATACGATGTTCAACAATGTACGACAATGTACGACAATGTACGCCAATGTTCGCCAAAAAATACTTCCCTACGACAGAATTTTTGTCGCACCCAAAAGTTTTACATGTAAAACCTTTTTTTAAATTCGCAGCATTGCCTACGAAAACCTGAGACTCACTGCGAACAACCGCGAGAAATCACGACAACACACGAAAAACTACGACTTTTTAATTCGCACCTTGTCGCACCTTAAAATTTGTATGTGGGAGACCAGCATAAGCTGTTGAAAGAGACGGAAAACCCCATACCTTCCATCCTTCTTTTTATAAATGCGAAAAGCAAATTTTGGACGCTGTGATAGTGCAGTTCAAACCAATTTACCAGCCAAATGTTTTAGTCAGCCTAGAACTACAATGCGGACATTCAATATATTTGGCATATTTTGACATGTTACCCATGGGTGTTTGTACAATCAGGCACTGGCAGACGTCCAGTTGACTAGTGCAGGAATTAAATTTCTACCACTATATGGGGCTGAAATACCCATTGAAGAAATTCGATTCCTAGCTGGCCATTCCCAATATGCATTTAGAATGAGGCTCGTTCCAAGATGAAAATTCTGTCCCCTCGTGTAAGAAATATCATTCTCTAGCACACGCGTCCAAGAACCTCTATGTCTACATACTGTATGAATACAAATTAGTATGATACATTTCAGGTCCTATTGCTGTAATAGTGAGTGGTAGTTACACTATTCGCTGCTCGGTGATGCTTGGTGCAATGATAGCAGCAGGGGGTTGGATTGGAATAGCACTATCACCAAATTTGATCGCCACTATATGTTTCTTTGGAGTTGTAGGTGAGTAACACTTTATTACTTTCTGAAAGTGGTTGGGAAGTTAGATCACTATGGAAGTTAGATCACTACTCCTCCAAAGTCACACATACATAAATTTGAAGTACATTTCATTATGTCGTTTCTGAATCATCTAGCATAATTTCATCCTCCCAAGTAAACCACAAAACACACATTAAGTCTGCTTTGATATGGAGACCATACAATGGATGAATGAGTTTCTAAAGGCACATTGACACACAGAAGTCATTTAGTGCCATAAAGTATTATAAAAAACGGTCCTTTGTCATTATTGAAGAGCAAATGAAGAGGAACCTTTAGCTGGGAGCTGCCTGGCTGATTGGAAGCAACCCCAAGCTGTGGATTACCCACCTTGGAATGAGATGTAATGAATAGTTTGAATACAACTATCAGTCTTCAAGTTTAATTTTCCACTACAACAGTGCCTTATGAGATTGATCTCACACTATTCTTACAAATATCTTTCTTTATCTCTATCTTATTAGGATCTGATTTAAGATAAGGGTTCCGTTAAGGTAATATTATCTCAGAAATAGAAAAGTTTGTTTCTCATGGGAAGGAAAATCACAACTACAAATATATCTTTGTTAATGTGTGCCCTTGAGTTGGTGATTATTTGAAATATGATGAATGTTTAATGAAAAAGGTATAAAAGTTCTATTCTTTGCAATTACATGTGCTGGAAATGATTTTATATATGGACCTGCACATGTTATACTGGTTCATTACTTTGACAAGAGACGGTCATTAGCCAATGGAATCGCAGCATCTGGTGCATCTCTGGGAGTATTCATTGTCCCCCCTATCATGACATATTGTATCAGTGTATATGGAATCAGGGGGACATGCCTGATATTAGCTGGACTCCACCTTAACCTTACTGCTGCAGGAAGTCTTCTGAGGCCAATATCATTTTTTGATAGACAAAAGGAGAATTCAGTTGACAAACTTGGTCAAACGTGTGATTCCAACGAACCATGGTCAACATCAAAAAGCAATTTATGTGATGGTTTTACATCTCAAACACCAATAGTGTCAAAAAAGAAACCGAACCTTGCATTCATCAAAAATCCTCGTTTCTGGATGTATACCATAGGCTTTTTTGCAAATATAGGTGGATATTCATTCGTCCTTTTTTTCTTTCCAAAGTTTGCCGGAGAAATAGGCATAGATAAATTTTGGATTTCAATGTTACTCTCTGGGGGTGGAATAGTCCAGCTTTTTGCCAGATTTTTAATGGGATATATTGCCGACAAAAACTTCATGCCCCCTGTTCGTTTAGTTAATATTTGCTCTCTCGTATCTGGAATCATTACCATTGCCTTAGTTTTCGTTCCTCACTTTCCGTTTGTTGTTATACATATGGTGGTATTTTCCATATTTGGAGGCACATTCTTTTCATTGGCTATTGTGATCCTGGCTGATTTCGTAGGAAGTGGGCAACTTTCCCAAGCAAATTCATTCTATTTGGCAGTATCTTCCTGTCTCTCCTGCGTTCTACCATCTCTCTTGGGTAAGTATGATTACGGTAATACACATAACTATATGGGTAATCTTTAGAATATGTATACCTTAAGCTCTGATATCATGCGTTCATTTGTTTAATCATATTGTGTGGTATTTGTGTGCCAAGATATTTTGATGAGTTTATCACTTGAGAAGGGGCAGCAGAAACAGCTTGAAACAGGCTGCAGTATTTGTATTTGTATGTTTATTGACTGCACAACTATGGTGCAAAATCACACGTTATACATTTCTCTTTCAATCAGGATTTACAACATATCAACAAACATACAAATTTAAAGGAACTAATATGATGCGAGCTACAGTAAAATATATACATTCATCTGCCTCAAAAAGTGGCTTTTATCACATTTTAAATATAGTACCCAAAACGTATCGTGTCTATCATGACACACATGACATACAAAAATATCAGCATTCAGAATGCCGCATCAAAATTATATAGAAACAGAAACTTATTAACTTAACATAATACTTTGGTATGACATTATATATGGCCCTCTCGGGGAAAGAAATCTACAGAACTTATAACTGGCAAATACAATTAGAAAAAATTAAAAAGATACACAAATATTTATAAGTTGTCCCCAGTAGTGGACTTATACACACGTACTCCTGAGAGCATAATTCTAGTATATGACTAGGAGCTGCATTTTAACATAGTATGTAAAAATGCTTACATGCCCTTTCCAGGGGTTATCATTTTGTCATGTTTTACCTTTTCAGAGGAGAATATACTTTTAACTTCTGTTTTTGTTTGAAATTAGGTATAGTGAACACATAATCTTTTATTATCAGCCCATTTTGTGTGAATTTATTTCTTCTGCAATTGTAGTGTATGCATTTATTATAGACACAGGCATTACTTGAGAAATCGTGTGCAAATGTATGTGATGAAAACATAGTTTGCATTCTTGTCGACTTCAATTACACATATTGGGAAATTTAGAAATTGTTTCAAGTTTGTTTGAAGAATAAACTATGAGTACTGGCAGATTTCAGATTTCTGACTGTGGTACATCTTGCAGTATGATAAGTTGCTTTAGCATACATTAACCCTTATGCTGCAGGTGGCTAATTTGGCCAATGCAAAAAAAACTTTAAAAATGACTGAAATCCTGGCACATGGGTACTCATCACAAAGTACGCAGCGAGAGCTATCCGATGAATACCACCATGACGGGGTTTAGATGGTTTTCAAAAGTCTTTGGCCGTGTATTCAACAAAAGAAAGCAGATTGACATAACCACCTAAAGACTGCATACATACAAACAACTGCAAATTTTGCAACCAAATGCTATGCTTCAAACAAGTTTTGTTAACCAAGGTAACCCTACAGAATCGGTTTCCTGTTTGAGGAAAATTATGTTGTACTACAGTACAGATATCTAATTCCTGAACCAGTCGACCGGACGTCTACCTGTGCCTGGTTGTACAACCACCAATGGATATCATGTCAAGAAATAAGCACATCAATAACTCACATAGTTTGCGATTCTTAGCTAGGTTCAGTTGTGAGCCAGGACATTTGCAATACCTCTGGAAATTTATGAGGCTTTTTTGAAATCCTACTGCAGTTGAAGTAGCAAAACACATGGTAGATTATCTAAATCATAAGGTGCATGATGTCTGTGAAAACCCTATTCTTCTTGACTTAAAACCCCTACTCCAGAAAGTAATTGCCATTAGTCTTGATAGTGCAAGGTATGTTTTATATGGCATACTTTGGCATGTACTATTTTGACATCACGTAAAACAACAGCTTCTTACCTAAGACTAGGAAATAAAAAGTGAATTCACTCCCAACAGAATGTTATATAGATAAGAGATCTTTATGGTACTTGTTTCTAAGCTTCGTGTATTTATAGTATATATATTCCTATATTTAATGTATGTATAATATTGCTAACGTTCTCAGTTCTCCTCTATTCTTACCTAGGTTATGTGTAAAAAGGTGAAGATATCAGTCAATAACTATTTATATAATGTGTACCTTAATTACATATTAAAGCCGGTCTCTACGGAGTTGATAAACAAGAATGAGTACCGACTTATGTGTGGACAACATATATTGTGTAAACTTTGAACTTTATTTCTGTTTTGGTTGGTATCTGCTGACCTTAGGCAATATATATATATATATATATATATATATATATATATATATATATATATATATATATATATATATATATATATATATATATATATATATATATGTATATATATAACTTAATTAACATGTTATGCCAGTTCTAGTCTTTGAGAGGATAATGACAAGAGAATGAATGTTATTTCATAATGCAAGGTCGTTATGTTCAGGTTCTGTGAGAAAGGGCATATATGAAATGTGCTTTGAGGTAATAATTGAACTTTTACGTTGTCATTCATCAAAATCTCACTCTGATTGTAAAACAGCATTGGTTATAGTTAACCTCAGACAAGTTGGAATTTTGATATGTGAGTAGCAATTCCTCTCCTCTTGTATTTTATTGTTAATATATATATATATATATATATATATATATATATATATATATATATATATATATATATATATATATATATATATATATATATATATATATATATATATATATATATATATATATATATATATATATATATATATATATATATATATATATATATATATATATATATATATATATATATATATATATATGAGGCCAGCATAAGGAATGAATTTTATTCAATTGACAACTCATTCCAAGGTAGTACTGGTAATCACGTTGCATCTATTCGGTTGGTATGGTATACTGGGTGAATTTGCAAGATTGCTTTATAACAAAGTAAGTAAATTTAAACCATAGTACTTTTCCTTATCTCAGAAAAAACAAGGATCTTGCACACCCCAGTTACGCTTTGGCCCAAGGGAACTGTTTAGTAGTTGTTTAGTTGCTCAAAAGAGGGCGTTACGGTAAAACTGTAGAAAGCTGTTATTGACATGAATAATGTGAATACAAGGTTATATAGACAAATTATTCTCTAATACAGCATGACCTGCGAGCTAAACTAATGGTGTGATGAAAATAAGAGGGACATGCAGCTTGTGAGGGTATAATTGAAATAACATCATGTTACGACGGAATTCCGCGGATTCCAAAGTCGTAACTTCGATGTTCACGGTAAAAATGACTTTAATCATCTTTCCGTGAATGGATTTCAATGCAGTTTAAATCGCCACAACCGCAACAAATAATTCTACATGCCTCTTAATTCTAGTTGAAATCTGTCGTGAAATGACGATTTTGCAACAGGTTGAAGTCGTAGTAATCTTTATGCCATATTTTTGCTCAATCGATCGTTACGCATACTGTGTGTGGTTATTGCACAAATTTGAAGCTCATGTTAAGGGGCTTCCAATATGTTTCAGCAAAGTTCAAGCAAATAAATGATAACTATAACAATAACAAACAATTTGTGACTGCATCTGAGAGGGAATGCAGAAATATCATCGAGCTGCGAGAGCATTTAAAGCTTTGCTTTCTCGTCATATTAAATTTACAACTATGTTGTGTTGTTACAAAATGAAACAATATATCTCATTCTTAAAAAAACACACTCTTTAAATGTCTTCAGTTGTTCTCTATATTTCTGGTTCATTCGTAGGTTTAGAGATACCTAGCCCTAGTTAGTTTTACTATTGGTTTATTCCATCGAAACAGTAATTGTATGAACTCAAATCCGTATATCTATTTGCAAGATAGGTTAGAATACAATGCAGAGAGAGAGAGAGACAGAGAGAGAGAGAGAGAGAGAGAGAGAGAGAGAGAGAGAGAGAGAGAGAGAGAGAAAAAGAGAGAGGGAGAGAGAGAATTGTGTTTGCCACTTTTGATATATATATATATATATAATATTAGAGCTGCACTCACCACTCACGAACTCGAGTGGCTCGAGCCATGGGGCATACTCGCCGAGCTCGAGCTAAAATGTTCAAATCGTGAGCTCGTCTATGTAGGGAACACAAACGTAACACAGAGCACCTAACACACATTATTAGCATACTTAACTGCTTATCGCTGTCATTTTTTCTTAACAATCTCCAATGTATACATTCAAACGGTGTAGAGTGTTATATTGACCTTTGTACCTCGTCAACACGTTTTAAAATTTAATAAACATGGCAATGTTAATAAATCTTTGCCAATAAATACTTATTTCTCTATAGCAGGGCTATATATATATATATATATATATATATATATATATATATATATATATATATATATATATATATATATATATATATATATATATATATATATATACTTATGAAACCCAGTATGGTGTAAGACATAGCTTTTTGATCTCCTGGTTAATAATTTGTATGTATGTACGTCGACGATTTTCGCGTTGTTTGATAAACAAAACGCATGTTTGAAGCGACCCTATTTAAGGGGAATTCAAAAAGAGAAAGGAGCCGAAAACGTTTCTGGTTAATGTGTCCAAGCCTATGTGAGGATCTGTAATTAGGCACCTCTTACTCTGCTCAGTGATGGCCTAGTCACCGTTAGTCATACTAATCAATAGGAAATTGTTCAAAGTGGTATTACGTCCAATAAGTCTTAATACCAAAGCATATCAATACCAAACTCCTTAATCATTGTGCTAAGTAGCAGATAACATTTTCTGAACGTGGCGATAGAAGATCTATTATCTGAGAGCTTAACACATCATTCTAATGCACGCAGATGAGGAAGATTAGGCGTGGTAAATATGGAAGTCATCAGATAGCTTCAACGATGTAGCGCTTATTGCTTCCCTGGGCCCCACCTGTTGTGTGTGTGTGTGTGTGTATGTGATTTCTTCATCACAAACAAGACAGGTTTAGTTTTCTCCGAGTCCCAATTTTTTGCTACTTCATGATAAAAAATCTAGAATTACACATTTTATATAGAAAGATTTATAAACGTTTCACTGCAGTTTCTATTATTTTAGTTTTGGTATCATCATTCAACTGCTCAGACACCTTAGCTTTTACTGATCTTAGAATACTACTATTAGGCCATGGGCCAGAATCTGTAGCATGATGTTTCATGGTTACAGTTTGGGGGCAACCATTATCTACACATACCTAAAAGTTCCCCTCGTTTCACTTGCGCACTTTTTCAAAATAATCATTTTTGTAATGCTAGATTAAATCAGTAGTTTCTCCCCTGGTCCAATAGATGGCGCCACCATACATTACCCATCAACCAATCAGATTACAGCATTTTTCAAAGATGGCAGCCTCCATGGTCTGCTGCATGCATGTCGTGCTGGATGAAACTGGCCCAATTTAAGCTTTTTCTGAGAGAAGATGGAGGACATTTTTAGATTTTGCAAGTAGATGGAGGACCCTAGAAGGGCCAGAAAAAGATATTGCAGATTTATATGAAGAGTGTCAGTCAGAATCACTTCCTAATGCTGAGCGGGGATACCACAAGAGATGCTACAGCCGTTTCACTGACAAAACAAAACTAGAAAGAGCTGAGAAACGGGTTTTACAGCAGCCAGGGCAGCCAAAAGATGGTTCAGTGCCAGGTGAGGACAAATGTTTTCATGTTTAAAATGTGTTCAGAGCAAGGCTCCTATACTAGAGTAGTAGCAGTTCAGCATCTGGTCATCACTTCATGTCTTGCTAGATCAATCAAAGAATTGTTACAAGTATTTATACCTTCATTTTATGTTAGATATAGCAATTTGGATGACATCAGAATTTAAAAATGTGCATGGCAGAATAAAAAGTCCCATGGTAATCTGAGTTGCCAGATTCTTCCCTGTTTTTGGTAATAATTGTCATTGCTACAAGTGATGCATACTGTTGCAGCAAAACAAAAAGCTGCTGCCCTCCTATTCTTTGTTCTAATATGGTATAATTTTCCTTCCTACAGAAATGGCGAGACAGATATTCCTAGAAGAAATGAACATGTTCTACCAGCTGAATGTATCATATGTAAGAAAGATAAATACATCATGGACGAACAGACCTTAAAACGGACAAAAGAGAGGTTATCTAACTGTGAATACTCAACAGGTAAAATTTAAAACTTCTTATGTACACATTGAATACTTTTGATTTTTGGAAACTTTTAATATAATTGAAAAATATAATGATTTGTAAATCAAAGTCAGTTGCGAATGGGACAGGTGCCAACGGGATTTTTTTTTTTCGCACACAGAAAAACAGTACTTTCCTTCAAGAAATAATCTAAAAACACTTAGCAACTACCACAATAAGTACATTTATCAGTTTAAGAGTTAGAAATGCTCTCTTTTAGGCCTAATTTCTAGGAGCATGGGAAAAATAAACTCATTGTGTCCCTGGTGAAATGAATTTCAAAATATTTCTCAATCAATATCTACAAAGAATATCAGCGCATTAGTTTAAAAATGACCAATATAATATATACTTTGAAATATTTTACAGTGTCAACTAAATTCAAGATAACATTAAGGATAAATGTGCAGTTCCAATAAAAAACAGCATAGTGTCACTAACTATATTTAATCTGCAAATGTGACTTGCCCTGCCATGCACAGCCCTGTCAAGCACAAATATGATCATTAGGGCTACCACAATAATTTGTTTATTCGTGAATTGTGATATTTAGGAAATCTTTTTATTAAGAATATTTGCCAAATGCTGCAATATCTAGGTATTCATGGAATACAAAATTAAGCCTCATGGTACAGAAATATGTTAGATTTTGGTCGTTATCAGGCCCCCTGGTGGCTGAAAGCACAAACGAGGCATGAAATGTTCCATATTAAGATAAAAATCGACACTGATTGACCAATAAATACAGTTCTTCAAACATCTGGAGTCATAGTTTATAGCTTATCTTCAAGTTAGGTATATATCTCTACTCAGTTCAAGCATCATTTTCAAATCAATTTGCATCTTACCACTACGCCACTGCTCAGAAAATCAGTATTAAAAACCAGCCGAAAGGGCTCAAAATTGACCCTTGCCTGTTTACTGGCCCTATCATACCTACCTTATACATGATATTTCTATATTTTTTCAGGTGGTGCATTGCTAGAAGCAGCTGAGAAGTTGAATGATGAGCCCTTACTTCTACAGATTAGAGACCTTGTTGCAATAGAAGTCCGTTACCATCGGTCATGCAATAAAGACTACATTAGGGTCATATACAAGACCCATAGCTTTCCTGAATGTTATTCACTTTATGGCGAACCATTTCAGAAATTCTCAGTAAGGGTTGGAGCGCGGCGCGTCTTGGCGTCTTACACGTCTTGCGCGCTCCTCGTCTTGACAAGACGCCAAAATCGGCTCATTTTTTGAGGGAGTAATGATTATTTCAGTTTAACACTGAAAGTACTACTTCAAATACCGCTAATACTGCATAGGCAAGACGCTTTCAACAGGCACGCTCCCTTCACAAGACGCGATCGCAAAACACGACAAGACGCATACACACTCAACAAGACGCCAAGACCTGCAAGATGCTTTCCACAGGCACGCTCCCTTCACAAGACGCGATCGCAAAACACGACAAGACGCCTACACATGCAACAAGACGCCAAGACCTGCAAGACGCTTTCAACAGGCACGCTCCCTTCACAAGACGCGATCGCAAAACACGACAAGACGCCTATGCACTGAACAAGACGCCAAGACCCGCAAGACGCTTTCAACAGGCACGCTCCCTTCACAAGACGCGATCGCAAAACACGACAAGACGCATTCGCTCATAACAAGATGCCATGACCCGCAAGACGCTTTCAACAGGCACGCTGCCTCGACAAGACGCGATCGCAAAACACGACAACACGCCTACACACGCAACAAGACGCCAAGACCCGCAAGACGCTTTCAACAGGCACGCTCCCTTCACAAGTCGCGATCGCAAAACACGACAAGACGCATACACACTCAACAAGACGCCAAGACCTGCAAGACGCTTTCCACAGGCACGCTCCCTTCACAAGACGCGATCGCAAAACACGACAAGACGCCTACACATGCAACAAGACGCCAAGACCTGCAAGACGCTTTCAACAGGCACGCTCCCTTCACAAGACGCGATCGCAAAACACGACAAGACGCCTATGCACTGAACAAGACCCCAAGACCCGCAAGACGCTTTCAACAGGCACGCTCCCTTCACAAGACGCGATCGCAAAACACGACAAGACGCATTCGCTCATAACAAGACGCCAAGACCCGCAAGACGCTTTCAACAGGCATGCTGCCTCGACAAGACGCGATCGCAAAACAAGACAAGACGCCTACACACGCAACAAGACGCCAAGACCCGCAAGACGCTTTCAACAGGCACGCTCCCTTCACAAGTCGCGATCGCAAAACATGACAAGACGCCTACGCACTGAACAAGACGCCAAGACCCGCAAGACGCTTTCAACAGGCACGCTCCCTCGACAAGACGCGATCGCAAAACACGACAACACGCATACACACTCAACAAGACGCCAAGACCTGCAAGACGCTTTCCACAGGCACGCTCCCTTCACAAGACGCGACCTTAAAACACGACAAGACCCCTACGCACTGAACAAGACGCCAAGACCCGCAAGACGCTTTCAACAGGCACGCTCCCTTCACAAGACGCGATCGCAAAACTCGACAAGACGCCTACGCACTGAACAAGACGCCAAGACGTACAAGACGCTTTCAACAGGCACGCTCCCTCGACAAGACGCGATCGCAAAACACGACAAGACGCCTACGCACTGAACAAGACGCCAAGACCCGCAAGACTCTTTCAACAGGCACGCTCCCTTCACAAGACGCGATCGCAAAACACGACAAGACGCCTACGCACTGAACAAGACGCCAAGACCTGCAAGACGCTTTCCACAGGCACGCTCCCTTCACCAGACGCGATCGCAAAACACGCCAAGACGCCTACGCACTGAACAAGACGCCAAGACCCGCAAGACGCTTTCAACAGGCACGCTCCCTTCATTGTCGTCTGGAAGAAGCATACTTTTGGCAATAACTTTGTAATTGAGAATAATTTCAATATGGCAGAAAAAGTGACGAAAAAATGAAATTCCAATACGGCAAAAACTGGCTACAACTGGCTAGTCATGACTTTGAAATGAAATTCCAAGTGCTGTCTTGGTGGGCCCTATACCCTCATACTGAATACAACTTTCGCAACAAATAATGCCACAGATAAGGAATGCACGGCCTTAACCCTTCCAATGCTCAGGCTACTTCCGTCAAAAGGACAAGGAGGCAAAAGTTTTTGAAAACCATGTAATTCCTGTCATGATGGTATTCATTGGATAGCTCTCACTAAGTACTCTCAAACGAGTACCCATGTGCCAGGGTTTCAGTCATTTTTCAGGTTTTTGCATCTCATACATAAAATAAATCATAATGTGCATCAGGGTCTTAGTCAGGATTTAGAAAGTGGGTGCCTAAAATTGGCAGTTGTAAAATTTTGAGGTGTCCACATTTTTAAGGAGGACTTACAGTTTACTCAGATTTCAACCATTAATATGTATAAATTTATCAAAATAATGCATGATATCCTTATGTAATGTCATGGAAATTATATGGAGATGGAAAAATTCAATTATATGCTTGAAATTGACATTTTAAGAAATTCCTAACAAAAAAGTTTGGGTGTCCTGAGGGGTGCTTTTTAAGGGTTTGGGTGTCCATAAAGACACCCCGACGCCCTGCTGGCTAAGACCATGATGTGCATATACAATGCCATCAATATTATATTGAGGTAGTTTTTTTATAATATGCTTGAAATTGGCATTTTAAGAAATTCCGACAAAAAGATTTTGGATGTCCTGCAGGGTGGTCTTTGAGGGTTTGGACGTCCAAATGATGCCCAGACGCCCTGCTGGCTAAAGCTATGATTTAACTGGTAGCATGTTCAACTGACGACCCAAAGGCCGCAGGTTCGATCCCAGCCAGCGGCTACTATGGTCTGTCCTTAGGCAAGACAGTTTAATTCTCGTTGCCAAGTGCTGCGGATGGTGTTTAAAGCCGTAGGTCCAGTCGGCCAAGAGCTCTGGCATGCAGCTCATGTTTATTGTAAAAATTACCGACTTTAGCGACTTAAAATAAATATTATTTTACTTTTTACTTTACTTTTCTGGCACCCCTACTAGTTACATTGGCTTTTCCTTTTCCGGGATAAACCTGGTTTTCTATGCTGACTTGTTCGCATCGCTCCTGTTTCACCAGGAAGTCTTTAATCTCCCAAGCCTTTGAGCCGTCCTTGATCATGAAAAGAACTCTATTGGGCCCCACTATATACCTAAAAAAATACAACAAACGGTACATTGATGTTTTAAACAAATTTCATTAAAATTGCTCTATTACAAATATCATATACGATTTCTTTTTAGCTCTCTCTCTCTCTCTCTCTCTCTCTCTCTCTCTCTCTCTCTCTCTCTCTCCCGCTCTCTCTCTCTCTCTCTCTCTATATATATATATATAAGTATATTATATATATATATATATATATATATATATATATATATATATATATATATATATATATATATATATATATATATATATATATATATATATATATATATATATATATATATATATATATGTATATATATATATATATATATGTATATATATGTATATATATATATATATATATATATATATATATAAGTGTATATACTGTAAAATAAGGTATATATCGAGCTACAAAAATTTCGCGAAAAGCCAATTTTTCGGTTTTTCGCGTGTACTTTATTTCGCGAGCGAGCGAGTTGTACAGCGCCATCTGTTGAACCAAACAGTAATCACGAACTGCAACTAATGATATTTTGATGAAAATTGAAATAAAAGATTCAAATAAATGCACACTATGTTATACAGAAACTGAAGACATTAAACATGCTTTCCTTGAATGCAGTATGGTAAATAAATGATGGTATACAGTGGAAAAATGGATAAAGAATAACCGAAATTGCTGTAAAATTATCCAATTTAGATAAAATTTTTGGAAGACAAAGTGCAGAAAATTAATAGATAAGATTATATTATGTGCAAAAACAGCAATATTTTAATAATAGGAAGAATGGTAAAAAACATCACATTGAAGACGTTAAAAGATTGCTTTTTAAACAACTAAGGGTAGAGGAATATCAAGCCAATTTATATCAGAAACAATTAAATTTTACAGCAAAAGTTATTGCATGCATTGCTGTAAATTGGCAAACATTCAATTCACAGCAAAAACAATTTCATTATTCTTTTTAAATATATCTTATTCTGATAATTATATATCAACATACACATATATGTATGTTGATAATTGATCAATTAAATCCATCGCAACCGCCGTCTCCCTTTCGTGATAGCGTCTATGGTGCGATGATGGCAGCCATCTAAGAAATCCATAAATTGGCACAGGTATCCCCAAAATCGGACATGTAAGTATGCGAATGATAATGTGATACACGGGTAACTTATTAATAAGTTACCAATGTATAATATTGTAATGGTTTTGTGAAGTTGTTGGACGTATTTTTCTTCGTTTCAGCCACGACCGTCTAGGGGTGAAATTCACCTACCAACGCGCCATCACCTCCAGTGGTGGATAGCGTAACTAAGCACCCAATAGATTGCGCGCGATAAGATGGTGAGGGTGATACTAGTTCGCGTATTTGCGAAAAAATCACACTCGCAAACTTTGCCTGTTCTACAGTATATATACACAGATATATATATTTATATATATATATATATATATATATATATATATATATATATATATATATATATATATATATATATATATATATATAGGAGCAAGTCACATACTCAGTCTCAAGTTGGTAGCCCTGGGTTTCATGCTTGTGCAATCCTCAGGCCGTTATAGAGACCATTTAGGGTAAAAGGCCCTCACTCATGCTACATGTTGAGGCTTGAGTCATATATATATATATATATATATATATATATATATATATATATATACATATATATATATGTATGATGAACTGTTATTGTTCGAGATGTGATGATAGTCTTATTATCATTATTTTTCAACTAAAATAAGCAAATGTAATTTTAAAAAGTCCTTGTTTTTAGCCAAGCTCCATAGGCTTCATGTTAACTTACCTTTGTAGTTCATAATTTGCGTTGAAAAGTGACGACTGCCATAGCATAGTAACCTGCTTCATTTCTTTCTCTGACGGGTTGCCTAGCAACAAGAACATAACATAACAACAGTAATAAGAACATACAATGTTCTTGGTAAGGTATTTCTAAAAATGTCAATTTCAAACAAATAAATGAATTTTCTTTTACCTCAATGCAACTGCTTTGGCAGTAATCAAATTATAACCCTTATTTGGCATTTTCTTATTATTCAAGTTCACAAGAACATGTTTATGATTGTTACCTGAGAATTGTACAATCTTACCAGATAAATTGATGAGACAACCAAAGGTTTTCTTTAAAATGTTGACTCCCTGATTGAGACCCTCATTGATTGGTAGACAAACTACCCATCACTCAGGCCTAAAAAAGTGTTTTGTTTCCAGTAACCCGGCCCTAACATATTTTAACTTAAAAATATCCTGACTGTGCATTTTCTTCTGCCCTTCCAACTCCCAAACAACATTAAGAATGAATTAAACTTTGCATTTAAAAAAATGATCCAAAACGAAATAATACCCCCCCCCCCCCCCAAATTTGTTATGCATGCTTGCAGGAAATTAATTTGTTATTCTTAATTCTGACTAATTATTGTTCGTCCAGAATATAAGTCAAGTTTTTCATTATATTCCGACATTACCCGATTCTGTTGCGAACATCATCAGTGTTTTTCCCTGTTTTGTCATCTTGAGCAAGCCCTCGGGATCGGCTGTGGGCGTTTCCATTCAGGTTGTTCATCTGCTTCCAATTCCTCATCGTCATTATCCAGGAAATTAAAAAAAGTAGGTCAGGGGTAGGTTCTAGTGGTAAGACCATCATCGGTTATAATCGATGCTTACTCGGTTGCCTCTTTTTAAATGATTCATCGATTATGAAACTGGTTATCAATAATAATCGGAAAAGGTGACACCTAGCAACAAAAACAAACCTTCAAAAAACAACCCTAAGGACACCAAAAAGCTTTTTGAAATAAATTTGTAAAATATAGATTTGAAACATATAGTTGGATATTTTCTTTCCGCAAAATAATACCCATAATATTGTTTAAGGGAATTTCAGAACTGCCATTTTCGGGCACCCAGATACACTTCTGTTTGGTTCCCATGTGTCCAATGTTTTCTGTAAATCATACGTTGTGGTTTTTCAGTGTTCAGTGTATAATTTGCAAAGGTAACCCCCTCTTATGGTGGAGGGCTGGAGGCATTGAGATTTTATGAAATAACTCTCCAAAATATGTGGGTGTCCTAATGGTGATTTGTGAGGGTATAGATACTAGTGATAGCTAGCACTCAAGCTTTTACCGGGTTCCACTGCCAAAATGCCGGTGCCGGACGTGGGCACATATAGGTATGCATTGGTTTGTTTTGATTTTACGCTGCACAAAAACGCTTTTATTTCATTATTTATCATATTATTTGACAAGAATAATGGATAAATAACAACAGAAGACAGAGTAGGTGAGTGCATATAACTTCATTTCATGGCGGAGTTGAAAACGAGAGTTTTCAAATATTTCTGAGCGCTCGTCAAGCTTCCAGTTCAAATTTTTTGACTCGAGCGCTCAGATTGGGGTTCAGTTCGAGCGATTGCTTGGGCTTTCAAGCAATCATACTATTACTAATAGGTACACATCCAAATGTTACCTAATTATAAAATGGCCAAAATTTGCTGGGGCCTAATTCAGCTGCACCATCTGGGCATACGCAGGATAACTTTTAGGAATGGGTCAGTCGATCGAGACTGATATATATGAAAGCCTTTTATGATTATAAGATAGCCTATTCCATGACAGCATCCAGTCAAAACATTTGAATGATTTTGAAACATAATTTCATTCTTAATATTCATCTGTATATCAGTTTGAAGGGGTACGTTGATATCAAATAATTAACATTAAAGAAACAATGACGAGAAATTAATGATAATGCATACTGGGTATATTAAAACCGGTTAAATCTATCATCATTAGCCTGGAGTCCTGCATGCAGCATTAATTATACTGCAGGCGCTCAACAACAGCCATAACACCCGCACTCCGCACTGGGCGACAGGGCCCAATCAGGGCAATCTGCATGTATATATTCATTGTATATATAAATAGACCTCTCTCGCCCAATGAAGTGAATAAGCAATTGTGTATGATAAATTGATAATTGCAGGGGTGTCACTTAAAAGTTTATGATACCAAAGATATAGATTAGGGAGATATGATACAGGTAATAATAACTCCTACACCAGTCAGTCACTCCTGTTATGCAAATGAGCTCTTATCTGTACCCCACTCATTCCCGGGTGCTCAACCTGACTCAGCTGAACATGTGCACTGCTCTACTTATCACCGCTTCCTGTGTAGGCTATACCACGGGGTATATAGTTGTCTAGGGTATGAATAGGTTAAGGAAAGATTCTAATCTGAAAGCTCATGATGATTAAGTGTTTCTTTGCGTTGCCTTAGCAAATAGATTTCTGTAAATTATACCATTCCTCAGTTCCTCACATCATTATAATTTAAAATTAGATAGTTATAAAATCCATACCCCCATCTATTTTAATACATTGTCTTAATCTAAAGCTCTAAATCAGCCTGAGGTCTGTACAATACCATAGCTTTGATGTCCCCCCCCCCAACATATGCGATACAGGTGTGCAATAGCCTTTATTCCATAGACCAACTAGCTCAGTTGGTTAGGTGTCGGAATAGTAATCAGTAGGTCGCTGGTTCATTTCCAGGCCAGGGCACTTTGCCCTGTCCTTGAGCAAGACAGTTTATTCCATATTGCCTCAGACCATCCAGCTGATAAATGGGTACCTGGCATTAAAAAGGCAGTGCTTAGATCGTGTGCACTATATGCTGCCAGTTGCTCTGGAATATCCCTCGGGGGATTGAATTGGTTTCCGTGTGTCCAGTGCCTGCTAGAGGAGGAAGGTCGTGTTAACATTGCGGTGGATACAAGACTATAAACCGAACACCTTCACCTTACATTTATAGACTTATGATGGATGGGGTTACGTTCCTAATTTATGACAAAATACGTCTAATTAGTTGCGTAGCAATAGGGTATAAATAAACACCATGGATAAAATATTAATTGTCCTGACACCTCACCCCCTTTAAGACAACAAGTGTGTACGTGTTTCACACTGACTCCGGATTGAGTTGATACCGTAATAGGTATCATCATGTGACCGACCCGTCCGGATTTTGGGCGATGCATGGACCATTAGTACAAAAGTACATGTATGCGCTAAGTGCTGGACTTATGCCCCATTCACACTAGCCGAAATTATGATGGCAACTTGCTGGCAACGTGGTGGCAACCAATGTTTGCGGGTATTGCCACCACATTGCCCTCCGTCGCCAATGATCGCCAGTACGTTGCCAGTACATTGCCAGTGCGTTGCCATCATCGCCAATGGTTGCCAACGCTTGGTAACTTTTTTAAACTGTTTAAAAAAGTTGTCAAGCGTTGCCGTGGTCACCAGCATCGTGAATGAGTTGCGAATGAGTCTCCAACTGTTGTGACAACTCCATGGCAAAGCAGTGACAAACGGTCGTAATGTATTGACGTCAAATGGAGACGCAGTTACAACACGATGGCAGTGTGGCGATGTAGTTGCATCTCCAGTTTAAGCTTGGCATTTTAAAAGCATTCCAGTGTCGTTCGCCCTTCAAATTAAGGTCTTACGACACTTTTGGAAATTTCAGTTTATTTTTTTTGAAACTTTGCATGAGGAAAGAACAAAGCATAGTGATACTTGACTGCGTTTCTTTTCACAGGCTTTGATTTCCTAAAAAAATAATGTATTTCATGTCATGAACGTCTCATTCTCATTAACTGGTATCTTACTTTGCTAAGTTCATAAATGTCTTAACCATGTGGCGACTGAGGCGTCAATGAAGCGTCAGTACTTTGTAAGTCCAATCACACACGATAGTTGCCACCACGTCGCCAGCAAGATGCCAGCAAAATTTCGGCTAGTGTGAAAGGGGCTTTATGGTCTGCTTGCGTGCAGCTTGCGACGTCCATTGCGCCGTAATTATAAAGCTGCTCGCATCGGGAGCTTTTGTGGTCAATCCCAAATGTACCCTAATATAGGGATGACACAATTGTCGTTATGTTTAGCACTTTACACGTAGATGCTTAGATACGAGCCATTGGTGAGTGGTTATGAAGTTATTAGTTCTCAAATATATAACGGATCAAATCAAGCCAAAAAAGCAAATTCACACTATGTTATCACGGGAATGATTTTTTTCTGATAACACCACTCCTCTTTGACCGACTCAGACAACATACACCTTACATTGTTCAATCTGTAGTTTGCCTCAAATGTTAGACATATTTCACCTGATTCAAACATATTTACTTGTTCACGATACGTGAAAACCGACACGGGTTCCATTTGGCCATAGAGCACAAAGCGTTGTCAGAAGTTAATGAAATCTGAAGGGCAGTTTGCTGTACATAGAAAAATGAGTATCATTTAACAACCACAAAATATCTTTTTTTTGTTTGATTTTTGCATTTAAATTGCTTGTCAGCTTTGCCAATCGCATGACCAGCGTGTCAGCTATGGCCATTTGCCCATGCATAAGTGACCTTAAGATACTTATGGAATGCCTAGAGCTAGACTCCTTTATATTTCTTTACGAACTTAATGGACCAAGGCCTACGGATCTATCTGCCAATCCATCTCCACCATCAGTGTCCTGGCTCATCAGTTCACCTCTGTTTACTTTGTTCGTGATTTGATTCGTATATCAAGCTTCTGTTGTATGTTTATGATTTATTACATTTTCTGTATGATTGTGTATCTCTTGAGAGTACAAAGAATCAACATACATACATACATACATACATACATACATACATACATACATACATTACAAATTGTTAGATATCCACTACGTGGATAAAGTACTTGGATCTTACAACATCTTACCATTTCCACGCATTCATTAAATTTTTTGCACTCATTACTTCATAAATAACCATTTTATTTCAACATATGGACCTTTCAGAAATGGACACACGTTAAAATAATCAAACCAAGCCAAAATGCAAGCATTAGCTATGTTAGCAGTACTAATTTTAAAACGTTTTCATGAAGAGGAATCAGTTATACAAATAAATAATCAATTGTTTCCATCGTATTGCGGTGTAACTTCTTCCCAACATCGCACAACAGGAGGCACGTAGAGGTATTTTAATGATGTCATATCATGCATACCTCTGACTAGCCTGGCTACAAGGCTCTTTTATGATTTTACTTAATTATATATAAAAGCCTGCACCTATACTAGATTTTGACTTGCGGCCTACTGTTGGCCACTTAGTTCACACAATTGCCACACGAGGGAGAATGTTGTCATATTTTCAACTGAACCCCTAGTATACCGCAGTGCCATCTATCCACAATGGAAGACATCTCAATATGGCCTGGGAGGCAGGCTTACCTCTCACCTATGGTCACTCGCCTCCCCTTGCCATCCATTGGTCATGCAGAAAAGTTTTGTGCTCAGCCTGTCTACGTGTACAGTTATAATGCAAGAATGCCAGCTGGTGTATTTCGTATGACCCTCCATTTTAACATTCAAATAAAAACCATGCAGAACCCACACGTATCCACCTCTCAGTGCTATTTGATACCTTACTCGCTAATTTGTATGGTAGTAAGTGTGGAGAGGTTATAATAACTCAGTCATTAACTTCTCTAACATGCTTATCTAAATAAACTTTTATGCAATATATTGACTTGAGGTTTAATGTCAGAACACAGGGAGTCAGCTTGTGTTTCATTTGTTAAATATTTAGTTTTTACGAGAATGCTACATGTACTAGCCTGGTTGAATCACCACTGGGACTTGCAAAATTTAGTGAATTCTTGTATAATTGGAAAATACCAGTGTCCATATTTGGCTAATTTCATTGATTTCTCGAAAGGATTGATTCTTGATCATGTCCCAATATTATTAGTAACCATTGTTGTAAAAATGGGATACATCCAGATGTCTTCGAAAAGCCAGTTGTATCACATGAGGTCGTGGTCCGAGTTCAAAACAGCTGGTTGAATGCAAACATCGGCCTAATCGCATTTTTACACCAAGGATAACGAATTGATCATCAGCTCCCACACATTACATTTAAATTATAATTAGCACTACAAGTTGAAATTTCATGTGCAGTGAAATATCAGCGAAACCTACCCACCTAAAGAGCTACCTCCCTAAAAAGTGATCTAAACAAATAGAAACCTGCCTAAAGGACTACCTGCCAAAATCATACCTTCTTCCATGGCTACCTTAAAAAATAACTACCTACCAAAATATTACCTGCCTAAATGATAGCCTCCCCAACGAGTTACTTCCAAAAACACTACCTGCCTCCTGCAGAAAAGTTTTGTACTCTCTCTCTCTCTCTCTCTCTCTCTCTCTCTCTCTCTCTCTCATGGTATTGGAGGTACCTCGGCATAACTATCATAATAATAAAGAAATGAAACTACCTGCAATATGTTGGCTTGATGTTTATTGTCTAAACTGAGGGAGGCAGCTTGTGTTTCACTTTTCAAACATTTAGTTTTAGGGGGAATGCTACATGCACACAGGCAGGAATGCCACATATGGAGTTCTCGTAATTACGAGCTCATACAATGATAATTGTACGATACTCTCGTTTCATTAATAGTATACTAGCCCGGAGAAGTCACCACTGCAGTTTGCATGTTTAATGCATTGCTGTATAGTCGCAAAATTTGAGTATAAATATCTGGCTAATCAATATATTAACTGATTTCTCATATTTCTCCTCAAAGTTGCCCAAATGGCAAAGAAAAAAAGAAGAGTCGTCCATGCAAACCACGACTGTTGCCACCCTATCATTGATAAACATAATCACCTTTTTTACCTCTTGTCAAAGATTTAAAAGGGATTGCTTTGATAACACTAGTTCAATCTCCATCAGTTGATGAGAGGATGTTGATTTCAAATTACTGTAAAGCCCCATTCTCACGTTCACGATCTAGAACATGATCCGAACACGACCTGGCAGATGTAGTGCATCTACATCTGAGTATGTTTTGAGTACGATATTATGCAAATTTTCTTTATTTTTTGAGGTAGAGGACTCTTATTCGACTACCATTGGATATCCATAAGATGCCTATAAGTTTGACGACGATCGTCGCCTACTGATACACGACAGGTATTGGACAGTTATTGGACCTGAATATGTTTCTTCAAGATCAAACCCGCATTTAGTATGACCGTTATTCGATGTTCATAGGTAAACCCCGACTATTATACGATAGTAATACGATTACTATACGATGGGAGTACGATCGTACAGGACTGCTATACGCTATTCAAGTATTCAAGTCGTATAGCAAGCATATGAGTAGCGTATGACAGTCGGGATATACCTATGAGCATCGTATAACGGTCGCACCATCTTGTTTTTCGCTGTCTGCTATAGCAGCCGAACTGTCATGGCTGCCAGTTCCGGTCACATGACTAAAATTTTTCGTACCAATAGCCGACGTGTAAACATCGTGGATAGCGTACAGGTTACCAATAGGCAATCAATAGCTATCGTATAAGTGGCAATAAAGATCATATGCACATCGTATGCAACTTTCCCACGCTCTTGCATACGCAATACGCGGATGTGCGTCTGATGTGCATAGGACGTCGCCGACCTTCATACGATGTTTACTCGCTAGCTATTGGCAGCAACTCGCAGCAACTCGCACCGGGCCGGTTTTGCCGATCGAACATGCAGATTTTGAACATTCCAAAATGGTCGTGGCCACACCTGACCTCAGTACGAGTTGCGCCGACCCAGCCTGATCTTCATACGATCATGCCGATCAACAGGCTGATCTCTATTCAACTTAACACGATCGCTTGATCGTGTTCGGATCATGTTCTAGATCGTGAATGTGAGAATGGGGCTTAACAACACCCCATGGTCAACAGCTTCTGATATTGTTGTTTTTATTTTAGCCTTGTAGTAACGTACCTGCATTTATATTTGTGACTTTCTCTTAGCCTTTTTAAGGCAGAGAAATGAAGCAATATATATATATATATATATATATATATATATATATATATATATATATATATATATATATATATATATATATATTATATATATATATATATATATATATATATATATATATATATATATATATATA
>OZ012701.1:11168288-11228288 GCA_963942565.1 Maea johnstoni
CCCACATCATCTTCTTTAGAAGTATTCTTTGATGAGGAGCCGAATGTTTTGGAAACTATATCTTTAACTTTTGTTAATATTGAGTATTTCGTTGTGCTGTTGGATTTCCCTTGAGAAGCATTCAAGCCTGATTGGTACACTGTCCAATTTCCATTGCTCTGGGTCATTTTATACACATACTTCATAGGATCGAATATCGGATGCATATCAGAGAAATCTATGGGTTGAAATTGTATCAAAAACACGAAAAATATACCCATGAATAGTGAAAGTCCAACCAATACCTTTTGCTTGCCCATGTTGTATACTAGTATATAGTTTGTGTATATAGGGGAAATTTACACACAGATGACGAATTCCACCACTGCTAGTCTTTCTCTTGTCCTTGTCTTAACTGCTGATACTGCTAAACCGACCTGAAAAAGAAAAGTGCCAATTACTAGAGATGAACAACATAAAACTGTCCAAGTAATGCAAAGCAGTATATATATATATATTTATTATACCTCACTTGAAGATCGTAAGCCGTGATTGGCTGACTTAACAGTGAACAATCATCATGTTGCCTGATGCCATCAGTGAGGGCTTCATGTAGCCCGTTGCCACTAGCGACACCTCGCGGAGAATGTGTGAATCACCAGTCATCTGTGACCTTGCTTTGTGTAGATTACAAATGGGGTTTGTTCGGTATAATAAAACAAATATGCCATGCCAGTGGGGGTAACATGATGGAATGTTTCCCCTCGGGAGGATGGTTTTCCCGAGGGCGGAGCCCGAGGGAAAACCATCCTCCCTCGGGGAAACATTCCATCATGTTACCCCCACTGGCATGGCATATTTGTATAATATATATATATATATATATATATATATATATATATATATATATATATATATATATATATATATATATATATATATATATATATATATATATATGTATATATATATATATATATATATATATATACATATATATATATATATATATATATATATATATATATATATATATATATATATATATATACATATATTTATATATTTATATATATACATATATATATATATATATATATATATATATATATATATATATATATATATATATATATATATATATATATATATATATATATTTATATATATATATATCTATATTATAAGAGAGGAGGCCCAATCCTTTGCAACGCATGATCTCCGTTGCCGCGAAAGATTAGCAAAAATGTGCTTTTGATGCTGATTTCTCATCCTCACTTGAGGGCCTGGTTCTGTATGACCACCCGGCGTTAGATGGTACTACCGATATCAAACCTCTGCTTCCACAGTGGGGTTGCACTGCATGGACTTTGTTGGTTTTACGGTTGCTGAAGTACGCACACAGTAGTAGAGTGGCCTGCCCGGATATTCAAAAGAAACTCAAGGCATGTACCGAAAGGGTTTAGGCAGCATAGAGACCCTGGACAATGCCTGCATGGGCGCTTAGAACGTCTGAACACATCCCTTGGGGGTAATGCACTAACAAAGGTATTGCGCTTAGACAGAGAGTATTGACACAACAGACAATTCAGCGAACTACGGTGGCACATGGATAACAATTTGAGCGTACGAAAAATCCTAATTTTCTGTAGTTCCAAAAAGAATTTTCCAGACAGCCAGCCAGTACATAAGTTACATACTGATGGAACTTAATGTCTAAACACATAGAAGTACCCCATGCCCATACCGCACTTTGGGCATGCATGGAGTGTGTACATGTATCTATTATGAAGTCAAAACAGTTTGCATCCTTTGGAATATTTCTTCCTTCAACAATTATTGAAATAGTTTTTCTTTTTTTTGGGGGGGGGGGATATCTACATAAAAGGATAATTTGAAAACAATTTATGGGTAGATTGAACATATATATATATATATATATATATATATATATATATATATATATATATATATATATATATATATATATATATATATATATATATATATATATTATATATATATATATATATATATATATATATATATATATATATATATATATATATATATATATATATATATATATATAATATATGGATATTACAAAACGAAAATAGTTTTGAGTAGAAATGATTAGAATTAGTCATGAGTGATATGATAAACGGACACCGTCCCCCATCTTTTCATTACAGCAACATTACAACAACATTTCGATATCTTATTTATCAATAGCATATCAGTTAGCCAATCTCTTGAATTATTGAAACATATGGTAGGTAGCCTTAAATGTGTTATCGCAGGAATATCTTGGTGCTATCTTTTGCAGCGGGTAATCTCTGTTGCCACACCTGTTTCCCTATTTCTAAGTTGGTCGTTTGGTTCACGAGTGTGTCTACATGGTTGTTATCGTAAAGAAATTTATAAAAAATTAGACAAAAAGGTGCTTTTGATGCTGATTTTTAAAGCCGCACAGCTGACCACTTGCACAAAGGCCAACTGTACCACCCCGGGAGGTCGCACCTGAGACTATAAATATCAAGCCAGTTGGCAGAGAGAAAGAGAAAAAGAGTGCGCAGAGAGAGAGAGAGAGAGAGAGAGAGAGAGAGAGAGAGAGAGAGAGAGAGAGAGAGAGAGAGAGAGAGAGAGAGAGAGAGAGAGAGAAGGAGAGGGGACAAAAGAGAGATAGTCAGGCGGAGAGAGGGGCAAAAGAGGGAGAGAGGGGCAGAGAGAGGGGTGCAAAAGAGAGGGAGAGGGGGGTAGAGAGAGAAAGAGGGAGGGCGCAGGTTGAGGGGACAAGAGAGAGAGAGAGAGAGAGAGAGAGAGAGAGAGAGAGAGAGAGAGAGAGAGAGAGAGAGGGGGGCAGGCGCTCTGATATGTTTGCCATTATAAGAAGTTTCATGTTTTCCGTCCGCAGGACGGGTACTTTTCTAGTCTATATTATAAGAGAGGGGGCCCAATCCTTTGCAACGCATGATCTCCGTTGCCGCGTCTGTTTGCCTAATTCTGAGTTGGCAGTTTGGTGGACGAGTGTATCTAGATGGTTCTTAGCGTAAACACATTTCAAAATGATTTACAAAAAGGTGCTTTTGATGCTGATTTCTCAATCTCGAGCGCGGCCGGGTTTTGTATGACCACCCGGCGATAGATGGTACTACCGATATCAAACTTCCGCTTCCACAGTGGGGTTACACTGCACGAACTTTGTTGGTTGTACGGTGGCAGAAGTGCGCTGACTGTAGTAGCGTTAAGCCTACCCGGGTGATTAAATCAAGAGCATGTACAGAACGGGTTGAGGCGCCATGGAGACCCTGGACATTGCCTGCATGGGCGCTTAGGGACAAATCCCATGGGGCAAAACACAAACAAGGGCAGAGTGCTTCGACAGAGATTTGTCGAACAAACCCAGACAGTGCAGCATACTACGGTGGCGCATGAGTAACATGCATATTTGAGCCTAAGAAAAATATGGACTTTTCTATAGTTCAAAAAATGTTTTTCAGACAACCAGTATATAGGCTACGCGGGCTCAAATAGTAACCATTTGAAAATGATCATTATGAAAAGAACTTGAAAATTGTGACGAAATTTAATGTCTTTATAAACTTAGAACTACCTCAAGCCGTTACCACACTTTTCGGATAAACATTTTTATAAAAATCTCTGGATCAAGTACAAGTATCTATTCATATATACATATATATATATATATATATATATATATATATATATATATATATATATATATATATATATATATATATACATATATATATATATGTATACAGAGAGAGAGAGAGAGAGAGAGAGAGAGAGAGAGAGAGAGAGAGAGAGAGAGAGAGAGAGAGAAATGATATATTACGCCATACTCTAACTTTGAAAATAGTTTTGAGTAGAAATGATTAAGATTATATGTGTCAGTGAAATCATAAATGTCCCATCTTTTATTACAGCCAGTTTAATAACCCATGATCTAATTTATGAAATGGTATATCTATATGCCAAGTTTCTTGAATTATTGATACATAGGTTAGGGTTAGGTGGCCTTCAATGTGTGGTCTTACAGATATCCGAGTGTGTCTACATGGTTTTTAACGTAAACAAATTTCAAAAAGTTAAACAAAAAGGTGCTTTTGATGATGATTTTTAGAACTGCATATCTCCCCGGGAGGTCCGGTGAGGAGAACATGTGCACCTGATCAGGTTGAAATGAAGTTAATAGGCAAGCCACCCCCAAAATAGCTGCGAACAATGGGGCCCTAACCACAAAACCCACTGGTGTGCCTGCGGTTTTATTTGCGAGGGGGTCGAGCCCGACGCAACGAGAACATAAGGCTTAAGCTTAAGTGGAACAAACAGGACAGGGTTTGAATGACGTCTAGGACATACAGACCGCAGTTTAACTTCGACTGTTCTCTTCGCCATTGATAAGAAAGAGGAGAATCTTAGGAGAATGAGATAAAAACAGGATATTCGGGGATAGATGGATAACTTGGATTTCATTGATGATGGTGAAATGATAAGGTGATATTGCCTCAATATATGGTGGGTTTACATGTAATTTAAAACAGTATTTTGTATTAACCATTGCACTTTCCCAGTTTAAAGAAAATGAAAGGTCAGTTTGATATAAACATTTTAAATTGCAGCTGTTAAAAAGTTAAAAAAAACTTTTTATGTAGGTATTTCAATAAAAAAATAGCAAACTCGATAGATCGAAAACAAGTATCAATGTGAAATAGATGATAATTTGTAACCATCTCTCAGCCCTTCTGCTGTAAAGACGATGTGTGCCACTCCGGGTGGTGGCACCTGAGACTCAAAATAGCAAGCGCTCAGTGCATATACTGTAGAAGGACTAAGGAACGTGTGTTCAGGTGTGACGAGGGAGAGACAGAGAGACAGATAGCGATACAGAGAACGAGAGAGAGGGGAGGGAGAAACAGAGAGCGAGACAGAGAACGAGAGAGAAGGGAGGGAGAGAGAGATACAAAGAGAGAGCGGGGAGGGAGAGAGATACAGAGAGAGAGATACAATGAGAGCGGGAGAGAGAGATACAACAAGAGAGAGATACAAGCGAGAGTGAGGGGCAGGGAGATCGATACAGAGAGAGAGAGAGAGATACAACGAGAGAGAGCTACTAGCGAGAGAGGGGGGAGAGAGATACAATGAGAGAGAGAGATACAGCGAGAGAGATACGGGGGGGGGGGAGGGAGAGATACAGAGAGAGAGCGAGATACAATGAGAGAGAGAGATACAGCGAGAGAGATACGGGGGGGAGGGAGAGATACAGAGAGAGAGAGAGATACAATGAGAGAGAGAGAGAGAGGGGGAGGGGGAGAGGGACATTCGGACAGACAGACAGACAGACAGACAGATAGATGTACAAATGACATATGTTACGCCATACTTTCACTTTGAAAATAGTTTTGAGTGGAAATGATTATAATTAGATATATCAGTGATATCATGAACATACCCAGCACTATATTCTTTATTACAGCTGGTATGATAAACCTTGATCTTATTTGTCGATGGTATATCTGTTTCTTCATGAATTATTGATACATAGGTTAGGTGACCCTAAATGTGTGGTGTCAGAGATATCTGGGTGCTCTGATATGTCTGTCATTATAAGATATTTCATGGTTTCCGTCCGCAGGACGGGTACTTTTCTAGTATATTATAAGATAGGAGGCCCAATCTTTTGCAACGCATGATCTCCGTTGCCGCGCCTGTTTCCCTAATTCTGAGTTGGCAGTGTGGTGGACGAGTGTATCTAGATGGATCTTAACGTAAACAAATTTCAAAATATTAATCAAAAAAGATGATTTTGATGATGATCTTTAAACCTGTATAGCTCTGCAGGACGTCCGATCACCAACAAATAAGTTGCATCGTTCGGGCAGTCTATATATATATATAGAGATATATATATATATATATATATATATAGATAGATAGATAGATAGATAGATAGATATATAGAAAGATATAGATATATACATATATATATATATATATATATATATATATATATATATATATATATATATATATATATATATATATATATATATATATATATATATATAAATATATATATATATATTTATATATATATATATATATATTTATATATATATATATATATATATATATATATATATATATATATATATATATATATATATACAGACATACGTAAATACACACACACATACATTCTCACACACACACACACACACACGTTTGATTTAAAGGTGTAGGGTGGGGGCGAACAGAACCTAGATAAAAAATATGAGAACCCTTCCCTCGCAACCCAACTGAATAAGATTAAATTTGCCGCCGTTGGGGCCGCCATCGGCGCGCGTGCTTATGGAGGTATTTCCCCGTCACTTGACATTTTAGTATGCAAGGGGATTCCACTCACAAGTGTCCATGACGTCATTCACATCACAACTCCGCGGATATAGTGTCCACCTACTAAATAATGAGTTCTCCCTGCACCTGCTGGTTCCTTGTCTCAATGTGTCTAGTTTTTTCAAGTGATTTAAGCTAGTTAGGAAGTGATTTAAGCTAGTTAAGAAGTGATTTAAGCTAGTCAAGAAGTGATTTAAGCTAGTTTTTTCAAGTGATTTAAGCTAGTTTACAAGTGATTTAAGCTAGTTTACAAGTGATTTAAGCTAGTTTACAAGTGATTTAAGCGAGTGGAGTATGTCACACCTGCACCATGGTACGTACATGTACAAGTATGAGGCACATATTGTTGCATTCATAAATGTATGATTGAGCTGTTGTGAGTGGCAGAGAAAAAGAGTCCAACATTATTTTCTGTAAAGTGGTTCGCATCGATTTGTCTGAATTTCACCACACATAAATGTATGGTAAACAGAATGTTAAATGCTATTTCTGGATGAATTGGAGGAGGTAATCTCGTCCAGGGAGGTCGGATCCCTTTGCATAGTGGGGGGTGATATAAACGGGGATCTGGGGTCGCTAGACGGTGCTCGGAGTAGCCGTAAACCATCTAAGCAAGGCAAACTGTTCTTTAAGCTATCTACTAGACACAATCTGTTCGCATGCAATATGGATGAGGTTGCTGAGGGTCCAGTGGATACCTACCAGGGGCCCACCGGATCGTCGACAATCGACTACATCATGCTTCCTGGGCTGTTGAAAGAGAAAGTAGTGTCCTGTATAGTGAGTGAGGGTAATGCCTTAAACACCTCTGATCACGAATCTGTACAGGTAACGCTTGATATTGGGCTGATTAGGCCATTGATAGCCGAGGTAGTAAAGAAGTGCTTCCCTCAGTGGTCAAAAGTGTCTAGGGATGACTTAGTCCATCTATATACAAAACCAGTCGAGGACAAGCTGTCTGATATTATACCTGATCTCATGAGAGGGGGATGCGGGCCCAGTGATATTGATAGGGCTATAGAGGAGATTTGTAATATCCTGCGTAAGGCATCTGAAAAAATCCCAGTCTCTAAACGACGTAGCCATACTAAACCATTCTGGAATAAAAACCTTAGCTCTCTTAAATGTGAGAAAGTACGACGGTATAACCTGTGGAAAGCACAGGGAAAACCTAGGGACCCTGGTAATGTTCTTTGGCTTAACCATAAAGAGGCAAGGAACGCATTTAATCGTGAGATCCGGAGGGTTAGTAAGTCCTACGAAAACGAGCAGGTGGTTAACGCGGTGCATGCCTCTGAAGTTGACAAAGGTATATTTTGGAAAATAGTTAAAGGATGTAGGAATAATAAACTGTCCAGTGTCCCTGCTATTAGAAATAAATTTGGAAAAGTTGTGTATTCAACTAATGATATTTTGGAAACTTGGAGGCAACACTTTTCTGGCCTTTGCTGCCCAAAAGATGATCCTAAATTTGACCAGGAGCATTTTGTTGAGGTCTGCAGTAAGGTTGAATCTTATAATCAGCTGCGTGATCTTGATCAGTTCCTAGTGGAACCTTTCCGAGTAAAAGAAGTATCAGAGGCGATAGATAAGCTGCACCTCAGGAAAGCCTGTGGCTATGACGATATCTCCTCTGAGCAAATTAAATATGGGGGACAGACACTGGCACTGGCTCTCACCCTGATATATAACTATGTGGTGGAGCTTGAGTACATCCCGACAAACTTTCGGAGAGGTGTTCAGGTCCCGCTTCACAAGGGGAAGGGAACGTGCCAGTTGGATGTCAACAACTTCCGGGGAATTACCCTATTAACTAATTTCAATAAGATCTTCGAAATTCTTTTATGGGGTAGGCTTGAGAAGTGGTGGGCGTGCGAGGGCATCATATCAGGCCTACAGGGTGCCTGTAAGAAAGGTCAGTCGTGCGTGCACACTGCCTATCTGCTACAAGAGACAGTGTCGCATGCCCTGGAGACAAACAGAAATGTCTTTGTGACTTACTTTGATGTCTCCAAGGCATTCGATACTGTCTGGACAGATGGTCTCTTCTACAAATTACATGAAATGGGCATCAGGGGCCGTATGTGGCGCTTGTTATACCGAGCATATAACGATTTCCAATGTAGGATTAGGATTGAAGGGTGCCAGTCTGACTGGTACCCGATGTTCTGTGGAATACATCAGGGGGGTTTTCTATCATTGTTGAAATATACTGCCTTTGTGAATTCCCTGATAGTATCTCTTCAAAACTCTGGGCTATGCTGCAGTGTACATAACATCCCTACCTGTCCACCTAGCTATGCTGACGACATTGCTACTGCATGCCTCAGCAAACTTAAAACGGATAGGGTTCTAGACATGGTGTCCAACTACGGCAATAAATGGAGGTTTAAATTTAATGCCAAAAAGTCTGCTGTCCTGCTGTACGGTGAGGGCAAGAAGGAACACTCTAAGAACTCGGTCGAGCGTATTTTTAAGTTGGGGCAGGATAGGGTACCCGAGAAAGCAAACTATGACCACGTCGGGGTTAAATCAATGATTTTCGATGACGATGACTCTAGGGTCAGCGAGAAGATTATAAAAGCTAGGAGAGTGCTGAATGCAACAGCCGGACTCGGTATTAAGAAAAATGGCTTAACCATAAAGACGTGCAATATCATCTACTGGTCAATAATTATACCTATACTGACCTTTGGGAGCGAAATTTGGCATGTCTCAGACAATGATTATGATCTGTTAATGGATTTTCAAATCTATACTGGTCGTAGGTTGCAGAGGTTCCCCACGAGGTCCCCCAGGTCCTGTAGTTTTTATGGGTTGGGGTGGGTGCGGGTCACCACCTATATCCTTGTTAAGAAACTACTGTTTATTCTTACTATCCTTAAGCTCAAAGACGATAGTTATATAAGGATGCTATTTTGCAGACGTGTGGCAGACTTCTCTGGCGATGCTATATCTACTAACAAGTATAAAAGCCCAACCTGCAACATGTTGCGTGCTGCAAAACGGATGGGTCTGCTTAATATTATTGTCAATATGGTTGAGGGTAATCTGCCTACTATTAGCAAACAAGCATGGTCCAAACTGGTATGGGAGAAAGCCTGGATTTTGGAAGACGTGTTCTGGGACTCCTCAAAATTGATACATAAAGATAATGACCTTTTATATAAAGCTGTAGGCCACACTAGATACATGTCATGGTGGAAGCTGGCAGATCTCTTCCCCCCATTAATGAGGATGTGCGAGTGCCTAGCTAGACTAATCTGTCATGCCAGCACTCTGAAGTGTGATGATGTCAGGCTTAATGGCATGAGCGCAGTAAATCGTGTATGCTCTAGCTGCGATATGTATCTGGTGGAAGATGTGTTCCATTTGGTCATGCAGTGTTCAACGCATGCTGGCGTACGTAGAAATCTGTATGAGGAATTATATAAATTTGACCCCGAACTAGAGAACACTTTCGCTGAACACCCTGAGAAAGTGTTCTATTGGCTCCTGGGTAGAGAAATAGATGGGATGAGCGAAGCTTATATGTGTAGTGTTTGGTGCATTAGCGGCCAAGCTATATATGAGATGTACAAGAGTGTGTGCAAGGAAAAGGCAGGCATTGGCTAACCTTTCTGTGAGCTGGAACCGACATTCCCTGGGTCTGGTTCCAGTTTCCCTCCACCCCCCTTCTTTGGTAGCTGGCCCCTGGTCCTCTTGTTGACCACTCTCCGTCCAACACCTCCCTAAGGCCATTTTGTTGACAACCCCCTGCGCCACCTTAAGGTGTCCTTGCCGAGCTGCTTTGTTTTGTCTTGTCTAGCCTTGGTCAGCGCATTACTATGAAAACCTCAGGGTAACTGACTAATGTGAATAGTCTACCATGAGGATCTCAGACGGGTAATGTGCCTCAGGGTGAGTGCTGTATTTCTATGTATGTAGTTTGGATAATTGTCACTTAGTTAAGTAATGCTGTAATCATGTTTTCCGAATTTATCTTTTTCGCGTTTGTTTATTTAATTCAATTTTAGTTCCCCCGTTTATGGGAATTGTTAGTGTAAAATTTAATTCTATTTTTCTCCTGTTCTCTCCGGTAGTGCTCTGGCTTTAAGTTTGAATTGGTTACTTTAGATTTGTGGTTGCCATCCTCAAATTATATAGTACTAACAAAATCTCACCTTTCCATCTTAGTAGAGGTTTTCTCTCCACTATAGCTATTCTGCTATGTGGCCTAAGGGCAGAGCTATTCTGAACCCATCCTATCATGTATTAAAAGCTATCGTTGATTTTTCTATGTACCGTATGTTTCGCGCCTTCGAGCGCTGTCAATAAATATACAATACAATACAATTCATGAGCAGAGTCCAGCATGTTTGAAATGTCCAAATATGCACAAATCTGCACACATAGAGTGTGCATCACTGTATGACAATGCTCAAATTCGTCGTCCTTCCTGTGTAGACTCTTGGGTGACTCAAGGCACGCATGAAATAACATGGACAAATGCACTGATTATGAACAGACTGATACAAAATCATGCCAATCCATGCAAACGATTTGCATAGAAATGCATACTAATAAATAAGTTGCTCATTCTAACAGGAATTGGAAGTGCCAAAAAACTATAGTCTTTCATACCTGCACCACCTTACTATTAGTGCTATAATTTTGAAAAGTGAACGTAAAGGAATTTGTTGAAAAAATATTTTTCCGTCACTTTCCTAGAAACAGCACAACTTTTTCTGTATCTTTACGGAAAAATTGGTGGAAATTATTTTTTCTCTGCCGGTCGCAGCTGCACCATCATCAGCATGAGAAAAATGACGAGATAAACTTTTAGAATATTCTTAAATATGTATTCTTACAAAAGAAATTCAAATAACTTATTCTAACTGACATTCCTTGACCCATCTCAAAAGAAGAAAGTTTGAGTATGAACATGATATGTCAAACAGTTGTGGAGCGTAGATTAAAAGAAAACACAACAAACAGCTATGGCAGAAAAGAATTTGAAGGTGAACACGAACTTGATATCGCAGAAAAGTAATGCATGAGACAAACTTGAAAATGCTAAAGAAAAAACAAGAATCACAGGATAAAAGAAAGACCGGATTATAAAATCCTGAACTGCAGAAAAAGATCAAGTCGTGAAGATACTAATACATGTATGCAGTTGAAAACGGCAGGTCCTTTATTTGTGCATTGCACACCCATAACAAAACTTATTTTCTTTCAATATTTGGTTTATTATTACATAAGCAGATTTTGTTTATTACATAAGCAGTTGGTGCTACATAAGCGCTTAATCTTTTATTACGCAAGCGGTTGTGTAACACAAGTGGTTAAATTTTTATTACGCAAGCGATTGTTATTACATAAGCAGTTGATTTTTTATTATGCAAGCGGTTGAATATTGTGCAATGCACAAATAAAGGACCTGCCGTTTTCAACTGCATACATGTATTAGTATCATGGAAGCAGGCACAGACGGAAAGCAGTTGTAGGTAAGCTTGTCTTTATTTTATTTGATACGGGGTATTTAATTTAGTTTTGCCTTAGAAGACCAATCCAAGGTTTTGCTCAACATACCTGACCCTGTTGAAAAATGATTGGCTAAAATTCTTGCCTGTATGTACTCTTCTGTGTTTCTGATTTTAAATATATCTTTCTTTTTCTACAATGAATTTGGCCCTACTCCGTGGGGCATTGCTGTGTTAGTTATTCATCCATGCCATAGAATAACTAACACAGCAATGCCCCACGGAGTAGGGCCAAATTCATTGTAGAAAAAGAAAAAAATATTTAAAATCAGAAACACATAAGAGTAAATACAGGCAAGAATTTTAGCCAATCATTTTTCAACAGGGTCAGGGGTGGTCCTGATCCCAGATCAATGATGATGATGATGATGAATGACACTGAATGTGGATGATGATGATGATGTGGATGATGCATGTATTATGATACTGGTTAATACATGATAGAGATGATTTAAGGAATGCAGGAAAAATAAGTTGTAAGTTGTTGTGTGTTTTTTTTTCGATTGGTCATGGATGACTGGTAAATCATCGTTCTCATCAGTTCTCATTGTGAACATTTGATGTTCAACGGGGGGGAGGGGGGGGGGGAATGTTCCAGCAAAACAGGTATGAAAATCTGGTACTGATAGATGTTTAATTCACAACTCAAAATAATGGTAATTAGTTGTGTTTTTATCAATTATTCATGAATGACCGGTTGAATATTACATAAGCCGTGATTATTACATAAGCAGTTGTTACAGTCGTTTAACTGTTTTGTGTTATTACATAAGCAGTCAATTTCTTATTACGCAAGCGGTTGTATTACATAAGCTGTAGTTATTACATAAGCAGTTGTTACACACGCTTGACTGCTTTCCAGTGCTTCGGAGGGCATTGTAAGCCGTCGGGCCAGTCGGCCAAGAGCCTCAGTAGCTCGTGTTTCTGTAATTGTAATTGATATACCGACTTAAAATAAAGATTACATTTACATTTACATTTCTAAGTTCTTAAATCAGGGTACGTGTGCGTTATGGAATGTTCAATTGATATTGTGCATTTACGTTGGCATACCTATCAACATTCAACACTCCAAAATCAGGAGATTTCAGGCGGTTTATTATTGCGGCTTGTTGTGCTTTCGTTTTGTTTAGTTCCAATTCTGGCCACTTGTACTTGTGCTTAAGGAGTGCGCCTTTATAATTGACTAGAAAAGTACCCGTCCTGCGGACGGAAACCATGGCATTTCTTATAATGGCAAACATATCATAGCAGGTGTATATCCATCTATCTATCCATATGTGTCTACATATCTATCCAATCTCTCTCTCTCTCTCTCTCTCTCTCTCTCTCTCTCTCTCTCTCTCTCTCTCTCTCTCTGGTTAGGTCACACCTGAAATAAGTAGCCTTAGTCATTTATACAGTATGCACTACGCTTCCCGACCTATGGAGTGTGAATGCGTTTCTACAACCAGAAAAACTCTCCTACTCAGACTACCCAGAAAAGCCTAACTATAATGGCATGTTGGGCTTTGAGAGAGTGGTCAATTGAACAGGTCTTAAAATCAGCATAAAAAGCACATTTTTGTTTATTTTTTAAAAAATTGTTTACAGTAAAAATCATGTCGACACATTCGTCCATCCAACGACTCATTAAGAAGTAGGGCAACGGGCATGGCAACGGAAATTACTCGTTGCAAAGAATGGGGCCTACTGTCTTCTAATATATATATATATATATATATATATATATATATATATATATATATATATATATATATATATATATATATATATATATATATATATATATATATATTTATATATATATATATATATATATATATATATATATATATATATATATATATATATATATATATATATATATACATATGTATATATATGTACATATAAATATATATTTATATATATATATATATATATATATATATATATATATATATATATATATATATATATATATATATATATATATATATATATATATATACATATCTATGAATTTTACATTGAGCTGCTCTTTTATTTTCTTTAAACTGAAAAGGTACAGTAGTTGATACAAAATACGTAAAGTTTTTAATTCCATGCATACCCACTATATGTTGAGGCGATATCTCCTCATTATATCGCCATCTTTAATAGAATCCGAGTTATCAATCTATCCCCGAATATCCTTTTTTTGTATCTCCTGTTTTTATATCCATTCTCCTATGATTCTCATCTTCTCTGTGTCTGTATGCCCTAGACGTCATTCGTATCCTGTCCTGGCTTTTGCCCACTTTAGCCTTATATTTTCGTTTACGTCGGAATTGACCCCATCGCAAATAAAACGGGAGGCTGTTTTAGTTTTATACTTAGGTTTCTAGACCTTATGTTCTGTGTGCGTCGTAGCAAGCAGAACATAAGCGCTTTATACTCAGGGGCCCTGCGCTACGCTGCGGCATAACGGCGTGATTTGTGGTTATGTAAGAGTCCCAAGCGCCACATTGTTCTCAGCTATTTTATAGTACCACGAGCGCTTTAACGGAGAACATTTACAAAAACGGGACAGGAAGAAACTACAAAAACTACATAAAAGACAATAAGTACTTGCTGGATATAAACATCTATCATGATTCAAATTTTGTCATCAACGTTTGATATCACTATGATGTAGTCCCGCGCATTCGTGATAGGTGTGTTATACATAAAGTTTATTTTGTAACCTGCTCTTAAAAATATTCTTAGTCAGTTGTTTAATGAGGTTCTTGAGCTTGATAGACCCAATCACTCGCCCCTTTTAAGTTCTTTAATCACTGATGGATATCATCATTCAAATTTCAATCAAAATAGTATATTGCAGTTGTTAGTTGATGTAGCAGGAGGTAAGTGGTATCATTGGACAGTAGCAATTATTGTCGCGGGTAATTAATATCATAGCGATAATGCAATCACTAGTACAGTATAGTTTATTGACTGTATCTTGAAAGGTACAACAATATACATCTACGACCGAACAAAATTAATAAATAAACAAAAGAGCACAAAAGTGTAGCGCTGGAAAAAGGGTAATAAACGGATATTGATAGAACGTAGAAAAGCAAATAGAAAAAGGATGATCTCGGTCACACGGCTAAGGACATCATCAATATCGCGAAATAGGTCATGGGGGTGACCTCCTTTTTAAGGTGTAAGAGACAACAATCTCGTCAAAAGAAGGGCATAGACGTTCTAAAGTGATAAATGATTAACCACTTTTAACGATTTTAATGATATTGGTAAGTTTAAATGAGTATATCCCAGGACCAGGACCCGATTGCTACACCAGCTTGCTGTTTTGTAAGATGTATTTTTGAAAAAAAATATTTACAAACCACCAATTATCTTTTTATCCTTATCCCTTATGCTGCTGGTGGCCAATTTGGCCGATTCAAAATGAAGCAGAAATCCTGAAAAATAACTAAAACCCTGGTATATGGGTACTCATCCGAGAGTACTCAACGAGAGCTATCCAATGAATACCAACATGGCTGGGTTCAGATGTTTTTCAAACATCTTTGCGTAGCTTTAACATTGAAAGGGTTAATTCCATTTCCTATGGCCGTCGACACCTGCCCTATTCACCATTGGCAGTTGTTTTCCCCAATACATTTGACTGATTGTACTGACTACACTCATCTCTTATATCAAACACTGAAATAGTATTATTTTAGACAAGAACATTTATTTAAAATATGTGTCATTGAAGATGACTTTTCTAGTTGTATATCACCTGTATTGCAATAAGTATGTGGATTTCGTCAAATATAAGCCAAAATGGCTCTTGGATGATAGGTAATAGCCAATGCTGTGGACATACTACACTATTTTTTTCTCCATACAGTGATGAACACAGTAACCACACTTTGTCGAGAAAATTAGCCTAACAGGTTGATCACCTCCTTGTGTAAAAGTGAAAATCAATATACTGCACTTCTGGAATTTGGATTTTCAATTACTAGTGTTCGTCACCTTTTCTGCCATATTGCGGCCAAATTGTTACTAGCTAGTGGTAAGTGATAGAGGAAACCGGAGTACCCGGCGAAACCCTACTAACTCTACGTCACTGGCAACTTTCCAACATGCCCAGGCCGAAATTCGAGTCCGAGCAGTAAAGAAAGGGCTTTCAGTCAGTGGACCACTCAGTTATCAAAGCAGCCCCCTGCAATGTGAACACCTGTGTATGTTTAGCATATTTTATTGGCAGTTAGGTGTTGAACTTATGCTAGGTTCACTGTGCAAAACTGAAGTAGTCAGCAACTCATTTAGGTCGGCGACGCAAAGTTACATCAGCAAATCGATCGAGTTTAATGGTCTCTCTTAACCCTTATGCTGCTGGTGGCCAATACAAAATGATGCAAGAAAACACTTTAAGATGGTCGATACCCTGGCAAATGGGTGCTCATCTGAGAGTACTTTGCGAGAGATATCCAATGAATACCATCATGACAGGGTTTAGATGTTTTTCAAAAATCTTTGCATCCTTGTGCTTCGGACGAACGTAGCCTTAGCAATAGAAGGTTTAAACAATTATGGCCTCGCCATTTGGTATGAAAAATGGCTCGTTCGTCTGCGTTCGGGCGCGTTCGTTTGCGTTCGTTTGCGTTCGGTTGCGTTCGCCTGCGTTCGCCTTTTAGTGACACCCGCCCCATCCCTATTTCTCTCTCAGCCCCCTCTCTCTCTCAGCCCCCTCTCTCACTTTCACTGTGCCCTCCTCTTTCTCTCTCGCTGCCCTCTCTTCCCCCTCTCTATTTCTCTCTCTCTGCCGCCCCTCTCTCTTTCCCCCCCTCTCTCTCTCTCTTTCTCTCTCTCTCTGTCCACCCTTTCTTTCTCTCTCTCTGCCCCTCTTTCCTCTGCCCTTCTCTCTCTGCCCCTCTACCCCTCTCTCTCTCTCTCTCTCTCTCTCTCTCTCTCTTCTCTCTCTCTCTCTCTCTCTGCCCCTCTACCTCTCTCTCTCTCTCTCTCTCGTCTCTCTCTCTCTCTCTCTCTCTCTCTCTGCCTCTCTCTCTCTCTCTCTCTCTCTCTCTCTCATCTCTCTCTCTCTCACTCTCTATCTCTGCCCCTGTCTCTCTCTCTCTCTGCCCCTGTCTCTCTCTCTCTCTGCCCTGTCTCTCTTCCTCTCTCTCTCTTATTGGGTGCTGTGCTATTGGTGAACAGGCGTCCCAGAGAGCTGTAGTAAGCCGTAGTAGGCTCTCCTGAGACTGCCCGAACTACGTAACTTATTGTGTGTTGCGCGAGTGGTGATCGGACGTCCGCGAGAGCTATACAGGTTTAAAAATCATCATCAAAATCATCTTTTTGATTAATATTTTGAGATTTTTTTACGTTAAGAACCATCTAGATACACTCGTCCACCAAACTGCCAACTCAGAATTAGGCAAACAGGCGCGGCAAAGGAGATCATGCGTTGCAAAGGATTGGGCCTCCCCTCTTATAATATAGACTAGAAAAGTACACGTCCTGCGGACGGAAACCCTGAAATGTCTTATAATGACAAACATATCAGAGCACCCAGATATCCCTGACACCACACATTTAGGGTCGCCTAACCTATGTATCAATAATAACGAAAAAAAACATATGATACCGGCTGTAATAAAGAATATAGGCCTGTGTGTGTTCATGATATCACTGGATATATCTAATTTAATCATTTCTACTCAAAACTATTTTCAAAGTGAAAGTATTGCATAACGTATGTCATTTGTACATCTATCTGTCTGTCCCCCCTCCCCCTCACGCTGTCTCTCTCCCCCTCTCTCTCTCATTGTATCTCTTTCCTTTCCACCTCTCTCTCTCTCTCTCGTGCTGTATCTCTCTCTGTATCTCTCTCTCCCTCCCCCTCTCTCTCATTGTATCTCTCTCTCTGTATCTCTCTCTCTCTCTCTCTCTCTCTCGCTCGCTCGTATCTCTCTCTCGTTGTATGTCTCTCTCTCGTTGTATAACTCTCTGTATCTCTCTCCCCTCTCTCTCTCGTTCATTGTAACTCTCTTCCCCCCACACTCTCTCCCAGTGTATCTCTCTTCCTCCCCCCCTCTCTCTCTCTCTCTCTCTCTCTCTCTCTCTCTCTCTCTCTCTCTCTCTCTCTCTCTCGTCAAACCTGATATACCATCAACAAATAAGATCAAGGTTTACGATACCGGCTGTAATAAAGAATATAGGCCTGTGTATGTTCATGATATCACTGATATATCTTATTATAATCATTTCTACTCAAAACTATTTTCAAAGTGAAAGTATTGCATAACGTATGTCATTTGTACATCTATCTGTCTGTCTGTCTGTCCGACTGTCCCCCTCCCCCTCTCGCTGTCTCTCTCCCCCTCATTGTATCTCTCTCCCTTCCCCCTCTTTCTCTCTCTCGTGCTGTATCTCTCTCTGTATCTCTCTCTCTCCCTCCCCCTCTCTTTCATTGTATCTCTCTCTCTCTATCTCTCCCCCCTCTCTCTCTCTCGTTGTATCTCTCTCTCTCTCTCTCTCTCTCTCTCTCTCTCTCTCTCTCTCTCTCTCTCTCTCTGTCTCTCTCTCTCTCTCTCGTATCTCTCTCTCGTTGTATGTCTCTCTCTCGTGGTATAACTCTCTGTATCTCTCTCCCCTCTCTCTCTCTCGTTCATTGTAACTCTCTCTCTCTCTCTCTCTCTCTCTCTCTCTCTCTCTCTCTCTCTCTCTCTCGTTGTATCTCTCTTCCCCCCACTCTCTCTCCCGGTGTATCCCTCTTCCTCCCCCCACTCTCTCTCTCTCTCTCTCTCTCTCTCTCTCTCTCTCTCTCTCTCTCTCGTCACACCTGATATACCATCAACAAATAAGATCAAGGTTTATAATACCGGCTGTAATAAAGAATATTGGCCTGTGTATGTTCATGATATCACTGATATATCTAATTATAATCATTTCTACTCAAAACTATTTTCAAAGTGAAAGTATTGCATAACGTATGTCATTTGTACATCTACCTGTCTGTCTGTCCGACTGTCCCCCTCCCCCCTCTCGCTGTCTCTCTCCCCCCTCTCTCTCTCTCATTGTATCTCTCCCTTCCCCCTCTCTCTATCTCTCGTGCTGTATCTCTCTCTCCCTCCCCCTCTCTCTCGTTCTCGTTCTCTCTCTCTCTCTCTCTCTCTCTCTCTCTCTCTCTCTCTCTCTCTCTCTCTCGTCACACCTGAAATAAGTAACTATCTTAGCACATACGTTCCTTAGTCCTTCGACAGCATGTGCGCGCCCTGAGTGCTTGCTATTTTGATTCTCAAAACCCCATTGCAAATAAAACCGCAGGCTTGGACATGCACCACCTGCTGTTTTTGTTTTATACTTATGTTTCTAGACCTCATGTTCTGCTTGCGTCGTCGCAAGTAGAACATAATGGCTTTATACTGTGGGACCCTGCACTGCACTGCGGCACATCAATGGCTATTGTGGTAGGGCCACATTGTTCTCAGCTATTTTGGGGTGGCTTGCCCCTAACCTACATTTCAACCTGATCAACCTCACTTCAACCTCACCGGACCCCCCGGAGAGATGTACCGTTCTAAAAATCATCATCAAAAGCACCTTTTTGTTAAACTTTTTGAAATTTGTTTACGTTAAGAACCATCTAGGTACACTCGTCCACCAAGCTGCCAACTCAGAATTAGGCAAACAGGCGCGGCAACCGAAATCATGCGTTGCAAAGGATTGGGCCTCCTCTCTTATAATATAGATAACCATTTACACGTATGTTAATGGGATAACTTTAATTTTGTGTAGTAGATCACATTATTGCAGAGTTATCAAGAACAAACAGGTAGCTTTGTAACTGAAAATATCATCATCATCAATTCTCGCAGTCCAATATTTGGGCTTCTTTCGCGCCGTTTTGTTCAGTTCCAATCCTGGCCACCGGTGAGGTGCGGTGAGAATATAGGTTTGGAGTGGGCAATCATATTTCACAGGAGTTGGCAAATTGATAACCATACAAATATGATTATGAAATAACGTACTTTAATATCAAGTAGCAGATCACACTTTATAGTCCATGACCCAGAGGGTTGCTCATACCATATTGGGGGGCAAATTCTGATTAATGTTTTTGAATTCCCCATATTCTCAGCTTCATGGTATTTCAGTAGCAAATATTTTCCAAATCAGACCTTTTCTTTCTTTTCCCAGGTGAACTTATATATTTACACGATCACTAAATTGCTTTTACTCACTACCCATTTTCCTCATATTTCATGACTGTTACATTTTTAACCATTCCCTCTGAGACATGGATCCGTGCGCCGGCCTCTATTTTGGCGCACGGATCCATTCCTCTTCCATACTTGCCTAACCTTTGCGCTGTGTTGCGCCCAGCGCCACTAGCTTCATACAGCTTTCCACTACATTCATCTCCATTCCTATCGCCTTGTATCGGACTTTCTCTGGACCCACCCCGGCATCCGACGTGCAGTAGGGTAGCACGTCGTCCGTAGGAAATTATTAGGTTCAGCATTCTGCCACTCGCCAAGTTGGCAATATTCTAGGTGTATAGGGAAGAGTGTCAGAACTAAATTCGTCGTTATAACGGTTTATGGCAGCGAGTTTATTGATGAAACTGAGCGGCCAAACAAAAAAAGTCATGCGTGCGATTAAAAGATTGTCTAAAGCTTTTATATGGGAAAATTTTTGGCATATTTTCGAGCCCGTGTACTTTTAGCTAAGTTATCCCTTAGGGCACAAGTACGTGTCTTGGCAAGATCGTCATGAACGGAGTGGCTTGCGCCTTACACATAAGCAGCATTGAATGAATGAATGAATGATTACTTAAAGACACATCGGCACACATAGGCCATTTAGTGCCATAACATATGTGTAAAATAATGATCCTTTGTCATTGTGGAAAACCTATTGAAAGCAACATGAACACAACCAAACGAGACATTCTTCATCCATCTTAGTGGTTGTGGAAATTATACTGTTGAAACTAATTCACATGTGCTGCACCTTTCCATCGTAACCTATTTTCACAGGAGAGTGCGGAAAATCAACATAACTTTCATTCCAATGAAGACATAATGGGTCTTTGCTTTTGTCCTTTTCACTATGGTGTAAACCGGCTGCTTTACGACTGATAACAAATCCCTCCTTGTTCGGTAGATTAGGAAAAATTGTGTACTGTCCTTTTTTCCAGCTCCAGTATATATGCCATATGGACCAAAAACTATCAAGTCGGTTTTTCTTTTTGAATTGTTTGTACCAATAACTTGGATGAATATTGGGCACCAAAGGCTCAAAGCTTTTGTTCTCTGCGACAGTTTCATGATGGAATTTTCTCATCTCTATCCATGCCTTAGGCCTGGGCGAAAATCCCCACGTTCCCAATATCTGGTACATGTAGGTGTTATATTCTTTTGGGACAGACAATCCGGCAGATCCAGAGGTGGCAATCAGTTTTTGGCGGGAGAGGGTATAGCCTGCCACATCCTCCCTATGGTCATACTTCTGGTGGGCAGCCTGTAACACAAAAGTAAAGCAACTTAGAAAAAATGCAGAGTTCACTAAAGCATGTTACAATATTCCCATTGTATATTGAAACATGCATAGTTTATGATATTCAACTATGATGTTACCTATCAGTTTTGATACCATTAACTTTTATAACTTCAGATGAAGATCATTTAATCAGCAGTCGATTTTATGTGGCCAATCTTTAGGCCAAATGCAACTCGTAAAATATCCCTTTCCTATGTCTTCAATTGTACAGTATCCTCTGCATTAGTGATAAATTTAAGAAAAAAATATTCAGTTACGATAAGGTTAGTAATTATTGTTCCCTTATTCAATGCTTACTTTTAACCATCTCCAGAAGTGGGGTCCAACTGTCAAATCATCTTCAAGAATGACAGCAATTTCATTACTGTCCTTTGTCACCTGCCATGAGTCCAGCCATTGGCCTATAATTCCAACATGGCTGCTTTGGTTGTGAATCGTAACATCGCCAAAGGTAAAATTGAAATCTCGTGCCACTTGGTAGGTGTCGCCATCAATTTCTCCAGTCTTTTTTGAGCGGTCAATCCAAATGTTTAAGGCAACTTGGTCACCTAAGTAATCTACCTCGTTGAGGGAGTGAAGGCATAGCTTTAGTGAATTGGCACGATCGTAGACGATCACTATCACTCTCAGATCCACTTGTTCAGAAGGAATTTGTCCATTTGCGAAATATTTATGGAAGGTTCTCAGCTGCTTGTCATGTGGTCTTGGCATCATATATAGAAATCCAAAAGTGGCTGCGAAAATAAGGATGAGGACTACTTTTCGGAGAGAAGTCCTCATGTTGCACCTTGGCTTGTGTGGCTGACTGAAACACCCACTTCTGTGAATATGGTCTCCTGTAACGGGAAACACATGACGTATCATGATCAATACTATCATATTTTTCAGTTTTAACACAGTTGAATATAAATATGTGTTGTTACATCTTACATAACAATGATAAGGCAACCATCTGGGACCAGGACCGAGGAGGTCAAGTAGAAATCAAGTAGAGGGTCTGGCTACTTCTGCAATGAAGCTGCACAGTGACAATTTTTACTGGCGTTTTAGGCAGTATTCCACATGGCATGATAGCAGCCATTAAAAGTATGCGTAGGACACCTAACGTGAGTAATTGTAAACTCCCTCAAGGTTTTGGCTCATACAAATGATACATGTTAACTTTATTCTATACTATCTCAAGAGTGGAAATAAAGTGAGTTTACTTTGTGTTTTTTTCTTTTTAAAGTATCAGATGAATTATTATGAAGAAAATGATCATAATTCTGATCTTCAAATAATTGTTTTTCTTTTTAATCATTTTATTCTATTGTTTGGTTTGCTCTAAGGAATTAAATGTATGGAAAATCAACCACAGGCATGTGGATCAACACACAGCCACATGCTTTTTTTTGCATATAGATAGATAGATAGATAACCTTTATTTCAAGTCAGTAATAACTTTACACAGCAATAACTTGTTGCAAGGGCTCTTGGCCAGCTACAAACTAACAATTTAAGATATAACATACATGATGTAGCAGAAATATAAATGATAGAAAGAGGTGAAGTAAGCACATATTAATTGACAATTAGTAATATTGTCAGTCTTTCAGAACATATATACCTTTACTTTCAATACCTGACTTTCTTTTCATTTTTGTCACTCAGACCCCCAACCCCTTCATGAGAGACCACCTCTTTTAATGACCACTTTCGACATTTCCCTTGAGCGGTCGCTTAAAAGAGGTTTGTATATATATGTATATAAATATATATATATATATATATATATATATATATATATATATATATATATATATATATATATATATATATATATATATATATATATGTATATATATATATTTTCATACATATATATATATATATATATATATATATATATATATATATATATATATATATATATATATATATATATATATATATATATATATATATATATATATATATATATATATATATATATTTCCATCTAAATCGATAATCCTCCTATATTTGTACAAAAAAAGCATTTGTTGTGGGTGAAATGTGCCAGTTTGTGTGTTTGTTTTTTCTTTTGTGTGTGTTGTTAAGAAATAAAACAAACATGCGTTTTGCAGAAATTAAAAAAAAACTTCGAAGCGTCGAAAAGTACGCCAAAAAACATGCACTTGCAATCAGACAGATATAGTGAGCTTGGAATTAGAAGTTGTTTATCAGTGTTGGATCTACATGTCATACAGTGTGGACATTTAATTCCTGCACCAAATGCATGGCCAGCCCACGTATAATACATGACCGCACGCCCGATTGTCACCCCGTTTCCTGGGCCTGGATGCATGGATGACCTCATAACTGAACGCATTGATGTACTTGGTTTATTTTTTGACATGTTGTCCTTGGATGTTTGTACAACCAGGCACTGGCAGACGTCTGGTCGACTGGTGCAGGAACTGAATGTCTGCACTGTAGCTGTAGACCATGTAGGCGCAAATATAAAGGTATTCGGTTTATAGTCTTCTATCTGCCGATATACTGTAAATCACTTAAGTATAGCGGGAACAATGAGATAGCGATAATAGCTCTCTGACCATATGCGCTATTGTAAAATTCCCGCCATATTCAAGTGATTTACAGTATGCACACAACCTTCCTTCCTCCCCTAGTAGGCCTGTACACACGGAAACCATTTCGATCCCCCGGAGGATATTCCAGAGCAGCTAGCAGTATATAGCACACAAGCTCTAAGCACTGCCGTATTAATGCTAGGTACCCATTGTTCAGCAGTGTGGACTGAGGCAATATGGAATAAACTGTCTTGCCCAAGGACAGGCCGAAGTGCCCCGGCCGGGAGTTGAACCAGCGACCTACTGATTACTAGTCCGACACCTAACCAACTGAGGCAGCTACTTTGTCCCCACCTGCTGAAGATCTTATTCACCTATGCCTATGCTAGGACAAGACGTAGCGGCATATATTGGATATCTAAAGGTAATGTTAAACACGCGGAAATATTCAAACATTAATAGAATATCTCTAAAAAAAAAAGAAACAACAGGACATAAACTTCTCGCTGCGGCAAATGTATATCTCTGATTCAAATGTGCGTAGTTTTACTGGTTTATAAAGTGCCAATTCCTTAAGTTTAAAGTTCTCTCTGTATATCTAGTTAACAAAACAAAAGAGTGGCGCCCTTTTTTTTAGAATATGAGCAAGTGGACCCCTACGATACCTACATACATATATACATACATTATATGGTTAACTTTATCTATCTAAATGTGGAACCACTAGTTCGATTAGTTCAGTCATGTGGGGGGATGATCTATACAGGCAACCATCCTTAATCCGGACTGATGTGGACCCTAAATTTCTGTCCGGATTAGGCAAAATCCGGATTATGCGTATATGATCTACATATATAGGAAGGAACTGGGACCTTCCACTCTGTCCGGTTTAGACGAAAATCCGGGTTACACATGTCTGGATTAAGCAGAGTTGCCTGTAGTTTCTGTTGCTCTCTTGCCTCACCAGGGACAATTAAATGGGATCCCAGTAGTCCATACTAAACGACAACGATCAAACCAGTGATATTTTGAGGAATACTTTTATTCATCCACATCCAAATATAATCGTACAGTACATTTTGTCTACTTATTTCCAATTCTGTCAAAAGAAGTTTACACTTTACTTTATTTAATTTAGATACTTTGCGATTGTCTATATAGATTTTACCAACCAATCATCAATTATACACAATGACATGAATTTAGTCATGTATTAAAAAAATTGGCCTGTTATCGGACAGCAGCAGAGAATTTTACCCTCTACACACACACTATAGCACTAACCATACACTCCCTAACTCATTAACACTCTAGAAGTTTCTCTAGAAGGTACCGTCTGCTTCTCTCTTACTTTAGAAAATAACTTTTGAATGATGCGAAAGTACACAAAATAATTGAAGGAGTTGTTGTATGGCTTCTGATAAACATTTCTTCTTCAAATGTTTTCAATAAAATGCTTTTGTAAGTATAACATTTCCAAAATCGTCAGGCCTCTTTTGGCTGCTCTGAGTGTTAATGGGCTAAGGGCTGTTGTGTCCGCTGCTAGACCGGTTGTTCCTGTAGAGCAGGACACTGCAAAACTAAATGGTACACATCCTCAACCTCGGAAAGATCACATTACACTGGCACATTAGGAAAGATCTTGGTTATCCTTTCAATCTGAAATGGACTCTTTTTAAAAGGCTTCCATTACACACTAATTTCGAGAGAGTTTCCCACATACAGGCAACTCTGCTTAATCCGGACTGATGTGGACCCTGAATCTCTGTCCGGATTAGGCAAAATCCGGATTATGCGTATAGGAATTATATGTATAGGAAGGGATTGGGACCTTCCACTCTGTCCGGTTTAGACGAAAATCCGGATTACACATGTCCGAATTAAGCAGAGTAGCCTGTATTTTAAAAAGGCTTCCATGGTACACTAATTCCGAGAGAGTTTCACACATACTTTTAGAGGTAGGACACTTTTTTTTTTAATTTTGAAATTACACAATTGTGTAACACGATTTTTATTTAATTTTTTTGGTTTTCATAAACAGACATACATACATAAAACATATATAAGGTATTCACCTTTAACGAAGGCAAAGGAGTTAATCCTATTTGCTCACATATTTACGCGTAAAAAGACAAATATACAAAGATGTAATCAGCGTATGATATGTTTATATACTCCCCATTTCGTGTCAAACTGTACCATATTTTGTTTCAATTCATTTTCGTACTCACTGGCTAACATTTCATTTTTGATTATTCTTAATATATCTGGTATCTTGCATTTTTGACCTTCTGGTCTTCGTTGATATATAAGTAGCTTAGTGCTAATGATGAATATATTTATTTGAAATGAAATATTATTTTTCACCGGTATTCCAAAAATCTTTTCCTTGTTGGAAATTTTTATATGTCTATCTATATGCTCTCTCAACCATAATTCTGCTTGTCTCCATAGATTTGCTGTTTCAGGACATTCGATTAATGCATGAATTGTGGTGTCAATTTGGTTTTTACAATATAGGCATTCATTCGTGTTAAAAATCTTCATTTTGTGTAGCAATTGCCGTGTATTTAACCTATCATGCAATATTTTGAATTGTACATATCTGTTATATACACACTTAGGTAATTTTTGTGTAATCTTAAAAGCATTATGGATATCATCTTCAGAAATATCATCATTTAGCATTATTTCCCATTTTTCTCTTAAATTTGGTATAATATTAGTGGCTTTGGGTTGTATAATGGAGTATATAGGTTGGCATCCTTTACCGTTCATTTGTATGATCTTTAGTATATATGGTAAAATAGGTTGCACTTTGTTAATATTGAGATTTAAGCATAATTTCATTATTTTCGACTTGATATGTGCATAATCTAGAAAATTGCATTTAACCTCAAGAGTATCTTGTAAATATTCTATAGAGGTAGGACACTTGTCTGAGATAGCCCAAACTGTCTTTTCGGATAGTTCCCTCCTCAATAGGAGCAGTATACATGTTAATGCATTATCAATTGAGATTTTCCAATTACATATAATCGTCCGGGGAAAATCTGTTCACCACCCAAACTACTTTGATTCGTAGTTTTGTTTCGATATTTTGATCGGTATATACAACTAACTTACGTCACACGCATTCCCAAGATTCCTGGCCGCTATTTCTCGTCTATGTAAAATACAAAGACATAGTCATATTTTTGATAATATTGAAATTAGTAGTTAAAATCAGGACTGGAAGAATCTCAAGACAACATCATTTGTGTGATATATTAGCAAATAGTGTAAAGTTACCGTAAATAATGTGCAGTTACCGATCAAACAGCTGGAGCAAGTTCCTATGTCCAAAAAAGGTAGTGGACAGAGTCGCAAAAACATATTATAAATAGAACATTGAAAAATACCTTAAATAAATATTAGGATTGCAATTTCGATCCTCATCTCTTCTGACATATTTGACATATATGGGCTAAACCGGAGGTGGAAGAAATCCTTTTTGGCCAGGTGGTGGTAATCAAAGTACATGGCTGAAATCACCGCCTAACTCCAAGTCACTGGTAACTTTCCTATGAAAACTACCTAAATAAACGAATTAACCAAAAGACCAACAACGTCACTTTTGGGTTTGATGTGAAACTGTGGCAGGCTGTTGGTTTGTTGTAACTGTATTGTAGCATGATGAATGACGTAATGCGAGGACAATCAACGTCGCTAAAATAGGTAGCCCTACAGCCAGGGGCACGTACAAGGGTATATATAGCTTTTTGTCATCTTTCTCAGAAATGGATTTCGTGGTTAAGTTTAGGTCAGGAATGGTGTCATTTTCACAACTCTCTTGGTCGACCATCAGCACATTCTGAACAGTGCTGTTTAAGGTGGAATTCCAGCACCTGGATATTTTTGGTAATATCCTAAGTGTTGTGTTTTGTGTCCAGAGGAGTCCACAGCCACATGTTAGGGTAGTACCTAGTATGTACAGCTTTCCTAATGGTATGAAATTGGTAGGAAACCAACTTGATTGTATGATATGCAAACGATTATACCCCACTGAGAGATATCGCAGATTGACCAGTCGTAGGAGAGAATGGCTGAGGTGGGTTAAACCATTGTTGCTCAAATAGAGATAATGCAAAGACTCCAAACCATTAAACACCCCTTCTGTGATTCCTCCAAGGTTATTGTAACTCAAACTCAATACCTCCAGGTGAATAAGACCTTTAAATGCATTTGGTTTGATGACAGATATTTGATTGAAGGACAATTGGAGTGAGATTAACTTGAATAGATTCCTGAAGCACTCTCTTGGTATTTTAGTCAAATTATTGTGTCTCAGATCAAGGTAGGAGATATCTAGATAATTTAAAAAGCCAAAACATATGACTTCAATTGACAAAGAATTATTAGACAGGTGCAAACTGTCGTATTTACCTGTACTCAATACAGAGGAGTTGATAAACTTAAGACCATTGTCTTGAAGGTACAAATTTACGTACATGTTCTTTGATCCTGGAGAGATGAGGGGTGAAACCAGATCATCTAGAGAGCACCGACTTAAATAGAGATACCTTATCTTTCTTAAGTGCAAAGTAGGCAATGTTTTTATGGGGTTTCCCCGTAAATGTAATGAATAGAGCGAGTTTATCTGACCAATGAACGAATTTGCTGAAATTACAGTTATCAAGTTGTTTCCCAAATGCAGTCGAAAGAGACTTGTAAGATTGTGTATGTCATAAGGACCTATTCTTCTGATTTTGTTGTTTTGCAAGTATAGGCTTTTTAGTCGCTTTAAAATAGATAAAGCCTCAGCAGGAATCACAGAGAGATGGTTTCCATTCATATCCAGTGTTTCTAGACTGTCCTTTGACTCTATGAACGATTCTGGGTCAATGTCTTCCATTAGAATGCCTTCCAGGCTAAGGTGTTGTAACTGAAATACAAGAGAACATTTTAAATTGAGGAAATAGCAAAAAGCCAAACATTAGACACACCTGAGCCACAGCCATCGGGAAAAAACAGGGCTTCTAATAACAGGGGTGTGTAGAGGGGAGGGGGATGTGGAAACATTTTACAGAGATCTCTCATATGCACGGGGAGATATTTCTGGCCCTGAGAATCAAAAACAATATTCTGGCATTGAGAGGTAAGAATAAAACATTCTTGCCATGAAAACTGTGATTTCTGGTTCGGCCAGAGGAGATAATTTTTTTTGCCATAAACTTTTGTTTTTTCTTTTCTTTTCCCATTCTTAGAGTATGTACTAACGATACAATAGTATATCATATACAATATAGTTTTTTGTTGCAATGTCAACCTGTATATATTTGAAGAGAAGGTATTCTAATAATATTAATATTCAATTTGTTAATTCACCACTGTAGTCCAGGCAATCTGGCACATTTTCTGGCAAAACGAATGAAGTATGTATCACACTGAATGTTTAATTTGTCATATAAAAATGCTCACCTAATGGTTTTCACTTGCTCTTTAGTGGTAAGACATAAACTTAGCTTTTAAGTCTTTTGTGTGAGGAGGGGGTGGATGGGTTACGGGGGGGGGGGGGGGGATTCGGGCAGTGTTCTCATACCCCCTATCAATCATTTTCCCCTTCGGAATATGAATGATAGTGAAGGAAGCGCCTTAAATCTGGAATGTGTCACAGTTGGAAGTTTGTTTACTAAAACTAACATATTTACTCCCTTTAGCCAGTTGGTGGTAGTACTATACACGTAGTGTTTAATGACTTCCAAATTAAACAAGAAATAGCACCATAAGAACTTTGTAAAGTGTCATCGTAAGACTGAATTTTCACTACCAATGGGAATAGAAGTGGGAAAAGAATGCACGACAGCGTGCGAATCCTGCAAGGGTATCTGTGAGAACAGGGTGTAAGTGATCGAGAGTGATGGCTTGACAAATGATTGCGATGAAGCTGATCTGTAGGGTTTGTGATGCAGTGAGGGCTGGGACAGGCTCCTAGCCGGGATTCTGAAACTCATGTCCAAATTTGACAATCCCAAAACTTGTAATTGTCCTATTTTTGTAATTGCATTACAAGTCAATAAACATACATATAACGGTGATCACAAAATAATCAGATACTAATCTTTAATATGCATTAAAAATGAATCCAACTACATTCAGAGTTCCTCTAGAAAGTATTATATGCTCCTCTTATATGTATGAAAATAACTCGGGAAGAAAGCAAAAGTTCACAAAATATCTTCTTGAAGACGAAGATAACAAAACACCTGCATTTCTGTGTACGATACTTATCTCTAAAAGATAATGAGGTTTACCTTTCTGTTTGAGTTTTTCTTTGTTTATATTTTTGTTTCTTTTTCTGTATTTATGATAACATGTTGTATTGAGACGATTTTGTAAAATCCTATATTACAGTAAATACACATCAATCAATCAATCAGGGGTTACATGCAGCTTCTGATTAAGCTTTCGTGAGGTGAGTTAAGATAGTGGTATCATACGCATATTGGGAAATGTTATCTTTTAATAAGTTAGGGGTATAAAGGATCAACCTGTCAACATCCCCTCTTCACATTAATGGTATCTGACAGATTTTCCTTTTGGGGATTTTACGAGTAGAACCTAATTGTAATGATTTGATCCATGTTATTATGTAAAGGCCAAAGTCAAATATTTCTAGAGTTTCGATATGAATTTCCAAGAAATCAAGCCAAATGCCTTTTCAAAATCGATTGAAATAATGAATCCTTTAGACTTTTTCTATTGCATTCGTCTTTGATATTACGAGTCAAACTAGTATTTTCCTATTATAAATTTTCTGTCACTGAAGCTTTTCTGGTCTGAATGTACTAGTTTTGAAACAGGGACATAATGCTCTGAGCAATGGTTCTACAGTAAAATCTGTAAATTGAATTTAGTAATGTAATGGGCCGCGAAATCTATCCTCCCCCCCCTCTTTTGGAATACGGGTAATGATGCCGCTTGACAGTGTTGAATAATTTACATCTTGTTCTCTAAAGATTGTCAACTTTTTATAAGAAAGTTTTTAACTGAAGGCCAAAATATTTTATATAACTCATTTGTGAAGCAATCAGGACATGGAATTTTTTCTACACTTTACTATTATACCACCTAACTCATCTAAAGGTGTATCTCTTTAAATATTTTTATTGGGTTGTGTATGTTTGTATTGTCCTTTTTATTTCACCCATGTGTTTTGAAATGAATTTTCAATCTCTAAATTGAGAAAACATTTTTAGGGTTTTATTCCGATGAAACTATTTTGCCATCTAACTCTTATTAAGGCTCCCTTTAGTTTATGGTCTCTTATTTCTTCTAGCTCTTTATGTTTTCCTTAATGTTTCGTTATAAAAGTGTTGAGGAATGGTTTCTTCAAAACGGATTATGTCTTTCTTCAATTGATTTTCTTCTTTAGTTTGTACCCTTTTTTATCTGCCACATATGCCACATAAAGATTCCTCTTGGTTGTGTATATAAGACTCTCCATAATAGATCAATATCCATCATAACATCTATCAGGTGTTCCCTATATTTTTCTGAGATGATCAGGGTGGTACGGGGTGCTGGGGTATGTAGAGCTAATTACTTCCAACACCTTTTATCAATTTTGGTTTTAAAATATTTTTCGACTAGGAAAGAATTATAAATCTTCAAATGCCTTTTGTTTTAGAGTTAAAAATGGATTTTGATTATCCAGAGTCTGAAAATTAAGACTGATACAAGTAAAATCCGTACTTTTGGACCATAAGAGATTTATGATACATTTGCTGGTTAATTTTCGCAGCATGACATATACAGTATGATTGTATGTTTACCGTATGTAACACCTATGTATGATTTTTAAATGATTTTCTGTCAAATTGTACACAAGAGAGTATCTAAAATCCGTTTCAACAGAGTGTTTATTTTCATTGGTATATCCATTAACTCAAGAAAAAAATAACTTAATGACGATAAGAGAAATATCTCATCTGTATTTATCTAAATAATATGACAAAATTAGGCATTTGGGATTCGATACTATTCACCAAATTTAAAACGCACACATGGTCTAACATCTTTGAACATACCTCTTTAAATCGAGCAGAATAATATATCAAATGGATCATCAAATCCAAAAAACCTACAAATTTCAATCAAATATTTCCCAAAACATTGCTTTGTTATCAAAATATCTCAAAATGTGTAATTTCGGTACTTCCTGGAAGATATGAATTTGCGGAGGAAATCATAGACAATACAATATGATAGAAAATTTCTCATATTCATGGCAGAAGCAGCCTAAATGATGTAAGTTATCTTTATCACCAAAGCATATTCAGAATAGAAATTTGAAATGGTATTCAGAAGGAAATAATTTGTGAGAGTAGCTTCCCCCAATTTATTCATGCCTATAGCGGCTAGATATGGCCTGACACTTGTGGTATTATACTTCAAACAAAAGCATTATCAGGAAAATATTTGAAGTAGAAATGTATTATCGAAAACTCTGGTTAAAATGTTTTGTTAATGTTTTGTTGAGTCATGATCCATTGCCTTTTATTGTCAGAAGTATTTTCAGTGCAGACGACAAAGTTTAGACGAATTCGAAGTCTCAAACATGAATTGGTCAATAACACGTGGTACAGCATACTTCACCAATCCAGACACACAGCTAGGAAACAGATATGTCGACATTTCTAGGATAAGGATATGCTACAACACCTTACAAGGAACAAGTAGGGAGCTTACCCGAAAATCTTTGAATGCGTGGGCCGGAAGTTGGGACCAAATCGTCGTAGCGGAACCGTTCTTGAGTGCTCTTCCTTGAATGAACAGTTTGCTTGCTTGAGTTAATCTTTCTTGCTCTTCTATATGAGTGAGCGACGGGAGGTGGGTGATGTTCCCAAGACTGTAACACTCTATCCGTAGTATCATCCCACCACTGGTCTTGAAGCAACGGCACTTGGAATAACTGGGAGGGCATGGTGCTGCCCGGCACATGTGAAGAATCAGCACGAGAGAGATAATTATGTAAGGAATGGAGTGAATCATTTTCTTATGAGTTATTAGGTAACTAGTTTATATTTTCTACTTCCTTCTTCCTGGTTCCCTAATGTCCTCCACGACTAATAAACAGCTATTGATAGTTTAGCCCGAATGTGGCAAGTAACGTGATGATGAATAAACTGTCTTGTTCCAATCTTAAGAAAACTGGACTCTTATCTCTGCTTAAAGCTGATCAGGAAGCTAGCACGTTTCCATATCCATTTCCTTGGGTCTGACGGTTTCCACCACCCCCTTGTATTACTATTGGTGATTCACTGTGTCAGGAAATATGGAAGTAAACGAAATCTAATTCTCTCTCGATGGCCATTGATAAGGATGGAAGTGCCTGTGTGAAGGCCTACTGCAGCAATGATTCCCCACTGCTATCTGCCTGATGTCAAGAGCTATCAGTGGTTTGGCTGCAATTATCGAAATCACGCACGCATTATCATAATATTGCACCACAGGTAGGTGTGGCAGTTATTCTACCTGTGGTATGACATCCTGAAAGACCGTCATGTTAAACCATCCTTAGTGGATTTCCCCATTTGATACGTGTTGGTTAGTTTTAGAAAATGAGAATCAGCAAATGGAACCAGAACAATAACCTGCTGTATTACCTTAATTTGTTATTAAGGTCACGTATTGTTCAAATACAATTTTTTCTCCATTTTTTTATTATTAGAATATGATCTTATAAGATGTCCTATAAATAGCAAATATTTGATAGGCCCATCGAGACGGATATAAACTGCCATTGTATTATCTTAATTAAAAGGTAATGTATTCTAACCTATACCGTTACTGCATACATATATATATATATATATATATATATATATATATATATATATATATATATATATATATATATATATATATATATATATATATATATATATATATAAATATATATATATATATATGTAATATGTATATATATATATGTTTATATATATATATATATATGTATGTATATATATATATATATATATATATATATATATATATATATATATATATATATATATATATATATATATATATATATATGTTGTATATATATATGTTTATATATATATATATATATATATATATATATATATATATATATATATATATATATATATATATATATATATATATATATATGCAACATATATATATATATATATATATATATATATATATATATATATATATATATATATATATATATATATATATATATATATATATATATATATATATATATATATATATATATATATATATATACAGTCAAACCTCTATTAAGCGACCGCTCAAGGGAAATGTCAAAAGTGGTCTTTTAAAATGGTGGAAGGGGTTGAGGGTCTGAGCAAGGTTATGAAAAAACAAAGAATTTCCAACAATGACCTGGAATTATTGAGGTTGTTATGTTTAGCTGCGTTTGTTGAAATTTCTTCATTGAAATTTTAATTATAAACTATTCAGAAAAATAAAAGTTGAACTATATCATTAATTGAGGACACACAGAAATGATATACTTTCAAATTTTTACCGATTATTTAATTTCCTTATTGTGCCCTTTCCAATGTACAAGGCGTCTAGGCATTCAAGTGGCCGTTGCATAAAGGACTATTTACTTCTAGGGATAGGATTTCATGGTCGTTGGTCGCGTGGGCGCTTAATCAATGTAAAATATACAGGGAATAGTCTTGGGGGGAGTTTAAACGGTCGTTTAAGGCAAGTGGTCGTTTAAGAAAGTGGTCGTTGAGGGAAGTTTGACTGTATATGTGTGTGTGTATATATATATATATATATATATATATATATATATATATATATATATATATATATTATATATATATATATATATATAACATATATATATATATATATATGTATATATATATATATATATATATATATATATATATATATATAAATATATATATATATATATATATTTATATATTATATATATATGTATATATATATATATATATATATATATATATATATTTATTTATATATATATGTATATATATATAATATATATATATATATATATATATATATATATAATATATATATATATATATATATATATATATATATATATATATAAATATACATATATATATATATATATTTATATATATATATATATATATATATATATATATATATATATATATATATATATATATATATATATATATATATATATATATATATATATATATATATATATTTATATATATATATATATATGTATATATATATTTATATATATATATGTTATATATATATATATATATATATATATATATATATATATATATATATATATATATATATATATATATATATATATATATATATATATATATATACAAACTGGTAGGGTGAAAATCAAATTTTGGAATTTTGGTTGGTTGAGTACTAAGTGAAATATTCTGGGTGATGGCCTTCCAGGTTTTCAGACCTTGTATATCATCAAGGAGATTAGGAGCAAAATAGTATTGCATTACATCTTTTTCATTAGTGTTTCCATTATAAGGTCCCTTCCCTTTTCAATGCAATATATGATGGATGTTGAAAAAAAATGAGTTTGGATAATCGTTTTTCCAATCATTTCTTCCATATTGTGGCTGTTGTGACTCGTGCACCAGGTGAAGGCCCTTCACATACCACTGGCAACGTATGTATCTATATTTATTTTAAACCACAAGTACCGGTTGGGTTACAAACCCGGACAGTGGGTAGCGATGGGCAGCAGTATTGTATTGTATGTTTATTGACTGTACGGTACTGTACAAAATCATATCAAATACAAATTATAGAAAATAGTAACAAGTAAAGACATGTAATTATTACAAAAAGTATAAGAAAGCAATGAGAGGCTATCACTAACATAGTGAACGAACATACTTCTTGTCAGCGATAGAACGAGATATGTACAAGGTGTGGTAGCCATATAAAAAGTAGATATACAACACCCATTGTTGTAGATACCGGTATACCGGGTTGAAGGATCCGGTGTAACATGAAAAGTGTGCCCTCCACTGATGCGACCCGGGTATACTAGCCGGTGTGACAAGAAAGTGAGCCAGGGGGCTTACTACTACGGACGTGGAGGACCTTGGCGCAAGATGATCGAGCAGCAGCCAGATTATTAAACGAGGTGCATACTAATTATATGACTGTACATTCTTGATATATAATGACTCGAAACTAACCAGATTTTAATCATTGACTGAAATGGGACGCCATGGGCTGGCATGTAAAAACTCTATTACCGGTAAACAATTTACTCTTTGTAATGGGCGCACAAACCTTGTACAGCCCCAGTGCTATTTCCTAAACCACTCTTTGTTAAATCAGGTAATGACGTGCTAGATGCAATCGTGTATTATACCACGTATGTCTTCCAGCATTGTATTATTTGGCTACGAGTCATTTTATAATGATGGAAGACAGCCAGCTTTGGTATGATGGATTTCCTGTCCCTTGTCGCTTAATTATCATGTGGTTATCATGCTAATTATCATGTGGTTATCAGTTGGAGACGCAGGGCTCAGCTGTACATTGTTTATGGCAGCAAAAGTTTCTTGCAACCTCAAGCGTAGACTAGGTTCCTAGTCTACGTTTGGTAAGGGGGGGGAGGTCAGTAGACTCTCCCTCCTATCAAGGTAACATGGTTAAAGATGATTCACACTGTGTTGATGAGCTTCATGTTGATTTAGCGGTACAGTCTGATCAGCTGGAATGTGATGACATGGACAATGAGAATGTTGAATTGTTTGACTTATTTGTGCAGACTGATGGATTGTCGGATGGCTTACCTGTGACTGTTGATGGACCTGGTGATAGCTTGGAGCATGTGGACCTGTGCAGTGAGGAAGGGGTAGTGTTGACACAACTTGACTCTGTTAGTTTAGGACTTGGTGATGAACAGTGTGAGAATCTGGATGGGCCTATTGACAATACTATTATTGCATGTAGCAAATTTACTGATGACTTAAAAACTTATGAACATACAGTGTTTAATGCAAATATGTTGGAAATTTACCATAGAGTGTTTAGTACCGGAACTTACAATTATCAATGTGCTAAAATTCCCATTCCAAGTGGCTTGAATGTGGATGCATGGGAGCATTATCTAGTTGACTATGGGGATAGAGAGATAGTGGATTTTCTGCGCTTTGGGTGGCCTAGTAGCTTTGATCATCATAGCCCCTATTTGTCTACTCTAAAGAACTATTCTTCAGGCTTGTCTTATCCTAAACATATAGAGCATTACATAGAGAAAGAGTTAAGCAAGCAGGCCTTGCTAGGTCCGTTCAGCTATCCTCCTATCATTCCATTACATGTATCTCCTATTCTTACCCGCCCTAAAAAGATAGTGAATGGAGACGCATTGTGGTTGACTTGTCTTGGCCCAGAGGGAAGTCTACTAATGACGGAATAGCTTCTGGAGAATACTTGGGGGATGTCATAGTTATTAACCTATCCGACTATAGACTATATGGCGGACCGAGTAAGAAATTTGGGAAGAGGATGTTTTATGTATAAGTTGGACCTTTCCAGGGGATATAGACTATTACGGTTGGATCCCTTGGATTGGCCACTTATGTGTATCCAACATGACGGACAATTTTATTTAGACTTGTGTCCTCCATTCGGCCTTAGGACAGCTGCCATGATGATGGAGCGCACCACCATTGCAGTGTGTTATATACATGGTCTTCACGGTTTTACATCAAAGCCATATATTGATGATCTCGGGGGAGCCGAAACATTATGTGTAGAGGCATCAAAAGCTTTAGCTACTTTGCAGGCTATTTCAAAGTTATTGGGTTTGGAAGAAGCTCCTGGAAAGACTTGTGAGCCCTCTACTTCTATGATATGGCTGGATATTTTGATAGATTCAGTGAGAATGGTTATGTCAATACCTGAGTTGAAGCTTTCTGAGATATCTGAATACTGTAAAACCCATTATTATCGCGCTCCTTTTAATTTCACGCATTTCACGCCAGGTGATGATAACGCGTATATTACTGGCGCTGATATACGTTCAAAAGAGCATAACAATGCCCCATCTAGTGGTGGTACAGTTGATGCGTGTAATTAAATGGCCGCGATCGCATTAACACGGCAATTGCGTGAATAAAAAGGGGCGTGGTTATAAAGGGTTTTACAGTATGTTAAGACCTGGGAAACACGTAAGATCGCAAGTATAAAAGATGTTCAGTCTTTGATGGGTTATCTAAATTTTGTGGGGGGTGTTTCACCACCCATTCAGGTTTTTTCAAATCGAATCCTCAACTTTTTGAGGGAGATGCCTAAAGATGGCGAAGTTCAGATAACTCAGGAGCTCAAAGAGGATGGGTCATTCCTGGCGAGGCTCATGCCGAGGTTCAACGGTGTCACTGTACTCGACAGGATGCTTGTACCATGCTCTGATCAATTAGAGGTGGACGCTTGTCTGAGTGGCTGTGGTGGAGTTTGTTCAGGAGAATTCTACTCTAGGACTTTTCCTATTGCAGTTTTGAACACAGGACATCACATCTCACACTTGGAGATGTTAAACCTGGTGGTTGCTTGTTGATTGTGGTCACAAATTTGGTCTGGCAAGAAAATTCAGATCTACTGTGACAACATGCAGACTTGTATTGCACTGCAGAATGGCAGATCACATGACAGATTTATGCAGGCTTGCTTGCGAGCAGTATTCCTTTTGACTGCTGAACATTACATAGATTACTTGTATGTCATAGACCTGGGGTGCAGATGGCTTGTGCAGATGCACTATCCAGAGCACACAAAGAGGACAAGTATAAAAAGTTGTTGAGAGACAGTCGTTGGCTGGATGGCAAGAGTGAGGTCAGAGTTGACGACCTATATTTTGAGGTATAGAATCCTTGAATTATGCCGTTTGTCTGGAGTCAGACACAAAATGTATAAAATGATAGCATAATTTGGGCTTTACTACGTATGATATTTATATTGCGTCTGGGGTATATATCTGAATGTTTGCATGTTGACTTAGAGTTTGTTTCATGTTCATTTCAGATGCTGGAGGACAGCTGCAGACATTGATTACACGAGCACGACTTAGACGTTGGAGTTATGTCAGACCTGGCACTAGAAGAAATTTATACAGACAATTCAAGACTTTCCTGGCTTTTTGTTTATATTACAGGTAACAAACACTTCCCTGTACACATTGACCATTTATGCGCATATATTGAGTTCCTGATGTTGAATTTTAGATCTTTGTTTCTGGTGTATGCACGCTATACACTTGGATGGGTCTAGATACAACTATATTCAGGAGCCCTGAGTTAAAACAGATTTGGCGAGGTATTTCGTTAACCTGCAGGCATACCCCTTTTCCTAGTTATGCAATTGATGTTTCAGATTTACGTGCTATAGTTGCTGAGTGTGGAGTTTTAGGAGAAAATGCTGTCTGCTTCAAAGCCTTTGTAACACTACTTTATTTCACAATGGTAAGAGCTTCTAGTTTCTTGCCTTCTAAAAGTTCAGAATTTGACTCATTGCCACAACTGGTTTAGGAAGACATTCACTTTAATCCTTTTGGTTTAAGTTTATCCTTGAAATGGGCAAAGAACTTCCAGGCACTAACTTCTCCTTTTATATTGCCTATTCTCTACAATATTGATTTGGAAATTTGTCCAGTTTATTCGCTTAGATCTTTAGCCTACTCAGAGGCTTTCTAGACTTGTTTTTAAAGTTTTGACCTTGAGCAAGAGACTGGTTATATCGTGTAGTTGCTTTGACTCCACTTTCTTCAAAATTCATTACCCTGCATTCTTTTCGCAGAGGTTCTTGCTCTTCAGCTTTTAGGTCTGGAGCTGCTTTATCTGATCTTAAATATTTTGGAGGTTGGAAAAGCGATTCTGTTTTAGCATATTTGAGTGCTTCGCCTGCTCGATTGAGGGTAGCAGATCACTTGGCCACTCTTAATTAAATTCTTGCCCTTATATATAAATTTGCAGTTAAGTTTAACTTAATGGTGGTCTCTGAGTGTGTGGTGAGAGTATACTTTGACGTAGTTGAAGGTTGCGATATTTTGGTCATGTATGAGTATTTTGGGATATGATGTTGCACATTCCTGACTTGAGACAATGTTGCAATTAATTCATGGATTGGGGCACGCAGCGATTCTACAAGTTCTTGGTGGAAGAGTGTATTGATAGTAAATCTAGTTCTTGAGTTGATGTTTGCTTGTGTTTGAGTGTTTTATTACAATGCTAAACACGTGTCACCGATTGACAGTATCACAAGACCTTAATACATATGGATGTGTATTTCGAACACCAGAAACTTCACATTCAGTTAAAGGAAATAGTGGATTCAGAATTTCGAATGTAGACATTTTCTTTGCCATATTAAGACTACATTAGACGAAGGACCCGGGTAAAACCACCGCCTCACCGTATATCATTGGCAACATTCTCACTAGCTCTTTAAGTAGAATTCGAACCCGTGCAGCCGTTAGAGACAGCTATCATTCGGGTACCGGGGCGGTCCTTGTCCCCTCGTGACCTCACACTGATGCCTGTCAACCCACCTTTGATCGGCTCCACGATTACTTTTAATTTGTGGTTTATCACGGTTTGTAAATAAAGTTGAGTGTTATACTGTTTGATTTCGTAACAAGGCAACAGTTTATCGCGACTATGAATGTCAAGATGTGCCTTTTATGTGTTTGTTTCGTTCGCCGCACATACATACATACATACATACATACATACATACATACATACACGCATACATACATACATACATGCATACATACATACATACATAAATACATACATACATGGTACTCAGGTACAGAGGGGGGCGCATACGCTCGTTATCAAAATTAAAAAATACCCCTAAAGCACTGATTTCCGGCCAAAAAAGCACCATTATTTTGATAAAAGCGCAGACTTTTACCAGTAAATAAACACCCCTTCTTTTATCAAAACACTGACATTGGATGAACGGGAACACATATTTTAACTTTAAAATTGTATAATCCTCTGCCTGCTTAGCGGCAGCAAGTGGCGGCAGAAAACTCGGAAGCCCAGTCACTTCGGGAGTCACTCGACGTCAGAGCCACGTATATTTCGTGGATTGTAAGGGGATTTTCACCCCCCATACTTCGTAACTGGGTACAAAAAAGTACCCTTCTTTTACAAAATCGCGGACATGCGGAGGTCTTAAAAAGATCCCTTCTTCCACGAAATACGTAACGCGGGTGCGCCCCCTCCCCGCCGGGCTGATGGCAGTGTAGCGCTCACTATTCATTAGTTGAGCTAGGCATTGGAGTGTGCAATCAAATACGTCCTTATCTATCTTTTCATCAGAACTCAACGACTAGCCTGGTTCTCTGACTGAGTCAGGTTTCATGTCATGCCACCATTAATGGTAATTACTGTGGGGCATGTGTTGTGATGTCATGTGCGTGTGTGTGAGCGCCGTCTATTGGACACAACCTGTACTAAAGGTAATGGTATTCGGTTTATAGTCTTGTATCCACCGAAGCGCTCACACGACCTTCCTCCCTTAGCAGGCCTGTATGCACGGAAATCAGTTCAATCCCCCGGGGGATATCCCAGAGCAACTGTCAGCATATAGCGCACAAGCTCTAAGCACTGCCTTATTTATGCTAGGTACCCAGTTTACAGCTGGGTAGACTGAAGCAATATGGAATAAACTGTCTAACGACTTGCTCACGGCAGACCAAAGTGCCCCGGCCGGGAATTGAACCAGCGGCCCACTGATTACTAGTCCGACATCTAACCAACTGAACTACTTTGTCCCCATTGTCGCCATCCTAGTACTTGTACTAGGATAACTGGAAACTGATGCTATCTTCCTTTCGCGCACGTCAGATACACTGTACAGAGACTCTGGCGCAATTTCCTTTAGCTCTACAAAATGATGGGTGTTTTTTATTGTTTCAGAATGATATCTCATCACCAATGAACAATTACAAAATCATATACAATATACCATCTTATCAGGGCAGCAGTAATAAAGAATATATTGTGGTAACAGTTGTTCCATAGTGTAGCTAGCAGCTGATTGGTCAATTTCTTTGTTGTACTGGACTGTATTTCAGTACTTACATTGCTTTTCATTAATTATCAATGTTAGCATCCAAATACGTTTTTTCTACGCCGTCGTCATGGCAACTATGAGGTCATGACCTCAAGTTTACATGTCACAGCCTCGTTTTGGCCCTGAGCGACAGAAAAAATGGTGGACATTACTCTCTCTTTCACCGCCGCTAGAATTTATTTTGGCTTTTAAAACACTGTTTGAGCATCATAGTCTGCCAACATGGTGTATATATGGAAATAAAAATGGCAGAAAGTAATTAAGATGGATTCAGGTTGGTATGTTGCACATTCATGAGAGAAATCATTGCCGTAAGCTCTGCGTCAGGTCTGACGAAAATCTCCGATGCTAAATAGTCTGTTGGACTCGAGTTTGGCAACCTCATTTTTCATTTTCTTTGTGACAAATCGTTCGAAATTGACATCCAAACTTGGCAAACCTCTTGGGGGCACTAAGTCGTGTATAGATGAACATGCTTTTTGTCTCAACTCTGCAAAATGTTGATTTTGCCCATTAGGTCCCATTGTTAATGTATGTATATGTATATGTATATTTATTACACGATTGCCCTATATTCCCATTGTTGTGTCCATGTGGTAAAACGATATAGAGTGAAACCTTTTATGGTTTTCATCGCGAGTGGCTGTGTGATATCACGAACGAGTGAGCGCCGGGAACGAATGAGTGATATCATACAGCCACAAGCGATAAAACCATATCACACCCACAACCATTATGTAATCTGTGTATTACATGCCTATTTATACTCAAGGAAACAAACTTAGAAAGCAATTATGTAACCTGTTTATTACCCGTGGTTCGTGCGTGTATGAGCGTTCCGCGTCAAACATTGAAGAGTATCTGTAACAGTGTGCGTATATGACGTGACAGCATTTTTGTCTGCTCATCCTCTCATTCTGATCTCTCGGCACTAGGGAAATTTGTGAAATTACCAGGCATTACTACTTTAACCACGCCTCTTCTGGGCCGAGCGGGGCTTCTAACAGAGCTGCCGCCATTTTGAAGTAGGTCAGGCGTCTTGAAACAGGTCATGATGTCATGGGGCCGGCAACAGATGACTGACGTCATGAAAAGGACACTCTACAGAGGGCCTGCCGTTCTTCAACAATAGGCCAACAATATGCCAACAATAAAATGTGTGATATCACACCCACAACCATTAAGTAACCTCCTATTTATACATACATACATACATACATACATACATACATACATACATACATACATACATACACAAATACATACCAAAGTAAAAACACCAAATATGGGAAAATAAGAGTAGCCGGTAATTTCGTTAATATGGAAAATAAACCTATTAATAGAACAAGAAATAAAAAATAAAAGAAATAAAAAAATTATCAATAAAACGAAATATGTATTTCTTCGATATACAATACAAATTATCGCATGAAAGAAAAGCTATAAACAATAGTATATACGAAATGAACATAGTGGAAAATGAAGACTGGAACTGGTTCAGAAACAAAGGGGAATGTACATGCCTGTGAGAGAAACCTAATATTTTGGAAAGAGATAACGAGAGGGCTATAAAATGTGGGCTATCAGCACTTTATACTTGAACAAAAACGGAACATACCGAGAGGCGAAAAATAGGATTGTTTAACTTGAATTTAATGACATGTAAAAAGTTAATATATTAAAACAGGGCAAAAAGGCACCTCTAATTAATAACCCATTTTGAAAGGTTGATGGAGACAGAAAGAGAATTAGAATTTGAGATATATAGACTATATTTAATGCAGATTCGTTTAAAAAGCCACAGGTTACTACGTTCCAATGCCAAGCAGCACGTACCTTTAATAACCGCACCACCACCACTGCATATTTGGATTGAAAATATAAATTTTGAATTTATACCCTTCTGTTCCCTTAGTTTCATAGTGTAAGCTTCCACCAAGAATGTTTGTGTTGACAGGTACACTCTGAGAGAGTATAATTGTTTCATGAAGACTCGTTATGTAGTGTGTATTTAAAGAATTTACAGTTAGTCTACTGAAGTCCCAATCAAAGCACCAGCAAAGGTATGCACCTATCTCAGAAACAATAATAGTCAGTCCATAGTTGCAATATTGCTTTTCTGGTTCATGTTATTTATTTAAGTTAATATATTTTGTTTATATGACGGCATGCGATAGGTTTGGTGAGAAACGTCAAAGTGAATTTTGCTATATATGCGTATGTAGTAACTATAACCTAGAGAGGCATGGAAGCGCATGTGCGTTCAAAATGATTAAATACATTGCAATAAGGGACTGCCTTGCTAATCTTAAGAGACCCCCAAACAATGCTTAATATAAAGCAAATTGGGCTGTCAGAATGTATTATCCATTCAAGGTTCATTAAAGTATATCACATGGCTATGGCAAAAAAAAAATTACTTTATATCATAGCCAAACATTAACAACTTGGTACTTGATTTTTTCTATATTATAATTTGGCATCAGGGATTTTTTGAGCAAACACTTTAAATATATATATATATATATATATATATATATATATATATATATATATATATATACATATATATACATATATATATATATATATATATATATATATATATATATATATATATATATATATATATATATATATATATATATATATATATATACATTTCTATATATATACATATACATATATGCAAGAACAAGTTATATTTACATTTACCAACGCCATCAACCCATCACAAAACAATGAACAAAAGTGACTTGGATATATATATATATATATATATATATATATATATATATATATATATATATATATATATATATATATATATATATAATATATATATATATATATATATATATATATATATATATATATATATATATATATATATATATATATATAAATATATATATATATATATATATATATATATATATATATATATATATATAAATATATATATATATATATATATATATATATATATATATATATATATATATATATATATATATATATATATATATATATATATATATATATATATATACATATATATGTATATATATATATATATATATATATATGTATTTACTTATCCTTTCTCTGGAGTGGTCTGGAAAATTTATGTTTTATTTACCCTTCCTCCGGAGTGGTCATGAAAAAATAAAGTTTCATTTACCCTCCCCAAAAGACAGTTTTGAAAATAAAAAGTATTTATTTTGCTCTTTCCCACTTGGTCCATCATATCTTTAACGACCAGCTAAAAGAGTGATAATGGTCCATGCATATTGCGTGTAAAACCTTCAAACTGAACTCTTTTGTCCTAATATAAATCTTACCCCACACAAACCTCCTAGATGCAGAACCAACTCATTTTTTCCAAAAAGGCAAACCTTTTGCTTTGAAATTCAAGCCGTCTAGATAACCAATCTTTCAAACTGCAAAATTCCTCTCTAACTACACAATAGTGAGATCTTAATTGAATAAAAACACAATAGAGACAGCAGGGTTGCGTAAAAATCTCTTTCTCTCATGTCCCCTTTTCAATCGATAAAACTAGCTCTACAAAAACCTTCGTTAACGCAAAATCTTATATACGTTTTCTAAAATAGAACAATACATTTAAAAAAAACAAGTCTCCAAGGATATTCGACATTTTATCTTGAGATCAAACCTCTAGTTGCCATGATGATGCTGAACATTATAGTTATCGGAGTACTAACATTGACAACTATTGAAAAGCAATGTAAGTACCCCAATACAGTCCAATACAACAACGAAATTGACCAATCAGCGGCTAGTATCAGAGTGGTGCTGATAATGATGAATAGTGGTATTACTTTTTTAAATTCTAACTCCTATTCAAAAGATCTTATTGTGTTTTAGTCTATAGAATCAAAATATTGTAAGGCATCGACTATTTGATACCCTGGGGGGCATATACACATTTGAAAAAAATAACAAGTCCCATGATCATGAAAAAAAAAATATGTGTCTTGGTTTAATTCTCATATGAGGTGCCAGGAAAAGCCTGGAAATGCATTTCTGTGTGTTTAGACCCCTGGAGCTTCTGGGAGCTTAGAGTTTCCCCTAGACACTCGGCCGCTTAGGAGCTTTGCGCTCGCATACCACGTATCCCATGAACATACAGCTCGGATAAAAAGGGCCCCACTATGAATTCCTGGATTAGTCTTTGTACGAGGCAGTTATTTCGAAACTATTGGTAATATTGGTAAGATTAGATCACTCCTGAAAATCCTCCAGCTAAGCTACATGTAAAGACGAAATAAAAATAATACATACTCGTTGAGACATACCATCTATACTAAAATCCTAGGGAGAGTTGAAATTATAAAGACAATTCATAAAATACATAAAATAATATCAAAAACTTAAAAACCTGAAAAATTTCTTCGACTATGAAGAGTAAAAACATCTGTTATAGAAAGTTTGGCAAGAAAATATTCCATCCCTGAAAAATTGAAAAATAAATAAAATGTCGTGTACGTTATTACTCACGTCGAACTTGAAGTCCTCGTCTTCCTGATAGAACAAACTGATTTGGTAGATGCTAGCCGCTGGGGTACCAGTCAGACTGCATCCGTTGTGCCTTGCACACTATTATATGTTACCTATACTGGCATGAATCAGCGGTTCAGATATTCCACCTAGGTACTAAATAATACGTGCATGTGGGGATTCGCAGCTGCTCAGAATTACAAGCAGGACCCCAGTTCACTTTTTACTCCATTAATCTTTAAGAAAAGTGTGCTTAATCTGTCGTCTTTATCAGAGTTAATTATAAAAACACACGGCCGCTTCAAACATACATTTTAGGAATGAAATGTGATCGACGTTTAGCATATTACAGAGATAGGGGTACCACAGTTTTGTTTTATTCTTAAGTAGGCGCTTCCTTTATACACACTATGCATGTTTTTGTTTTGTAGTTTTTTTACCCGAAAAACATTTACCACACACCCAGCCGCTTAGGAGCTTTGTGCTCGCATACCACGCAAGCATCTACTGTTACATTGTTACTTGTGTCGGTCTGACATAACATGCTTTGACCGCTTTTACCCACAAAAAACATGCACACGCATATAAACAAACCAAAATAATAACACCAAACATGGGACAAAACCCATGGTAGTGTGTACTTTCGTCAACATGGGAAACAAACCTAGTAATAGAACTAGAAATTGAATAATAATAAGAAAAATCAATAAAAAGAAATATGTGTATCTTTAAAGATAAAAGTATAATGTGATTACTTATGTCCAAATGGACTCTTGAGATCGTGGTATAGGCTGAGTAAATATTTTTTGAAAATGTGGCCCAATCAACGTCGATGAATGACAAATGCGGAACTAAGGTCAATTAATATATTTATGAGCAGCAGCAGTTTCTACTGAAGAAAATAAAGGAACTCACTCATGGACGTGTAAATACTACGAATTTCAAGAACATTGAACAATTAAGATTTTTCTTTCAATAGAAATATTCTAAATTATTTAAGCTCGTGATAAATATATATTTGAATATTAAAAGTGGGTCAACTACGCTAAGCAGTCTACTGCATTGCAATCTAGTTACAAATTACATTTTGCCAACATTAAGCTGAGTGCAGACTATATCTTTACGCTTCTCCCACCACATACCTGACTACATTCGTCAGGGCACATGATTGTGTAGATTGACTATCGTTATGGGCTTGGATTATGGCCAGTCACCACGTGCCATTGGACTGGTTGCAACAAGGCCCCCGATGGCTGAGGTGAGCACTTGAAGTCACAAATTACATGATCACGGTTCGTGTTGACTTGTTTAGGAAATTAATACTGTAAATCACTTAAGGGGGCTCCAGGAAAAATTCGAGAAACTTAGAAGTCGGATTTGAAGGTTTTTAAACCGTTTTCAGGCCTTAAAGTAGTAGTAGTATGTTTATTTGCTGTAACTCATGTTACAAAATCATACGTAATACATTTTCATACAAATTCAAAATAACATCATCATATAAATTAACAGGGTTGTACATGCGTTATAGCGGCTTTGACGCCTTACATATATCCAGCCCGAACGGGTTAACATTACCATAATTATTTAAAGTAAAACAGATAACTCATAAGTATATTGTATGTCTATTACCCCTGTGCATAGTGTGTATAACTTTTGTCTTACGAGATTTGACAAACCACAATAGTCTACAGATCTTGTAACGTGTATCAGTTTTACGTGTCTATCAATATTGCCACATACGAAGGTATTAAACTAGTCGTTTGTTGGTGGCGGTCTACCTAGGAGAGATATGCATATACGGGGCATTGAGTGCCAGAAGGTGGTCAGGATGGAACATTGCCCATACCACATGCTAGAACAGGTACCATGTTACAGAAAAGACAAAAATAATCAGGCGTGTAGACTATCATTTTACATAAGTTTTACATATCACTGGTGTATTAAGAGTATCACAAAGAGGCATATACACTGCACATAACATGTGCCTACGTCGGCACCGAATTACTTTACTCAAGGTGGTCTACCCTACCCCTTTTCTGCTGAGCAGTGTAGCAATATACATTTGGTATATATAGTGACTCGATATATACCAGAGCAGCCTTTTTTTTGGATTATCATGAACTTGCTGTCAAATGGAAGAGAATTATATTCTCAAGAACTTTCTGGATACATTTATATATATGAAAATGGATGGTTTTTGAATATTAAAGTCATGAGTCAATTAATGTGATATTTTGAAAGTTATCTGGCCATAATTCGGCCATTTTGTTTTTGATTTTCATCATGTTGGTACCAAATGGAAGGGAATTTTATTCATAACAACTTTCTCATACATTTATATTAACAAAAATGGATGGTTTTTAAACTATAAAGTCCTTTGTCAAACAATGGCATGTTTCACCATATAACTTTCTGACCTTGTAACATTATTTCCGTAGTAAATAAGGCTCAAACAATAAAAATGAAGGTGTTTGCTGTTACTCCATTCTTTTTTGAGCATGTTAGCACATACAGAATGTATATATAAGCTAATATAAAAAAAAGTATGCCAAAAAAGCTAATGATTATCATGTTTAACCCATAATTGGAGTCGTTTTTGACAATTTTCAGGTCGTAAGTCAGCCATTTTGTTTCTGATTTCTAAATGTGAAGATGTTTCCTGTTACGCCTTTCTATTTTGAGCAAGTTAGCACAAACAGAATGTAAATATAGGCTAAAACCAAAAAAGATTGTCAAAAAAGCAAATGATTATCATGGTCAGCCCATAACCAGTGTTATTTTTGACAGTTTTTAGGCCATGAGTAAGCCATTTTGTTTTTGATTGTCACTATAATGGTACCAGATTTAGGGAAATGGGATTCTGAACAACTTTCTATTTACATTACTATATACAAAAAAATATGTTTTTTAAATTATAAAGCAATAAGTGATAGAATGGCATATTTCACCTTGAAATGACCTTCTAACTTGAAAATACTGCATTTTGCTGCCACGAGACAACGCCCATACAATTCCTCATTCAACTCTACCCTTAGTCAATGCCTTGCTTGAAAGAAATAAGGAACCTTTAGTTTTTGACATATTTCATTGAAATATATCATTTTTTGTCAATGTTGAGTGAAAAAGAAAACTCATTACACAAGTAAATACAGAGATATGAAAAGTTTCAATCAACTAAACTTTATTCAGGATTTATCAAATCAACCATGGAAAAGAATAGTTGAGTGTAATGACACTTACGAATGCCTTCAAATGTTCTATACATATTTCAATAATATAGTTGATATTCATGCTCCTCTGAAAGAGCACAGAGTAAAACATATTAAACAAACCGAATGGCTATCACAGGAAATTTTACAAAGTATAGAGATGAGGGACTATTATAAGAAACACGGGGATGAGGCCCTTGCCAAGTATTGGAAGAAAAGATCTAAATTCATTATTCAGAAATCAAAATCACGATACTTTATTAATTCTCTTAAACAGAACAGAAACAATCCAAAAGTTCTGTGGAAGTTATTAAATGACCTCAGTCCAAAAGATGAAAAAGAAACAACTCAGTTCCTCAATGTAAATGATCAAAATCTCGACAATCCGATAGAAATTGCAAATGCTTTCAATACTCACTTCACAAATATCATTGAAACGATCCGACAGGGTAGTGACCCTAACACTGATATCAAAATATCTGACATATAAAGGCATTTTTATCTTCAAAACTCCAAGAAAATGAGTTATTTTAAATTCCAGAAATTAAACCTGATGAAGTGTTCAAAAGTATACAAAACCTAGATGAGAAGAAGGCAAAAGGTCTCAATGATATAGGAATATCATTTTTAAAGTTAGGAATGTGTGTTATAACTTAGCCTCTTACCCCCATACTAAACCAAAGTATCAATACAGGTATATTCCCAGATAAATGGAAGGAAGCCAGAGTACTACCATGACAACAGATGACCCTTATAACTACCGACCAATATCTATCCTATCATTTTTGTCCAAAATCATTGAAAGGCATGTTAATGACCACATCTATAAACATCTATCTGAACACAATCTATTATATGAATACCAATCAGGATTCCGCCCTCAACATTCCTGTGAAGCAGTCCTGCTACAAATGATTGACACTTGGCTGAAAGCAATTGATGATAACCGATTAGTGGGCACAATCTTTCTATATCTTCAAAAAGCATTTGATGTTGTTGACCATAGCATTCTGGTAAAAAACTGGGTCTATATGGACTAAGTGAAAATTCTGTGAAATGGTTTTCCTCTTATCTCAGCAACCGTAAACAGAAAGTAAATTTGAATGGCTGCGTTTCTTATTTTAAAGAAATCACAGCGGCTGTCCCACATGGGTCAATCCTAGGGCCACTATTATTCATTATCTTTATCGATGATATGTTTATGCATGAAAGTAGTGTAGATAATAAGAGTAGTCTTTATGCAGATGATTCATCCTTTTGTACTGTAGGTAATACTGTCGCAGAAATTGAGACAAACTTGAATCAAGACTTGAAGAAAGTTACAGACTGGTGCACGAGAAACAGAATGTTTATCAACATAACTAAAACAAAATCTATGCTTCTGTGCACAAGAAAGATAAGAATGAATTTAGGAAGTACCCTAAAAATCAAAATAGATAACGATTACTGTAGAACACATATACGACGCGTGTTCCAAATATCGCGAATTGGGGAATTTTCCCATCATAGTGTATCTTTATGTTAGCGACGGTAGCCGCCGCGGCCTAAGTCCGGAACCCCGGACCCACCCTATATAGGAAGAAGAAACGAAATATATACTATTGAAACATAAATTAAAGATTGAGAAATATATAGGGATCCCCCTAGTGTTTTGACAGGCGCCGCAGGAGCCATGTAGATGCGCCGCAGGTGCATTTAATAAGCGCCGCAGGCGCTTATTATTATACATAAAATAAAAAACAAAAACATTAAAAGTTTACACACCAAAACAAACCATATCAAAAGATCATAACATCTATGCATAAACACAGATACAATTACATTGAATCTTGATCATCCGAGCATTACCATCGTTTATCCGCAAGTATACTGTGCAGCAGTTCCTTTCCTTGTTTAAGATCCAATCAATGCAGAGAAATGTTGAGTTACGCTGGCGACTTTAATAGCGATCCGCCATGTTTCTTGTTGATTTCAAATTTGCACGTGCGTTCATGACGCGACAATGAATGACGTCAGCCAACAAGCAGGACGCACCTGCATAAACTGATGCTATGTAATTGTTGCGTATCTGTTTACAAGACATTCCAATTGTGTTGGTGTTTCTAACAATGGAATATGAGCCGGACATTTAGGGTTAGTTTCTTTTCCTCACTATGTTTTTAAAATGTGTGTTTTGGCCCTGCGGGGCTAAATTATAGAGGGTACAAAACATCCACTACAATCGTATGGACACTGCGGGGCCAGAATCAATAATTATCGTTTACATATTCCCTCTATTTCTTCCTATATAGGGTGGGTCCGGGAAACCGGACTTAGGCCGCCGCCGCTGACAGCGCCAGAACAGTAAGAAAAAAGTACAGCGTTTTTATATATAGCGAAGCGGAACCACACGGTATGTACGCTATATATAAACAGACGCTAATATTGTGTGTTCTACAGTATCTAGAAAAAATCACAAAGTGAAAAGGTTCTTGGGGTTACAATATAGTGCAGGTATGAATAAAATGCCGTTACCATAGTGCTACAAATCTAAAACTTCCTCATTCTGTATGGGTGGAAGGAATGTTTCTTTACATTGCTTTCAACCGCTTATAAATGTTATATTGCGACGAGATAGAATCCTGGAACTGGGAATCGATTCTCTTCTCTTCATGAAGGGGTCTTTCAGAAGGGCCATAGCCAGCCCTCCACAACGCCACATATAACATACAGGCCAACCTGTTTATGGTGATTCAGCTGAGATTCAAACCTGTAACCTGACGTATGGGAGCTACAGTGCCGACATTTGATTCATGCACCAAATGCCTGGGCACGACCTGCACGCCTACTTGCTACCAATTTCCTGGGCATGGATGCACGGATGGCCTCACAACTGAACATGATTTTGAGTCGCAAGCTAAGTGGGTCATTGATGTGCTTGGATTATATTTTGACATGTTATCCACGGGTGTTTGTACAACCAGGCACTGACAGACGACCGGTTGACTGGTGCAGGAATTAAATGCCAGCACTGTATATATTGTAATCACTAGGCCAGGGCAGATCTTTACATCATCACTCTGACATAATTGGAATGTGAAGAACATCAGGGCAGTCATAAAATGTGTCTTTCAGACGTACAGTGCGCTAAATTCCTGCACTAAATGCGTGGGCAGCTCAGGCATAGTTAATGTACTACTACTACTACTACTACTACTACTACTACTACTACTACTACTACTACTAGCGACTGACAAGTTACATGACAGATAACAATCTACATGAATACCTTCAATCGGCATATAAACCCGGTCACAGCACTGAGACAGCACTGGTGAAGGTACAGAATGACATTCTTACAAGCATTGACCAGCATTGAATTGTTATACTGATCCTTCTTGACCTAAGTGCAGCATTTGATACCATCGACCATGATGTGCTGTTTTCTAGAATGGAAAGCACTCTGGGTATAACAGGGCCAGCCCTTGAATGGTTCCGTTCATATCTTGGTGACCGTACTCTTCGAGTTCAGATAGATGATTCATTCTCCGCATCACAGGAAATCCTATGGTCTGTACCACAAGGATCAGTGCTGGGCCCTCTGCTCTTCCAGATTTACCTCCTACCCTTAGAAATACTGATACGAAAGCATGGTCTAGAACTCCATGCTTATGCGGATGATACGCAACTCTACATCTCTATCAAACCTATCAATCAGCGTGTAGTGGACGAAGGTGTAGCTAAGTTGGAAAACTGCTTCACTGACATCTGTACATGGATGTCTCAAAATAAACTGAAATTGAATGCAAATAAGACAGAGGTGCTGGTCATGGTTACCCCACAGATGCGGGCGAAAATCTCCATTCCTAGTATTACCGTAAATGGTGTAATAGTACCAGTTCTTAATGAACCCGTCGGTAATCTGGGCGCTGTTTTTGATCCGAACATGAATATGTCTGCACATGTATCAAAAGTTATCAAGTCTGCAAATTACCACGTTAGGAACATTGGGAAAATAAGGAAATTTCTCAATACTGATACAACCAAGAGTGCCATCGTCTCACTGGTGACATCACGCCTTGACTATTGTAATGGACTTCTCTGTGGAATTACTGATAAGCTGCTATGCAGGCTCCAGAAAGTCCAAAACAATGCTGCTAGAGTGGTTAGTGGCTCCAAAAAGTATGATCACATTACACCAGTTCTAAAAGATCTTCACTGGCTGCCAATCAGGAAAAGGATTGAGTTCAAGATTCTGCTTTTGACTTTAAAATGCATGCAAGGATGTGCCCCTCTATACTTGAGGGAACTGTTAGTCAAACAAGCTAATACAATGACTCTAAGATCAAACACTAAGAACTTAATAGAGATACCACTCACTAATCTGAAACGGTTTGGTGACAGAGCATTCTGTGCCCATGCACTACGCCTTTAGTATGAGCTCCCTGACAACATCAAGGCTGCTGATAGTGTGCAAAACTTCAAGAAACAGCTGAAAACATTGCTATTTTGAAAGGAGTTTAATTGACGTTATGGACCATGACAACTGTCCAATGACTCTAAAGCGCTTTTGAACATTATAGGTGGAAAGGGCGCTATATCAAATATCAATTATTATTATTATTATTACTACTACTACTAATAATAATAAAAATCATAATGAAAATAATAATGATAATAATAATAATACTGATACTGATATAACAACAACTACTACTACTACTACTACTACTACTACTACGACTACTACTACTACTACTACTATTATTACTACTACTACTACTACTACTACTAATGATAATAATAAAACTATTGTTAATGAATAACCACATGCTCGATTGCCACCCAGTTGTTGGGCATGGATGACCTCCCAACTGAACGTAGCTTTGATTTAAAAGCTACAATGGTCATTGAAGTGCTTGACCTATTTTGACATGTTATCCATGGGTGTTTGAACAACCATGCACTGGCAGACGTCCGGTTGACTGGTGCAGGAATTCCATATCTATACTGTAGTGTCTGGAGTCCATTGTGATGTATGGCGATGTTTGAGCAAGAGTAATACCAGTAGAGGAACACCAGATATGGCTCCAACACACCCAGCGATTGTGAAACCTATACTGTACAGCCCAATTTCGTCCTTAAGAAAACCTGCAACCAACAAAAGATATACATTAAAACTTGCCTTTCAAATGCATTTTCTAAAAGTGTATATTTTTTTAGCTTCATTCCATGTCTCATTTGTCTTTTTTCAAGTATTCTTGTCATATTTGCAGATCAGCCAGGGACTTGGCAATTCTTTTAAAAGAGGGTGTGGCAATGGAAATAGTTTAAAAAAGTAGGGTGTCCAAGTCTGTATGGTTTGAGATAAAAAGTGATTCTGTTGGTGGTACGCCAGTACCCTTACAGCTTTTCTTTTCAGTGCCAGTATTTTTAAGATCTTCTACAAAAGTACCAGTCCTAAAGACTGGGGCTGGTTGTGTGGCCTTCAACAATGCATTTCATTTTTCAACATTTTATCAACATTTGACAAAGGAAAATATTACGTATATGATTAGTAAATTCGAATAGTCCTTTTAGCATTGACTTATGTTTAGAGCTTTTGTAAAATTAGTTGCTCTGAGCCAATGCACCTATGGTTGAAACAAAGGTTGAAAACTTTTCTGAAAGAAACCTGATATTTTTGTATTGTTGGACGTCAACTCTGGTTATTATAAACCAAGTCACCACAGCCCAAGTTCATATTGTAATTTCCTACTGATTTAATGGGTATTCTTGAAAGTAGGATATTATATTCCAAAAGCAGAGTAAAGGGTATATTTACATTGAGACATGTCTCTGGCATATAGTAGTAATAGTTATATGATGATTTTTATAAATTGTGGTTACCACCATGTTTTGCCACTTTATACAAACCTTGAGTACCTTGTACATAATCCACTGATGCCCTAGAGTATGTAGTTGATTATATATAATTCACTATCAAAACAATATCAGGGATTTGCCCTTTGAGCTAACCTGCCTAAGTAATAACATTATATTTTAAACACATTATTTTGCCTACCTGCAATGTAAGGTCCTGTTAATAAAGCAATTCCCTGGAACACACGAGCTACAGAGGTGTACATAATAAATTGTTCAACCCCAAAAAGTTCATGCATAATGCCGGTGAGATGACCATTGGCGAAAGACTGGAAGATGTTAAACAGCATTCCTATTGGTATAAATGATTCCATGCCTTCTGCTACTGCAAACAATGCACTGGCTGCCCCATAGCCTATCCATCCAATGGTGAATAAGTACTTGACAAATGGCTTCACCCTTGGTTTGGTATATAGAAAGCCTATCAAAGGACTTGCAACAATGCTTGAGCTTGCATATACAAGCAAGAGCAGTGCGGACTGCTGCTTTGTGATTCCCTTCTCATGAAATAAGACGACTATGAAGGTGGTGAATACAGCAAAGGCAATCCTCGATCCAACTAGGGCAAAAGCAATAGCTAGAAATGTAGAATTGCAGAATCCACACACCCGATCTGGCACATGCACTGACTGTAAGATGTTTTCACTTGTCTCAGCATTTTTTTCTGCAGTATCACCTCTATGTTGGTCAGTCAGTTGGGGACGAGGAGAATCTTGTACAACAGAATCAATCTTACCACTATCATTACCTGATACTTTTGCATAAATGTCTTGTTGTGTAGTACAGCCAGCTAATGTACCTACTTCATTATCCTTATCAAATATATTGTCGCCCAAAATTATAGGTTCACTAACTTGGACAATTTCACTAGTTTCAGCAATGCCAACAGTTGTATATTCACTATCAATTTTCATATTCTCATTCACTGTTGTTGTATACTTAGAATTTGGGCACTCATCTTGGTGTATAGCATCATCACTACTTTCTTTATTTGCCTTTTTGATACTTGAAGGATGTTTAACGATAGGTAGATTTTGTTCCTCATAGATTTTCTCACTTGATTCTGCCATTCTTTGAAGAGGCTTTAGTACTGCTGAGATTTTATCATGACGCTTTTCAATGTTTGATATTTCCTTATCACAGGGATTGTCACAAAGTGGTGTTATTGAATCAACCATCTTTTCATTGCTAGATTCCATCATTATATTGGGAAGTGGCATTTGATCATGTGACATCTGATCATTGTGAATTTCCTTACACAATTTCTTCAACTCTTGAGTTTTGAATACTGGTGCTTTTGGATGACCAGATATTTCTATAACTGGTTCATCTATATTTTGAGCATGTTTAAGATTATTACAAGGGATCATTACATTTTCATACTTTTCCTTTCTTGATTCGTTCCTAGTTTCATGACGTACATGACACACTGTTTTCTGATCATCACTCTGTTCTATACTGAATTCGTCTCTAATAAGAGGATGATTAGATATTGGTGTTGTCTTGTCATGGCACTTTCTCTTACTAAGCTCTTTCATATTTAGATGTTCACTATATGGTGTCATTGGATAATCATACATATCTTTTCTTGACTTTTCCATGTGTTGATCATCACACCTTTCATTTCCTGTTCCATTCTTTTTCTTAGGAGCTGTTTGTGTGGAAAGAATTTTGCCACCATATGTCTCCAGTCTTGGCACTTTAACACCAGGCGAATTGTTATGTTCAACACCTGTATTGTCATCGTCATTGGCAAAAGCTTTGTTGATAAATGTAGGTTCCTTACACTCTCCAGATGTGTTTGTAGTTTCAACACATACTGGAAAAATAAATGCACCTGCAAGACACAAAAGCGAAGCGATGGCTGCCAGTAGTATGCATGAATTTTGGTAGCCAAGTTCTGCAATGGCTGTCACCATTATGTATGGTGCAATAAGCTTTCCAATCTGATCGCCTACTACAATAATAGATAGTATCATGTAGTGCTTGTCTGGGAAACGGAGAGAAGGAACCACGCAGACAACCAAGAATGCAAAAGAAGCGCCCACACCTGTGGAAAATAAATAAAGAGAATGTCATTAAGGTATGTACTGAGAAATGGTAATTCCATCAACAAATTGACATTTTAAGTGTAAAACGACCTTATGTATATTGGAATATTTGATAAAAATGCACCACTCGCATGCAATTACGTACATTAAAGTATATATATATATATATATATATATATATATATATATATATATATATATATATATATATATATATATATATATATATATATATATATATATATATATATATATATATGTATATATATATATAAATATATATATATATATATATATATGTGTATATATATATATATATATATATATATATATATATATATATATATATATATATATATATATATATATATATATATATATATATATATATATATATATATATATACATATATATATATATATATATATATATATATATATATATATATATATATATATATATATATATATATATATATATATATATATATATATATATATATATATATATATATATATACTGGGCTATAAATGAGGTAGGCCCACAGTTATAGTGTGTACAGTTATAGTATATATGTGGGTGTCACTTTTAATGTGTTGGTATTTTGTATATGCGTTATAGACATATAATTGCTTACTGAAGGATACTGACCTGAAATTGCAAAGGTTAGATATATGAGTCCGATGTGTAGGACAAAGGCTGAGATGGCCATACCCAGTGCCAGCAGGAAGCCTCCTATTATAGCTGTTTTTCTGAGTGATGTCAATCTTATCAATCTTCTAGCCACAGGAGCTGGAGAATAATATACAAATTCGTCAATTACAGCATAGATCCTTTACTTGAACTAGCCTAGCGGATACAGAGTCAAAATGTATGGTCCCATACTAGCCTTATGGTTGGTATATGGTGCTGCCATCTATGAGGTGGAAAGAAACCTTTATGCGAGAGTTTGACCTTAGTTTATGCCACTAACAATAGAGGGCAGCAACGTTGTTGTATTGCACATGGCTGCTTATTTTGTAAAGTGTGGTGTGTTATAATTTAAATTCCAGCTTGGACGGCCCAAAGCAGTAAGTGTTTGTCCCAAGTCCCTACCTATAATGTTAATAAAGTGCCTTAGACCAATATGTAATGTGATAAATGTCTGAACACTCATTTATTTCTGATTACATTCGGGTTTAAGTTGTGTGATTTCAATAGACATTTTTCCCTCCATGTTCTGTTGTTCAGATATGCTGTGATAAGCTATGTTTGGCACAAATAATAATTGGGAAATATTGTATGCTCAGTTCATGAATGGTTATCATAAAGAGCACTCTGTTGTTGTGTAGAGCTAGTTTGGTCATGGCAAGTTGAGTATTAGTATGATGTAGTACTTTTGGTTATTGTTGTTTGTTTTTCGATTGAACACATAAGCCACCAGCCACCAACTGGTCACAATCTCCCGTCATAGGCAATTACTTGCTGTTGACTCATTGCACAGGCAATACGTCACCATCACGTCACATGCCATAACTATCCACTGTGCTGTAAATGTGGGACAATATAATTGGTAATGTTAGCAATAGAAGAGCATTGTTGTCATCAACTGTCAATTGTTGCCCACTCAATATTCAAGTCACCTGCCACAATGTGCTTGTACAGTCTGATTTTGTATTTTTTCCATGAGGGCCCATTCCTATCACACAGGATACAGGTATCAAAGAGGCAGATACAGGACCATAATCATTCATTTGTTTTGATTGCTAACACTTTGATATTATTTGTCCGTAGGGCCTTCTAGTGCAGATTGATCCAGACCTGTTAAGTTTAAGTTTCTTGCTATTCTGCTGGTTTCTAAGATGCTTCCATACCACACTGGTAAATATTGCTTCCTTTGAGTTGTCCAATCAGCTATTAGGATTTGTACCATGTGACCACATATAATACCATATCCTTGAGTTTCATTACATTCCCATCAAGCCTTGCTAAGTTCATTAGATCAAGTACTGAGATGAGCTGAATGCTTCCAATACAATAGGACCTGATTGCTGACATCGTATATAGATAATATATTCCGTATCCCAATCTTATGCTTAGTATCATTGCTAAATGAAGAATGTTTACAAGATACTTTTTCTCCTCATTTGATCACTTTGTTGGTATGTCTTATAT
>OZ012701.1:11230788-11234190 GCA_963942565.1 Maea johnstoni
CAGCTCGAGCTCGGCTCACCTGCCCTAGTGCTCGAGCCACTCGTGTTTGTGAGTGTTGAGTGCAGCTCTAGTTTGTATACTAATTATTATGCAAATGAAGTCTTTACATTTAAATGATAATGAATGGTTATTTGAAATAAATAGCAATTTTGAATAATTGTTATCAGGTGTTTGATCATTATTGGTGAGGGTTTGCATACTAATTAATTTTCAAATGAATTCTTTACATTTAAATGATAATGAATGGTTATTTGAAATAAGTAGCGATCTTGAATGATTGTTATCAGGTATTTGATCATTATTGGTGAGTGTTAATTTACTTAGTATTTTCCAAATGAGGTCTTTACATTTGATTAATAATAAATGGCATTTTGAAATATGTAGCAATCTTTAATGATTGTTATCAGGTGTTTGTTCATTATTGGTGAGGGTTTGTTTACTTATTTTTTTTCCAAATGAGGTTTTTACATTTGATTGATAATGAATGGCTACTGTAGAATAGGAAAAATAATCCTAGTGGTTTATTCTGCTGAACCTTTCCGAGTGGGGTCAGCTCGGTATCATGAAATTTGGAAGTATCATTCCTGTCATTGGAATGTTAACCTTCAATGTTGGCTTTTCAAGAAAAGAATCGTGGAAAAATCCAAAATCACAAATTCGGTTAACTTGTTCCTATTCTACAGTGTTTGAAATATGTAGCAATCTTGGATGATTGTTATCAGGTGTTTGACCATAATTGGTGAGGGCATGTTTCCTGATTATCATCCAAAGGACTTTTTTACATTTGATTAATGATCAATAGCTTATTGAAATTAGCAACAATCATGAATGAGTTTTTTATAGCAAGTGTTTTGAGGAAATGACTAATTGATGACAAATATAGAAAACCCTGCTTACCTCGGCTTCGTCTTCCTCCGATCTTCAAGTATCCAGGACAAAAGCACTAGTTTCAAATCATTCCTAGCTACTTAACCCTTATGCTGCTAGGGGCTAGGGGCTAGTTTGGCCAACACAAAATGATGAAAAAAACCTGACAAATGGCTGAAACTCTGACGCACAAGCACTCATCTGAGAGTACTCGGTGAGAGCTTTCCAATGAATACCAACATGACAGGGTTTGGGTGTTTTTCAGAAATCTTTGCTCCCTTATGTTTTGGAGGATAGTAGCCTTAGCATTGGAAGGGTTAAATGTTATAACAAAACGTGGATTTTGGTTACCTCAGACACTTTTGCTTGGTCCCTCTGTGTCCAAGGTAAGTTAGGTTTTCTGTATATCACTACTATTGACATCTCTAATTCTCCCAGAATTAAAAGCCTAGTTATGAGGAACAAATGCACTGGTTGGTTTCAAATCTTTTCTAGCTACTTAAATGCTATAACGTAACTGATGCTGGTGCACGCAGACACTTATGCTTGGTCCCTTTTTTTCAATTGTAAGTGAGGTTTTCGGTATGTCATACTACCAGTCATTGGCATTTCCAGAATTACAAGCCTAGTTATGAGGAACAGAGGGTGGAACAAAAATAGTGGCAGTCATCCGAATAGTACCAGTGCTTAACCCTTCCAATGTTGAGACTACTTTCGCTCAAAGCACAAGGATGCAAAGATTTTTGAAAACGTTGTCATGGAATTCATTGGATATCTCTCACATGAGTACTCTCACACAAGTACCCATGTTGCAGGGTTTCAGTCATTTTTTAGTGACCCCCCCCCCCATCCACCTCCTACAGCCTGAACCCTCGCCACAGATATCTTTGACCTGCCCCTTCACCTAGTGCCACATGCACTTATCTAGATCTTATGCAACATTCATATGACCTAAGGCACCTCTACTAATGAGTGTTGTTCTAGACAGCTGGGATAATCAGGGTGCGATATAATTGACAACTGATGCCCTATTAGTTCAACAGGTGAGCACTACCGGGTAATTGGCTACTTTAACAGCATGGCCACTGCAGTGGTGCTGTTGTGGGAGTTTTTGAGCCTCATATTGACAATTCTAGATTTACTACGTTCTTATCATTTATGTTAACCCTTATGCTGCTGATGGCTAACTTGGCCGTTTACAAAATGATGCAAAAAACTGGAAAATGGATAAAACCCTGGCAAATGGGTACTCATCTGAGAGTACTCCGGGAATGCAATCCTGTGAGTACCAACATGACAGGGTTGAGATGGTTTTCAAAAGTCTTTGCATCTTTCTCCTTTGGACGCAAGTAGCCTCAGCATTGGAAGGGTTAAGGTATTATGTAAATTTACTATATAAATGATTACTTGGGTAAGAAATAAAGCAATGAAAGTAGTGCCATAGCCTGGCAATAGAGCTAAGGTCAATCTCCTATAGAACTGAATCAAACTCCAGGTAAAAAGGATTGTTGAAGAGACCAAGACTGTATTTTGTGAATGATTTTTTTGGTGAAAAAATACAATTTTGAACGAATTAAACATGTATTTTGTGAGTTATGATCCAATCTAGTAACACTTCTATAGCGTAGTATTCAGGGGGCACCCTAAACTCAAACACTTAGCCCTTCCAATGCTGAGGCAACTTTCGTTTCTGGATAAAAAATGCAAAAAGTTTGAAAACCATCCAAACCCTGTCATCTTGGTACTAATCGGATAATTTCCTCTCAGATGAGTACCCATTTGCCAGGGTTTCAATAATTTTTCAGGTATTTTGCATCTTTTTGTATTGGCCAAAGTAGCCACTAGCAGCACAAGGATTAGTACGTGAATAATCCGACTTGGTTAGAGTTTGTATAGAAAATATCCCCAGGGCATGTGAAATGTTAACAAGTTACCAGTTACTCGGGGATAGGCCGTGGTTTTCGTTGGGTACTCTGTTAAAAATGCAATTTTTATAATGATTAGGAACCTACTCCTTTTTTCGTTTGTTTACTATTATTTTACACTTGGTTGAAAATGAAATATATTCTAATCATCACTGCACTATTCTCCTAAACAAAGCCACACCAAGGCCAATACTGTAAATCACTTAAGTATAGCGGGAACAATAAGATAGCGATAATAGCGCTCTACCCATATGCGCTATTGTAAAATCTCCGTCCTTATTAAATTCTTAATTGAACTTGTTGCTGCTGTTCCCGTTTAGCGCCCAGTACTGTAATTGCGCTATATATTGTTCACGCCATGTTTAAGTGATTTACAGTATCTGGAGCAGTTATTATGTTGCTTCTCTCCCTTCCCCCTGATCTAAGGGAAGTCTCGATCAGGTTAAGCCGCATCTTCAAGATTCCAACACAGTGGGGATTCTGAAAAGGCAATAAATGTTGGTATTTGATTTAATTGACTGCATCATCTCTATACAAAAGATACATTGCCTTTATCAAAGTGCTATCAGAGCCTATAGAAAAACAACTTTAAGGCTTTGTAGACATTTAC
>OZ012701.1:11234390-11259390 GCA_963942565.1 Maea johnstoni
TATATATATATATAATATATATATATTATATATATATATAATATATAATATTATATATATATATATATATATATATATATATATATATATATATATATATATATATATATAGTTATATATATATATATATATATAATATATATATATAATATATATATATATATATATATAGTTATATAGAATATATATTATATATATATATATATATCTATAATATATATATATATATATATATATATATATATATATATAATATATATATATATATATATATATATATATATATATATATATATATAATACTAATATATATATATATATATATACTCTATATATATATATATATATACTATATATATATATATATATATATATATATATGTATATATATATCATATAGATGTATGCATGATAATCAGTTGGCCGGGCGTAGATATGAGCCTACTACATTTCCACATCCACTGACGAGACAACGCATTTCTTACACTTACATTAATATATAACCTTGTTTCCGATGAAAGTTCCATCCAATTCTCCATCGACCATCCGAAATGTTGACGATTGCTTCTTTGTAATTTCTGAGTGCAAAGGAGATGTGCATTCAGGACTGATCTATGTTCACCAACATATAGCGAGATTCCCGGACGAATGTCGAGTTGAGTGTAATGTGGCGAACCCCTTTTGGTGTACATTACCTACGTGAATGCGAATCCCTAAACGATCTTTTCCAAAGAAATATTACTTTATTAGTTCAAAATTATTGGACCATGTGTTTGCCCTGTATATGAAGAAAATAGTACTGGGTCATTTGCTCTTGCTACATGAGCATTAAGGGCGGGCACCAATCTACGGCACAGCAATCCCGCCTACCGCGAATGCTACACGACTAGTACTGTATGACTGGTTAATTTGGCGTGGTTTTTAATTTGGCGTTAGTTGGCGAATGCCCATCAACGCCAAATTAAAGATCGCATACAAATATGTGTTTATAAAGATGGCGTTGTTCTGACTGCTCCAGACGCCAAAATAAATACAGGTAAAATACTTTTTTGAAACGCCAACTTAAGTACACGCCAAATTAACCAGTTATACAGTATCTCTGCTTCTGGCATGTCATATATTCCATATGGACCTCTGTGTTTTTCTCATGAAACCCGTTCTGCACTTCCCATAATGAAGCGTGTATTGGGGTTCCGTTCCGAGTCGCTTAATTTTGTATACAAGTAATGTTATTACAAAGTAACTCGTATTTATGATTCGCGAAATGTATGAAACTATTGGCTCTCTGCCAAATGCAGAGACGAAATGAAATTAGTGGAGGGATTCATGTTGAAATGCTAAAATTTTATGAAAATGCCTCCGCTCAAAATCTCGGCGGAAGAGCGCTAATGAAATTTATAAGAGATTAAACAAAGCCTACCGTCCAGTAGGAAAACGCAAGAACACGTTGATGTATGGCATCAATGTATAATGCCGGGCCCAATTATTCTTATTTGTTCAAATATTAAAATTATGAAGTACAATTTTTTTTTCATTGAAATAGGTATATACAGGAGTAGGTTTGACACTCAATATATTATCCTGCCAAAATATTTTCTATTTGGCAAATATAATTATAGATCAGGCGTTTTACGTGTGGGCTTTAGTGCAGGAGACCACAGGTTCGATTCCGTGTGTCTGCCCTGTGCTCCCTGGGTCAGTGCAGATCGTCGTTCTGCACATTAATAGCACTTAGAGCAACATTTCACCTCTATAAATACGCGGTCAGGTTCGTGGGCAGGTGAGTACTGCAAACATGTATCGCTGGTTAAAGGGGGCCTAATCCCCAAATATGCCCAGGCTGGTATCGCCATGTACGGCTTTACCACTCAATCTGAATACTCCTATTGTTTTTTTAAACATACTATATAATAATTTATATATGAATAAATACATTCTCATTCAGTTTAAAGGGGAACTTGGGGAAAAACACATCATAGGTTTATATGAAAGTTCATGAACATAGCTCAACATCTGTCATAAACAGAGAAGCCCTAGAGCTCCACACAAAGAGAAATCTCAAATTGCAATTAGTGAATAGCACCTCCACTGAGGCAGGGCAGCCGCCATCTTGGATCTGAGTCAACTCATGCTGCTGTAGTCTATGTTATTGGGTGGCAAGCAGCTTAGTGGGTGTATTAGATAAAGCCACTAGCTCTGTCTAGGAGATAGATATTTCACTGCTCTGAAGCACATTCAAGATGTTTAGGTATGCAAATCCCTACGACTTTGAACCAAGAGTGGCTGAAGGTGATCAGGTGTATTATATGGACATAGTTCAAGGTGTTGATGAATTTGATGGTCAAGATGTGGAAACAGAGGGCTGGCGCTTAAATAGCATGTTGTGGTGCACCTGTCAGACTTCTTTCCTTCTTTAAATTATCAGGCCCCTTCCAAAGGTATTCTTGACATTTCTTTTCTATAATCTTCATGAATATGTACACAATTACTAAAGGAAATGAAGATGATTGCTGTTCCCAGTACTGCTAGTCACTTCCTGTGTTTACTACCTTGTGTCCCATGGGGTCTAGATGTGTAATGCCAATTGGACAAGGTCAATTACCCTGTGTGTCCCTTTCCTTTACTTACTTTTCTAATTACCCTAGCGACCTAGACATAAGACAAAACCTCAGTTGTAACACAACTAACAAAATCCTGCACAGTCTATTCTCAGTGGATTAATAAAGACCATGTTGAGGTACCTATGGAAATTGCCATTCACCCTGAAAGTTAGCTGTTAGGGTTGCTAAAGTCTGTATTGCTAAAGTCTGTACATCAGATCATAATAATGAAGAGTATGATTATTGATCATAAGTCATTAAGAGAAGGTTGGTAATGAGTAAATGAAAATGTCATTTATTCTATCATAAATAAAAGAAAGGGTCATTTGCAATTTGAGATATTTTGATTTCAACCTTCCTCTATATTGCAGTACTATTTAGAAATGTATTTATTCCAGTGAAAATGGGGTCATAACTGACTATAACCTTAGCTGTTTCAATTTTGTAAGTTAGGGACTGATATTTACCCTTCTCATGCTGGCTTAATATTAAACATTTAATGCATACACCTGTGCTTATATTCGATGAGCAACTGAATGAAGGTAAATCATGTTGAGACTAGTAAATGGTATACCAATAAAGTAAATAAATCCCGAATTGATAAATTGCAAGATCACTTCTGCTTGAAATAAGAGATTTATGAAAATTGGTTACCAGATATTATATCCTTGAAGAAAGTAAGACTAGATGCAAAAGGAGTCGCATGGAGCATGATAAAAGGTGTATCAATTGTGACTGTTTCTTTTTTTGAAGAAGTGTGAGAGATTATGCACACCTATTCACAAGTACCCAAACCTTCTTAAAAAGCATCCTCTTCAGAACCTTGTTAACTGTACTCTGAAGTAATCCTGACTGCAGTGTGTGATTCCTGACATAATCCTCGTCAGTGAAGTGGTCTGAACATACATATGCATACTTCAGGACAGGTGGGTTTAAAAGTTCATGGATGCTAACCACTGTTTTTGTCTAAATTTTACTACTAGGAAATCTATGAAGCTTTCTCCACTACCGTGTCTTTTTTTACAGCCAATTGCTGCACATGATTTCACCATTTTCTTGTTTGATATATACGTTTTTATGCAACTTGTGCAGAGAGCTCTTGTCAGGAGCACTGCTGTTAGATACACTGCCCAGAGGTAGCTTGGAGACAGGATGTGATCCCTGCCAGCCGATTGTGTCACAGCTGATAGCACTTGAAAAACATGGCCCCACCCAGTGGCTGGCAGAGGCTGTCTAGGAGGATGACAATACGCAAAAATCTCCCCTCATGGGATCACTGAGAGAAAAAGAATGGTAGCATCCTGTTCCTGAAGTGTATAACTTTCATATAAGCTGATATGTTTGTGAGCCTTTAGGGCCCCTTTAAAGGTTATTGACAAGAAAGTCATGGTAAATTCATAAGGTAACACACAGTGAGAATTCAGACTCGTAAACATCGTCTCCCGCAGACATCGTCTGGTTAAGCACACGTTAACATTACCTGTTATACAGCATTCAACAACATGGTCGCTTCAAATATATTTTGATATCACATGTTTGTGGATTTAGAGGAAAATTCTTTAATGACTTAATTCAACTGAATTGATTAGTGGGTTTGATTTGTGAATATAGGACCATTTGATTATTTACACACAAGTTATTGAAGAGACACAAACCCTTCACCCTTTTCCTAATATAATCAACTGATATAAAACACATCATTTTAATAATCACTCTAGAATAAAAGAGCAAGTATTACATAGTGTGAAAAAAATAAGATACAAGCAGAATATGGCATGTACATCTATTGCAAGATGTGCAAGAGATTATCAAAATGGCAGGGGAGTACCAAACTGGCGCAAAAGAGAAAGAAGAGTTAGAGATAGAGAAACAGGGTTCACGTAAACCATGCAACCCCACTTAATCCGTCCCTGTTATGTTTATCATTTGTTATTAGCTTGATCGTTAAAAAGACGTAGTCAAAATGACTAATTATATTGGTCTTTATCTATTACGTGGTTGATAGCAGGGTTGATGCTAAAAATGAAATTCATCCTGATAATAGTTGACTTCTAGCTTTGGTTTATGTGAGTATTATTACTGAAAGGTTGGAGTGACCATGTAAGTTTGCTATACTATATAAGTAGGGTACCCATGTAAGTGTAATAAACTAAACAGGTAGGTGCCCTGTTTTTCATAAACTGAAAAGTTAGAATGCTGCTAAAGGTGGGATACCTAATTATGATATACTGACAAGGTGGGGTGTTCATATAAGTATGATATACTGAAAAGGTGCCTATGTGAGTGTACTATATTTAAACAACAGGATACTAGAAAAAAAATTCTGAGCTACGGGAGATCTAACTTATGCATATCATTTGCCTATCACTAAGAAAGGATGTTTTTCATGTTGTCTGTGAGAGGAACAGGCGAGTGTTTCTGTATATCATAGCATGGGTGGAATTGATTAGCATATAGTTATGAAATATTTGAAAGAGGGCTTGACGTATCGCCAATCTAGTCAGTTTGTACATTCACACCAGGATATACCCTTAACATTTGTTTTCTGGTCCTAACAATTAATTGGTACAAACCTTAAGGAATAAGCCTACATTTAATAAACATTTAAGGGGAATTTGTATGTTAGATTTAGATAAACATGTCTCCTTAAATTGTAATTCTTTAAAATTGCTTCAGTCGTAAAGATACTAGTAAAACAATCATAACATACGTGGCTGCTACAGACACAAATGGTTTAAAGGATGTTAGATAGAGGGCACCAAACAACCTGGGGTTGTAGGTTTGACAATACCTTAAGAGATGAAATTACATTCCTGGTCAACAGTACGTCTAATTAGGGTCTAATGAGAAGAAGTTTGTGTTGTATTCACCAGACTAATGAGGGCTTTGTGTTGTTATGTACGTATACTGATATCAATATATAGATTTAGACACTTGAACCTGTTACTTAAGTCCCTTAGGACGTAGATTATACATAACTGTGGAGCTGATTAAGTTACAACTCTATGCCAGTGCCAATTAAAGGTAGAATACATGTAATGTATATATACTGATATCAACATATAGGTTTAGACACTGGAAACTGTTACTTAAGTGTGGAACTGATTTAGTTTCAACTTTATGACAGCACTGGTCAAGTAAAGGTCAGTAGAATACAGGTAATGGCAGTCTGGAACCTGAAACCTGAATCTTCTGTTAGAATCATCAAGGTGAAGATTTAAGTATACATTATGAGGCTACTGGCGATATAACAAAGTAAAACCTGTTTTATTTGAGTAACCATAGTTGTGCTGAAGAATATTGGTGGCAAGCCTGCTTGCCAGGTTGATGTATGATGTAGGTACCTGGTCTCCTCCTGGCTGTTATTTTTATTATGGTCTTAACTGTGGGGCTGAGGACAATGCAAGGTGATCTCTTTAACTCATTGATGCCTAGGAGAACCTTAACGAATTGCTGTCTGGATGTTTAATACTTTTGACAATAACTTGCAAATCCAAGATTATACACACGATTTGAAGAAGAGTTGTTGAAATATTTCCCAACTTCCTATCTGTCAACTCTTCTGATGTGAGCAGTACTCTCCTGAAATTAGAAACAAAATTAGCTGTCTCCGTTTACAGCCCTATCCCTTATCAATTAACATATATATGTGGGGAATCGTCTGATACTAGGTTGGTGAATGTTAACAGGTATGCAAATTTGTCTTCACCTTAAAGATTTCACCCAAATTGTCAGGCTGTTTTGGCTGCAGAGGATACCAATGGGTTCCTATTGGAAAAGGTGCATAGGTGAGACTTGGAGGCTGGGTCCGCCTCTGTCATGCCTGTGTCATCCCAAATCACCTTCACTATTCTGATGATATCTCAGTGACCACAGCTAATATCAGAAAAATCATCATTGTGGTCTTCTTGTATAACTCTAATTACTATGAAAAATGGAAGAAATGAAATTAATATACCTCATTATTGCACTTCAGAGTACTTTGAAATAGATTCATCTCCAGACAGCCAATTAGCAATTAGCCTGCTATCTCCTATTATGGTAATTCAAACCATTCTTCTAATACATACACATCATATCCTTATTTATAATTAACCCCAACAGTTTTATAAGGGAGCAGAAAAGCATGTTAGTATGTAGAAAATGAAGAGCTGCGCTAAACAGGAGTTTAAACAGCTTTCTCAAATCGCCATACTTTTCATTGCTGAAACAACCTCCTGCATTCAACATTGATCATACAAAGCTTAAATTTTACAACATAATATGAAGATTCTTGGACATGCAGTAGTTTTTCAATTTTTTTTATCTGCTTTAATCATTTCTTTGGTGGACTTCAACAATGAAAAAAAGTAAAATTCCACAAAATCATGACTAACTTGCTCTAAATTTCTATTGGCACAAAAAAAAATTAAAATGAGAAATTTCTACGTGCCCAAGGATGTTTTATACTATGAACCATGTGTGAAAGCAAATTGAAAAACATTCATTTTCACTAGCGTTTTTTGGGGAGAGAAAACACAACTTTGTTTATCCTCCCTCTACAGAAGGAAGGTGCAGATATTATTTTACTAGCAAAGGGAACCAATTAATTTGCGAGAATCCCAACAAAGGCCATGCGCATGAGATATTTCCATCTATCTTTCTATCTGCCTATATGTGAACACACACACACGCACGCACACATAATAATATTAATAATAATGATAATAATTGATATTTGATGTAGCGCCCTTTCCACCTATAATGTTCAAAAGCGCTTAACAGAAAGTCAGTGGACAGTTATTTATGGTCCATATAGTCAATTATTGTTGCTTGCTTTGTATCGTACAATCAGCAATCAGGATTTTTACCTAGTGAACGGTCATTAAATCCCCATAATGCCCTGTGACGCAGGGCATTATATGTCATCTCATAATGCCCTCCAAAGCTAACTAGGTCAGTCATTGACACAATTTGACCATTTCTCATTTATTGTTTAATGATCCTGGACAGCTTATTTAGGTACCTTGTTCTTGCATCTCACTTTCACGCTTAGTCAGTATCACTGTAAAACAAAAATGCTTACAATAAGCACATAAAACTAAAATGATCCAAACCTTGGAATCTTGAATATGTAACACATTTTTAAAAACATTTTCAAAGCCTTATGTAAGAAGAAAAAGTTTTAAAATAAAAGATATGGGAAATTTTGTTATCAAACTTCAAATAAATAGTTCTCGGCGTGCCCAATAGACGGCTCTTTTTCAACTGGTTCCCTTTCTCTCACTCCACATCCAACTGTCTACATGTATATTTCAGTGTGGTAAGTGTGAGACAGAGTACCGCTATTGCTCATGGAACAAAGGACCAGTCTATCATGGGAGAGGCAGAAAGTTTCATTGAATACTAGGGTATTTCAGATCCAAAATTGCTAAATGAGGTAATTCTAATTAGCATTATCCGCACAGGTTTTCATAAAAATAGTTCTTATTGTGCGCACATTACATATCACAAGATAATATTGATTAGATCACAAGAAACGTCGTATTCAGGGAAGCAATAATAAAAACCTTAATGACTGTTCACCAGGGTAGTTTGTGTATTAAATGAGCGCCTTCAGACATCCTGACAAGACCTTGGGCCTTCGGCCTTAGGTCTGGCTAGGATGCTTTCAGGATGCCTTCCTAGTGTTTAAAGTTCACACTAGGATGTTTATTTAATTATGATTCCTTATTTATGTCTTTCCGGCCTATTTCTTTGAGGCCTGTTCTGTTCTATTCTGTTTATTTCAATTATTTGTTATTATATTTACCTCTACCTAATTTGAGCACCATGCACGTATTATTTTTGTATCGTATATTGTATGCATATGGCATAGTCAATAAACATATATTACATTAAGGCTTTAATAAACTCCTTTCGAAATAGCAATGTTTTCAGCTGTTTCTTGAAGTTCTTCACACTATCAGCAGCCTGGATATTGTCAGGGAGCTCATTCCAAAGGTGTGGTGCATAGGCACAGAATGCTCTGTCACCCAACATTTTCAGATTGGTGTGAGGTATCTGTAATAAGTTCTTGGTGTTTGATCTTAGAGTCCTTGTATTGCCTTGTTTGACTAACAGTTCCCTCAAGTATAGAGGGGCACATCCTTGCATGTATTTGAAAGTCAAAAGCAGAATCTTGAGCTCAATCCTTTTTCTGATGGGCAGTAAGTGAAGTTTTTTTAGAGCTGGTGTAATGGGATCATGTCTTTTTGGAGCCACTAACCACTCTAGCGGCATTGTTTTGGACTTTCTGGAGCCTGCATAGCAGCTCATCAGTGATTCCACACAGAAGTCCATTACGATAGTCAAGGCGTGATGTCACCAGTGATACGATGGCACTCTTGGTGGTATCAGTATTGCGAAATCTTCATATTTTTTTCAATGTTCCTAAGGTGGTAATTTGCAGACTTGATAACTTTTGTTACATGTGCAGACATATTTATGTTCGGATCAAAAACAGCACCCATATTACAAACCGGTTCATGAAGAACTGGAACTACTAAACGGTAATACTAGGAAGTTTTCCAACTTTGCTACCCCTATGTCGACTACACGCCGAGTGATAGAGATGTAAAGTTGTGTATCATCCGCATAAGCATGGAGTTCTAAACAATGCTTTCTTATCAGTATTCCTACGGGTAGGAGGTAAATCAGGAAGAGCAGAGGGCCCAGCACTGATCCTTGTGACCTTAGGACTTCCTGTTATGCGGAGAATGAATCATCTATCTGAACTCGAAGAGTACGGTCACCAAGATATGAACGGAACCATTCAAGGGCTGGCCCTGTAATACCCAGAGTGCTCTGCATTCTGGAAAACAGCACATCATGGTCGATGGTATCAAATGCTGCACTTAGGTCAAGCAGGATCAGCATAACAATCCATGCTGCTCAATGCTTGTAAGGATGTCATTCTGTACCTTCACCAGTGCCGTCTCTGTGCTGTGACCGGGTTTATATGCAGATTGAAGGTATTCGTGTAGATTGTTATTTGTCATGTAACATGCATACATACATACGTATGTATGTGGAAAGAAAGCTTGGTAGATAGATAGCTAGATAGAAATACCGACAGAGAGGTATATAGTATAATATAGATGATTAACTACAAATAGAAAGATAGAAATACAGACAGACAGACAGATGTTAGCTATTGATAGAAACGCAAATACATAAATACATACAATAGGGTCTTTTTACTTTTTGCACTAATGATATTCCATGATATACCGATGGACACGCACATGGTCTTTGTTTTATTTACCCTCCCTCTGGAGTGGTCGGGGGAAAATAGTTTTATTTTCTCTCCCCCAAAAACGGTCGTGAGAATAAAAAGTATTTTATTTACTATTTCACATGGTCGGGAAAAATAGTTTTATTTAGTGAAAATAATAAGTTCTTTATCTGCCCTTTCACACTTGGTCAATCGTAGTAGTTTATTATGATATATATAAACATCAATAGATATTGTGTCACACCTAATTGACGTTGCGATTTTGAAAATAGCCACATTTGCAGTCGCACCAGCATGACTCATCGAAGCCGATTATATTGTTAGATAATCGCAAGTCAATGATTTGTCTTGCGATTATCGTCAGATCATCGCAAGACATTCATTCAGCAAGTCTTAATACATGACGCAATATTTAGATCCGACGTGCATACAAATATTGTACGAATATCGTACGATAATCGCAAGTTAAGGAATTCACTTCCGACTTTTAGAAATCAGTACTGACTTGCGTCGCAAACCAGTATGGACTTTTTTTAGACGTATCCGATTCCGTTTTTCGCCTAAAAATTGGATCCGTCTATCGCACGATAGGTAAAATTATCAGGTCGGACCTGCCCATTTTGAAATTGTGCGATGGTCTGACTAGTGTGACTGGGGGCAGAAAGTACATGTACGTTGGATACACTGAACGCAACCATCTGAATGGCGAGTACTCGGAGAGCTTCGGGAAGCGCAGCATTTCATGGAAGCCTACCACGTTATTGATTATCACTTTAAGAATAAACTGTTGTACTCGGAAGTCCATATGCAGAACGTGGTGGATTTTTGTTGTAGAGCGTGGTGGAGTTAGACACAATTACCCACAGTGCTCTATGTTTTCAAAATGGCGCAGACCGTACCTATATTTTTTAAGCTCTTCTATATTGCTGGGGCCTGAGGAACAAGGAGTTTCCCCTTCACCATAGGTTCTCCCCTTCAAATGCGAAGGAAGTGAACGGCAAAAACTCATCAACATGCACACGCAGATACGCACCAACCTGCATTCTTCTATATCTGGCCAAATGATATTGACGAATGCAGGTTGGTGCGTTTTCGCCATGTTGCATCGTCTTGAATAAAGTTGATGCGTTTTCAGTCAGGTTGCATCGTACATCCTAAATGTTGAATATTTGGTCATATGGCCTTCCATAGATAATCCATTTGTCCCTAGCTTCAAAACAAGCTGACACCAATGCAATTGCAACCACTGATGCTAAACTTTACCTGGAATGGTCAATTAAAATGGAAGTAATTAGTGTAAACAACTGAAATACTCACACATAGTGTCATGGACTTTATCCTATTTGTACCCATGTGTTCACTATGAGAGGTTCTCAGGACCATTTCCCCCCCCCCCCCCCCCAAAAGCATTCACTGTTCGGATAAGGGGGTGTCCACACTTCGTAAAACTAAAATGTATTGGAAAGAAATGGGACCATGGAAAAGTGTTCACTATAGGGGGTGTTCACACTTTCGGGGTGTTCACATCCCGAGGTTTCATTGTACTTTGCACATACAGCACATATTATTGACAATGTAGTACTTGATATTGGGACGGTGAGCAAAGCTTGATAGTGTTAATTTAAAAGCGTCTTTCGTCATATTGTGTTAAGAACTCCACACGACTGGTATCCTATTTTCTCAGTTGTTTGGGATTGTAGCCTAGTGTGTTGTGACTCTATATAGTGAATGCTGCGTTGTAATGTAATATGCGTATGTGTGTGTGTGTGTGTGTGTGTGTGTGTGTGTGTGTGTGTTTTTGTTCTTGTGACTTTATTTGTAAAACAGTGCTGAGACAATCGTTTGATGATATTTTTTGTTTTTATAACTTTTTTTCTTTTCCTTGGCGCCAGGTTAAGCTGGCCCATATTCATGAAAAAACAGTGTAACATGATTGTATATATAAAGTGATATCTGGTTACAATGTAACAAAATAGAACATTATTTTGTATAATTTACACAATAAAGTTGTTTATGTGTGTGTGTTGGGAGCGCCATCTATTAGACGCAACATGTTCTACCAAATATAGGTATAGCAAATCTACGTGAGAGAGAGAGAGAGAGAGAGAGAGAGAGAGAGAGAGAGAGAGAGAGAGAGAGAGAGAAATTATGATATGCATGATTTTTTGTGTGGTAATCTTACCGAAATTGGTATTTTGAAAAAGGAAACGTAATCGTAATACACTATTCTGACGGATGAGTGAGATAAATAAACCGCACCAGATTAAGACCCGTATTTTCTTATTTACAAAGCGTACACTAACAATAATGAAACAATGCCTCTGCTTCCCTTTTTCCAATGACTGCAATTAAAGCCATTGGCGCAATTATTCGTTTCCATGAAATGTTGACTGAGCTAACCTGCCATTTGATCCTAATAAAGGGCTGAACATTTATGCATTTGATATACCAGTGTTATAGTCCCTGACGTCAATACTAGAAGGTTGGATTTCAAAGCATATTCATCAAGTTGGATCTTTATTCTTTTCTATGAAATGTTGACTGAGCTAACCTGCCATATGATCCTAATAAAGGGCTGAACATTTATGCATTTGATATACCAGTGTTATATTCCCTGACGTCAATACTAGAAGGTTGGATTTCAAAGCATATTTATGAGGCGCCGTTGTGGACAAAAGTGAAAAACACAACATAATCATATGTAAACACTTTGAAAAATATAAAGAAGCAATGAAAAAATAGAAAAACTGTGAAATGAATTTATTAGCACTGTAAAGATAAAAATAACATTAAAAACTCAGTATCATCAATTTTTTCTTTTAAAAAATCCCAACGCCTTTACTTTCTTTCCCATTTTTGGGGTGTTTGCTTTCGAAGTTTTTCTTTCTAACTCTGACTGTTTTTCTATAAATTCTCACTGCGTGTTTTAGCCACATCCGGGTCATAACGAATTACGTGGAATTTCGCAGTGATAGTGATAAAACCACTCATTTCAAGCCACATTGTGGATAGACACCACAAGCTAAAACATATTTCCTCTAACTGCTGCCTTACGAGTTGATATCTGCATAATCTGGCTGAGACGGCTGCACAGTGACATGTTAAAAGTGCCGCCATTGCAATCAGCTGTCAATCAGCTATATTTAGAGTGGCTAAGACCCGGATGAGGAAAAAAACGCAGTGAAACTTTTAAAAATCACAATGAGAATAATGAAAAAAAACTGTGAAAAAAAAGATAAAAAAAACATTAAAAAAATAAATAAAAAAGCGTTGGGATTTTTTAAATAAACACATCAAGAAAATGTAAATAAAAAATACTATTTTGCTGAACATTTAGAGGGAATTGAATGTCCATTTCAGCGTTGATTTAAGTGATTTTTAATCTTTTATAGTGAATAATTTGTTTTATTTAAATTTTCTTTTTTTTTATTTTTACATGCAAATTATTTCTTTTCACAGTTTTTCTTTTTTTTTTCATTGCTTCTTTTTATATTTTTCAAAGTTTTTACTTATGTTTATGTTGTGTTTTTTACTTTTGTCCGTAACGGCGCCTCATACATATTGATCAAGTTGGATCTTTATTCTTTTCTATGAAATGTTGACTGAGCTAACTTGCCATATGATCCTAATAAAGGGCTGAACATCTATGCATTTGATATACCAGTGTTATAGTCCCTGCCGTCAATACTAGAAAGTTTGTGTTTTAAAGCATATTCATCAAGTTGGGTCTTTGGGAGTTCATCTATATTCCATTATGGTTTTGTGTCATATCACTTTTCTCACATTTGTCATCCTACCTCATATTACCTGTGGCTTTTGATTTTAGGTGTAACACAAATACATCCCTGCATGCCATAGACTCGTCGTCGTGTATATATTGTTCCACAGTTCACACCAGAATGAAGATGTATCATGGAGAACATTTCAAACATCTCAAAAGGTAATGTTTTGTGTCACACTATTTTTCTCATCATATCTGTCATCCTACCTCGTTTGTACCTAGATAACCTGTAACTATTACTTTCAGGTGTCACACAGATTAAAACTGGCACCCTAGGCCATAGACTGTTTTGTATATCTTGTTCTGAAGGTCACACCAGGTCCTGCATACTCATCAAAAAAACATCTGCTTCTAATACGAATGTAATGACTAGTACACTGAAAGTAAGAATATTAACAAGGGAATCACTTGCTAGTGTTTTTGTTGGGTGATTCTACACACCTAAATATTTTTTCCTCTAATCAATGTATGTATTGCATTTTTTGTCAATCAAATCAATGAAACCTACATTGTTTCTGCATCAAAACTATCTAATCTATATACAGGCAACTCTGCTTAATCCGGACATGTGTAATCCGGATTTCCGTCTAAACCGGACAGAGTGGAAGTTTCCAGTCCCTTCCTATACATGTAATTCCTATACGCATAATCCGGATTTTGCCTAAACCGGACAAAAATGTAGGGTCCACATCAGTCCGGATTAAGCAGAGTTGCCTGTATATAATCAGATAACCTGGCATTAGTGGGTCTAACATCAGAGTGAATTTTAATCTCTCCTGTACAACCACAACGACTTTATCTTGATGATCTCGGATCCATTTATACAAAGTTTCAAAGAAAAGCATCGTCAGGAAGATATACTACTAATTTGTTATTTGTTTTCTGTCGTATGTGATCCTTTTTGACAGGAGTAAAAATCTGCTGTAAACTTTCCAAGTTTCTTTGACATATAAATAGAATTAGACAGACCTTTGGAGTGTGTGATGGCAATCTCGTCCAGCATAAAGTTTTAACAGCACAGTTTTAAACATAAAGTTGTTTTGTCAAAAAGGATAACCTAGTGGTTAAGACTGTCCCTCATACTTTTATATACATTGCATAACTGACTTCTGTAAGCGGAATTTGCCTAGGAAAAAGAAAGAAAAGATCTGAGATGAAAAATATTTCTTAGAAAAATACCACAAAATCCAAAATAGAAAGCCTAGTAATCTAACTGTATATTGTGTTTCACAGAGAAATTCAAAACAAATCTGAAATAGAAAGCCTAGTAGTTGATTTGGAAAGATATAGTAGCATACAGATTTACCAGGTAGAAAGAATTAAAAAAATCATCAGGATAACCTTGTGTGTAGGACTGTCATTTCTACTATTAAGACAGATAGGAAGGAGTTGGAAGAATTATGCCAGTTTAGTAATTGGGGTGTTTGTTTTGTGAAGTATCCCTACTATGCCTCATTGATTCTGATGTACCGTCAAACTCGAGGTCTGATAATGGCCTTCATGGTGCACGCAAGCCACTTTAAGAACATTATATATCATCTAACCGTTCATAAGAAGCTTGTTGTGTGTCCTTTATATAAGGAGTCACTTCTTTTTCACACAATTTCTTATGCCCAACTAAAATCAAACCTGGTGAGTTTAAGTCAAATAGGAAAACATTACGTGAATGATCTAATACTACTACTTACACTACAATATGACTACTATTCCTACTATACCTCTGTTGTTGCTGCTGCTGCTACTACTACTACTACTACTACTACTACTACTACTACTACTACTACTACTACTACTACTACTACTACTTCTACTACTACTACTGCAACTGTTACTACTACCACTAATTCGTAAAGTACTTTTACCATAAATTAAAACTACAACTATAACTACAACTACCATTACAGTTAAACCTGTCTACATTGAACATTTATGGGAAATGAAAAAGTGTTCAATGTATGCAGATGTTCAATGCAACCATGATTTTAGTATTAGGAGATTGAGTGAAGTAGAAACAAATTCAAAGGTATATACATATACATGATCATTTTATTGCAAAATCTACTATGTCCTTACCTCACTCTTATCATGTAATTCAAATATTCAGCGTTTGAAAAATATATCCATAGTCCTTAGCTAGCTGTCATACAGATTTACTACCTTCTTCTTTTAAGAGTTCAGCTTACTTCACAATTGGCAATTCCCGATACACTCTCTTACTTACTTAATTTTGGACTGATTAAGTGGAACACATTTGCTGCCTATGTGACATCATTTCCAGTTCGCAGGACTGGAAAACTGTTAAATGCAGTTATAATACTTGGTTGCCAAGGAAACAATTGTACTATGCTAACTGTCCTCATTCCCAATTGCTATTTGCTAACAAAATGATGCCAGAGAATCAATGACTAATTGCCATTGGTGTGGGGTTGTTTTTTTGTTTGGCTTATACAAAACAAGCAATTGTAATAAACTAGAAATAAACAGGCTGACTTAGTAAATATATACATTTATTTGTTCTTTTGGTAAATAATAAATATATATATATATAATGGTACTTTGTTAATGGATTTGTATCCGTGATGTTGTCCACGGTTTTTACTGCTCGACCCGTGGGGGGCAGTCGGGTATTTAGGGGGGGCGTATACGCTCATCATCAAAATTAAAAAATACCCCTAAAGCACTGATTTCTGGCCAAAAAAGGACCCTTATTTTAATAAAACGCTGATTTTTTCCATTAAATAAACACCCCTTCTTTTATCAAAACACTGACATTGGATAAACAGGAACACGTTTTTTAACTTAAGATCTTATAATCTTCTGCGTGTTAAGCGGCAGCAAGTGGCGGAAGCAAACTCGGAAGCCCAGTCACTTCGGGATTCACTCGGCGTCAGAAACGCGTACATTTCGTGGATTGTAAGGGGATTTTGACCCCCATACTTCGTACCTGGGTACAAAAAAGTACCCTTCTTTTACAAAATCGTGGACATGCGGAGGTCTTAAAAAAGACCCCTTCCTCCGCGAAATACGTAACGCGGGTGCGGCCCCCCTCTGTACCTGAGTGCCCCCCCCCCCCCCGGGCTGCTCGATTGCGACAGGTGTTGCTATGCGTGACGTCATGACATTATAGATGCAAGCAGCGGCTAGTATAAATATCATTGACAGGAATTCAACTTTCGAATCTTATGCTTTTATCACCTAGCTTAAGGAGCTTCGTTTTTGAGAAGAAAGAGTTTTACCTGATTGCTACTATCAACATGTGCTCGAGTGTGAATAGTTTATTCTTGACTCTACTTGCAGCTTGCTTTAGTTCCTACACATCCAGTGCAGTCCGGGAGTGTCCGGAAGGGATTGCGACCGCTTCCCTTGAATGTATCTGCAGTCGTTATCAGATTAAGTGTAATCTTGATAAGGTACGTGCAGGTACAGGCGGCGCTGGATTTGGGAACGTGAGCGAGGCGATCAGGACCATGTTCATATCCAACGGCGCTATGAGTGAAGTTCATAGCAACACGCTGGGATCACTACGGGTGAGTCTCTCTCTCTCTCTCTCTCTCTCTCTCTCTCTCTCTCTCTCTCTCTCTCTCTCTCTCTCTCTCTCTCTCTCTTCTCTCTCTCTCTCTCTCTCTAACACAGAGATTTGCCGTAATGCCTTAACCATGTTTGGTCATTTATCTGATTTTTAGCTGACTCTCTCTCTCTCTCTCTCTCTCTCTCTCTCTCTCTCTCTCTCACAAGTATTTGCTTTACCCATATTTGGTCCTCTTTCTCATTTAGCTAACCCGCCCCTCTCTCTCTCTCTCTCTCTCTCTCTCTCTCTCTCTCTCTCTCTCTCTCTCTCTCTCTCTCTCTCTCTCTTAATGGCCGTTGTATGACCCATGTTAGCACTGATCTCGTTTATCAACCGGTGAATCTTCTAGTCAAGTATCCGGTTTCTCCTTTGAAACATTATATGCTCTTTGGTGAAGGGAAACCTGCATGTGGTAATGATGATCTAAGGGTGAAAACCAGATACATGTCCCTAGGTTTGATGTATCTCAAAATTGAAGAAATCTCTGGTTGTATTCACACCTCTGTTAATACTAGAAATTATCCTTGGTGTGGAAAACGGCAGGACGGCATCGTGTGATAACCGCTGGCGAAACAAAGACAAGATGTACCAGTTCTACAGGCTGGGGTTATTCATAATCATCTGCTTCCTCAATGGCACTCTATGATTTTGGGGTCCTGTCTTGCATGTAACCTTCTACATTGGACATAAAATACTCTGTCTTGAATGTAACCTTCTACATTGGACATAAACTACTGCATATAAACACAATATATCATAAGTATTATTATTTGAGTGCATGATACAATATGTATAATTTAACATATCTACACTTCTCATGTTTCAGATGTGTTTATTCTATGCAATTGAGAACAAATGAATTCAGAACGTTTATCAATGTGTACCATCAGTATTCCACAAAGTATTGCATTCCCCTCAACTCCTCTTCATTAATAAATACCAACAAAACATATTTTATATCAATTAATCATATGTATTTAATTCGGATTCAGTTTCTTATATCATAAAATCATTATTACACTACTCAGTAATGGAGGTTCTTGTCAATTGTGAGTAGTCCAAACAATGGTGACCCATTTTCCTTCCTAAAACCTCTATCATTAGTCCTAAAAGCACTCTTCAAGTGACTTAATTCATGTAAGTTTGACCATTTCTTCCTCCTAAATCTTTATTAATAATAACTTCTCTTATATCACCTTTTTGTGGAGTTGGCCATAATGACTCATTGTAGGTGGCCATAATGACCCGAAAATTGGCCATTCTGGTAGGTGGCCGTTCGCGTAGGTGGGCATAATGACCTTAGACCCAATGAACGATGTGAACAGTATTATAACTATTCCCAATACAGGATTGATATTGGTCTCCTAGCTCACCAAACACGCGCAATTAACTCTCTCTCTCTCTCTCTCTCTCTCTCTCTCTCTCTCTCTCTCTCTCTCTCTCTCTCTCTCTCTCTCTCAAACACAGAGATTTGTTTTACCCGTATTTGGTTATCTTTCTGATTTTGAGCTAACCCCCTCTCTTTTTCTCTTTCTCTCGCCGTACACACCGACTCGCCATACACATACTTAGTAACATTTCTGATTGTTTTTTCTTAATCTTCCCCGCGGCCAAACATATCCTGCTATGATATTTTCTGGTGAACTTTCCCGCACACACAGATTTTCTTGGTAATCTCTCTCTCTCTCTCTCTCTCTCTCTCTCTCTCTCTCTCTCACACACACACACACAACTCTGTAATTCTGATTTGTGAGATCGTTCACTATCTTCCCCATTATAAAGCATTTTTTTTATTTGGACGTGTTTTGAGCTGATATTACCCTAACCTAACCCGAACCATAAACCGAACCCTTATCAGACCAAAAGCAAGAAAGATAATTGCAAAAACAATGTAATCCCTTAGATCTGTCAGATACAATGCAAACAGCACTAGGCATTACCAACTCCGACGATCATTTTAATTAAGGAGTCTGCCACTAGAGCGCGTGTCATAATCAAAGTAGGCCACGCCCATACAACAACTGTTGTCCTTGGCATACCAACTTCAAAGGGCTACAAACTATGCAAAAAGGCGCGGATGTAATGAGCGTACAATGGGTCCATATACATAAATGTGCTCTTATTTTGAAATATCCGAACCCCCAACAAGAAAAAATACTTTTCACTTTCAAATATGATATAGAACAATATATAAATATGACATCCTTGTGGGGTTTCCACCAGGAATAAGTACCCCGAGAGAGGATTGTTGCCCGAGGGAGACAATTGGTGAAAATTGGAAGCGTGCCCATTTTCTGTATCAACCTTATTTTCGGAAGAATAATACAGTGGAAAAGGTGTATTCTACCGTTCCATCTGAAACTGCTTCCAGCCACCTATAAAAAGAATTGGTTGAAGTGTTTTGTTGCCTATACCTCTATTCTAAATGACTCAAAGCCAGGAACTTGTTCATCAAAAGGACACTTCATGTAAAAAACGAAGTGAAATCTTCTTTTCTTTTAAATTCTTTCAGATTTGACAAAATTTCTAAGTATCTAAATATATAATATCTAGGTAAAACCGTCCATTTCTATTAATCTAATGTTCAGGAATGGATTCCCCCAACAATCAAAATTCTAAATTCCAACTCACCACTAGCTGTCTAGGCTTGAATCCCACGCTAGACATGTGAGCAAGTTGCCAATGACTTGGGGTTTGGCATTTTTTTTAACGGGTACTCAGGTTTCCTCCACCACTTACAGCTGGCTAGTCACAGCTTAGCACATAGCCGCTGAATGGCAGAAAAAGTGACAATACATCATGATTCCAAATTCTTACTCACCACTCTGTGGGTTTAAAACCCATCTGTGACATGTGAGAAAGTTGCCAGTTTTTTGGGATTAGGGGCTGATCGTCCCAGAGTACTCTGGTAGTTTCCTCCACCACTTACAGCTGGCTAGTCACAGCTTAGCCCTTAGCCGCTATATGGCAGAAAAATGACAATAAATCATGATTCCAAATTTCAACTCACCACTCATCCCGGGGTACTCTGGTGGTTTCCTCCACCAGGTACAAATGCTCCAATTTGGCAGAAAAAGTGACGAATGAAGTTCCAAATTCAAAGCCTCTCCTCTAAATGTTAACAAATAACGCAGTTATTCATTCAAGTACTGTGGATTATTTTCCATTTTCAAAATTTGCCAATCTTATCTTTATCAGATTTATCCAAATCCCTAATTACCGATCACGATGATATGCAAATTAGAAACAGCAGTCAACTGTCAACTGTTTTTTTTTCATGGTCTCGCCCACATGCACAGGACAGACATCTGGTCACCTGCTAATCTCGTAATTTGCCAATCTGAAGCTTTTCAATTTTTTTCGAATCCTAGTTTACCGATAGCGTCTGATCAGTTGATACAGGAAAATTAAAATCGGTTAAATAAGATCTTTGGAATTAAAAGTCCTTCAGTATCTCAATAAATTACCTGGCATGTAAAGACCCTCCAGTAAACCCTCTTAGTTAGAGAGACACGGTGGGCATGATAACTCAGAGGGCGGGCTTCGTTGTACAGTACCGAGCTTTAATTCCTGCACCTAATGCATGGGCAGCCCAAAATACACGACCGGGCATCCTGTTGCCAACTAGTTTCTTGGGCGTGGATGCGTGGATGACCTCACAACCGAAAGTAGCTTTTATTCACAAGCTACGTGGGTCCTCGATGTGTTTGGCGTATTTTTTGACATGTTATCCATAGCTGTTTATACAACCAGGCACTGACAGACGTTCCGTCGACTGGTGCAGGAATTAAATGCCTGTACTGTAAATGAAGAGGGCCCGAAGTGGATATCGACCCTACGTTCCAGTGCTAGGTTCATGATATATGCCGAATGTGTTGTACCCATCAGAATACAGGGTGGATCATGTGACATTCCTGATCCCCCACTTCACAAATTCCCCGTTAATCCCAGTAAGCCGTTGGCAGTCTCTGTTTAGACACCTGACCAGCATGATACAGCACTAGACTCCAAGGCTCAGCGGCACATCCATCCCCTCCAGTGCTTCTGACAGGAGAGGGTGTAGCAACCCAATGCCTATATATACCCTGGTAACCCTCATCAGAGGGGTTCAAGAGGAATTAGGGTCGATCAGTCACATTTGAGACCAGTGGTTTTTGGCATCTGGCCATTCAAACATCAAAGCAAGCTCATCAATGGCTGGAGATCAAAGCTCATGGCTCATATTATTTTCTGCCTCAGGTGATTGACACAACAGTAGCGATTCTGTTGGATAACTCAATGAAAGTCTCCTACATAAACAAACAGGGAGGTACCAACTCTCTCTCTCTCTCTCTCTCTCTCTCTCTCTCTCTCTCTCTCTCTCTCTCTCCCACTCTCTCTCTCTCTCTCTCTCTCTCTCTCTCTCTCTCTCTCTCTCTCTGCACACTCAGTGGATCTATATTTTGTCACTGTAACAGACATAGCGATCTCTGCAGCAAGCAATATCTGACATGTATAGATACTTCATAAAAGGGGAGTGCAAAGAAATGGGCATCAGAGCTTATGCACTGCAGGGGAAGGGATTCACCGTGACCTGGTGGTTACGACATCTAACTCCCAAGCATGAGTTCCCAGGTTCGAGTCAGCCCTGGCTCACCAAAATAGCGGGTTGGCCTGGTCGCCATACAAATGTGTGGTGAATACTGTCTATGGTCTTTCTGCAACTGAAAGACCCCTTGGAACTATTCATAAAGAGAAGAGAATTTCTTCCCGGTTCCAGGTTTCTATCTCGTGGGGGTATCACCTAATCTGGAAAGCGACATAAAACACCAAACCTTCCTTCCTTCCTGCCATCTTGAGAGTCTACTCATCCCTGGACCCAGCTTGATGGGGTGTCCATTCCGGACATAATGGACATCATCTAAAATCACATGTCTAGAAAGTGAATGAGTGTCCACTTTAGAGGGGATAGAAAGTGGATTTAAGACCTGGAATAGTGTCTATATTGGTGGGGTTGTCCGCGTAAGTGAGGTGTCTACGATAAAGGGGATGCATTACATGATATACATGATGAATAGTGTCCATTATGATGGGTTGTTCACTTTACATGGGTTGTCCACATCCTATATATATATATATATATATATATATATATATATATATATATATATATATATATATATATATATATATATATATATATATATATATATATAATATATATATATATATATATATATATATATATATATATATATATATATATATATATATATTATATATATATATATATATATATATATATATATATATATATATATATATATATATATATATATATATATATATATATCTTCTTTAAAACCTGGCACTAAGCGGAAAATTATTTAGTTGTGCCTATGATTTTTTTCAGGAGTTGAGATACCTTTACTTTGCGGACGTTCAATTTCAACGCCTGGCTAACTCGTCGTTTCATGGTCTAGAGGAGACACTGAAGATATTGAGGTTTAGAGATTGTTTACAAGACATACCACCAGCAGTACGTGTTCTACAATCACTTGAGGCCCTAACTGTCCAAGGACATGATATTCGGGAAGTCAAAAACTTTAGATTTCTTGGCCTTGGAAATCTCAAATCACTTCGACTTCTGATGAACAATATCACGATAATTCACGAAAAGGCATTTGAAGGGCTACGGTCATTGAAGATGTTGGAGCTATCAAACAACCCACTGCTTGTACTAAATGGATTGCAAGGTTTGAGTATGCTTGACCAACTAATTCTATTAGAGGTTTCCTTGCCCATACTACTGTATGACACAGTCAGACACGTCAATATGACAACTTTGATATTATCGTCTACTGCTAGGTTTAGTATTTTTCCTGATTTGTTGGTAAAGAACACAAACCTGTTGCTTTGCAAGAGTACAGAGTCTGTAGCAGGCAATGACACATGCAATTCTATGGAATCGCTAACAAAGTTCAAATTTATTTCCCTGAAAGGTGACATTGAATTGCATCCAGGTAATTTCCAGTATTTGACATCATTGGAATCATTGCGAATACAGCAAAGTAACAATATTTTATATTTACCAAGGTATCTTTTTTGTGGATTGTGCAACCTGAAATTTCTTAGCCTTGTTCAGAACGCAATTTATACCAAAGGATGTTTTTGTTACACTGCCTAAACTTGAGCGTCTTCTTTTGCAAAGTAACAGAATACACAGTATTGATTCTCATGCATTTTCAAAGTTAGTTGCACTAAGAGAACTGAACCTGAACAATAACATGCTAACTGCAATACAAGATGGCATGTTCAGTAAACTATCTGCACTGTCAAAACTACAATTAAACAGAAATAAGATTTCCAGAATTCATGAATATGCATTCAAAGACCTAAAGGTATTAAAGACACTACAGCTATTAGATAACCCGATTAAAGTGTTACATGGTATCCAGTTTACTCCTAGTCTTACCTATTTGGAGATAAGTGGAAGCTTTATTGAAAATATATTGTACAGCCAATTTGTAAACCAATCCAATCTAGAGAGATTGATATTTACTCAGAGCAGGCTTCATAGCATCTTCACAGATGCTCCTGATATAGCTAAACGATTGACTCAAATTGAAACTCAAAACAGGACAATTACATCTGATAACGACATTTCGGACACATGCCCAACGTCATCTGTATTTAGCAACTTCTCTGAGCTTAATTATCTTGACTTAAATGGGAACAACCTTATTCTTCATCAGCAGAACTTTATATATCTACCGCAATTACTAACGCTTAAGCTTGAAAGCAACAATATTTCCCATTTACCCGTTGGTGTGTTTTGTGGTTTATCAAAACTCAAATACCTTAGTCTTCGAGACAATGATTTGAAACACATACCAAGGTTATTATTTTCTAATTTGACTAAACTGGAATATTTAACATTATGGGAAAATCAGATTGAAGTTATCGCCGCAGGGGCTTTTGCTAGTTTGGAGCGGTTGCGCAGCTTGGTTTTGATTGATAACAGTTTGCAGATTTTCCCAGGGGATGTCTTGACATTGATGCCTGGTAAATCATTTGTACATGCCTCTGGCAACCCTTGGTATTGCAATTGTACATTGCGAACAATCAGTGAATATCTTATCACAACGGTCATCGACCATGCAATGACAAGATGCACCAATAAAGCCATGTCCTCCATTACCAATTTCACTGATGAGGGTTGCTGTGATGATTCTGATATTTCGTGTAACACTATCATTCCGCAAGGTGAGACACCCAAGAAAGATCAATTTCTTAATGTGTTTAATATTGCAATCTATGCTACCATTGGGTTTCTGTTGGTTTTGACAGTCACACTTCTTTCACTGTACTGGTACAAATGTAAAAAGAGCAATCAGAATCCATCATCAAGTGAAAATTGAATTGTCAAAATTTTATTTAATGTGTCATTTTTCAATGCACGATAATTGAGAAAATGTTGCCTACGTTCCACCTCAATCCATGGTCAGGGGTGTCCATCCAGCTTACATTCGCACCCTTGAGCGAAATATTAAGGTCGGGTTGAATTGCCTTCCACCTACAGTGCCGACATCTAATTTCAGCACTAAATGCGCGATGCATAATACACGACCTCACTCCAGATTACCAGTCAGTTGCCCATGCACGGACAACCTCATGACTGAACGTATTTTTGAATTGCAAGCTGGGTATTTTTTGACGTTGTCCATAGGTGTTTGTACAACCAGGCACTGGCAGACGTCCGATCGACTTGTTAAAGAATTAAATGTCTGTACTGTAGAAGCTTGTAACCTTCTTGT
>OZ012701.1:11263297-11341297 GCA_963942565.1 Maea johnstoni
TACGATATATAAGTATACAGTCTTTAAAAATGCAAAACAATACAATACTTAGACCATTCAACCATTACGGTATTTCCTTAATATGCCGGTATACAGTATATACGATATACAGGTATATGGTCAATATACATGCAACACAATACAATACTTGGACCACTTAACCACTGAGTTTTCCCTTAATATGCCGGTAAACAGTATATACGATATACAGGTATATACATTCAATATAGATGCAATACAAACATAAAATACTTAGACCATTTGTACAAAACGGTATCCCCTTCATATACCGATATACAGTATAAATGATATACAGGTATACATTCAATATAGATGCAATACAATACAATTCTTATACCAATCGACTATTTTAATTGATTTATCCCCTTCATATGATGGTATACGGTATATACGATATAGAGGGACAAAATCAAAATACATGCCATACATTACAATACTTAGACCATTGGACCATTGAGGTATCCCCTTGATATCCTGGTATATAGTATATAGTACAGTATATATATATATATATATATATATATATATATATATATATATATATATATATATATATATATATATATATATATATATATATATATATATATATATATATATATATATATTAATATATATACAGTCAATAGTCATGCAATATAATACAATACAATACAATAGTTAGACCACTCGACCATTGAGGAAGGCCCTGGTTATGCAGCGCTGGATGAGAAGTATGCATTACACCAGGCGACGTTCAAAGCGGCGAGGGAAATTTTTCATTTCCCCATCTATTTCAATTAGACCCCAACACATTTGAGCGCATCCCAGAGACCTTTATGCTTGTGAAGCGGAGTGGCGAAGACACGGACTGGCCCAAGTGATGAAGATTTGCTCCGCTAAGCAGATTAATCTTGTGGGGTCAGTCGCATACTGAGTGTCTACTGACTGCCACCTGTCACCCCCGGGCCTCTGGCACTGAGTGTGGGATTTATTTGGGATCCCTTCCCCTCTCACTGTTAGTAATGAATACTATCCCTCCGAGAACACTCGCCACCACCTGGGCCTTCAGGACTATGTGTTGGATTTGTGGCGAATAATAATAATAATAATAATAATAATAATAATAATAATATTAACAATAATAATAATAATAATATTAATAACAATATTGATAATAATAATAATAATAATAATAATAATAATATTAACAATAATAATAATAATAATATTAATAACAATATTAATAATAATAATAATAATAATGAAAAATAATAATAATAATAATGATAATTATAACAAATAATAATAATGATAATGATAATAAAAAGAAGAAGAAGAAGAAGAAGAAGACGAATAAAAATAATAATAATAATAATAATAATAATAATAATGATAATAATAATATTGTCATTTGATATTGCGCCCTTTCCATATAAACATGCTTAAAGGTGCGGATAGTTTTGATTGTTGTAATGACTTAAATACCATCTGCACCAAAAGCTGAGTGGTCCACCGAATACTACCCTCTGAGACCACTCATCCCCGGGCCTTCACGACTATGTGTGGGATGTATATGTGATCCATACCCCTTTCACTGTTAGTAATGAATTCTATCCTCCCAGGCATCTTACCCGTACTGTTAGTAATGAGTATTGTAATGATATCATCTAAGGGCACGTCTAGTTGATTATCTGTTTCCCATGTCCCGACCGACCCTATCTTTGGGCCCGACCCTAAAAAAAAAAATCTTTTTTTTTTTAACTTTCCGACCGACCCTGTCCAGAGGAGCTTTTTTTCTTCTGAGAACTGCATTTTGAATGAAATAAATAAAAAAAGTCTGAATAATTTGTTTTTGTTGGAGCCTGCGAATTCAACATTTTTCAAATCTGCACAATTTTCTGTATGAACAAGCTGAAGAATAATACAGAGGGAAATGTGTCTCATGAACATCATCTACACATATTTGTACTTCTTGCCATGGCATTGGCAGCATTTCTGTCACAAATAAAGAAATTTGATACCCTATTATAGGTACTTCTGCCGTTTTTTTCCTTTTTTTTTTACACGACAGACCGACCCTAATTTTCAGTACCTTGGACATGGGAAACAGATAATCAACTATACGTGCCCTAAGCCTAATGCTTAGTGGTCTACTGAATACTTACTTCCAAGACCACTTGTCAGCTTCCCTTCCTGTGTGGTCAAATAAATACTATCCCTTCCTCTCTCACTACTGTTAGTAATGAATTCTATCCTCCCGGACTACTCGTCACCCCCGGGGGCCTTCACGACTATGTGTGGGATTTATATGTGATCCCCTACCCTCTCACTGTTAGTAATGAATTCTATCCTCCCGGACTACTCGTCACCCCCGAGGGCCTTCACGACTATGTGTGGGATTTATATGTGATCCCTTACCCTCTCACTGTTAGTAATGAATGTTATCATCCCAGGTAACCTACCCGTACTGTTAGTAATGAGTATTGCAATGACGTAATACCATCTGCGCCTAATAATGCTGAGTGCTCTACGGAATACTTACTTTCAAGACCACTTGACAGCTCTAGCATCTTTTCTGTACTGTTAGTAAAGATTATTGTGAGGATTTGATACCATCTGCGCCAAAGTCTGCGTGGTCAACTGAATACTACCCCCCCCCCCCCCAGGCAAATCGCCACCCCTGGGCCTTCACAACTATTTGTGGGAATTGTGGGATTTTACCCGTACTGTTAGTAATGATTATAATAATGACTTCCATGTCTTCTGCGCCAAAAGCTGAGTGGTCAACTGAATACATACTTCCCAGGTGAAACTTCACAATAAATGCCTGAAACTCAGCATGAAAAATGAATATGGCATGGTTATCTTCGAAACAATCTCATGGGTCATATATATATATATATATATATATATATATATATATATATATATATATATATATATATATATATATATATATATATATATATATATATATATATATATATATATATATATATACATATATATATATATACAGCTTTGCATGTGGCCTGCTTTGGCCAGTTTAATGTTTACAGGTATGCTTTCGCCCATTTCCCCCCCCCCCCCCCCCCCCATCCCCGATTTGATTTAATTGGCAGCAGCATACCTGTGACGTGTTCAGTGGTCTGTCCCTGAGCTCTGTTCACGGCCGTGCGTCCGTGGCAGAAGCCTGTTCACGGAGCGTGCGTCGCAGCACGTTGTAATGAAAGGGCGTGACACTCGCACCAGTGGCCGCGACAAGTGTTTTGACACGCAGCCGTCATTCATGGTATGCGGGCGGGTGAAAGGTGACACGTAAAGTTCTATAATTAGCACATGCACACCTGGAGCGTACACCTGGCCTGACAGATAGCAATATATTGTGATGAGATGCCTTACTTTAAGGTGATGGGTACCATTGCAAGCCAGTTAAAAGCCCTGTCCCAAAACACGTAAAAATGTAGCCTGTAAAAATCTTCAGCAGTAAAAAATCAAAAAAATACTTTTTTTTGGGCATAGTCAATGCTATCCCTAAAGTAACTCTGAACCTGCAGTAACCATCACCTGCGTAATTAACGAGAATATGTCATTTGAAAAAAAAGTTGTAAATTTTGAAATAAAACAGAATATGGATTGAATAATGACAGGTGGCTATGATATTCTCTGCCTGATAACACTCAGGAACCTGGAAATACACCTAGTTACAGGATTATGCTGCTTTGAGGTGTGTTTTGGGACAGGGCTTTTAACTGGCTTGCAATGGTACCCATCACCTTAAGAGGTGCACCGTTTGATATTCTAGGGGGCGGGGGGGGGGGGGAGTGGTGTTCCCCATTTAGTGTGTTATATTTTGTTCGGTATAACAATATATTGTGATACAGTGCAGACATGTAATTCCTGGACCAGTCGATCGGACGTCAGCCAGTGCCTGGTTGGCCAAGAGCTATAGAGTAATCGTCATGTTTTACTCACTTCTTAGCGACAGGCTGTCGTCCCTAACAACGGGAGTTATTGAATTGAATGAATCACGCTGTTGCGGGATTCATTCAGTTCGATGAAACCCGCAGGTCCGATTACCCGCGAACACCCACGGAGTTTGCCGACTATACAAAATGGAATATATCCAACATCTGGTGTTTGTAAATTTTTCACCTTTTTTCTGTGTTACATTTTGTTCGGTATAACAATATATTGTTATATACTCTGCAGACATTTAATTCATTCACCAGTCGATCGGACGTCAGCCAGTGCCTGGTTATGAAAACAACCATTAGTAACATGTCAAAAAAGTAAGCTAAGCTCATTAATGATCCACGTAGCTTGCGAATCAAAGTTACGTTCAGTTGTAAGGTCATTCTTGCATCCATGCCCAGGAAATTGGGTGGCAATCGGGCATGCGGTCGTGTATTATGTCCGGGCTTGCCCTCGGGCATTTAGTGCAGGAATTAAATGTCGGCACTGTATATTGTGATTTTATGCCTTACTTTGATATTCTACAATCCTTTCTTGACCTGATCAAAAATTATCAACCCCCCCCCCCCAGGAATACAAGATGGTTCGCCCTATAAGCGATATTGTAGATTCACAAAATATTGTGTAGAGTAAAGTTTGTGAATTTACAGAAAATTGATTTTTGCGCTTTTTAACTTTGCGAATTGGCCGCAACATGAAGTGCCAGCAAAAATTAAACTAACGCAATCTTTTCCGAATTTACAGTATCTGAATAAGAGTTGATGCTTCTATAGGATTAATCTACCATTGTGATGCTGTGTGATACGTAAATGGTCAATATTGTTCAATAGGGTTCAATATATTATGTTCAAAAATGCTTATGAAACATTCTAAAGTTTCTATTCTTTGATATAGATTCTAACTTCCTCATTGTTTGTTTGTTTGTTTGTCTTGGATCCGTATGAGCATTTGTCCCACTGGTGTCAAATCCCAAGGGAGGACCTACGGAGAGCTCCCCCACCACCCAGGCCACTCGTCACCCCCGGGCCTTGACTCCCTACATGTTTCCTACCCCCCCCCCCCCCCCCGTACTGTTGTCATGCATCCTGCATGAGGTCCGTACCCTCCCCTCCAGGGGCTTAGCCACATGTGCGTCCAGCGTGTCATTTGGACACCCAGAACATTGTTTCTGACAGTTTGGACACCCAGAATTTAAGGTCAGCATTTTCTGATCTTGGAAATTTTAGAAGATAGTGCATGTAGTGTCACTCCTACAATACAAACAAAGCAGTTACTGGCCTAAAAAAGCAAAATCTGTATATATATATATATATATATATATATATATATATATATATATATATATATATATATATATATATATATATATATATATATATATATATATATATATATATATATATATATATATATATATATATATATATATATATATATATATATATATATATATATACAGATTTTGCTTTTTTAGGCCAGTAACTGCTTTGTTATATATATATATATATACGATTTATATATATATATATATATATATATATATATATATATATATATATATATATATATATATATATATATATATATATATATATATATACATATATATATATATATATATATATATATATATATATATATATATATATATATATATATATATATATATATATATATATATAAGATTTATATATAAATATACACCCTGTTTCAAAATCCTGAACTTTGTAGCACACTTTGGACCCCCAAAAGTCTATGAAACCTCTTTTGGACACCTTGTTTCCAAATCCTGGCTAAGGCCATGCTCTCCTGTCCTATATATTGTGTTTCTTTTTATATGGTTATGGCTCTCGATCTTTGTCATTATGCTGATAGAAGTTTTCAGTGAGCAGAAGCTTCTCAGACTAGTTTTTCCATATTCAGTTTAGAATGTTACACTATACAGTGCCGACATTTAATTCCTGCACTAAACGCATGGGCCTCCAGGGCATAATAGTATTAATAGTACACGACCGCACGCCCGGTTGCTACCCAGTTTCCTGTGCGTGCATGCGTGGATTATCTGACAGCTGAACGTAGCTTTGTTTCGCAAACTACGTGGGTCATTAATGTGCTTGCCTTATATTTGACATGTTATCCATGGGTGATTGTACAACCAGCCACTAGCAGATGTCCGGTCGTCTGGTGCAGGAATTCAATGGCTGTACTGTAGAGTTTCAACTAAATCAGAATCGTACAAAATGGAAATAGTAACAGATGGTTCTTGCAAATGGTGTAAACGGAAAGAATCTCTTAAACGTCTTTTTATGAATGTTAAAACTCCTCTTTGTTATAGTATAAAGTACAAGGATGGATTAAGAGAATGGGTTTTGGTAGTTATAATCTTGAAATATGAACCATTATTTTGGGTGAATCTAGGAAGAAATACAAACTAATAAACATCATCTTACTGGCGACAAAAATGTTCCTATACCCGAACCGAAACAAATCATTCAAACTTCTATTGAAGCAAGTAAAGTTTTAATAATATATCTCTTCAACATACATGTAGAAAAGTACTGGGCCGAAACCAATGTTGAAATGGCAGTCTTCGTATGTGCTTGGCACTCAATATATAATGAAATGATTAATATGAATTATAACTGCTAACCTCATACTTGTCCTAATATCCAGGTTCACAAAAACTGGTAAGAAGGTAAAGATGATGCTGACATTTGATGTATTGCTTTCTTAATACTTAATACCTAATAATACCTTATTGACAATATGCTCAATGCGTAGTATTCTCATGTCGTCTGTAGCTTTCTAGTCTACATGGACTATAAATGATGTTTTCAAATTTGATAATAGTTGGTCCATATACACTCATGCTTAAGCGTAACTCATGTAAATGTCGTCTGGATCTTTAATACTTTTGACAATAACTTGGAAAATAAGAATGTTTTGTCAAAATATTTGAAACAGAGTTCTTTGCAATGTTCTGATGAACATTTCTCCTTCAAATATGTTCCCAAATATGCTTCTGTTTGTAAGATTTCATCAAAATGGTCAGACTGCTTCTGTCGGCTGTGAGTGTCAACGGGTTAAAAGCCATGTGCTTGGGATCTCCTTTCTACGTCTGCTCTCATGAGATAACAAACCCTCCAGATCCTCCACTGTTGTTTATTTGCAGGAAAGCTTGTACATGCACGTATGAGGACCGTCCTGCAACGTGACACACGATAGTATCAAGTGAGCATGACTTAGACTAGCGACAGTCAATAATCACGTCACGAATTAGACTAGCGACAGTCTATAATCACGTCACAGATATGCATAGCGCCAGTCTATAATCACGTCACGCTTTAGACTAGCTCCAGACTATAATCACGTTAAGGATTAGACTCGCGGCAGTCTATAATCACGTCGAGGATTAGACTAGCGCCAGTCTATAATCACGTAACGAATAAGACTAGCACTAGTCTATAATCATGATACAGTTTAGACTTACGCCATGCTTTAATCACGTCATGGGTTAGACTAGCTCCAGTCTATAACCACGTCACCAATTAGAGCAGTTGTGCGCATGCAGTGGCTCAGACGACTGCCACTACTCTAAGCGTTACTGTCCACAAAACTACCCTCAAGCTGGGAGAAAGATAACAGGGAGATGCAGCCATGGGCGGATAAGCATACGCTCACATTATAGACCCGGTGTGCAGAAAACGCATGCCTTGGTTACATGCCTGCAGTGTAATCCGTGGTGCACACGCCTACAGTGTAATGAGTGCTGCACTCGCCTGTAGTGTAATCAGTGTTGCAAACGCCTGCAGTGCAATCAGTGCTCCACACGCCTGCAGTGTAATCAGTGCTGCAAACGCCTGCAGTGCAATCAGTGCTGCACACGCCTGCAGTGTAATCAGTGCTGTACACGCCTGCAGTGTAATCAGTGCTGCACACGCCTGTAGTGTAATCAGTGCTGCACTCGCCTGCAGTGTGATCAATGCTGCACATGCCTGTAGTGTAATCAGTGCTGCACACGCCTGTAGTGTAATCAGTGCTGCACACGCCTGTAGTGTGATCAGTGCTGTACACGCCTGCAGTGAAATCAGTGCTGTACACGCCTGTAGTGTAATCAGTGCTGTACACGCCTGTAGTGTAATCAGTGCTGCACACGCCTGTAGTGAAATCAGTGCTGTACACGCCTGTAGTGTAATCAGTGCTGTACACGCTTGTAGTGTAATCAGTGCTGCACACGCCTGTAGTGTGATCAGTGCTGTACACGCCTGTAGTGTAATCAGTGCTGTACACGCTTGTAGTGTAATCAGTGCTGCACATGCCTGTAGTGTAATCAGTGCTGTACACGCCTGCAGTGTAATCAGTGCTGTACACGCCTGCAGTGAAATCAGTGCTGCACACGCCTGCAGTGTAATCAGTGCTGTACACGCTTGTAGTGTAATCAGTGCTGCACACGCCTGTAGTGTGATCAGTGCTGCACACGCCTGTAGTGTAATCAGTGCTGTACACGCCTGCAGTGAAATCAGTGCTGCACACGCCTGCAGTGTAATCAGTGCTGTACACGCCTGTAGTGTAATCAGTGCTGCACACGCCTGTAGTGTGATCAGTGCTGCACATGCCTGTAGTGTAATCAGTGCTGTACACGCCTGCAGTGAAATCAGTGCTGCACACGCCTGTAGTGTTATCAGTGCTGTACACGCCTGTAGTGTAATCAGTGCTGTACACGCCTGTAGTGTAATCAGTGCTGCACACGCCTGCAGTGTAATCAGTGCTGTACACGCCTGTAGTGTAATCAGTGCTGCACACGCCTGTAGTGTGATCAGTGCTGCACATGCCTGTAGTGTAATCAGTGCTGTACACGCCTGCAGTGAAATCAGTGCTGCACACGCCTGTAGTGTTATCAGTGCTGTACACGCCTGTAGTGTAATCAGTGCTGCACAGGCCTGTAGTGTAATCAGTGCTGTACACGCCTGTAGTGAAATCAGTGCTGCACATGCCTGTAGTGTGATCAGTGCTGCACACGCCTGCAGTGAAATCAGTGCTGTACACGCCTGCAGTGAAATCAGTGCTGTACACGCCTGCAGTGAAATCAGTGCTGCACACGCCTGTAGTGTGATCAGTGCTGTACACGCCTGTAGTGTAATCAGTGCTGTACACGCCTGTAGTGTGATCAGTGCTGCACAGGCCTGTAGTGAAATCAGTGCTGTACACGCCTGCAGTGAAATCAGTGCTGTACACGCCTGTAGTGTAATCAGTGCTGCACACGCCTGCAGTGAAATCAGTGCTGTACACGCCTGTAGTGTAATCAGTGCTGTACACGCCTGTAGTGTAATCAGTGCTGCACACGCCTGTAGTGAAATCAGTGCTGTACACGCCTGTAGTGTAATCAGTGCTGCACATGCCTGTAGTGTAATCAGTGCTGCACACGCCTGCAGTGAAATCAGTGCTGTACACGCCTGTAGTGTAATCAGTGCTGTACACGCCTGTAGTGTAATCAGTGCTGTACACGCCTGTAGTGAAATCAGTGCTGCACACGCCTGCAGTGTAATCAGTGCTGTACACGCCTGTAGTGTAATCAGTGCTGCACACGCCTGTAGTGTAATCAGTGCTGCACACGCCTGCAGTGAAATCAGTGCTGTACACGCCTGTAGTGTAATCAGTGCTGTACACGCCTGTAGTGTAATCAGTGCTGTACACGCCTGTAGTGTAATCAGTGCTGCACAGGCCTGTAGTGAAATCAGTGCTGTACACGCCTGCAGTGAAATCAGTGCTGTACACGCCTGTAGTGTAATCAGTGCTGCACAGGCCTGTAGTGAAATCAGTGCTGTACACGCCTGCAGTGAAATCAGTGCTGTACACGCCTGTAGTGTAATCAGTGCTGCACAGGCCTGTAGTGTAATCAGTGCTGCACACGCCTGTAGTGTAATCAGTGCTGCACACGCCTGTAGTGTAATCAGTGCTGCACACGCCTGTAGTGTAATCAGTGCTGCACACGCCTGTAGTGTAATCAGTGCTGTACACGCCTGTAGTGAAATCAGTGCTGTACACGCCTGCAGTGAAATCAGTGCTGTACACGCCTGTAGTGTAATCAGTGCTGCACACGCCTGTAGTGTAATCAGTGCTGTACACGCCTGTAGTGTAATCAGTGCTGCACACGCCTGTAGTGAAATCAGTGCTGTACACGCCTGTAGTGTAATCAGTGCTGCACATGCCTGTAGTGTAATCAGTGCTGCACACGCCTGCAGTGAAATCAGTGCTGTACACGCCTGCAGTGAAATCAGTGCTGTACACGCCTGTAGTGTAATCAGTGCTGTACACGCCTGTAGTGTAATCAGTGCTGCACACGCCTGTAGTGAAATCAGTGCTGTACACGCCTGTAGTGTAATCAGTGCTGCACATGCCTGTAGTGTAATCAGTGCTGCACACGCCTGCAGTGAAATCAGTGCTGTACACGCCTGTAGTGTAATCAGTGCTGTACACGCCTGTAGTGTAATCAGTGCTGCACACGCCTGTAGTGTAATCAGTGCTGCACACGCCTGTAGTGTGATCAGTGCTGTACACGCCTGCAGTGAAATCAGTGCTGTACACGCCTGTAGTGAAATCAGTGCTGTACACGCCTGTAGTGTAATCAGTGCTGCACATGCCTGTAGTGTAATCAGTGCTGTACACGCCTGCAGTGAAATCAGTGCTGTACACGCCTGTAGTGAAATCAGTGCTGTACACGCCTGCAGTGAAATCAGTGCTGTACACGCCTGTAGTGTAATCAGTGCTGCACAGGCCTGTAGTGAAATCAGTGCTGTACACGCCTGCAGTGAAATCAGTGCTGTACACGCCTGTAGTGTAATCAGTGCTGCACAGGCCTGTAGTGTAATCAGTGCTGCACACGCCTGTAGTGTAATCAGTGCTGCACACGCCTGTAGTGTAATCAGTGCTGCACACGCCTGTAGTGTAATCAGTGCTGCACACGCCTGTAGTGTAATCAGTGCTGTACACGCCTGTAGTGAAATCAGTGCTGTACACGCCTGCAGTGAAATCAGTGCTGTACACGCCTGTAGTGTAATCAGTGCTGCACAGGCCTGTAGTGAAATCAGTGCTGTACACGCCTGCAGTGAAATCAGTGCTGTACACGCCTGTAGTGTAATCAGTGCTGCACAGGCCTGTAGTGAAATCAGTGCTGTACACGCCTGTAGTGAAATCAGTGCTGTACACGCTTGTAGTGTAATCAGTGCTGCACACGCCTGTAGTGAAATCAGTGCTGTACACGCCTGTAGTGAAATCAGTGCTGTACACGCCTGTAGTGTAATCAGTGCTGTACACGCCTGTAGTGTAATCAGTGCTGCACACGCCTGTAGTGAAATCAGTGCTGCACACGCCTGCAGTGAAATCAGTGCTGTACACGCCTATAGTGTAATCAGTGCTGTACACGCCTGCAGTGAAATCAGTGCTGCACATGCCTGTAGTGTAATCAGTGCTGCACTCGCCTGTAGTGAAATCAGTGCTGTACACGCCTGTAGTGAAATCAGTGCTGCACATGCCTGTAGTGTAATCAGTGCTGCACTCGCCTGCAGTGAAATCAGTGCTGTACACGCCTGCAGTGAAATCAGTGCTGTACACGCCTGCAGTGTAATCAGTGCTGCACAGGCCTGCAGTGAAATCAGTGCTGCACACGCCTGCAGTGAAATCAGTGCTGTACACGCCTGCAGTGAAATCAGTGCTGTACACGCCTGCAGTGAAATCAGTGCTGTACACGCCTGTAGTGTAATCAGTGCTGCACACGCCTGTAGTGTAATCAGTGCTGCACATGCCTGTAGTGTAATCAGTGCTGCACACGCCTGTAGTGTGATCAGTGCTGCACACGCCTGCAGTGAAATCAGTGCTGTACACGCCTGCAGTGTAATCAGTGCTGCACACGCCTGCAGTGAAATCAGTGCTGCACAGGCCTGTAGTGTAATCAGTGCTGTACACGCCTGCAGTGTAATCAGTGCTGCACACGCCTGCAGTGAAATCAGGGCTGCACAGGCCTGTAGTGTAATCAGTGCTGTACACGCCTATAGTGTAATCAGTGCTGCACATGCCTGTAGTGTGATCAGTGCTGTACACGCCTATAGTGAAATCAGTGCTGCACAGGCCTGTAGTGTAATCAGTGCTGTACACGCCTATAGTGTAATCAGTGCTGCACACGCCTGCAGTGAAATCAGGGCTGCACAGGCCTGCAGTGTAATCAGTGCTGTACACGCCTGTAGGGAAATCAGTGCTGCACATGCCTGTAGTGTGATCAGTGCTGCACACGCCTGCAGTGTAATCAGTGCTGTACACGCCTGCAGTGAAATCAGTGCTGTACACGCCTGCAGTGTAATCAGTGCTGTACACGCCTGTAGTGAAATCAGTGCTGCACACGCCTGCAGTGTAATCAGTGCTGTACACGCCTGCAGTGAAATCAGTGCTGTACACGCCTGTAGTGAAATCAGTGCTGCACACGCCTGCAGTGTAATCAGTGCTGTACACGCCTGTAGTGAAATCAGTGCTGTACACGCCTGTAGTGAAATCAGTGCTTTACACGCCTGCAGTGCAATCAGTGCTGCACGCGCCATCAGTGTAATCAGTGCTGCACACGCCTGCAGTGTAATCAGTGCTGCACACGCCTGTAGTGAAATCAGTGCTGCACATGCCTGTAGTGTGATCAGTGCTGTACACGCCTGTAGTGTGATCAGTGCTGTACACGCCTGCAGTGAAATCAGTGCTGTACACGCCTGTAGTGTAATCAGTGCTGTACACGCCTGTAGTGTAATCAGTGCTGTACACGCCTGTAGTGTGATCAGTGCTGCACACGCCTGTAGTGTGATCAGTGCTGCACACGCCTGCAGTGTAATCAGTGCTGCACACGCCTGTAGTGAAATCAGTGCTGCACATGCCTGTAGTGTGATCAGTGCTGTACACGCCTGTAGTGTGATCAGTGCTGTACACGCCTGCAGTGAAATCAGTGCTGTACACGCCTGTAGTGTGATCAGTGCTGCACACGCCTGCAGTGTAATCAGTGCTGCACACGCCTGCAGTGTAATCAGTGCTGCACACGCCTGTAGTGAAATCAGTGCTGCACATGCCTGTAGTGTGATCAGTGCTGTACACGCCTGTAGTGTGATCAGTGCTGTACACGCCTGCAGTGAAATCAGTGCTGTACACGCCTGTAGTGTAATCAGTGCTGTACACGCCTGTAGTGTAATCAGTGCTGTACACGCCTGTAGTGTGATCAGTGCTGCACACGCCTGTAGTGAAATCAGTGCTGCACACGCCTGTAGTGAAATCAGTGCTGTACACGCCTGTAGTGTGATCAGTGCTGCACTCTCCTGCAGTGCAATCAGTGCTGCACTCTCCTGCAGTGCAATCAGTGCTGTACACGCCTGTAGTGTAATCAGTGCTGCACACGCCTGTAGTGTGATCAGTGCTGCACACGCCTGTAGTGAAATCAGTGCTGTACACGCCTGTAGTGTAATCAGTGCTGTACACGCCTGTAGTGAAATCAGTGCTGTACACGCCTGTAGTGTAATCAGTGCTGTACACGCCTGCAGTGAAATCAGTGCTGTACACGCCTGCAGTGAAATCAGTGCTGCACACGCCTGCAGTGTAATCAGTGCTGCACTCGCCTGCAGTGAAATCAGTGCTGCACTCGCCTGCAGTGTCATCAGTGCTGCACACGCCTGCAGTGTAATCAGTGCTGCACAGGCCTGTAGTGTAATCAGTGCTGTACACGCCTGTAGTGTAATCAGTGCTGCACACGCCTGTAGTGTAATCAGTGCTGTACACGCCTGCAGTGAAATCAGTGCTGTACACGCCTGCAGTGTAATCAGTGCTGTACACGCCTGTACTGTAATCAGTGCTGCACTCGCCTGCAGTGAAATCAGTGCTGTACACGCCTGCAGTGAAATCAGTGCTGTACACGCCTGCAGTGAAATCAGTGCTGTACACGCCTGTAGTGTGATCAGTGCTGTACACGCCTGCAGTGTAATCAGTGCTGCACACGCCTGCAGTGTAATCAGTGCTGCACAGGCCTGTAGTGTAATCAGTGCTGTACACGCCTGTAGTGTAATCAGTGCTGCACACGCCTGTAGTGTAATCAGTGCTGTACACGCCTGTAGTGTAATCAGTGCTGCACACGCCTGTAGTGTAATCAGTGCTGCACAGGCCTGTAGTATAATCAGTGCTGCACAGGCCTGTAGTGTGATCAGTGCTGCACACGCCTGTAGTGTGATCAGTGCTGCACACGCCTGTAGTGTAATCAGTGCTGTACACGCCTGCAGTGTAATCAGTGCTGCAAACGCCTGCAGTGTAATCAGTGCTGTACACGCCTGCAGTGTAATCAGTGCTGCAAACGCCTGCAGTGAAATCAGTGCTGTACACGCCTGTAGTGTAATCAGTGCTGCACACGCCTGTAGTGTAATCAGTGCTGCACAGGCCTGTAGTATAATCAGTGCTGCACAGGCCTGTAGTGTGATCAGTGCTGCACTCTCCTGCAGTGCAATCAGTGCTGCACACGCCTACAGTGTAATCAGTGCTGCACTCTCCTGCAGTGTAATCAGTGCTTTACACGCCTGCAGTGTAATCAGTGCTGCACTCTCCTGCAGTGTAATCAGTGCTTTACACGCCTGCAGTGCAATCAGTGCTGCACGCGCCATCAGTGTAATCAGTGCTGCACACGCCTGCAGTGTAATCAGTGCTGCACACGCCTGCAGTGTAATCAGGGCTGCACACGCCTGCAGTGTAATCAGGGCTGCACAGGCCTGCCGTGTAATCAGTGCTGCACACGCCTGCCGTGTAATCAGTGCTGCACAGGCCTGCCGTGTAATCAGTGCTGCACACGCCTGCAGTGTAATCAGGGCTGCACACGCCTGCCGTGTAATCAGTGCTGCACAGGCCTGCCGTGTAATCAGTGCTGCACAGGCCTGCCGTGTAATCAGTGCTGCACACGCCTGCAGTGTAATCAGGGCTGCACAGGCCTGCCGTGTAATCAGTGCTGCACAGGCCTTCAGTGTAATCAGTGCTGCACAGGCCTGTATTAGGAAAACATCTGACTCAAATATCACGTTTAGTTCTGTTTGCAAATCTTCTCTAAATATCTTTAAAATATATTTTCTTTGATGAATTACGTCCATCTTTGCCTTAACACGTGTTGTGCTCCAGGTCTGCGAGTGGGTCAGTTGTTAGCGACACAGTTTGAGAAAATCCAGCTACGGTATGTTTATTTTAGGGCTGTTTTTGCGCTTTTGACAGCTATGATCATTTGTTGCACTGCCGAAAATCTTAAAACCAGAAGAAAATTCATTTTTCTGTCACGTCTTTTACTAAGGCGCCATAGAAAGTCTTTTACAATGGCGTACGTTTGTTAAGCGACCGGGCCAACCCAGTCATGAGGACCAGCGGAATTGGAACCCAATATTGCAGAACTAGAACCCAATATCGCAGAACTAGAACCCAATATCGCAGAACTAGAACCCAATATTGCAGAACTAGAACCCAATACAGCAGAACTAGAACCCAAAACTGCGGAACAAAAGAACAATACTGCAGAACAAGAACCTAATACCTGTCAAAAAGATGTCCGATTGAACCGTTATTACCATAGAGTGCATATAGTTTATTTCATTGGCGGGGCCCTCAGGCCACGCCTATCTGGGAAGCTGCTTTGAGATGTCCATAGTCCGGACGGCCATGTTGGAAATGCTGAGGCCGGACTGAATATAATTCTCTATTCTGATTGGTTATAATATAAATGTTGGACCGGTACATTACCTTTGCCGCGGAAAATCGTGCCTTCCTTATTTTAATTTAGCATGAAGTTTTCAAATATATAAAATATTTTAAGCGGACATAAAGTTTATTTTTCAGTATAGGAAGGAAAATTACTAAAGAAAAAAAATACTATGTGTATAGAATGAAATCAGGAGACTTCGTAACCAAACTGGTTCGTAACCAAACTGATGCGTACCCAAGTAGCTTCGCACCCGAAAGATTTCGAAGTCTCCAGCTTGCGCCTAGAATTCCGATATTTGTTTCATTTCTACAAAAATGATACAAATTTAGTCATTATGAATTATTTTCCTCTATAATGTTAATGTTCTTTATACATCCGGTTCCCTCACAAGTTCATAAATAACTTGGCCCCGCCTTTTGACCATTGATGCTTTGCATCTACAACAGTACTTGTTTTAGATCTGTATCATAGAGTAGTACATGACACCATAGCAGCAAGGCATAACGCAATATTCGACTTACGGCGCCATCTATTGTTTGTGACACACATTGATATTAGTGATGATAGTGTACACTCACAGATAATACTACTATGTACATGTAAAGCATATTTTCCACCAACAGCCCACTTAAGGTGGCTCACGGGATTAATGTGCGAATATAAGGTTATTTTGATATGTTTGAATATGTTAATGCCTACACATTTTACCTCACAGTCAGAGCAACTGTGAATGTCTAAGTCTGCTTTAATCTTCCTTCAACCTTTCATGCAACATACACTTTGTATAGGCTAAATGGTTAAATAAAAGCAGGGTAGCGAACAATGAGCGAAACAACAATCTACACATTATACAAATGATCTACTTGTACAGCTTCTACATCTCGTTGAAAGAAATTGGCATCAGTGTGAAGCAGGCTGCGAGGTGGGTGACCGCCTATACCGTAATCGCCGCTTGATCGCGGGTTTGCGGCCCTCTCGCTGCGCGAGCTATTAACCCGTATGCTCCTGGTGGCTAGATTGGCAAATACAAAATGATGCAAACAACATGGAAATGACTGAAACCTAGGCACATGGGTACTCATCTGAGAGTACTCAGCGAGATTTATACAATGATTACCAAAATGACAGGCTTTATGTGGTCCTCAAAAATAGTTGCGTCATTGCGCGTTGGATAAAATAAGCCTCAGCATTGGAAGGGTGAAATAATAGCTCGCTCATTGTGCGGACCGAAGGCCGGCGAGCAAGCGGCGATTACGGTATATGCCGTCACCTACCTCGCAGCCTGCTACAAACTGATGCCGATTTTCAATCTGCAACCCAACGATACCGTCTTCCGCTGGATTGCTACACGACTGGTATGCGTAGCGGGATCTATGTGTGGAGAGTGCCCGATTTTATCCTGTTAGCATTTCCGTCTGTTCGTCTTTTGTCTAGCTTGACGATAATCTCGAGTAAAATAAGCATCACTTTTTGCTTTAAGAGCACATTTAGCCGCCAGATCGTTTCATATTTTAAATAATGCTCAATATCATAATACATATGAATTGTTTCCTTTAAATTGTATCAAAATACCGTTTTGACCGCCGAAGACCAGGCAACGAATGGCGCTCTCTATCGGTAGAATTTGGCACAACAATAAAGTCATCGAAATCCCGCCAAAAGACGATAGTGGCGCCATCTACGGTGAGATGTCGACATTAGCACCAGTGATGTTGAATGCAGTGATACCGAAACAATTGAATTACTCGTCTTTCCGGGGATCAATTTCAATGCGGTTTAAATCGTTAGAACCGCTACAATGGATTCTACGTATCCTTTAATTCTAGTTGAAATCTACTGTGAAATGAGGGGTTTGCAACAGGTTGAATCGTATTTTTTCCATCGATATTTGCGGTCAACCGCTACTCGTACTGTGTTGTTATTGCACAAATATAAAACCCATATCAAGGGGTTTCCAATATGTTCCCGCGAAGTACAATTAAAGAATAACGTCACGGATAACAAATTCGTAACTTTGTGACTGTATTTGAAGGGGAATGCAGAAATACCATCGAGCTGCGCCAACATTTAAAGCTTTGCTTTCTCTTCATATTATTCATAGATGTGAACGCACAACAACCAGAATTTTAATGGAAATACGTCATAGTGTGTTTCAATTTAAAGCATTTTAAAATAACACAGTCATCATGTTTCAACCAGTTAAGCTATTCGTTGAAATTAATGATATGAAATGTCTACAAGCTATTAATCATTTCGTTCAGTTTTATTTAACACTAAGAAATATCCCTTAATTGTAAACATATACTAATTGGTATGTTTTAATGTCTTTATTTCTATAGCTATACTGTCCAATCATGGTGTAGTTCAATTTCCTTGTGATATTGATTCTTTGGGAACTATAAGGTCATTAAATTGACAAAAACAAAATAACCTGTAACTGTTGTCAAACAGGGAAAAGATAGAGAATGTCCTGAATATTAGTCTGGAATTTGCTAATATTGATCTTCCACTTATAGCACAACCGTTAATGACAATAAAATGCAAAGATACAGTGAGTTTCAATGAGATTTTATTACTACAAGCAAAAAAACATACATTTCTGATGTATCTTTTAATGAAGTTCATTGTCTTCTTAGTCACGAATTATAGCATTCTCATATAGTAACTGCTGTTTCTTATAACCTATAATGTTGTTGGTCAAGGCTGATTCCCACCCGGATGCAACCGGGTGAGGCCACCCGGTTTTCTGACCTTTAACCTTAACAAGTATATGTCACAAATATATGTCATACAGGCTTTAAAATGAGGTAATTAAGATATAGAGACCATGATACAATAGGTACAGACAAGACACATGTAAGAAATGCATTTAGAGCCTTTCTTATATGGGAAATAATCTGCAATCAAACAGCTTTAAACTGAGGTGACCTTGACCTTTCATGAGATCTGCCTCTTTCTGAATTTCAAGTTTGGCGCCTGTGGTCAAACTGGGTCAAGCTCTGTTCAACATTCAAGCAATCAGCAATCCCAAGACAAGCGCTCTGGTCATAATATCCTTTATCTAACATATATGGAATACTAATTCATTTCATTTCAATTTCTTATCATGCTATAATAGCGATTAGGTATGTGCCGTCGGGCAAATAAAGCTTCGTCGCTGATGTCAACCCGTTCTCGCCACACGGCCCTCAGGGCCATACTTAATCCGTATAACAAAGCCATTCATTATGAAGCAGAGAAAAAGCCAACTTGGGAAGTGGCCCTGTATCTTTGGAGTGCATGACCACAACCTTTAAGAAAATCTGCTCAGAAATATTAAATATAATAAATAGATATAGACATAGATAGATATTAAATACTTGAATACATACTTGCCTTTCTGATGACAAAACCAGAACCCCTAAGAAGATCAAAGGATGATTTTAAGATGTTATCTATACTTTGAGATCTAAGAAGTTAGGTGATTATTATCTTGGTAGGACTTACATATTTCCCCGTAGAAAAAATCACATATTTTGCCTTCAAACTTCCCCAAAAAATAGATTTCATGTTTGTACTTTCTGTACTTTTTGTACCGATCATTTTGCAAATGTAATCTATACTAGCTTTCTCGAAATCATATGAGAGCAGATCCTTCATTTTCACACAATTTTGAGGAGGGAGAAAATATGATTGAAAAAGGGGTCATGCCGAGAAAAAAGTATATTCTTAGGTCATTTCAAGGTTATCCAAGGTCAATCAAGGTCATTTGGGTTATCAAGTCTTTTTGCATCCCAATTGACTATCTTGTTGCCAAAAGATTGTGAGAATTTCAAAATAAATCACTGAGGTCATATTCCTGAATAAACTCCCCACTTCCCAGTTTAGGCCTATTTTACTCCATATTGATTCCATTGAGAGGAAATGGTCATATACCGTATCAAAATAAACAGATCAACATCCTAGATACACGTATCATGTTAAATGTTTGCGTACATCAATATATATTTTACACGATTTTATATTCCCAATGAAGCGCAAAAATATCTCCTAATACGACTAACCTATCTGCAGTGCTGACATTTAATTCCTGCACTGAATGCGCGAGCAGCCCCGTCATTATACATGACCACACGTCCGATTGCCATCCAGTTTCCTGGGCATGGATGCATGGGGGATCTCACAACTGAACGTGGCTTTGATTCGCAAGCTACGTCAATCATGAATGGTTGATACATGAGTGTTTGTACAACCAGGCACTGGCTGACATCCGGTCGACTAGTGCAGGAATTAAATGTCGGCACTGTATCTACTGAATTTACGTTCAGGACTTCTTTAGTTTGAGAGTGCCTCACATTTCGATGAATACAGTTTCACATGCAAAATGTGCACTTACACGTGGAAACTATACACTGGCTCCTAACTGACACGGCCTATGACATATTGAGCTCACTTTCAAAAGCAAACAAACATTTGGGAGAATTAAAACAGGGCTTATCTTTATCTGCAGTTACGAAACTGCTGCCAGAAACTAGGCCTCATATTAGAATGTGTCAATCACGTGTTCTGCTGGGCCCTGATCGGCCAGGTAGAGGCGGAGGGAACCACGGGAGTACCCAGAGAAAACCTCCGCCCAACCCAGCGTCATTGGCATCCTTTCTGATATGCCCGAGCAGACCCTAGGAAAGTGTGAGAGACGGCGAGTAGTCAATGGCAATGCTCTAGACCATTCAGCTTTTGGGCCAGCCCCATTCCTGTGTTGATTATAGACAGCGAGCAGTCAGAGGCAATGCCCTAGACCACTCAGCTATTGGGTCAACCCCATTCCTGTGTTGGTAATAGACAGCAGGCAGTCATAGGCAATGCCCTAGACCACTCAGCTATTGGGTCAGCCCCATTCCTGTGTTGATAATAGACAGCAAGCAGTCAGAGGCAACGACCTAGACCACTCAGCTATTGGGTCAACCCCATTCATGTGTTGATAATAGACAGCGAGCAGTCAGAGGCAATGCCCTAGACCACTCAGCTATTGGGTCAGCCCCATTCCTGTGTTGATGATAGACAGCGAGCAGTCAGAGGCAATGCCCTAGACCACTCAGCTATTGGGCCAGCCCCATTCCTGTGTTGATGATAGACAGCGAGCTGTCAGAGGCAATGCCTTACACCACCTACCTATCCCAGAAACCAAGCCTTTCTGCCCGTTAAGCATCAGAGCCTTGTTCTTAAGCAACATTATGAAAAGTATACAATTACAATATTCATCTCGCAGAGAATAAACTCACACGTAGTCATGACTTTAAATAGTATTGTTACACGTTGAAAACATTAAAAAATTGTTTGATAAAATCTTAAAGGTATATATACGGAAAATCTCACTTATCTCGGACAAAAAAGGACCATGGAAAAGTGTCCGAGGTAACCGAAATCCGAGTTACGTTATCAACATTCAAGTGTATAGAAAGTGATTGTGTCTGAGATAAGTGAAAATCCGAGGTAGACAAGTCCGAGGTATTTATTTGCAAGGTTGATTTCTGTACATTGTTAGAGGCTTATGAAGTGAATTTGGTGCACTTAGATATCTCATGGTGACACTCCCAGAAGGTATGCAGATACACAATTTGTGTATACTTATGTTTATTGTATATTTGGTTTATATACCTATTTTGATCTTATTTTGTATCTCGATGTATTTTGTATATCTCTGATATAGTCAATAAATACTATACTATACTATACTCTGTTACCGTTTCGATATATTGACCACTTTGCTATCATATTCTAAAAAGAAAAAATCCAATATCTGTTGTGGTTAAATAGCGTTAAGAAGACATACATGTACAATCTGCAAACCTTACAGAAAACCTCCTCTAGCTTTGACATAAGATAGAAATACAGATAAAACTGTGTGAATAAACAGTACAGGTGATATACAATACCGACATTTAATTCCTGCACCAGTCAATCGGACGTCTTTCAGCAACTGGTTGTACTAACATCAATGGATAACATGTGAAAGAATTAAAATGCCAGGCATAATAATGACCAACGGGTCTGCGTATCGAAGCTACGCTCAGCTGTGACGTCAGTGGTGGCATCAATGCAAAAGGAAATGGGCGGCAACCGGGCGTGCGGTCGTGTATAATCGCCGTGGTGCCCGCACATTTAGTGCAGGAATTAAAAACGAGTACTGTGTTGGTGCTTTTCCAAATATAATAAATTATGGTATCCCTTATACTTCTGGTGGCTAAATTTGCCAATACAAAATGATGCAAAAAGCTGAAAAAATACTTAAACCCTGATAAATTGGTACTCCCCTGAGAGTGCTCAGCGAGAGCTATCCAATGCATACAGTACACATTTAATTCCTGCACCAGTCGACCGAACGTCTGCCAGTGTCTGGTTGTACTAAGACCAATGTATATCATGTCAGAAAATAAGCCAAGAACATCAATGACTCGCGTAGCTGCCGAATCAACGCTACGTTCAGTTGTATGGTCATCCAACCTCATCCGTCCCCAGGAAACTGGGTAACAATATGCCCGGGCTGACCATGCAATTAGTGCAGGAATCAAATGTCGACACTGTACCAACATGACAGGGTTTAGATGTTTTTCAAAAATTATGCATCCTTGTGCTTTGACGAAAGTTGCCTTAGCATACATGTAGGAAGGGTTTTTATGTACAAAGGTTTTAATATAAATCTGCACAACAAAAAATTAAGGGAACGTCACACCATAACCAGAATTAAAATACATGCTCATTGTAAGCCACAATATAAAGGAAATGTTCGTGTAAAAAAAGAACGATGTTCCTTGTTTTACTGCAAAACCGCTGACCAATGTCATTTTTGGTGAATAATGGATGTTTAGAAATTCTGATGTCGTCCACACGTTTTCCTTAAGTTGCTAATCTAGGATAGACGGCATCGGCCTGTCCCTGGCGAATGCATAATTCGAAACCAAAGACACACACGAATGATCATTGGTCACAAACCTCGACCGAGCGACTTTCTTTTGATGCGCTGCATCGACGGACAATGCATGCATACATACATACATACACACACATACATACATACAAACAAACATACATACATACAAACATACACACATACATACATACAAACATACACACATACATACATACATACATACATACATACAAACAAACATACATGTACATACATACAAACATACACACATACATACAAACAAACATACATACATACAAACATACACACATACATACATACATACAAACATACACACATACATACATACATACACATACATGTAAAGTTTGACCCCTCTATCATTTCGCTCCAACGCAATGTAAATTTCCCATGCATGCCAGCATAGTGAGCAAGCAAGTGAAACTGCTATTTTTAACATGCGGCTCTGGCTGGTGGCTAAATGAAACTCAAAACCAGTCTTCACCATAGATTTTACATTGCGTTGATGTGAAATAATTATATGTGTCAAACTTTGCCAAACAACTTTGACATGTATGATCGGATTTGGTTGAAACTAGAACAAGTCATCTATAAGATATCATTCTCATCAACCAAGAACTCATTTTTGATGTTACTTATAATAAGCTGTTTCGAAAATATATTGGGAAAAAGGGAGGATTGCATTTTTTCTGTTACACCCTGTATAAGGATTGCCATCTACATGTAATGCTCATATGTAACACATACCTGCTTAATTCGTCAATTCTGATAGCGCAAAGGGAAATTTGGAATTTTAGTTTTTCGTCACTCCTTCTGCTTTATTTCTGCTAAGTCGTGACTAGCCAGTTGAAACTGGTGGAGGAAACTGTAGTATCCGGTGAAAACCACCGCCTAACACCAGGTCACTTGCAACTTTCTCGCGTGCCCCGGCCTAGTTTCAAACGAAAGCTGTGGTGATGGGCAGCTAGCAGTCAGTGGGACATATATATATATATATATATATATATATATATATATATATATATATATATATATATATGTATGTATGTATGTATGTATGTATGTATGTATGTATGTATGTATGTATGTATGTATGTATGTATGTATGTATGTATGTATGTATGTATGTATGTATGTATGTATGTATGTATGTATGTATGTATGTATGTATGTATGTATGTATGTATGTATGTATGTATGTATGTATGTATGTATGTATGTATGTATGTATGTATGTATGTATGTATGTATGTATGTATGTATGTATGTATGTATGTATGTATATATATATATATATATATATATATATATATATATATATATATATATATATATATATGGTGTTTCTTTGTAAAATGCTCCCAAACGAACTAGCTGTCCGCTTTGACCATATTGATTCTTTCGTGTTAGATCATTTCGAAAATTATTTTCAGCTCATTTTTGGCTAGAAGTGAATAAATGATACTGTCTTTGAAGACAGTGTTATAAGAAAATATGTAAGATACGAACTCCTCTAGGTTTAAGATCATGTGACAGCTACGTTGAATTGTGACAGGGCCTGACAATGGGAATTGACTATCTTGATTTACTGGAGCAGTTTCTTTCTTTTGCTAACATTGATGCCATTTTAAAATCACACGCATGATGACATTGGTATGACCTATGCTATTAACAGTGACGTGACAACCATTTCCTTCACCCAATATGTAATTGCTCTAACATTGGGTAGATCTTGCCTTATTGAAGCTCAGTTTGTGAAATACATGTATTGCTGTTTTAAAGGAATTGCTTCTCTCTGTTGCAGACATATTGATATTATTTCAATATCATATGCATAATGTAACTGCTATCAATACTACAATTCCCAGTATGTCCTTTGTGCTGCTAAGTCACTTAGGAACGTTTTATCTGTGGAGCAGGCAATTAAATAAATGTCAATGCATGGATACGTGGGTAAAATTCCCTGCTGAACACCACCTGTTATGGGTATTCATTAATGCCATTCTAGTATATGACTACTTGGAGGATTGTAGTTTTTATCAACCATGTATCATTCTGACGTTGTTGACAGTGAATGGCCCATTCGTCGTCCTTTAGATGTATGTATTATAGATTACCTGGATTGTGGTAAAGATTATTAATACCCAAGTATGAGTTGTAAATAGTAGTATCAGCTGCTGGGCTATGCGACCTTTGCACAACCATGTGTCTTAAAAAATAGTACTACCATTCTAGTCCTGTATGTTCAGGACCGATGGGGCTAGGGTATGGAAACGAAAAGTGCATTTTTCTCGCTGCTGTTTCTCATTGTCGCTGCTGCGATACTATTTGGACATGGTGGGATAATTTCGGATAATTGTATGTGTAGTAACATATTATATATATAAATATATATATATATATATATATATATATATATATATATATATATATATATATATATATATATATATATATATATATATATATATATATATATTTATATATATATATATATATATATATATATATATATATATATATATATATATATATATATATATATATATATTTATATATATACACATATATATATATAGAGAGAGAGAGAGAGAGAGAGAGAGAGAGAGAGAGAGAGAGAGAGAGAGAGAGAGAGAGAGAGAGAGAGACAGTCAACCCTCTTTTAAGCGATCGCTCAAGGGAAATGTCAAAAATGGTCTCCTAAGAAGGGGTTGAGGGTCTGAGCGAGTTTATGAAAAAATAAAGAATTTCCAACAATGACCTGGAATTATTGAGGTTGTTATGTTTAGCTGCGTTTGTTGAAATTTCTTCATTAATATTCTAAGAATAAACAATTCAGAAAAATAAAAGTTGAACTTTATCTTTAATTGAAGACCCTCAGAAATGATATACTTTCAAATTTGTACCGATTATTTCATTATTTTATTGTGCCCTTACCAACGTACAAGGCGTCTAGGCATTCAAGTGGCCGTTGAATGAAGGACCATTTACTCTTAGGGATAAGATTTCATGGTCGTTGGTCGCGTCGAGCAAGTGGTCGCTTAATCAAGGTATAAAATACAGGGAATCGCCTTGGGGGGATTCGAAACGGTCGTTCAAGCCAAGTGGTCGTTTAAGAAAAGTGGTCGTTGAGGCAAGTTTGACTGTATATATATATATATATATATATATATATATATATATATATATATATATATATATATATATATATATATATATATATATATATATATGTATATATGTATATATGTATATATATATATATATATATATATATATATATATATATATATATATATATATATATATATATATATATATATATAAATAGGACTTCTATTCGACAATCAATTCCAATAGATCAAAATCTGGCCTGACCATGACACGTGATGCAACTATTCCTGCCTGTACTGTGTTCAACTCACAGGTATGTGTACCATCAGCTTTGCTTGACCTCTGGTAGTTGACAGACAAACATTTGTTGTGAAGTGTGCATTTAGCACAGCAATCAGCTTGAGTGTAGGCATATTCCACTCGCTCGGTGTAGTTGGCTATAGCCATGTCTGTTCCATAAACCGCGAAAAGAAAGTCCCCTACAAAGAAAAGTCCATTCTTAAAAAAAGGTTCACACTTCTACTTCCATAGATATCCCTCATTGATGACTCCAAAAATAGTAGTTATCCCTGTTGTGTAAATGGCAAGATGTCTACGAGAACCCAGCAGGTATCGCAAGTGCATACGTTCTGGCTTAACACAGAAAAAGGCCATGTACCATTTTCCTATTAAATTAGGGGAACTTGGGGAAGAACAAATCATAGGTTTATATGAAAGTTCATGAACATAGCTCAACATCTGTCATAAACAGGGAAGCTCTAGAGCTCCACACAAAGAGAAATCTAAAATTGCAATTGGTGAATGGCACCTCCACTGAGCCAAGGCCGCCGCCATTGTAAATATGCTGCGGTCAGTGTTATTGGGTAGCAAAGTAGCTTAGTGGTGCACAGAGCTAGGGGCAGGAAGTGATCTCTGCCACCCAATTGAAAAACATGGCCGCAGCCAGGGGCTGGGCAGGATGATGGCAAAATGCAAAAATCTCCCCTCATGGGATCACTGGGCGAAAAAGAAGGGCAGCATCCTGTTCTTGAAGTGTATTACTTTCATACAAGCTGATATGTATGTGAGCCTTTAGAGCCCCATTAAGGATAACGAATTTATCACCAGCTCTACCCCTCCCCCTTCCAATTTGAATTACGATTAGTACAACAAGTTTAAGGTTCAAGGTTCTTGCAGTGGACATCAGCGAAGGTAGATCTACTTCATCAAATAAACTGACAGGTCGTTTGATCAACCCACAAGGAACGTGCGAGTTACATACCTAAACCCATCTTAATAAAGCATAAATATGTTAAAGCAACATCAAACATAAACAATTTTTATATGTTTTCTCAAAATGTCAGCAATGAAAATGCACCTCTATGCCTTTAGCAATATGGCAGAAATATAAGTAATAAAAGAAGAATTCAAAAAGGCCAAATGCTTGATAATGTTTTTTTTCTGTAAAAGTTTAACTGATATGTATATTATTCAATCAAACAATCCATTATGTGCAAAGAAGCACTGATTATGCACCTGGCATCTAAGTTAGAGAGTAAAGTAATACACTTACCAATTCCACCGCTTGTCTTAACCAATTCTGAAATAAAATAGAGAAAGCCCTGTCAGAATGCAATGCAAATGCTGATGTGTATTGTATGTGTAAGGTAGGGAAGGGTCCGGTGTAAAAGGAACTCTGCCTTATTTCTGGACCTTTTTGTGAAGCACATCAATGACACATGTACCTGGCGAATCAAAGCTATGTTGTGAGGTCAGCCATGTCAGCCATGCATCCATGCCCAGGGAACTGAATGGCAATCGGTCATGGGCGTGTATTATGCCCAGGCTGCCCTTGATTTAGTGACCTGACAACTGAACGTAGCTTTGACTAGCGAGTTACGTGGGTGATTGATGTGCTTGGCTTATTTTACTGAAATGTTATTCATGGGTGCTTGTACAATCAAGCACTGGCATACGTCCGGTCGACTCGTTCAGGAATTAAATGTCAGAAATTTAAAAATCTTATTCCATTTATGTGTTTCTCTCAAAACAGAGTTGGGCATTTAGTTTAATCGCTCTGAATTATGCAAAAATGAATTTTGTTTAAGTTCCCAGCCTCAACTTGAGACATTGCAATGCCATTATTTGAAAGGCAATTTGACCACTTTTCCTTCATCTGGGACATCTTGATCAAAAGGTTCCCTTTTCAGTGGTAGTTTGAGGAAAAATCTATCGGCAAGATTGTTTGCCCCTACTTTTCAAATATCAATTCCATATATGTTTACTCCACATATATTGAAGTTAAAACAGTCCTATTGTACTCATTCTGCAGTACAGAAATGTAATTACTGCACTAGATACGTGGGTAGCCCAGGTAAGATACACAACCACACGCCTAATTGCCACCCAGTGTTGTGGACATTGACGCGTAGATGACGTTACAGCTGAGAGTCAATTTGTTTCGCATGCTATGTGTGTCATTGATGTGCTTGGCTTATTTTTGACATGTTATCCATGGTATATTTCTTGTGCTTTATTTTTCTGACATTACATAACAAAGCAATAAACAATATGAAAAACATTTGATCAGAGAATTACAAATACTTATGAGAATACAGGTGATCATTCATTTACCTTTTATTTGAGATGTGCCAATTTTTTTAGTTAAATTTGACAGTTCATTAGGGGAGCTGAATTAACCCATCCACACTCAGAGCAGCCAAAACAGGCCTGACAATTTTGGATATATTTTGCCAACAAAAGTATTTTTTTGGAAAATATTTGAAGGAGAAATGTTAACCAGAAGTCAAACAACTTTCCTTCAAATATTTTGTGAACTTTCTTTTTATTTCCAAGTTATTATCAAAAGTATGAAAGTAGCAGATGATACTTTCTGCAGGGACTCTGAGTGTTATTGGGTTAAGATAGATAACACATGATTCAAGGTTTATCAGGTGAATCATCATGCCTTTAGCGTGGGTCCAGCTGTCATGAACGTCCCAAAGACCATAGCAAGAAACAACAAGAATTGGAATTTTTTGGGCATGTTTCTTGATGTTTCTTTGTATGTTCTACGTAAGTTGTTGGATGTTGTTGGATGTTTCTGATATGTTCTGGTACCTCCAAAAAAGTTTTGGAATGTTCAAAACTTTCTTGGCAGTTCTTGTCTCAATGATTTTTGTTTGTAGTACAGTTGGAACACCTTCTTAATACATTCTTCAAACAGTCTTATAACCTTCCTAGAACAGCCGTTGTTGAGTCCTAGCTTGTTTTGCATGCTTTAAATCCTAGTTTTTGACAAGAATTAACAGTTTTGCTCCAAAAAATTAAACTTCTAAATTCTTGTTTTCGACAGTGGGAACCCCGCATTACTCACCAGTCGTGTTCTCCCTCACCCAGTAGTATAAAGTGTGTGTTGGACTTATGGGATGAACCAGAGGTCCAAGACCGTAATGACTTTGTTTTTCTTGCACAAGACATCCCCACCATCGGTTGCCTAGATTTCCATCATCTGTTGTCAGAAAAATATCATCACAATCGCAGAGCCATGGCATTCGTCTGTTGAATGACGTATGATGGTAAACCCAGTTCCCAAACTTTTTCAGTAGGTTCACTTCTGTCTGTGAATTGTTTGCACAGACAAAGGAGTAGGAACCTGGTGCTTCCCAGATACCACCCAATTGCTGGCGACCATTTGCCTCTATACGGTACTGAAAATAATAAAGTAGGTTTTTTGATAACTTTTTTTTTTCAAAACTTTTGATAACAAATTGTTTAAAATTTCTATGATGTTTAGTTTTTCCAAAACGTGATGCAAAGTGGCTGAAATAGGAATGTGGGTGAACGCAGCCCTGAGGGAGTCAACCCTAAAGGCAAGCAACAACTAAAATGCCTTACTCGATAAACTCAACAGTGATAATGCCATGCATAAAGCGTGTGTATTGTATCGTATATTTATTAACTGTAACTTCTCAGTTACTAAAGCATACGTTACATATAAATATTTCGACATAGGGAGATGATAATAATTCTCCAACAAAAGGCAAATAAGTACCTAGTATTCTAATACATACTAAGACGTGCTCTTAAGCAAGAGCATAACTATGTACAATTATAAATAAGATATAATGAAATTAACTAGCAAGAAAACTAATTCTCGAAGAAGATACTTCTGGTGATGTATACGGAGCCAATCTTTCCAGAGTATTGAGTTCTTTTATAAAAGCATATTTTAAAAGTACTAGCAAATGACATTTTGACGTTATATACTATACTGGGTATTTGTAAAAAATAGAAAACTTATAACCTTTTCCAGAAAAGTCATACAAGAATATTTAGTGCGTTTATGAAATTACTAGGGTCATAGAGTTGTAATGGACTAAATACATATACCACCACACCCTATCCGATTCCCTCTCTATTCATCTATACTCTACGGTACATTCTATATACATGTATTGCCACTATTTGCAGGAAAGGCATCACTACTTCAGCTGATGTATTTTCTGGTAAGTGTCCCATAAGAGTTGATAACTTATCATTAATTCCGGTCTATGGTCGCCTAACTGCCACCATATCAGTAATCTAACATTATTCATTACCCTCCTAATATTTTCTGTAGACTTAAAAAATACTGTTCTATACCTCCAGTCCTGGCCGTCTATTTCCCATGCACAACTCCACACAATGTCTTTCCATTGTGATTTACTGTAAATCTTTGTGCCGTCTAACATACCTTTAACTTCGTTAAAAAGGCCAAAATTCTCAGCTATCTTAATCATATCTAGAATAGGACTCTTGAATTCATTAAGCCTTGATATTTCCCTTTTCTCTTGGTAAGCTAACAACCTATTTATGAAAATACTTTTATACAGTGTGTCATTCTTGAGTATCGCTATGCTTCTTATGAATAACAGCTTCTTTATATAGATAAAATATTCGAGCCTAATCCAGCCCAGACCTGCGTAGCTGGTCTCATTTGGTGATCTGCTATTAAACCTCTGAATTTGTCTCCCTGAGTATCTTTGGAAGCATTCAATAGTATTAATGTCTTCATCATTCAAGATCCATAGTTCACTCGAGAAAGTGACAATTGGTACAGTCATTGCCCAGAAAAGGATGCTACACGCCTTTATGGTAAGCCCACCTGGCTTTAACCCTAAACCGGATGCTGCGTTAAGGGCTTTTCTACCCTTCTTTACCTTCTCATTTAACCTTTCTTTATTAATACCATTCCTACTATTTTTCAGGCCTAGATGATCGTAAGTGTTCTTTTCCTTTATTTGGTTCCCACCCAGACGAAATATCCTATACCTTGAGTTTTCTTTGTTTTCATTGTCTGTTTCCCCATATACAAGTACTGCACTTTTTGCTGGGTTGAACCTATAACGCCATATACAGCTGTGTTGGTATACCTTATTGAGCACCCTACCCATTCTCATCTTGCTTATGGTAGCAGCAGCTAGATCATCCGCATACCCTAAGGGTGACACGGGAATTCCTTGGATAGCGCATCACAAACCACTTGTTTCAAGGGAGACCAACAGTGAATTTATATCTACTAAATATTTGATTAAAGACAGATATCCCCCCTGGTGTATTCCACAATTGAGTGTATACCAGTTGGAATATCTATTTTGAATCCTGTCCTGACATTGAAAATCTATATATGAAGAATAAAGAAGTCGCCATGTTCTGCCACATATACCTAGCTCCCTAAGGCGGTAGAAAAGGCCATCTATCCACACTCCATCGAAAGCTTTAGATACGTCCAGGTATGTAACCAATACCTTACTATTGCTTTCGAGGAGTGTGGATATTGTCTCCTGCAGAACCATAGAAGTGTATATACAGGAGATGCCCTTTCTACAGGCGCCCTGTAAATGTGATAGTACATCACCACCTCTCCACCAGGTTGACATTCGTTCCCATATTAGTACCTCAAATAATTTATTGAAAGTACTCAGTAAAGTGATGCCTCTATAGTTATTGACATCTGTTATAGACAAATTTTTCCCTTTATATAGGGGGATTTGTATCCCTCTACGAAAATTCTGAGGTATATATTCCGTCTGCATAACCCAATTAAACAAGAGTGTTAGTACCCTGATCATTCTCGGTCCTGCATTTATTAGATGTTCTTTCGTTATCCCATCTGCACCCGGAGATTTCCCACCATTTAGTTTAGCCAGCCCTGCTTTTACCTCTGCTTCACAAAAAGGTTCTTCCGTAAACTCATCTTCATCGTCCACTTTAAACCAGGTGTCAACAGATGTTGTTACATGAGCAAAGTGCTCCTTGTCATACTCTGGTGACTCAGATGGTTTGCCTAGGGCGCTGAAATGTTTCTTCCAAACCTCTAAGATCTCATCTACATCATGGACAATTTTACCCTCTGGGTTTTTTACTGAAGGTGTTTTCAGTTTGTGTGTGTGTGAGTAAATGTTTCCAAAACTGCTACTGCTGTTTTTCTGTTTATCTAATACTTTTTATCTAATACTTTGTCTACAGGTTAATTGCAAATGTGACAAATGATGACCTTTATAGCATGAGGTAATTTCAATGTTCTATCCAAAAATGCAGTTTGCAGAATACAACAATTGCTATCAAATCCATCAATGCCAAATGAAGTTATTCCCCATTCTCACCGTATGGCATTCATTTCTTTGACACAGCCTTTCTTCTACCTTTCTTTCATTATTTTTCCTATTTGTAATATATAATGGCTAAATGTTGTTTGGGTAGTACCATCCCACAAGGGTGTGATGCGTGACCTCTTACTCTGTTCAGTGATGAGCTATATTGTCACAGTTGATTTGATTATGAGTTTGTAGGCTTTACTATATGAGACAATCTTTCAATGGCCCTTCATTTAAAACTTTGGTCAATAATTCCATTTCTGATAGCTTAGGTACACAGTGCCTCTATTGTATCTGTATGTGACAAATTGATGCAGGTACCTCTACCCTCAATAAGTTACAGTACAGACATTTAGTTCCTGCACCAGTTGACTCGACGTTTGCCAGTGCCTGGTTGTACAAACACCCATGTATACCATGTCAAAACAATTGAGTCAATGAACCTCTTAGCTGGCGAATCAAGGCTATATTCAGCTGTGAGACATGACAATTGGGCTGCGGGCTGCCAGGCATTTAGTGCAGGAATGAAATGTTGGCGCTGTATCATGAATAAACACAATATCTCAGGTAATGTCTCAATGTATGTATGTATGTATGTTTATTGGCCGTAACCCAAGTTACGAAGAGTATACATAGATACTAATATAACACAATATAATAGGTAACATGTAACAAATGAGAGAAAAGGGGTATATACACCTATTTACAGGAGACAGATCATAAGATAAGGTTATCCAAACCCTATTCATTTGACCTATCTAACTATGGAGTTGTACAAACACCCATGTATACCATGTCAAAACAATTGAGTCAATGAACCTCTTAGCTGGCGAATCAAGGCTATATTCAGCTGTGAGACATGACAATTGGGCTGCGGGCTGCCAGGCATTTAGTGCAGGAATGAAATGTTGGCGCTGTATCATGAATAAACAAAATATCTCAGGTAATGTCTCAATGTTTGGGGGGAATGTTGAATTCAAACACTCAGTACTTTTCATATGAATACTTTACCTGGAATGCATTTCCAGTTCCTTGTGCTTTGATGGAGTCACCGCGGTACAGTATGGAAAATTCTGATGTGATGCCAGGATCATTTTCATTCCTGCGCTTGACGTTTTCTGCCGTCCATGTCTGGTTCACTACTCGGTTTTTGGTTGATCCAAAAAGGAGCAGTGTCCAACCACCTCCATCACGTGACATATCACAATAAACGGGAAATGTGATGTTACCTAATGTCACGTGATAAACACCATCAGTAGGGATAAGGCCTAACAGCCATGATTTGAGATACAGCTGCTGGCAAGAACCTTAAATATCATGAAAAAATAAATAATGGTAAGTTGCACAGCTTATAGAATATAATTATATTGCGAAAATTGCATAATATCACTTGAAAATTTTAAAATTAACCAGCTACTCTATAACATATCTTCATTCTTTACCTTCAGATAATTGGTCTTTTTCATGATACATAATGCTATAATGTAGGAATGAATTTCATTGATCTTTCTAGAAATCTAGTCCTCATAATGGGTATGTGAGAGCATGGGTGAAACATAACAATTGCATTGTACATTGCACCAGACCTGTCCCGATGGCCATGTGGTCTAGCGCATTGCCACTGACTGCTCGCTGTCTCTCACCACTGCATGTGTTCGAATCCCAGCTGGGGAATGAGAGAAAGTTGCCGGTGGTTTGGCCATATTACTTCAATTTCCGCCACCAGGCAGAAAAGCAACGAAAAAACAAAATTTCGAACTTTTACATTGCACCTTTAGTTCAAACAGTGCTGCGAAAATTCTGAATGAAAATATTTGATAATGTCCCACCTGCCAAATACAATTGGCTTGCTCAGTGGTGAGCAATAGGAGCTGGCACCTTCTGGGGAACCATAAGCTGGTGTGGCACCCTGCTAGCCATATAAAAAATGGGGATGTGGGGATGTCTATGGATACCCTGCATCTAAAATATCCCTTGGTCCTTTTTGGATCTGAAGGTCCTGCTCTTATTGTCCCTCTTTTTCTTCTTTCACCTATAATAATTATGCTTTTTCATTGTTCTTCAACTATGACAAAGGGCCACTTTTTGCTAATATATTTTGGCACTTAATGACCTTTATGAGTCAATGTGCCTTTTAACACTTATTCATTCATTCATTCATTCATTCATTCATGCATTTCATACGTAGAATAACATAAAGAAGATCTTAGTGGTACATACTCTAAGGTCCACGCAATCAGAAACCTAGTACTACCCTTATCATAGTATTTAAATACGATTTTCCGATAACATTAGACAGCTATACTTACCATTTGGGAACTTTACTCTACCAGCAGCTGCCTGAAAAATGCAAATACCAGTAAACTAAAACAAGTAATAAACCCTAAACCAATAAATCAAGTGTGCACTCAAAAATCCTTTTACAGGAGAGTACCTAAGAAAAATGAATCGTCATCATGACTGTTACAGATGTTTAGGTGTTTTTTCATAATATATAGAATTGTCAATTACGCCCTGTTTGAACGTGTGGTCTGGCCTGCTATCCACCCAAAGTCTTCCATATCTCACGAGGCCCAGCCGAGTGGGATACGGGTGATAGGGTGGATAGTAGGCCAGACCAAGCTTTCAAACAGGATGTAACAAATTTATCACCTGCTCTCCCATTATTCGTTAGGGCTATTCCATTTAAAAATACATGGGGGGGGTGGAACGCTCACAATTTCAGACCCCCCCGCAATGATTTTTTTTCATGTAAACCCCTCCCCCCCCCCCACCAATGATTTTTTTCATCTAAACCCCCCCCCCCCCCCCACCAATGATTTTCATTACTTTTTCGAAACCCCATACCCCATGTTTTTTTTTCTTTTATACCCCTTATTTTAGAAGCTGGGGTTTCCCTTCTTATGTACGCCATGTGCGCATGCGTGCATATTAAACGTCATCCATTGCCGACGTGAACTCCACAATGCAGACCGCCTCAACTTTAAAAGTGTGCCATACAGGCACCAGGCAACGGACTTTTATCAAATAAAGATATAATCATACAAAGAAACAAGATATGGTACGAACGTGACTCATTTTTAGGGGTGTTTCGGGTTGTAAATATGAGCGCCCAGTTTTCTTGGCGCAGATGCTAAATTTTAAATGCTCGGATCTCTAACTGTGATTCGGCTAATAGACATCATATAGTAAACAACGGCCGATACCACAGTTAGAGTTGCTCGAACTAGTCCGCTACTGGAGCTGAACGCCAGGACAAACATTGCGGGTTGACAGCGGACTGGGTATATACTATTCAAATATAGAAATGAAGGCGAACGTTTGCTCAAAGAGCCCCAGCTCTAAATTTCATTGACTGAAATTTGCAAGCGTCTGCTCTCTTTGGGTTTTTGGGTACACCTGCTCCATTTTCAAGAAGGGGTGTACTACAGCATTTTATGGCAGTGTCTTGGCACCTGACCTGCGACTTACCCCACACCCGATGTTATTTTTTTGCCAGGTAGCCCCCCGCCCCATGTTTTTTTAATATTTGACAGACCCCTCGCCCAATGATTTTTTTTTATCTTGACCCCCTCCCCCATGATTTTTTAATAGGTGAGCGTTCCACCCCCCCCCCCCCCCCATGTATATTCAAATGGAATAGCCCTTAAAGAAATTCAGCTGTTCAATTTTAAATCTACGAGTGTAAATAGCTGCATGTCTAGCACCTATTGACCAATCAGCATCGAGAATTACAGGAGAGAAGGTGATAAAGATCGACGCGTTTCGACGTCAATGGTGAGCGTTTTGATTTCAACAGTCTGAAGAGTAACATATTAATGAATTGAGCATGAAATCAAAGGTTCTACTACCCTGATATAGGGAACTCCATCTAAATTGAATTCTGGGGCAGAGACCCATATATATATATATATATATATATATATATATATATATATATATATATATATATATATATATATATATATATATATATATATATATATATATATATATATATATATATATATATATATATATATATATATATATATATATATATATATATATATATATATATATATATATATATATATATATATATATATATATATATATGTATAAATTTATTGAAGATGAATATCAAATTCAATAACTTAACCCATTCACACTCAAAGCGGCCGAAACAGGCCTGACAATGTTGGAGATATTTTGCTTACAAACATTTTTCTGGAAAACATTTGATTGAGAAATGGTGATCACATGCCATACACCAACTCTCCTTCAAATATTTTGTGAACTTTCGCTTTAATTTATTTTAAGTTATTTTCAAAAATATGAGAGTAGCAGACTACTTTCTACTTTCTATTTGAGAACAAATGAACGAAGAAATGAGTACTGGAGAACAATTTTTATTCAATACTTTGTATATTCAAAAATATTCAAAGCCTTTTCATGATGTCACATTGTACCAGTATCTGTTGGGAGTTAACTTAATATAAATAGTTAAATATAACTGTTGAATGATAGGTGATTATGTTGAAAGATTGCATGAAAGATTGCATAAGAGAGATTAGGAGAATTCATGAAGTAATAGTGCGCCAGAATATTTTGCATGTTCATAATATTTAAATGGTGCTATTCAAAGGTGAATACTTATTAGTTATCTATTATATAAGTGTCTTAATGAAGAAATAAAGGTCACACTTTTTGCATTTTGCTTTTAAATATGTGTATGTGTGTGTGCGTCTGTATGGTATATGTGTATGTGTGTGTTCTTTAAAATGTAATGCAACGTAACACAAAGGTAGGATCATGAAGCTCAAAGACTGAATGCCACCGCTGGCGATATACTGGTTTGGGTTTCCTTCACGCGCATGTAGTGTGATTGACAATGAGTCGGAAAGGGTTTTGTGGGAAATTTGTCCGAGTTTGTCGTCATGAAGGTATTTCCCGACTAGAAGCCTCATGAATATGTATGTGACTCTACCGTGTATTGTTAAGCCCCTTTTACACTATGCTGGCAACTTGCTCGCAACGTGGTGGCAAAAGATGGTTGCGGGGGATTGCCACCACATTTTTACCCCCATAATTTCCTATTGAATCAAGTTTGTACAATGTATTTTTTATATCGAAGATATAGTCAATAAATACTTACTAACTCACTTATTGCCCCCCGTCGCCAATGGTCGCCAGTACGTTGCCAGCAAAATTTCGGCTAGTGTAAATGGGGCTTTACGATCAATTGTCTACCACCTGACCTTTGCCAGCTGTGCAAACCTATTCTGACAGCTTTCATTGGCTGTGCGGGGGCCGTAGTCCGGCGCAAAATGTTGGACTTTGGCCTGTACCTTTGTTTTTTAAATTAAAGTCTCTTTTTTTCCAATTGATTCTGGTAGCCAAGTGTACCTACTTTAATAATCTGCCGGGTGCTGGACTGGCACCCTTGGGCAATTTGAGATGTTGACCATCCCCCATGGTACATAAAATGGACAGATTGGGCTTTCTCCGGTTTTGGTTGATCCAGATATTGAAATCTAAGAGACCTACAGACCCATTAAGTTACATAGGCTCAATTTAGATAGCAAATAGGTATATGTTTGTATTTTAACATCCATAGGTACCTTTATTGCTGTGAACTGGAGTCAAAAGGTGGGTCATTTAGCTAGAATATACAAATTTTCGCCTCTGATTTTGCTTATATTTGAAAAGCATTGAATCATAATCAAATGTCCATCACTCTTCTAGTTCTATAAGTGACTTATTCAGGTAGAAAATAAATTGATAGTTGTAGTTAGCAAACGTTATGTGCCTGCTATGATGAAAACAGTGGTCAAAATGTAGGTCAATTATTTAAAATGAACGATTTTCGACTGCATTTTGAACATTATTATAACAGATCTAACTTTCACCATTAAAGTTCTAAATATTACCTGTTTAGGTAGCAAATAAATTGATACTTGGACAACTGTGGGTACCCACACTGCTAAGAACAGGGTTCAGGAATTAGGTCACTATGTTTGGTAGAGAGACAATAGTTCTAATTACAAGCACCAAGTTTCATGCACACGTCCAGGAAGTCAATCACCAATGCATGAAGGGAACTGCATAACGGATTTCTTGTAAAACATGTAGAAGCATACAGAATTTCAAAAACGAGAATGTTCAGTTCAGTACTGAACCCCTTATAGATTATCATTTATCAAATATTTATTAACTATGCTTTGGATATCATCATAAATGAATATTATCATAGGGGATGAGGCTTGTTTTCATCTAAAGGGTCAAGTAAACATCTGGAATACCAGGCAATATGGAGAAGATCGAAATGGTGTATGCAACGTTGTCCATGATATCATACAAATATGACATCCTTGTGGGGTGTACACCAGTAATAACTTCCCCGAGAGAGGATTGTCCCTCGAAGTCGTAGCCCCAAAGCAACAATCCTCTCGAGGGGAAGTTATTCCTGGTGAACAGCCCACAGGGATGTCATATTTGTTTAATTATACCGAAAAAGATGCAAAACACAAAAGGGGAAAAATTACAAACAGAGATTTTGGATAAATACTCGCCATCTGCCTTGTTGAACTAGTTTCACTGGTAGGTCATTCGGCAAACTCCGTATGTGTTTGTGGGTATTCTTTGGGCTAGCGGTAACTAATAAATTAGTACATAGCTATTGCTATGTACTTATTGATTAGTCCATAGCTGTTGCTATGTACTAATCAATTAGTCCATAGCTGTTGCAAAGGAGTGAGGACAACAGCCTGTCGCTAAGGAGTAAGGAAAACATGACGATTAATCCATGCCCTTGACCAAACAGATTCAAAAATCTTCACGTGAGGTATAATAATTCCAATTTCTTGAGGAAAAAAAGTCTAGGTATGACTAGCTGGTGACAACACAATCCTCAGACCATCTTCCTGGACAGCAACACCACAGGGCAAGTGTACCTGAATATGATTAACCATTAGGTTGTACCCCAACTTCACCAGCAATACGGAAGACAGCAAGGTGGAGCTATAAGACGAGAATAGTGGTTTCATGATAGAGCATCTGCCCACAAGCTAGTGTCAATGCTAGTGACAGAAGTCAAGAAGTATTACCAAATCATCTTGTTGGCCTAGGCCATCAGCAGGAATGGCCTCCGAGGTCACCACACTTGACACCTCTAGACCTTTTTCTCTGGGGCTACCTGAAACAAATGTGTACAGAGCAGCTATCCAGCAGATCTCCAAAGCAGAATAACCAGGGAATTGCAAGCCCTTCACCACACACGAATGGGTAGACGTGCTTTTGAGGAAATGGTCAGAAGAGCCAGGTGCTGCATTGAGTTGGTGGAGGACAAGTGGAATAGCAAGCAGGTCTTCCATGACATTTGAAAAACATTGTGGAGCAGGAAGCAGGTGTGGTGATAATGGGTGATGATTTGTATTGATATTCCAAATGTTGGAAAGACTTTCTGTTGACACGAATGTGCAAAGCATCTATTACCTAGTTTTTATTATTACCTTAATTTTGTTTGTGCCAAGAAGACTTTTGATTTAATATCAATATTCCAAAAAGACTGTTTCGATATAATTTGCCATCAATTCATGGCAATATGCCTTTAGATTTATTGTTTCATGGGTGCTCAAGCCATCTGTATGGGAATATTACATGCAAGCATGCAAATACCTCTCGTGTGCAATTTCACATTGTAAGGGGTGCGATGCTTTTTTTGTATCTCCCTCTCAGGAGTATTATTTGTTTTTGATTTTTCTATGTAAGTTAGCTGACATATGTAGCTTTTCTCCCCTAATGGAGGAGGTTGATCATCAACTCAATATCGAGATCACGCAGTCATCTGACAAGGATGACGAGGTATTACAAGGTAAAGTCAATGCATAAAAGACAATCAGAATCAGGTAGCAAGGGTACAGATTCCCAGAGTGGCAAAGGGCCATTCAAACCCCAGTGTGTGAGCATTTAGGGCAAGTAAATTAGAATGTTCACACTCCTCAGAAAGAGAGGGCTTTCAAGAGGGTGGTTCTAAATATGTCCCGAGAATAGAGCAGGTCAGGTTAGCCAAAGTACTCGCCATGTTTGATCAGATTACTATAAGTGGGAAGTTTAGCTTTCAGCAGGCTCGCATTCAACTGGCCCATAACTTTAAAATGGCACCATAGTGAGAAGAGCTACAGAGATTCAGTGGTATACTGTTGTGTTATTTATTGGAGTTTGGCTGGCCAGCAAAGTTACCAACCGACAGCACCACTGTATTCAGTAGACTAGCTGCAGTCACTCTTCTCTTTCATTCATGCATCAAGGGGTTTTGTCCATTTAGGGGTTTTGTCCAGGGGAAGGTCACTAGGGGGAGGGGGCAATTTTGGATCCATTTGCGGCTTCCCCCTTTCCTGTTCTGCAGGTCAACATCCTCATTGCCATGCCTAAGCGTAATTTGGAGGAGAGGAGGTTTATATGGATCTCTCCTGGTCCTCGGGGGCTTAGTTAATGACGGAACTCTTTGTAACCTTAATGAATTGATGTACTGTATTACGTTACAAACAGAAACGCATATAGTCCACGCCTTTTATTAGGTAAAGGCAAATATTTTATGCTTTCAGATTAAAGTCATCAATACATCAGTAAAGTGACAAATATCTCCCCTGATAATATATAGAACGAATTGATGTAGCCATATCCTCTACTGTTGCAATCAATATAACACTCTAGCACACGCTTAAGCTTTAACTTGTTCGAGAATTTTGATAACATGCAATGTTTGAAGGGTTTTAGGCGTGTTATCCTACCAGGACTAATCATATTTGTGGATAACTGCCATAGTAGCCCTATAGCAAAACAAACCATAAATGATATGTCCTATTGTTGGCTGTAGACACATATATATATATATATATATATATATATATATATATATATATATATATATATATATATATATATATATATATACATACATACATACATACATACATACATACATACATACATACATACATACATACATACATACATACATATATATATATATATATATATATATATATATATATGTATATATATATATTGTGTAAAGCATCTTAAGGGTTAAGAGAGTTTGCTCTATCATGGAATAAAAAGATTAATCCTCAGCATTGTCTTTGTATGCTAACATGGAAAGTCTGGCACATAACAGCTAACTGTTGTTTTAAGATATACACTTTGTTGGTGGTGGTGGTTTTGGTTCTTTGAATATACATGATGCCCGATGGTTGGATTTGGTGATGTATCTTAACTGTGTCACCCTGAGATTGGATATGTATGTTGCAAAAAGGTGCTTGGTAATAAGGTGACAGCCCGAAAATATATATTTTAAATCAATAGTCCTAGGAGGAAAGTGTACGGGGTCAAATGCTGCTCTGTGTATTCATATCCTTTGAACATTCTCTCAAGGTTCCACTGCATTGCATTGCAGAGATACAGAATGTTGCAATATACTTATATTCCCTGTCGGTTGGATTTAGTGTTATATATATATATATATATATATATATATATATATATATATATATATATATATATATATATATATATATATATATATATATATATATATATATATATATATATATATACTTATAAATATATACATATATATATATATATATATATATATATATATATATATATATATATATATATATATATATATATATATATATATATGTGTGTGTGTGTGTGTGTGTGTGTGTGTGTGTGTGAGGTTGAAAATCTAAGGGAGGGGCCTAATGTGTCATATCAAATTGGGTACAAAATACATAAGAGTTTGTTTTTCAATGGAGAACTTTGATATGTCAATTACAATATTAATAATATATGCAAGTCATGCGTCATGATTTTGTGCCTGATGATTTACGTTATAATCTAGAACATGACCAACACAGAAAAATGCATTAATAAGCGTTACCTCTCTAGTCTTTCGTTTACCTTCTCCCATACTACGAGATAGGGGATAAAGAAAATATGATAAGAATGGAACTTTGATGCCAATCTGAAATTTTCATTTTTTTTAAATGAGAAAATAGAAAAACGAATAAGTGAGTGTTACAGTGACATTTAATAAACGAATGCGATATAGCTTATTCTCTCCCATATGTCAACTTGCACTCATAAATACTGCTCAATATTTCTTAAGTTTAAGCTTGTGTCCTTAATAACTAATATAATGGCTAAATTTAAGCTAGTGTCTCTAATTTGCAGGAACAAAAATCGTAGTGTATGCTTATAGACTGCACGGGAAATTGTACAAACTCATACATATTACAAAGGTATTTTTCTAATGGGTCAAAAACTAGACCCAACTAATACAAATAAACATAAAGCAACATAATATACCTTATAATACAATGAATAACAAAAACTACTAAACAGAACAGATTGACAGAAAGACAAGTACATAAGACACGGACATAGAATTAGGAAAAACAAACAAACAAACAAAACTGACAAATGCAGTCATGTCACTTACCTTACAAATGATACAGAGGGCGGCGAGCACAAGCGAAACACCTCTTGCTTCAATGGCCACCATGTCTGCACTGGGCTCTTTAGACTCAGTAGCATTCGTTCAATAACGTTTCCAGGGGAACATGGTATTCATATAGAAAAAGATTTTCATTGATTGCAAAATGTCGCGCGGTATGATGGTGGTATAAATAAAGGTGTTGCCTTGCAATTCTGATTTAACCCTTATGCTGCTGGTGGCTTATTCGGCCAATGCAAAATGGTGCAAAAAACTGAAAAAATGGCTGCAACCCTGGCATATGGGTACTCATCTGAGAATACTCAGCGAGAGCCGTCCAATGAATACTTACATGACAGGCGTTAGATGGTTTTCAAACACTTTTGGGTCCTTATGCTTCGGAGGAAAGTAGCCATAAAGGTTCAGTCCCACTGCGAATTTTATGTACGAATTTCTGAACCTGTCAACTCTACGAGGGAATGCCAGGAATCTGTTCAAAATCTGTTCAAAATCTCGTTCGCACTATGTATAAGAATTGTACGAAAAAGATACGAAATTATACGAAAGCCCACGACACTAACTACGAATGATGTTCGACAACATCTTTATATGTGCGACACAGTACGTTTTATATTGTAATTTGTCGTAAATATGAAAACAGTCGTACTTGTGTACTAATCTGACAGTGCGAAGGTGTGCGAATATATACGAACTAAGTACGAATGGATACTACATACATACGCATATATACGCCAATTGCAAATCTAACTACGACAGTGTTCGTCAACAAACGAACATGTTCGACTAAAAAATTGCAAAATTGGTAACAACACTATACGATTTGTGTTTGAATCATCATCAATTCGTGAACTTGTATGTTAATTCTGGCCGAATAACCTGTTATTTCATGATAAAGTGGGATATGTAATCCTTTCTATTGAGAGGGTACAGTTATTTTCTGTATCAAAATGTACTTCAAGGTACGAATAAATACGAAAAGGTACGACATGCCACGAATCGATGTTCAACAGATCCACAACAATGGAAGATAATTTACGAAAATATACGAACATATACGAAATAACGTTCAACTATATACGTCAATGTACGACAAAAAACATCACTACGACCAAAGATTTGTCGCACACAAAAGTTTTACATGTAAAGCGTTTTTTAAAAGTCGCGGATTTAATTACGAAAAGAACTGCGAACAACCGCGATAAGGTAAGAAACGCTAAGACACGCCGCAAATTTCAAATTCGCACTTTGTCTTATCCTAAAAGTCGCAAGTGTGACTCCCCCATTACCATTGGAAGAGCTAAAATACACGTCCGAATTGTATGGCATGCCTTTTGCACATTTATTCCATGATAAGAGCGGGAGAACCAAAACGGCAGGAGAGTACCAAGCTTACCAGAAAGACAGTCAAGGGGAAGGGATTGGGAGACAAGATGCCGTAAAAAGATGCCAACTTTCAAAAAAGAAACCGAATTGCCGATATTTAGATAATGATATGAGAAATGAATTTCTACCACTATGGGGCTGAAATACCCATTGAAGAAATTCGATTCTCCCACTCTGAGGTGTGTTTTACAGTTAAGGATAAGTCGTCCTCAATGGGTGTTCTTCAATGGGGTTAAAGGTCAAACTGGTGTAATTGTCCAATCAGATCCCTCAATTTCAATCAATGGGTCACTGCTGCTGGCATTCTCCTACCCAGAGATCCCGCTACGCATAGTATCTCTGCCACTACGTCGGGACTATTTCGCGGAATATTTTGAAAGTGACGTCATTAAATATATCCCATTGGTCAAAACGTGTGATGCACGCGACGCGCGTGGTCAAAATTACAATCAACAATGACGTCATTCTCGCAGTGGCCTGTTTGTTGCGAGAGCGCTGGACGGCCGACTGGCTGATTGGTCAATGCAGGACTTTTCACCGCATTTTCTCATGAGCTATCGCAAATAGTACTGAGGCATTACACCCGAAATGTCATGAATATCATAGTTTGTGCAATTACAAATAACTGAATGGCGAAAACTGCATGGAAGCTTCATATTTGGTATAAAACTGAAATCGTACCATGAAACAGAACGAAACTTCCAAACCATGTAGGGACCACGAGATTGATCGTGCTTTTGGGAGCAGAGATACTAGTCGTGTAGCAATCCAACCGGAAGACGGTATCGTCGCCCTGGCAGAGTGTGCTGCTGGGTCAAAGGTAGACCCAACAATGGCGCGCGTGGATTTGAACAAGCGTCACGTACGTGATCTGGCGCCAGTTTCTGGGGAAACAAACGGTGCACGTCACAACAAACGCGTATTACCATTGTTGAACTAGTGCGCGTGACCTTTGGCTGACCTAGTTTAGCTAGCTAACTTCACGGTAAAACGTGTAAATTTCTCCTTTTTATCGTGAGAGAAACAGGTTCTATCACTCGTAGATGGAAAGAGGAGGAATCTTGCACTCGTGAGTGATTTTGTGTCTTGGGACTCGGCAAGCCTCGTCCAAAGACACAAAATCACTCACTCGTGCAAGATTCCTCCTCTTTCCATCCACTCGTGATGGAACCTCTATTTCTCTAGCACACGCGTCCAAGAAACTCTATATTCACCAGACCAGAAAATTTGAAAGTCACTAGATACAACTTTCATCCATCAAGAGCACGCTAAAACTTCTAGAGTAAGCTGCAAGCCGGTGTACTATATATTTCCTTACCTAAATATCCCACTTTTTGTAGTCATTTCCATGAAAACTACTTTTATACTCAGTTTTCTCCGACGAGTGGAAATCTGTGAGACTGTCCCTTCTTGTGTAACACTCCCTCGGACAGCTTACTGCGTTTGACCTATATAGATAATCCACCGTCGGCGGATACATTGCATTCTCATGGGATGCACATGCTGCCACAGTCGCCGTCACCTGATAAGTAGGGTCTTCGCGACGGTACGCTGTGTGCACATTTCGTGTTATGTACACAGATGACATCATCTCAAGTCGCATGCGTATGTGATCTATGCCTTGACCTCAGACATCGTGCCTGAGGATGCGAAATGATAACAAGTACGGTTGTAGATGCAAAGCATCAATAGTCAAAAGGCGGGGCCAAGTTATTTATGAACTTGTGAGGGAACCGGATGTATAAAGAACATTAACATTATAGAGGAAAATAATTTATAATGACTAGATTTGTATCATTTTTGTAGAAATAAAACAAATATAGGAATTCTAGGCGCAAGCTGGAGACTTCGAAATCTCTTGGGTGCGAAGCTACTAGGGTACGCATCAGTTTGGTTACGAACTAGTTTGGTTACGAAGTCTCCTGATTTCATTCTATACACATAGTAGACTAGTGCCAGTCCTATGAGCCGCTTCACGCCAACAATAGATGGTGGGCGATACCAGTCCCTAATCCGTGACGTGATTGTGAGACTGGCGCTAGTCTATACACAGAGTACTTTTTTTCTTAGTAATTTTCCTTCCTATACTGAAAAATATACTTTACGTCCGCTTAAAATATTTTATATATTTGAAAACTTCATGCTAAATTAAAATAAGGAAAGCACGATTTTCCGCGGCAAAGGCAACATTTATATTATAACCAATCAGAATAGAGAATTATATTCAGTCTGGCCTCAGGATTTAGATCACGTGACGTCTGCCCATGTACATCTCAAAACACCTTCCCAGATAAGGCGGGCCTGATGGCCCCGCCAATGAATAGTACACATGTAAGCCCATGGGGCCCTGCATGTATAGATTTGTGTGGTGCTTGCGAGATGCGTAGGGTTAGGAATACAAACGGAGAACAAGGGACTTTCTAACCACCTGGACATCGCAAGCACTTCGCAAAGCTAGATACTTACAGAGCCCCATACGAATGCACTACGAATAAGTTGCGCTCATAATAGAAACGGAATTCAATCTGGTAATCACCAGATAAGTTAACAGCTATTCAATGTACATCTGCGAACCAACTTAAATATCTAAAAACATTCCGGTTAGAGTGTAGTTGTTAATAGAGGCAACCCGAGAGGCGGGGAAAACTTCTCACAGTCGCCGCGGTGTGACGCTGCGCAATCCACGCTTAAATGCGCAAAACCACAATACCGTGTGGGTAGCCCTTTCAGAGGTCCCATCAATATGACAACTCGAGCATTTTGATTGTGGTGAAGATTTGTAAATATTGGTGACTGCGGAAAGTTTTAACACACATTATGTCCTTGATAATTAGTCCGATACGACGCTTGGCTCAATTTATTCTCTTAGTAGATTTTCACACACGACCAAAGTTTAAACGTTGACGTAGTTAAAGGAGAGTAATTTTTGATTGTCATTTGATGAAAGTTTCGCAGCGGAAGTTCTTTAATCGTGTCCTGTCTGAAACTGGGCGCGAAGAGAATGGAAATGATACTCCACAGACTGTCAACAATGTGCAACAAAACGAGAAGGCATTGTTCTGCTCGCTTGTTGACGTAATGTTTGGCGTGCATTGTTGGTATGGCAGATTTACTGCCGCGGTCACGTGATCCGCATTGACCAATCAGAGGAGTTCATTTAGGTAACAATCGCCTTAGTGATTCCTTAGTGATGACATATCTGTACTCCGTACTGATAGTGATTACACGTTTGTATTAGATAGTGATTACACATCTGTACTTCATAGTGATTACACATCTGTATTTGATCGTGATTGCACATCTGTATTAGGTAGTGATTGCACGTTCGACTGATTGAAGTTCTTTACAAAAGAAAAGTTGCCCGCGTATTCGAGGGGAAAGAATGAGTATATCGAACGAAATGGGTAAGTTTAAGTGTTGATTCATAAACTCAGTCATGTTTAAGTGAGGTAGTAACGGACAAATGCGCTTTATTGATGCCGTACGCTGATGATCAGTTTCCGATCGGTGTACAATGAACACGTGTACATTGAACACATTTTTACCCGTGGCAGATCTCTCTTACTGAGAGTGTATGGCTAAATGCCGTGCTTACGTTGGACTTTAGACTCTGAACTTTGGAATTTTGATTTTTCTGTTACTTTTTCTGCCATATTGCGGCAAAGTCGTGACTAGAACGTTGTGAGTGGTGGAGGAAACCGGAGTACCCGGCAAAACCATCGCCTAACCCTGGGTCACTTGAGCTGTACCTTTCTCAAATGCTCCGGACGGTTGTTAAAACCGGGCAGTGGTGCAGAAGAGCTAGCATTCAGTGGCAACGGCTTAAACCACACGGCCATCATGGCAACCCACCCACCCTTCCCCTGTGTACTTAAAACACCTTTCTACTTGAACATTTAACACCACAATGGCCCCAAAGAAGCATTTCAACCTATACATTGAACACTTGTCATTAAGTGCAACGAATTTCCCCTGGCTCGAGCGGAATTGCATATCTTAAGATACGTAGTCCAAATGAGCCTTCCTATTGATGCCCCTATAAGAAATTGTGCTTCCAGTACACTTCAACCAGAATTACTGGTAATGCTTTTATGTAAACTAAACATAGAACCCTAATTTTGATAGAGTTGGTGTAGAACACAAACTATTGATTCCTTTGCATGAGTGTCTGAGGATCATGGGGTTTGATTTTTACGCCAGCATGATCTCTTATAAGGACATAATTTGGAAGTATTTTTGGACCGCAAATCTCAAGATGTACAACTCGGCGTGAGCCACGGGAAATTCATTGCACGTTCTTGACTACTATTCAAAGAATAGACGTTGAAAAGCTTCGTCGGGGCACGTTTTGGTGTTAAATGTTCAAATAGATACGTGTTTAATGTACGTAGTTCATTTAACCATTCACTCTTTTGAGAAATCTTCCGGGAAGGAAGACGCATTTAATGTACGCATTTGTTCATTGTACGGAGGTGTTCAATTTGGAACGTTACGGTCTCGGTGAACTAAATGGCGTATCCCTTCGAGTAGTACCATTGCATAGTCCCTATTAAAACTGGGGGTAGGGACGATTGAGGCCTATAAATGGAGATATATACAACTTTATTCAACAAATATGGTATTTTTGGAATGGGTACGGACTGGGCTTTTGTTTTTTGCCCATAAAGTGAAGTTTGTTGCTCGGGCGTATGAATACCAAGCTGGAAGTGATCGAGTTTGTTTGTATGCTGACGCGTTTCTGACTTTGACCACCAGAGGGCCAATCTGTCACTCTGACCTATGTTGGCCCATAGAAAAAAAATCATGATATGACCCCTAATTTTTTGGCTTAATTTCAAAGAGGAGAATGTTCTGATCAAAATAATAACAACTTAAGGTGTGAAAGGATGACTAGTTTTGGAGCTAGCCAAGCATTTTTGTCATACCACAGCTGAAATTCACCCGTCAGCTTTGGAATTAGTTCACCGAGACCTTACGGTGTAATCACATATTATGTTGCGCTGGGACTTGGAGCAGGGAAATCGAAAAACTTATTTTTATTCAATACCTCACTAAAACATGAATGTAAGTATAGAGGTTGATAAATGATTATGTAAACTAAACATGGGTCCCTTGTTTTGATAGGGTTGGTGTTGAACATGTTGATTCCTTTGTATGAGCAAACTAAGATAGGGTTTGAATGAATTTGAATGTGCAATTCTTTAAATATGAATAAAAACATCTTCAAAATTCATAGTACATGTACCTAGTACCCATGTATTTACTTTATGTATGAAGCATTACCAACTTTCCGGACCATGCACAGTGCGCATGCTCCATATAACCTAGCAGGCTCGAGATCTGGTGTCCCAAATGCTAGCATAAAATGTACATAGAAATTTATTAGAAATTAATTTCTGAGGATTCGATTAATAGCAATAGACAGTTTGACGATTCATTCACAGCTTTTTTTCTTATTTAAAGTACTGTTTTGTGGTAATTTAGAACTTAAGTCATTTTAAAAACAGGAAAAGGCCTTGAAACACATATTTCAACCCACTTCTGACAAATATATAAAGGTTATAGCAGCCGGTTTCACCCGGATCGTGAAATTAGACATCTCCCGCTGTATTATTCAATAAAAATTAAGGTGAAGACTGAAAGTCGCCCGGCTTCCATGTTTTACTTGAAATTTTGTTGTTTAAAAGTGTGTGTTCGCAAGACTACCCTACCAAAGACGTTTGCTCCGCACACACTTCTAACTTCACCATTTTGTTCAAACTTTCCAGGGAGGTTCGTTGGATGATCCCATTCTGGAAATATTTCAAAAGGAGGTCCCCATGCTCAATCTTTAATCAATATTATCGCCTACGTGATAATATTGATATTGGACACTCTTAATTCTTTAATTTAGTAAAGTGGCTGCATGTATAAGTTGTTTCGTTAAAGCTCTCTAAATTTCACAATGAAGTAGGATTCGGCATTGGAACATTGTCTTAGTTCTTTAAATATCCACTAGGCCACCAGGAGCGCTTTCACTATGATTCAAATTCCTTCACTTATCATTACTTGAATTGAATTACAAACACACATAAATGAAATAAGAATATATATAATTAACCTAAGTCTTGAACATTCACAATTTGTTAACAATTGTTTAAAATCATTTCAATAATCCATTTTTGGCTATTGCTAAATGAACTTTGAACATTTTCAAAAACATTTCCAAATATCCTGCTCCAGTGTTTGAGTGCTAAAAATAAAATGTTCAATATCCTTAAGTTAGTGAAAGGATATTCGTATATCAATGATTTTAAAACTTTTGCATTTCCAAAATGTTAGCACCTGTGTCATATAAGTGTAAACTTAATTCATAAAAGTTTCCCTAATTTGAATTAGAGATATGATCATGCTAAAATAAGCATCTTATGAACTGTTGTTTCCAATTTTTGAAAGTAATCAGAACTTAAGTAAAGTTCAAGTATTTTAGTTCAGTCAACATTACATTTTGATCCAATATATACTCCTACATATATATTACAAAATGATAATGAATAATACAAATGTGAGCCCATCGTCTAGGGACCTTACGTATATAGATTTGTGTGATGCTTGCGAGGTGCGTATGGTTAGGAATGCAAATGGAGAACAATGGACTTTCTAACAACCAGGACATCGCAAGCACTTCGCAAAGCTATAGTCTGTCTGACTCGAGTTTGGCAACCGCTTTGTTCATTTTTTTGTGACAAAACGTTCGAGTTTGCCATCCAAACTTGGCAAACATCTTTGCAGCAGTACTACGTTTTGTATAAACATACTTTTTGTCTCAACTCCGCAAAATGTTGATTTTGCTCATTAGGACCCATTGTTAAATTTGCCCAGACAGACTTTAGATACTTACAGAGCCCCATACGAATGCACTTCGTATAAGTTGATGATAAAAACGGAGTTCAATTTGGTAATCACCAGATTAGTTAACAGCTATTCCATATACTTCAGCGAAGCAACTTGAACATCTGAAAACATTCCGGTTAGAGTGTAGTTGTTAATAGAGGCAACCCGAGAGGCGGCAAAAACTTCTCACAGTCGCCGCGGTGAGGCGCTGCGCAATCCACGCTTAAATGCGCAAAACCGCAATACCGTGTGGGTTGCCCTTTCAGAGGTCCCATCAATATGACAACTCGAGCATTTTGATTGTGATGAAGATTTGTAAATATTGGTAACTGCGGAAAGTTTTAACAAACATTATGTCCTTGATAATTAGTCCAATACGACGCTTGGCTCAATTTATTCTCTTCGTAGATTTTCACAAACGACCAAAGTTTAAACGTTGAAGTAGTTAAAGGAGAGCATTTTTTGATTGTCATTTGATGAAAGTTTCGAAGCGGAAGTTCTTTAATCGTATCCTGTCTGAAACTGGTTGCGAAGAGAATGGTAATGATACTCCACAGACTGACAACAATGTGCAACACAACGAGAAGGCATTGTTCTACTCGCTTGTTGACGTAATGTTTGGCGTGCATTGTTGGTATGGCAGATTTACTGCCGCGGTCACGTGATCCGCTTTGACCAATCAGAGGAGTTCATTTAGGTAACAATCGCCTTAGTGATTCCTTAGTGATGACATATCTGTACTCCGTACTAATAGTGATTACACATCTGTACTACATAGTGATTACACATCTGTATTTGATCGTGATTGCACATCTGTATTAGGTAGTGATTGCACGTTCGACTGATTGAAGTTCTTTAGAAAAGAAAAGTTGCCCGCGTATTCGAGGGGAAAGAATGAGTATATCGAACGAAATGGGTAAGTTTTAGTGTTGATTCATAAACTCAGTCATGTTTTAGTGAGGTAGTAACAGACAAATGCGCTTTATTGATGCCGTACTCTGATGATCAGTTTCCGATCCGTGTACAATGAACACGTGTACATAAACACATTTTTCCCCGTGGCAGATCTCTCTTACTGAGAGTGCATGGCTAAATGCCGTGCGTACGTTGGACTTTGGACTCTGGACTTTGGAATTTTGATTTTTCTGTTACTTTTTTCTGCCATATTGCGGCAAAGTCGTGACTAGAACGTTGTAAGTGGTGGAGGAAACCGGAGTACCCGGCAAAACCATCGCCTAACCCTGGGTCACTTGAGCTGTACCTTTCTCAAATGCTCCGGACGGCTTTTAAAACCTGGCAGTGGTGCAGAAGAGCTAGCAGTCAGTGACAATGCCATCATGGCAACCCACCCACCCTTTCCTTGTGTACTTAAAACACCATTCTGCTTGAACATTTAACACCACAATGGCCCCAAAGAAGCATTTCAACCTATACATTGCACACTTGTCATTAAGTGCAACGAATTTCCCCTGGCTCGAGCGGAATTGCATATCTTAAGATACGTAGTCCAAATAAGACTTCCTATCGATGCCCCTTTAAGAAATCATGCTTCCAGTACACTACAACCAGAATTACTGATAATGCTTTTATGTTAACTAAACATGGAACCCTAATTTTGATAGAGTTGGTGTAGAACACAAACTATTGATTCCTTTGCATGAGTGTCTGAGGATCATGGGGTTTGATTTTTTACGCCAGCATGATCTCTTATAAGGACATGATTTGGAAGTATTTTCAAATAAAACGCAAATCAACGCGGCGTGCGCCACGGGAAATTCATTGCACGTTCTTGACTACTATTCAAAGAATAGACGTTGAAAAGCTTCGTCGGGGCACGTTTTGGTGTTAAATGTTCAAATAGATACTTGTTTAATGTACGTAGTTCATTTAACCATTCACTCTTTTGAGAAATCTTCCGGGAATGAAGACGCGTTTAATGTACACATTTGTTCATTGTACGGAGGTGTTCAATTTGGAAGGTTACAGTGTAATCACATATTATGTTGCGCTGGGACTTGGAGTAGGGAAATCGTAAAGCTGTTCCTTATGTAGTTAGAGCAACCCTGACGGTGGCACCGGCCAATGTTTACTATATGCTATGTTTTGTTGGCCTCCACCACCGTTAGTGATCTAAGCATGTAAAAAATAGCATATGCGCCAAGAAAACTGGGCTCTCATATTTATAGCTTGAAACACCCCCCCCCCCCCCAAAAAAAAAAAAAACCAGCCACGTTCGTATCCTACCTTTTTTGTTTGTATAATTCTGACTTTATTTTATTCAAATCGGTTGTTTGGTGCACTTATTATTAGTGGAATATTTCATCTTTATATATTTTCACAGATAGTTTGGCGCTAATAATAATAAATAAATTAGCAGCTCAAACTGTTCTTTATACAGCTTGGTTACATTAGTTATCCTTTATGACATACAGAATTGAATTTGAATGATTAAATTAGCAACTTTAGATACTGGTCTCTGCCTTTCCTAAATGTATAAGCATCCGTAAAATTCACTCCTGTATACATAGACCACTATTCCCTTACTCGTGGGTGTGCAATATAAACCGCTTCCACTGTATACAAAGCCAGCAAGAATCTACAAAACACTTATAATTAGGAAAAGATTTTAATATTTTTGCTTCGGTAACTTATCTGAGAATCTGGCGGGATGTTCTGTGTAAGTTTTGAGGGACAGGCAGGGGAAAGTTTGATCCAGCAATGTCTACTAGTGGCTCTATTCCTGTTGGCATTAGTTTTTTTTTTTTCATTATGGCGAATTTTCTTCGCCATATGCTTTGCTGCTACATAACGCATATTGAATTGTGTTTTTCAATCGAAGTATCTTTATTCCATGCACTTCGCTGTAGGCTTGCAATAAAATGGATTTGTTGGGTAGTTATCCATTGTAAAAAGGAGTCGTTGCCACCAGGTCTGGACGCAAGACCTAGGTACGGGACGCAGCAGGGGATCAACTGATATGTCCTGCTTGCAGCCAATAGGCATGAAACATTTTTGAGAAGTGGATTGCTTATGGGTATAATGGGATTGTATTATGATTATTCTCAAATATGCTGGTATCTACCTCTTTGGTGGTTACTGTATAACTGATTAATTTGGCGTAGTTTTTATTTTGGCATTTTTTTGTGAATGCCCATCAACGCCAAATTTAAGATCATGTAAAAATACAGTTTATTTCCTTTCAAGGCTGCTGGGGGAGCTGCGGTTGGCAAATATATCTGCCAGCAAAGGGTGAATTTCACCCCTTGGCGGTCACAGCTGAAACAAAGAAAATTTCATGCAATAACTTCACAAAACCATTAAGATATGATACATTGGTAACTTATGAATACGGTACCAAGTTATCATATTAGAAATCACATACTTACCTTTCCAACTTTGGGGAAACTCCTGCCAAGTTATGGAGGTATTGACCACTCCTGAAAAGCAAGTTGGTTACCCGATTAAATGTCTGTACTGTAATCTATCGTACTTTTATTTTCAGCAAAAGGAGAGTATGAAAACAAAGAGAAAGACATTCCTTGGTCATTGGGAAAGAGCGTCGGCTTTAAGATCAACAAGTATACCAACACGCACGTCGTAGTCACCGCCTTCAGCACATACCACCCGGCAGAGGGGGAGAGACTGGCCATCCTTGGCAATATAGAAATCCTCGGAAACTGGGATCCTACTCAACCAAGATATGCATGGCGTGGTACACATCACCCTGACTCATGGAGTGTCTTCTTCCGCCTGCCTACAGACAAGATGGTGGAACTGAAGTGGTGCATTGTTAGGGACAGGGAGGTGGTCCGCTTGGAGGATGGGCCCAACCATGTGTTCAAGGTAAACCCTTAGTTAAATACTGGATACCCATAGGTTCTTTTGATTAAAGAAAAGATAATTTCCCTGATTACCAAAGGGGTAATAGACTCATTCTAATGCTCTTAAAAGTACCAAAAATGCTAACTTTTGGTTTAATTTTTTTTAAACATCTTTCATCAAAAGACTGACTTTCTACATACCCCTTAACACTGATTGTTCATATTAACAGGCTTAAGAACATGCCAGTAAATAAAAGAACTCTGGCAATTACATGAACAGGAGATGTCATCCTTGAGTACTATTACACATCTCTAACTACATGCAAACTTAAGTTGAAAGGACAATGATTTTTGATTAATGTGTACACTTTGTCACTGTTTTCCTTCCTTTTCAATTCCCATGCTGACATGTCATGATTAAAAGTAGAAGACAGGATTTTTTCTATAAAAAGTCATATGAAAAATCTTACATAAATTAGCAAATATGTGGTAGAGCATGATGGTGTTGTTGATCATAATGTTACACCTGATAAATGCAATTGGGGATTCGGTGACATGTATAAACTTGGATCAAGTAATGATTCATAGGTACAGAAGGCATGTCCTGATGGCTATGTTTACTGAGGTTTTGCCTCTGACAGCTAACTCTCTCTCATGAATACCTGGGTTTGGATCTCGTTCAGGGCATGTGAGAAAGTTGCCAGCGACTTGGGGTTAGGGGATCGTTTTTGCCAGGTACTCTGGTTTGCTCTGACACTTACTACTGCTTAGTCAGGACTTAGCCATAGTATATCAGAAAAAACTGCTGAAAATCAAGATTGTAAGTTCATAAAAGGATCCTGGTGCAGAAAACATGGCTCAAAGGAGGAAAGGGGAAGGTTTTCCAATTGCCAGTTCATGTTTGTAGAAGATGATTTTCTAGTTTTGACTGATTTCATCTTCTTTTCTAGGTTCTATCAGACCCTCTATTGGAAGCCCTTGAACTGGGCATCAGCGACCTATTTGCTATGGCCCAGGATGAGGAACAAGAGGACAAACCCCAGGACGAATTCCATGGTACACTTAAGGAAAAAGCAGAAACATCAAAGAAACATGGACGGTGGTGCCGCCTGAAGAAGTTTATCAACAGAAATCTGCGGCAGCTAGGAAGTCGTGTGTAATGTCTCTTTAGCGATGTCAGTTATAAAGTCAAACCTGCTAAGGCCACTGACCAGATAACAACATGGCCTTAATAAACAGGCAGTCTCAACCAACAGGTGGATTATGAATGTTCCATCTGGAGGAATTAAAGGACTGGTCTTGATAAACCAGTGGTCCTTTTAAGCAGGTTTGACTGTATGCAAGGAGTTTATGGGTGAACTAGTCATCCGGGGTAAAAAGGATGACACTAACCCCTGCAGACCCAGAATGCCAAGGTGGTCTAACAACCTTGAGGGTGACTGTGTTCAGCATGGAGATTTTCATCATTTCCTTCATCTTAGGGCATATTAAGATGAGATGAAAACCCATAGAACACAGATCTCGAGTGCACTCTGGGTATGAATGGGTTATTGTCTTAAAGTAATGATTTAGGTATTTCCTATAGATTTTGGTTGATCCTAAACTTTCCTAAACTGTTATGAAAGGAATGGTTTGAACTTCAAAGGGTTGGTAGGCACATTAAGCACAATATAATATAATATAAAAAGAGATATACTAATTAAACGATTGAATATTTTTTTCAAAGCCACACAAAAAAAAAGGAAAAAGAAATTAAATACTCTAAATATATATATATATATATATATATATATATATATATATATATATATATATATATATATATATATATATATATGTATAAAGAAAATACAAAAAAATATTCAAAAAAGAAAATATTTCAAAAATTAAAAAAAACTTGTTCATGTGAATTTTCATTGGAGGTGTTTTGTGCAAAGTTTCATGTTTTATGTGATGGGGTAGGATTCATACAATAACAAGGATTTCTGTAATATAAATGCTTCATTATCATATTGTACTGATGTCATACCTAGTCTAGCTATTGGTCATGCAAATGTTATTTGTTATTACCATGACTAACCATAGTTAATGCCTTGTTTATATATGTGTATATTCATTATCATGTCAAGTAACATTTGTGCAGAATTAGTAAGTGAGCACTTTTAGATCATGTATGGGAGGTTTTTCACAAAGGTTTAAATAAGACCACAGAATTGTATGTGAATAAAACTATTATTTAAGTTGAATCAAGTTTTGTTTTCAATATTTTTGTTTGCCATCCAAGGTTGAAATAACACAAGCGCATGGTTATTGGTAGAGAAACTGATAATTAATGATTAAGGATACAATCGAGGGAGAAACACTTGTAAGTCTCTGTAAGGCTAGCTCACCTAAAGTTTGAAACCAATGGTGTAACTTATAAGCCCACCCTCACTTTTCACCAAACACACTCATTACAACTTTTTACAAAACCGAACTTTCGTTCCAATCATCAGTATATTTCTGAAATGAAGAGAATTTTAAAATGAACATAAATAACTAGTTTTATTTTTGTTTTTATTAACAATTCATTTGCATACTATTCGTACAAGAAATTATTTGGGAATAATGTACCTAATATGTAAGGTGTATGCCTAAGGTCTCCAGATGAGTATTTTCTATGTGTATTGTGTTGATATTAGGATTTAATTAAGTCATCATGATCGTTTGCGGTAAATGATACATTTCTATTCATATTAAGCAATCATACGCATGTGCTTCCATTTGTTTACTATGTCTGCCGACTGCTACCAGAGATAGTAGCAATTCTCTACTTATCATCATGTTCTGTATTAGTATGTGGACTAATCATACCAGAGGCACAAGTTTATTTTCATATGTTGTATAGGGAAGGATGTTGACATGAATGTGGCTTAAACAGAGAGGTATATACCTAGTAAATAGTCATAGAAAAAGTTATATGTAAAATAATTAGATAAGTTTTAACTTCCCAGAGTATTTAATGTTTAAGTCTTAATTGGGCGTACAAAAGCCACCCTGTACACATGGCTAAACACTGGTGCAATTGCAATTCCTTCATGCCTTTTGTTTCCTCAGGTCTTGAAAGGACATTAGTGTCAGACGGATGGGCCTGAATAGCATCCTGTTTGAGGGATTGTCTGCAGTTAACAGGCAGATACGGAATTACAGTCTGGACATTTGATTTGCAGACTAATAATAGAAAAGTGTCTTTTTAGCTTGGAAAACCAAGTTTTTCTGGTGGAGGGAGGGGGGTTCATCGACCTCTCAAACGTCCAGATAGTTTTAGTTTTCACCTTTTGAGGAGGCTTAACAACCTGGGCGTTCTAGGAATGTAGGTTAATACTGTTAAATATTTATTTGTTGAATGCCTATGTTTAATTAAAGTTAGCCTATTTGCAATAAGCATACTTTTGATTCCGTTTAAGACTTTTGACGTGTCTCTAGGATGCTAACATAGGTATGTGTCATCAGCGCTATTTCATCAAATAAACCCTTATGTAACGACCTATTTCTAGATAATTTTTCTCCTGATGCTATAAACCTGGAGTTGACATCAAACTTGAGAATTTTAAAGGGGAACTAAAGCCTCACATACATATTAGCTTATATGAAAGTAATACACTTCAAGAATGGGATGCTGTCCTCCTTTTTCTCTCAGTGATCCCATGACTGGAGAATTGTGCATATTGCCATCAGTAAGCCCAGCCCCTGGCAGCCCCTGCTAACAGCCATGTTCTCCAATTGCTATCAGCTGTGACTCAATGAGTGGCATTGCCACCTCCTGCCCCCACTCTCTGAGCAGTGAATCATGAATGCAGGGCTCTTCACAAGAACTCTCTTCGAAAAGTGCATTAAAACTTGTATCAAACAGGAAAATGTTAAAATCATGTGCATCAATAGGCTATACCAAAAGACAGGTTAGCAGAGTTAGTTTTCATGTATTTCCTGTTGGTAAAGTCAGACAAAAACAGTGGCATCACTGAAACTTGTAAAACTGTGAAACTAACAAAAAGTAGCCCTGTGCAATAGTTAGATGCGGGATTTACAACGATTGAAACTGCACTTAAAAGGATAATGATCAATTTTTTAAATCGGCACGCCAGCTTTTTGATCACCATGTCAGGTTACAGTACAGGCATTTAATTCCTGCACCAGTCGACCGGACGTCTGCCAGTGCCTGGCTGTACAAACGCCAATGGATAGCATGTCAAAAAATAAGCCAAGCACATCAATGACCCGCGTAGCTTGCGAATCAAAGCTACGTTCAGTTGTAAGGTCATACATACATCTATGCCCAAGAAACTGGGTGGCTATCAGACGTGCAGTTGTGTATTATGTCCGGGCTGCCCATGCATTTAGTGCAGGAATCAAATGTCGGCACTGTATGTGAAGCTTTCCATTTGGACTACTCTAATGTCAGATGTAAAGAACAAATCTAAAGAGCCAAACATTTTTAAGTTTGAAAAAGTTTTTTTTTATTGCATATATGCAATAAAAAGAAGTGATATTTGTTTGGTGTTCATACATACAGTGTAGGACTAGTAGTCCTCTGCAAAATCATAAACTTGCAAAGATATTCAATGTATTGTTCCACTTGGTAATGCATTCATTTATACTTCTATTATCTGGTTTATGAAGTAGATTGTGAATATTTCTACAGCCTTTTGTGACTTAAGGTATTTAAAAACGAGTTGAACTGTCAGTCATTTCTATATATCAGGCCAGACTGATTTTTAAGTCATAAAATCTCGAGAGATTCTTAACTTTTGTCTTCAAATTCGGATGGTGAATAAGGTTGATTTTTATGCAAGATGTAGGTTAAAGCTCTTCTTAATCAAATATTGTGCTTTTATCATCCATCAGATCACCATCTGCAATATTCTTCTTCTTCCGGTATACTTTTAAACTTCAGAGTTTTACTGTGAATTAATTTGTTGGTGGGTTAAAAACCTGACCTCTCTTCAGATTGTAGATAGAGACTTGGGGCTAGCTTTGAATGCTTCAGGTGTCTGAGATTTTGGAATGTCTGGGGGTAGAGCATTCCACTCCCTGATGGTTCATTTATCTGCTAGAGCATCCTTGTAAAATAGTCTAAATTACTGATTGAGAAATAACCTCATGTACCAATTATTTTTATGAAATCCACAGGCCCATAAATCAGGAAAAATGCTAAATGTTCATGTATTTGAGATAATTTTCTACTTTCACAAGCTCATATTTGACTAATGGAAAAACCAGGTAGAATTTCTAAATAATTTGCATCCTCCCTACATAGAACTCTTGCATACTGGTGACTGACCGGGTTGTGCGACTTTTCAATCTTGAGATATAAGGGTCCTTAAAATATGAATGTTATTTGTGATATCCTTGTTATACTCGCTATTGGATTGCTGAATACCAGCTTTCTAAGTCTTTTCGCCAATTATCTCAAAATGCTCAAAGCTGCCATGATGTCATCCGATATTTTCTGAGAAGGCATGCCCTAATCTCTTATAATCAATTATGAAAAACTATACCTGACAAAAAAAGATTTACCCCCGAAGTGGGTTTGGGCTGCCGGACTCTCTCCATTTATTATTAATGGGGTCCCTGCTTAAATTGATAGTTGTAAAAACAGATGTATTTTGGTGGAAAGTAGTTTAGAAAGATAATACAAGTTGTGTTGTTTTTGTAAGGGCGAACATCAACCAAAGGTGTGTGGTGGCATCTTGACAGAAAACTGCCTTTTTATCCAATCGTTTGCCAACTGCCAAGTCTCAACTCTGTAAGTCCCTGTTACAAAGTCTTAATTCAGCCAATAGTCAGTGGTTGAATCATGACATGCAAGTGGTTCAGTGAGGCTTTCTCAAATGGAACGAATGCTTGCATAAATAGGGTTTAGGTCATGGTTATTCATACAATATAAATAACAAATAATACAATATACTCATTTAAAATTTTATTTGACATTATCTAAGAGAGTAAGAGAGTTCAAGAGTGCAGACATGTGACAATGTTGTTTCTTGAGGTGTTTTACATCTGTGTACATTATAGGAGGGGTGGTATGCTAACTTTACATTCGTAGTACAGGTGAACTTGGATATGACGGACTCAATGGGACCAGGAAAATTGGTCCGTCATATGCAAAATCCGTCGTATACATATGACGAATATTTGATATGCATCGGACTGGGACCAAGCATATCGTCTGTCATATGCAAAAATCTGTCGTACAGTGGTCCGTCATATCCAAGTTCACCTGTAGTAGTAGTAGTAGTAGTTGTAGTAGTAGTAGTAGTAGTAGTAGTAGTAGTAGTAGTAGTAGTAGTAGTAGTAGTAGTAGTATCGAGGCAAGTACATTCAGATATGAATAACAACCAAGAGCTGAAGCAGGTTGACATTTCAAATCCTTGCTCACAGCAAGTAAGTAGGTCAGCTGGTAAAATTATAACATGCTACTGAACTCTGCCATAAGTATCTCAGCAGGTAATATGCTACTGAACTCTACCATAAGTAGGTCAGCAGGTAACATGGTACTGAACTCCACCATAAGTAGGTCAGCAGGTAACATGCTACTGAACTCTACCATAAGTAGGTCAGCAGGTAACATGCTACTGAACTCTACCATAAGCAGGTCAGCAGGTAACATGGTTCTTAACTCTGCCATGAGTAAGTCACCTGGTAATGTGGTACTAAATTCTGCCATAAGTAGGTCAGTTGCCAACATGCTACAGAACTCTGCCAGAAGTAGGTCAGCAGGTAACATGCTATTGAACTCTACCAGAAGTAGGTCAGCTGGTAACATGCTACTGAACTCTGCCATAAGTAGGTCAGCCGGTAACATGCTACTGAACTCTGCCAAAAGTTGGTTAGCAGGTAACATGGTACTGAACTCTGCCATAAGTAGGTCAGCTGGTTTCTGAAGTCAGCGATAAGCAGGTCATCTGGAAACATGTTTGTAAGGCTGCTTCTGCTCTCGTTTAGTACACACCTCCCAGGTATGATGCTAAATATAAGCACATGTTCACATCTCATTGTATCCACACTTTCTGCTTACTGATAACTTAACTACGGGTATATAAGGTAATACAAATCGCATTAACTCGATGACAAAATCCAGGTGAACGAGCGGTAATTCTAATATTTACATGAATAGTCAGAAAATAGAAATTAAACAAAAAATATACAAAGATCAAAGACTGTACAAAGGGCATTTGATACAATTAATGGTCCGAGCTGCCCCTCAATCAACATGTGGCGGGACCACTCTATAATATAATATACCTATTTTAGGCTTGTAACTAGGGATGGGAAAAGGGGTTTGGATTTAATATTGAGATAATTGGGTTTAAGTTGGGGTTTTTTACATCTTAAAAAATGCAACATTTTGAGAAACATCTGATTCAACTGTGTTGTCACAGTTGGATTTAACAATCCCCCATCAGTCATTGATGCGAAACAGGTTTAATTTTCATAATTGTGATGATTGCTTTTGAGTTGTTTTTTTTACATTCTGAAAACAATGCAGTCTTTTGGAGAAACATTAGATTCAACTGCGTTGTCTCTGTTGGATTTAACTATCCACCATCAATGATTTCTCCTGCATTTCCTTATTTGATAAGTAGGGTCTAATGAAGTCAAATTGTGGGCACACTCCATATTCTCTTGGCTTGACCCTTCCAATGCTGAGACTACTTTCATCCAAAGAACAAGAAAACAAAGATTTTTGAAAATCATCTAAACCCTGTCATGTTGGTATTCATTGTGAAGCACTCGCTGAGTACTCTCAGATGAGTACCCATTTGCCAGGGTTTCAGTCGTTAATCAGGATTTTTTTGCAAATGTAGCCACCAGCAGCAGAAGGGTTAACCCATTCATGCTTGTAGTGCCAGCAAGAGGTCGACTATTTTGAGGATATTTCCCCATCAAAAGCATATTTTGAATGACATTTGAGAGAAAAGATGTTCATTAAATCCAAACCTACATATTTCCTTCAATTATTATTCAAACGTATGCTTGATTACTAAGTTGTATATTTTGTGAAATCAAGCTTAATTCCTTAGTTATGATCAGAGGTGTATAATATCAAAACCGCTAATCCTTTAGATACTTAAACCCTTGTGCTGTTTGTGGCTAATTTGGCCAATACAAAATGATGCAAAAAAACTAAAAAATAATTCAAACCCTGGCACATGGGTAGTCATCTGAGAGAACTCATTAAGAGCTATCCAATGAATACCAACATGACAAGGTTTAGATCATTTTCAAAAACCTTTGCATCCTTGTGCTGTGGGCGGAAGTAGCCACAGCAGTGGTAGGGTTAAAGTATCTTCAGGTTAAAGGGAGAACGATGAAAAGAGCAGATTGGACAAAGAACACTTCTATAAAATCACAACACTTGACAAAGAACACCAATTTAAACATGTTCAGTTCACCACAAAATGTGTTCTAACGCAACCAATGTGTTCAAAACTCTTGGTGAAGTTACAATCACAAACCTGTGGTAATCTATAGTAGTTATACTTCTAAACACCAGAGGGCAGTACTAAGTTTGCGAAATTACCTTGGTAAAAGCATAATAACTATCAAAAGTTCTTTCAACATTGCTTTTGCTGACAAGATTTCATGAAAATTGTCAGGCTATTTTTGGACGCAATGAGCAATAATGGTTAAATTGAAGATGATGTTCAATACCATTGCAGATCCAGATACCTGTTAACCCTTCCAATGCTGAGGCTACTTTCGTTCAATGCGTTTCAATTCGTTTAAATATCTAAACCCTGTCATGTTGGTATTCATTGGATAGCTCTTACTGAGTACTCTCATATGACTACCCATGCGCCAGGGTTTCAGTACTTTTTAGTTGTTTTTTATGCATAATTTTCTATTGGCCAAGTTAGCCACCAGCAGCATTAGGGTTAACTCATTTATGTCAAGACATCCTCTTGACAGGCATCGTCTGGATCCGTGAAACTTTCAGAAATAACTCAGAAAATAAGAATAATTTCACAAAATAGTTGAGAAAAAGTTGTTGGTTGTATTGTAATTGACATTTCTTCTTCAGATATCTACCAAATTACTCTACGACCGAAAAGATACCAAAGAAATAGTCAGGGTGTTTTTTTCAGAACTACCTACTACTATTTATCCCTTTAAAACTGAAGGGATAAATAGGTTAACTACATAACAGGTCTCTTCAGAAACTTCACAAAATGAACAGGCTGCAGGATTTGGCACCTTGAAAAACTAGGCAATACAGTATGATACCGATATTTCCTTTACCATACGATATCTTAACCCATTAATGCTTAAGAGCACCTCTAAAAATTGTCGTCTGGATCAATGATACTTTTGGCAATAACTTAAGAATCAAGCATAATTCTACAAAATATTTGAAGGAGAGTTGTTGGTAATGTTCTGATTAACATTTCTGGATCAAATACTTTCCTGACTTAGCTTTTGCCTGAAAATTATCATTAAAATTGTGAGGCTGCTTTTGGCCGCTGTGAGCATTAATGGGTTAAATACTTCTAACGATACTGCCTGCTCCCAAGGGACCCAATTCTTTTCATTTTGGCACTGTCATCTTTAGAAATTTCACTGATTAACCCTTCCAGCGCTAAGGATATGTTAGTCCAATGCACAAAGATTTTTGAAAACCATCTAAACCCTGTCATGTTGGTATTCATCAGATAGCTCTCAGGGAGTACTCTTAAATGAGTACCATGTGCCAGGCTTTCAGTTTTTTTATTTAGTTTTTATTTTGCATCTTTTAGTATTGGTCAAATTAGCCACCACCAGCTTAAGGGTTAAGACCAAAGTACCTTTGAGCGTAGATGTCCAGGTAGCAGAGAGGTCAGTTTTATAATGTTCAGCAGTACCGGTTTTACAGATTTTAAATGATTTGTTATTTTTCTCGTTTCAACATTGATATTCTATATCATGTCTTGTAGCGCCTTACAGGAGGGTGTTTGAAGATTTCAATGTCTGCTACGTCCCCCATTCATGCCTGTAGCGGCAAAAACAGTCTCGGCTGCTGACTATATTAGTGACGGCTCCCGACTATTTTGGTGATCTCTCTTTGACAAAAGCAATATTTAGAAAATATTCCAAGGAGAGTTGTTCATTAAAATTTAATCTACAACTCTCCTTCAAATAGTTTGCAAAACAATGCATCATTCCGAAGTTATATTCAAAAGTATGACAGGTCCAGACGACACTTGTCAAGTAGATCTCATTTCGACATTACTGGGTGAATTCTCTTTGACGAAAGCAATATTTAGAAAATATTTCAAGGAGAGTTGTTCATTAAAACTTTATCTACAACTCTTCTCCAAATAGTTTGCAAAACAATGCATCATTGAGAAGTTATATTCAAAAGTATGACAGGTTCAGACGAAACTTGTCAAGTAAATCTCGTTTCAACATTACTGGGTAAATTCCATATAATACAAGGCAACGGAAAACAACCATAATATTTTCTTGGGTTAATTTTTATCAGATGACAAGACAGTACACTTCACACTGCAGTTCCTCTTTGTACCTGACTCAGTGGCAGAGAGAGGAATGCAAAAATAAAGAATTATACAACATTCACAGTATACACATCTAGTCCTGAAATACAATACATTTATGAAAAAACAATACCTATTGTTCTACACCCCCCTCCCACAGACCCTATTATTTAAAGGGATATTGTCCTGAAATACAATACATTTAGGGAAAACAATATCTATTGTTCTACAACCCCCCCCCCCCCCCCATAGGCACCCTGTTATTCAAAGGGATATTGTCCTGAAATACAATACATTTATGGGAAAACAATGCCTATTGTTGTACGCCCCCCCCCCCCTCCTACAGACTCAGTTCTTCTCAGTGAAATTGTAAAAACAATATCTACTGTTCTACACCCCGCCCCCTCCCACTTCACCAATTTGGTATTGGTAACCCTTAAAAAGGGGTATATTGTCAGTTTGACATATATAAGCAATTCATGAATCTTTGGTCTCATTTCAAACATTTTTAATTGATATTTACAGCTTAACTTTTTTTGAACAGATCGTTATCCCATTGTTACCAATGATTGTTACCCCATTGTTACCACTAAGTGTTACCCGATGGTTGGTATGTTTGTTATCTCAATGTAACAATGTTACCACTGATTGTTATCCCATTGTTACCAATGAATGTTATCTCATTGTTACCAATGATTGTTATCCCATTGTTACCAATGATTGCGATCTCATTGTTACCAATGATTGTTATCTCATTGTTACCAATGATTATTATCTCATTGTTACCAATGAATGTTATCTCATTGTTACCAATGAATGTTATCTCATTGTTACCAATGATTGTTATCTCATTGTTACCAATGATTGTTATCTCATTGTTACCAATGATTGTTATCCCATTGTTACCAATGATTGTTATCTCATTGTTACTAATGATTGTTATCTCATTGTTTCCACTGTTATTTATCCCATTGTTACCAACGATTGTTATCCCATTGTTATCAATGATTTTTACCCTGTATTGTTACATATTGATCATTGATTTGGAATCAAAAGATTCAATTCAGTGAGCTTCTTAAAACATACTTAAAGCTACCTGTGCCACCACACTTGTAGAAGGGTGTGGGAAGAAGGGGGGGGGGGGGGGGGTGGGGGGGAGGGGAAGGGGGTGTAGAACCCCACTCTCAGGGGGTTTCTACAAACCCCATTTTGTAAGGATTCACATCTACAATGAATACGAGGGGGGTTTCTAACTAATTGGGGAATTTACAACTAATTGGTTTGTAGTGAAAACACAGCATGAGGTTGGTAGAAATAGGTTATTTTGTAAGAATTTGTGCACTATGAATATATGCTGAAAAGAGAGGGCCATGTTTGAAGTGACAGACATATGGAAATCCAAATGTCATCAGCAATCACTATTCTACATCCACGAGAACTGTGAACAGGAATAGAAAAAAAAGAAGTAGAGGAGTAGTCCAATACATTCCATATGAACTCTTAATACAACGGAATAAGTCTGCCGGTAGGGAGCGCCACAGGCTCACCGATCAATTCTAACTAGACCACCACGGGCGTCTCTCACATTTGTTCCGACCCATCGCGAGCGTCCCAGGGAACGAATTTCTAATATCTAACATGTGTAAAAAAAACCTGGTTGGCCCTTGAAGGTAGAGAAACAATTGGTCATTAACACCCCTCGAGTCCGCGTACCCGGACTGTGGCGGTCGTGACGGTGTCCTGATAGGCACCCCTGCCTTACTCACTTCTCTCATGCTACAGACATAGATAAGAGACAAGGAACCAAGTGCCTTGATAAGAGACAAGGATCCAAGTGCCTTGATAAGAGATAAGGAACCAATGGTCTCAAAAAGAGACAAGGAACCAAGGGTCTCAAAAAGAGACAAGGAACCAAGGGTCTCAAAAAGAGACAAGGAACCAAAGGTTTCAAAAAGAGACACGGAACCAAGGGCTTTAATTTGAAACAAGGCACCAAGTGCCTTGATAAGAGACAAGGAACCAAGTGCCTTGATAAGAGACAAGGAACCAAGTGTCTCAAAAAGAGACATGGAACCAAGGGTCTCAAAAAGAGACAAGGAACCAAGGGTCTCAAAAAGAGACAAGGAACCAAGGGTCTCAAAAAGAGACAAGGAACCAAGGGCCTTACAACGACCAGGAACCAATGGCCTCAATAAGAAGCAAATGACCAAGGGCCCCAATAAGAGACCAGAAAACAAGGGCCTCAATGAGAGAAAAGGAACCAAGGACGCTTTAAAGGCAAGGAACCAAGGGTCTTAATGAGAGACAAGGAACCAATGGCCTTCCTCCAATAATGCAAAACTGCTCAAAGACCTTTCTTATCTCAGACTCGCTTACCTCAGATTTTTACATATATCCAGGACAGCACTTACTTCAATGTGAGAAGCGTATCTCAGATCTAGGTAACCCATGACACTTGCTTGGTCCCTCTCTGTCTAAGGTAAGCATGGTAACCTGCACAAAGTCAGCATTTGTCAACCCACCCGTGTCCAGTGACAACCTGACTAGTTTGGTGTCATCTTTCTAAGAGGTATGTTAACAGTTTAAAGCCCTTTTTTGTTCATTCGTGAATATGCCGTGAAAGTTGTGCGAGTCTTGAATTTGGTTTACCGTCTTTCTTTTTTTAACCATGTCAGGGCCAAATTATGATTTTCCAGTAGTTGGTTTATGAAACCGGCGTAACTTATCATTTTGGTGATATCCTTTCCTGAGATATATATTAACAGTTTACCACCCTTTTTGTTCATACATGAATATGCCATGCAAGTTGTGTGCGGAATTTCATTTACCGTCATTTTTTCTACAATACTGAGGCCAAATCTTTGCCATCCAGTTTTTGTCCCAAGGACCACATAATCCCAAACCACTGGCAACTTCAATAAATAGGCAGACACACTGTTTTGTGTTGTACCTGTGTTTTGATGACCAAGGCATTTATTGTCATGTTTTCTGCCCCACTGTGGCAATTTGTAACGAGCTGATTTTCGGCACACTCTGTATAAATAGGTCAACATTGGGTAGGGAGTGGCACCTTCAAAAATTTCCTTGATACAATCACGATATTTCCTTAACGGTAAGGTAGCTTAGCCATATTTTTTAACGATGCTGCCTACCTCTCAGGGCCCTAATTTGTTAAATTTAGCACAGTCAGCTTCGGAAATTTCCCTTAAAAATAGCACAGACGTTTTGGTAGGAATTTAGACAATATGATATGGTTTTTAATAAATATTAGCGATACGATGCTCAACTTTTTCGCAACGACACTTTTTCCCTGCTAATATTGGTATTTGGTATTGTATCGAGTACCGGTACCTTTCCCTAACACTGGCATAAATAAAATCAACGATATTTGATCTAAAAGACAAAGTCAAGCGAGAGAACAGAGAATCACAAAGGACTGAGAAATAAATACCCTTGGAAAAATCATAGTCTACAAGGATCTTTGCGACATTTCTGATAAATACACAGGAAAGAATTTACTAACTCGTCCAAGCACGGGCCCGCTAAGCCCAGCTTTGCACCGATTATTCTCCGGTACCCATGTAATATTGTACCGGTGCACGAAATTAGAGAGTGTCGTGAGCTCAGGGCTCCCTCGAATTCTCCCGCAGTTCCCGCAAATTTCTGCCGGGTGCCCAAAGATGTACTGGTTCTATACACAACACCTTTAAGTAGCTTTTTGAAGATACAATTGAGCTCCCTGGAAAAAACACTTATCTTCGAGCCATGAGTTTACATGTGGCTACACACGTCTTAAAAAAACTCCACACAACCTGAACAAAAGCAATGGTACCAAATCATTCCTATCTGCTGTTAACTACTCGGATTTCTGTTCCTGAATATCATTCTGTTTGATGCATTAGGTTTTGTGCACTACAGGCTTGGATGCAAATAGGATACTGTTATCATCATTTTACCCGGAATATTTCCATGTGAATAAAATATACATATATATTATTTATATATATATATATATATATATATATATATATATATATATATATATATATATATATATATATATATATATATATATATATATATATATATAGTGAATTAAATATTAATACTGAAAAACATGATGATATTGCAGCAGATTAATTAATGTGTGATTTGCGCACTCCTAGTCTGCATTTATCGAACAGTGCACCATTATTTAGACATCTGATCCCCACAGTAGTATCGTACAAAACGCTGACATGATACCTCGTCATTCAACATCAGTACGCAAAATTTAAACTGCACATCAAAGGCAGCTACCTGCCGAGCGCATTATTTCATATGCACAAAATCAACCCGGGATAAGGTAGACACTTCAGGCAGACTGGGCTCCGAGAACGTTCACCTGTACCCCTCGGTCAAGAAACTGCTCCATTGAATTTCAACATAAAAAAATTTAAATTTAAAAAAACACAAGAAAACTAACTATATACAACTCCAGTTCTTGTCTGGACATTTCATTGTATTAATGTATTATGCTATACACCACTTGGCCTTATAAGTACACACCACATTTACACACTCACAGGAGATACAAGATGTCCTTCGGGAATTTCGGTAATCGTCAAAATATTTTAAACGATATTGCCTACCTCCGAGGGACATGATTTTGTTAAATTAAGCACTGTCAGCTTAAAAAAATTCACTAATAGATAGCGAATTTCCATTGCACTGAAATGTTTGGACACCTAAACCATCAAAAACTCACCCCTCAGAATACCCAAAATACTTTATGAGGAATTTCTTAAAAAGTCATCTTAAAGCTTATAATTGATTTTTTTTCACCTCAACGTAATTCCCATGACATTGTAGTATGATATCATGCCTTACCGTAAATTCTCAGTTATTTGGGACACTTTTTTATAATAACAATGTATATGTGTTGAGGGTGGCCCATGTTTTATGAAAACACTGACAAGAGTAATAGTTGTGCGTACTTTGTGGAATAGCTACCAACGATAGATAAGTGGATGGTCCATATTTCATATTTTCATTATGCAAAATAATCAGAGGCCCAAATTCCTAGAATGGTCTAAATTTCTGAGAATTTACGGTATTAATATCTTGCAAAATAATCATAGTGGCCCAATTTCCTAGGGGGTCCAAATTTCCGAGAATTTACGGTAATTGCCAAATTTTGGCGACCAGTTCCTGAATCCTGGCTAAGGCCCAGTAACATGTCACGGAATAAATCGTTGATCTTTGTATCTCCTGTGCTCGACTCTTTAGTGAGGAATTTCTTAAAAAAGTCAATAAAAAGCTTGTTATTGATTTTTTTCACCTCAGTGTTATTCCCATCACACTGTTTTAGGATATTATGCCATAATTGTCAATTTTGGGCACACAATTTCTGAATCCTGGCCAAGACCCTGTAACAGGTAACGGAATAAAGCCTAGCAAAAAATATTGTTTATTTCCTGTAACGGTCCGAAAAAAAAAGGTAGGTAGGTCGGTAAAAAAAAAATTTGCATTATTTTTTTTTGTCAAAAATGTGTGTTTCATGCATGTCTTACGTTGATTGGGAGTTGGGAGGGCGGAAAAAAATTAAGGGTAGGGATTTTTTGGAATCAATACTTGTTAGGGTAGGGTTACAGGAAACAAACAACTTTTTTAGGCCTAAATCGTTGATCTTTGTATCTCCTGTGCTTGGTTCTTGTTATGATTCTTGCTGTACGTGTGCGACTTTACGAAGGGAGAAGCAGTGAATGTGAGGGAGTGCTCATTATTCCATTTTGGCGCGTAGTCGTGTCGAGCGACGCATGGGCTCCCCTCCCTCGCTGGCCTCATAATCACTCGTGCTGAAAAAACAGAAATGAAAACATTAGTGGTGGGACGAGTAACATGGTCTTAGCCAATTTTTGGAAACAGGGTGTCCAAATAGAGGTTTCATAGACTTTTGCGTGTCCAAAGTGTGGTACAAAGTACTACTCATAAAATTAACCCTATATATTTACAGATTTTGCTTTTTTAGGCCAGTAACTGCTTTGTGTGTTTAATAAAAGTGACACTACAGCTTCCACATCTTCTATCTTCTTAGAAAAGTCATCATTAGCAAATTCTAATATAAATTTTTGGGTGTCCAAACTGCCAAAAAACAGTGTGCTGGGTGTCCAAATGACGCGCTGGACGCATAGGCTGCTAAGCCCCTGACGAGTAATCGGAAGCTCGAGCTTTCGGTCGCTGGGGCCTCCGATCCGAGCGCTCGAGTCCAAAAATTGATCGCTCGGAAATTACGAGCTGATAATGCAATGTGGCCTAGCGACGGCCAAAACTCCCCACTTTGCACAGATTTCCTGAAATAAAATGTGTTTTCTCAAGTCTCCGTGTCAGATGCGTATTACGCCATTTTCTGGTGCACGCAATTCTCAAAGCCGCGGTACACCGTTTTTAGGACATCTACAACAAGAGTTTTTTTGCACGCAGGGTGTCGGGCCGTCATTTGGATGCCCAAACCCTCAAAAATCACACATCAGGACACTCAAAATATTTTGTGTGGAATTTCTAAAATATCATTTCTCAAGGAAATAATTGAATATTTTCAGCTGAATATAATTTCTATGGCATAACACAAGGATATAATCCTTTTCTGAATTAGTAAATACATGTTATTAGTGGTGGGACGACCACTAATAAGCATGAGCTTTCGGTCGCTCGAGTCAAAAAGTTGATCGCTTGGAAATTCCAAATCGACAACAATTTTATATCAACACATGCTTCCAATGCATGTGTGGCCTAGCGATGGCCAAAGGTCCCCAATTTCCAGATTTACTGAAACCATTTCTCCATGTCAGTTGCGTGTCACGCAATGTTTTGGTGTACCGATTCTCAATAGCCGCGGTACAACGCATGTGTGCCTTACCAGGCATATGCCAAGGCGCAATGTTGTTATATACCGTTCGCCTTCAAATCACGTCAACCTGGCTGGAAAACTTGATATGGACTTGAGTTTTGGTCACTAGATATTAGGGCTGTCATTGAACCTGCCCGAATCGATGAATCGACAAAAAAAACCTTACCGATTATCGATATCGAAGAAGGCACAACATATCGATTCATATGCAAATTAGGTAAATAAACTATTTTTTAGGAAAACACAGCTTGAACAGCATAAACTCCCCACCACAACTGTGGGCTTCCATTCCATTTATCCAAGAATTCACACAGATGAATGAGTATGTGTTAGGGCTGTGATCACTAGGTCAAAAATTCACATTCCTGGTTTTCATTCATTTTAAATTTGATTCACTGAATCGAATTGAAGTAGCATATCGGTAATAATTTGGTCAATATCGAGTCGACAAATATTTCTTATCAATGACAGCCCTACTAGATATACCGAGCGCCAGGGTCTTACCCAGCAGGGTGTCCATGTGTCTTTTTTCCTCGAAAAACACCAATTTTGGGGGGAAAAGACACCCTATCTTTATGTCAGAATTTTTTGAAAATACTAATTATAAGTATTAAGTAGATATTTAAAAAAGTTTTATTCTAAATGATAACTAGGACATTTGTGGAAGAAATAAAGCATATAATAACTTGATTTGTCAATGTATATGGTCAGTATGATGACTTATATTTTTCATCGAGGGTGTTTGGACACCCTGTCTTCTTGAAACCCATTTTGGACACCCTGTTATGAAAATCCTGGCTAAGACCCTGCGAGCGCATAAACACTTTTTCAAATGAAATGTCCTAAGGCAATCAGAAACTTTTGTTAGAGAAAGACGACGAACTTACCATTGATATTAGCGTTTTTTTTATGTCATCCTTGGTCTTCTTTATTGACTCTATCTTTTCATCAACCTCGTGTTCACGTACGTCATCCACCTCACTGATCTGCCCCGTGGCCACCTTGTACAGGAAGTTCAGGATAAACTACAACAAACAAACGTAACTGTGAGTGAGTCTGAGAGAGAGAGAGAGAGAGAGAGAGAGAGAGAGAGAGAGAGAGAGAGAGAGAGAGAGAGAGAGAGAGAGAGGAGAGAGAGAGAGAGAAGAGAGAGAGAGAGAGAGAAGATGAGATGAGAGAGAGAGAGAGAGAGAAGAGAGAGAGAGAGAGAGAGAGAGAGAGAGAGAGAGAGAATGGAGAGAGAGAGAGAGAGAGAGAGAGAGAGAGAGAGAGAGAGAGAATGAATGGAGAGAGAGAGAGAGAGAGAGAGTGAGAGAATGAATGTTGAGAGAGAGAGAGAGAGAGAGAGAAGAAGAGAGAGAGAGAGAGAGAGAGAGAGAGAGAGAGAGAGAGAGAGAGAGAGAGAGAGAGAGAGAGAGAGAGAGAGAGAGAGAGATTTAAACCATAAATATTTGATTCCAAAGTTATTCACATGAGTATCTAAAATCAGATGACAATATTGAGAGAAGGATGTGAGTTTGTACTTGCTGTTAAAGAGTATATGCTGAGAAATGATAGGATCAAAGCATTACACTCGAGAAGTCTAAGATAAGTTGTAGAATACTTTTGACAATAACTTTTGAAACAAGCAAAATTTCACAAAATATTTTCAAACCACATTCTTTCAAATATTTTCTGAAAAAGGTTTTAGCCACAAAGATATTACCGACATTTCAGGTTGTTTCTGGCCTTGACAGGCATAACAGATTTAACCCATTCATGGCTGGATATTTTGCAATTAGTCGCCTGGAAATAAAATGTTTTTGAAAATAACTTTGAAATCAAGCAAATATTGAAATAACATTTGAAGGAGAGTCGTTAGTTAGTTCCTGATGAACATTTCTCCTTCAAATACTTTCTGAAAATTGCTTTTGTTAAAGAGATATCACCAAAATAGTCAGGCCTTTATCGTTTTTTGAAATAACTTTTAAATTAAGCAAATATTGAAAAAACATTTGAAGGAGAGTTGTTTGTTAGTTTCCGTCAAACATTTCTCCTTCAAACACTTTCTGGAAATTGCTTTTGTTAAAGAGATATCACCAAAATAGTCAGGCCTTTATCGTTTTTTGAAAATAACTTTGAAATCAAGCAAATATTGAAAAAACATTTGAGGGAGAGTTGTTTGTTAGTTTCCGTCGAACATTTCTCCTTCAAATACTTTCTGGAAATTGCTTTTGTTAAAGAGATATCACCAAAATAGTCAGGCCTTTATCGTTTTTGAAAATAACTTTGAATTAAGCAAATATTGAAAAAACATTTGAAGGAGAGTTGTTTGTTAGTTTCCGTCGAACATTTCTCCTTCAAACACTTTCTGGAAATTGCTTTTGTTAAAGGGATATCACCAAAATAGTCAGGCCTTTATCGTTTTTTGAAAATAACTTTGAAATAAGCAAATATTGAAAAACATTTGAAGGAGAGTTGTTTGTTAGTTTCCGTCGAACATTTCTCCTTCAAACACTTTCTGGAAATTGCTTTTGTTAAAGAGATATCACCAAAATAGTCAGGCCTTTATCGTTTTTTGAAAATAATTTTGAATTAAGCAAATATTGAAAAAACATTTGAAGGAGAGTTGTTTGTTAGTTTCCGTCAAACATTTCTCCTTCAAACACTTTCTGGAAATTGCTTTTGTTAAAGAGATATCACCAAAATAGTCAGGCCTTATCGTTTTTGAAAATAACTTTGAAATCAAGCAAATATTGAAAAAACATTTGAAGGAGAGTTGTTTGTTAGTTTCCGTCGAACATTTCTCCTTCAAACACTTTCTGGAAATTGCTTTTGTTAAAGAGATATCACCAAAATAGTCAGGCCTTTTCTTTTTTGAAATAACTTTGAAATTAAGCAAATATTGAAAAAACATTTGAAGGAGAGTTGTTTGTTAGTTTCCGTAGAACATTTCTCCTTCAAACACTTTCTGGAAATTGCTTTTGTTAAAGAGATATCACCAAATAGTCAGGCCTTTTTCTTTTTTTGAAAATAACTTGAAATTAAGCAAATATTGAAAAAACATTTGAAGGAGAGTTGTTTGTTAGTTTCGTAGAACATTCTCTTCAAATACGTTCTGGAAATTGGGTTCGTTAAAGAGATATCACACAACCTTCAGGACTTTTTTTTGGTTGCTGTACTCACTGTGAACCAGTAGATGTTGAGGAATTGCAGGGTCCAGAGCATCACGTTGAAGAAGAACCAGAAGGGAACATGGTTATCGGGCGAATGAATGAGGGAGCGTTGATGCGGAATGGACGATTTTCAACGGGAACCAGTAAAGACGGAACACAAACCTAAAACACCAGAAAACAGGATATAGTAAAATTTCTCATAGAAAAACGATGATTAGGTGAAATTAATTGGTGAAAAATTCTCATGGAAAAACAATGATTTAGTGAAATTTCATGGAAAACGATGATAATGAAATGATTAGGTGAAACTTCTCATGGAAAAACATTGATTTATTGAATTGATTAAGTGAAATTTCTTATGAAAACAGGAAAAACAATGACTTCAGTGAAATTATTTGGTGAAATTTCTCGTAGATATACAATAATTTACGAAAATCATAAAGTGAATCTTTTTTATAGAAAAACAGGAAAAACTCTGATTTAGTGATATATTTTAGCTATATGGTTCAGCGATAGCCGCAATATGGCAGATTCAGGGACTTAGCCAGGATTTTCATAACAGGGTGTCCAAGTTGGGATTTTAAGAATTGAGGGTGTCCAAAATCCCTGACTGAAAAAGTAAAAATCATTACAGTGATCATGTACATTAATGACTAAAGTAATTATACGCTTAATTCTTCAAGAAATATGTTTGTTATTCTTTAGAAGTTAAACTTTTAGAAATTTTACTTGGAATTAGTATTTATATAAAAACACCTACCAAAGTCGTTTTACCTAAAATCAGGTATTTTTCATGAGTCCAAAAGACACCCAGCTGGCTAGGACCCTGTCAGGCAGAAAACCTGACGAAAATCAAAGTTCAAATTTGAACTCACCAAGTGCTGGCGAAGAGCAGGAATCCCACGGTAGACAGGAGATCGTGAAATGCATAGTATTTTTTGCCTCGGTTTTTGAGGTAGACGTTGCACTTGGTGAACTCCAGACAGATGTCTGTCACGTCGTGGACCAATAGAACGAGAGCGCCGATCTTGTGGTAATCTGAAGAACATAAAAGGCAAGACATGAGAAACAAAATCATAAAACCGCAACTGAATAATGTATATTCACAAAAGATTGTGTAGAGTAAACTTAACAAATTTACAGAAAATCGATTTTTAAGTTTTTTAACTTTGCTAATTGGCCGCAACATGGAGTGCCAGCTATACACTTAAAGTGACAGCACTAATCATTGTGAATTTTAATTTTGTGTCCGAGGCGAAACGCAAAAAAATGCAAAAATTAAACTAACACAATCTTTCCGAATTTACAGTATTACGCCTATCATCAGCCCTTTCAATGCTGAGGCTACTTCCGTCCAAAGCACAAGGATGCAGAGATTTTTAATAAAACCACCTGAACCCTGTCATGTTGGTATTCATTGGATAGGTCTAGTGGTATCTGAAGAACACAACGGCAAAAAGTGAGAAACAATTAAGCATAGAGCCACGACTGAATACTGTATTCGGCTTTACTTTGGAATGTTAGAAATTTTCATTTACAGCCCTGCTGGAGGTTATCTTGGCTACTTTAAATTCGCACATTCAAGCACTCAAACTATATATGTATTATCATATAAGGGGGGGGGATTTCCTAGGAAAATGTCCCCCCCCCCCCCCCCCCAAATATCTCCCCTTGGGCCACTAGGGTGGTCGGGGGGTTGGGGGGGGAGATTTCCTAGGAAAATCTCACCCCTTGCCAAGGGAAGGGAGTTTTCCAGAGTTTTGTACAGCCTACTGCTGGCTAGAACTAGTACTCACCGTATGACGTAGGAGTAGCCTATGAGACTGAGGGTTAGGAAGTGTGGAACAGCATGACGAGGCTGTCTTTACGCCAGTGGTCCATGAAGAGCGTGCCGTAGACAGAGTGTAGGTAGAACTGCACTGTACGATGTACGTCACGTAGATGTATGTATCGACCTTCATTCCCGCATGCCAATCTGGAAAGATGATGTTAATAATGATAATGATGATGATGATAATAAATTAATAATGATAATAATATGATGATTATGATAATAATAATTATAATAATAATAAAAAAATAATAATAATAATAATAACAATAATAATGACACAATGCATCAATTGATATATCAAAGAATACGCTGTCTATGTCATATACACATATGTATATATATATATTTATTTATTTTCGAACCGTTACAGGAAACAAACAATTTTTCTAGGCCTAATTGATTGAAAATATGGACAATTAATACGGGCTGAAAATTCATACAATCTCCAGCATTAGTATCTGCTAAAATTACTGAATTTGCATTTTTGTTTTTCGTCACTTTTTCTGCAATATCGTGGCTAAGCCGTGACTAGCCAGTTGTAACTGTTGGAGGAAAACGCAATACCCGCCGAAACCACCGCCTAACCTCAAGTCACTGGCAACTTTCTCACATGCCCACTATTTAATACTGACCTTGCAATA
>OZ012701.1:11343997-11371497 GCA_963942565.1 Maea johnstoni
ATCCCAATCACGCTTCTAACAACCTTGTCCACCTGCGCGTAAAAATCCTAAACTAAAGTAGTTCCTTTCACTTTCCACCTTTTGGTGCAATTCGACAAGCGTGTCAAAGTAGAGATTTTCAAACATCAAAAGATATCCCATAGTTTGTGTTCTTATACAATGTCATAATACAATGGTTAACTTTAATCTATTTCCTATGATTTGCACGAGCAAAAGTTTGTGACACGATTAGTAGAAAAACACTGAGTCGTAATGTCACCAAATAATAATTGTATTGTATTGTATTGTATGTTTATTGACTGAACGTGAAATTGAACAAAATCATGTATATTACAAAGCCATTCTTTCAACTGGGTCAAAAACTAGACCCCAAGAATATAAATAAACATAATGCAAAATAATTTAACTTACAAGTAACACAATAAATAACGAAAACTACTAAAGAGAACAGATTGACAGCAAGACAAGTACATAGGACACGGACATAGAATTAAGAAAAACAAACAAACAAACAAATATGACAAATGCAGTCATGTCACTTACCTTACAAATGAAACAGAGGGCGAGCACAAGCGAAACACCTCTTGCTTTAATGGCCACCATGTCTGCACTGGGATGTTTAGACTCAGTAGCATTCGTTCATTAACGTTTCCAGGGGAACATGGTATACATATAGAAAAAGGTTTCATTGATTGCAAAATTGTCCTAAAATGTCACGTGGTATGATGGTGGTATAAATAAAGGTGTTGCCTTGCAATTCTGGTTTAACCCTTATACTGCTGGTGGCTTATTCGGCCAATGCAAAATGATGCAAAAAACTGAAAAAAATGGCGGCAAACCTGGCATATGAGTACTCAGCTGAGAATACTCAGCGAGAGTCATCCAATGAATACCAACATAACAGGCTTTAGATGGTTTTCAAACACTTTTGGGTCCTTATGCTTCGGACGAAAGTCGCCTTAAAGGTTCAGTCCCACTGCGAATTTTATGGACGAATTTCTGAACATGTCAAATTTATGAGGGAATGCCACGAATCTGTTCAAAATCTGTTGAAAATCACGTTCGCACTATGTATACGAATTGTACGAAAAAAGATACGAAATCATACGAAAGCCCACGACACTAACTACGAATGTTGTTCGACAACATCCTTATATGTGCGACACAGTACGTTTTATATTGTAATTTGTCGTAAATATGCGAACATAGTCGTACTTGTGTACTAATCTGACAGTGCGAATGTGTGCGAATATATACGAACTAAGTACGAATGGATACTACATACATACGCATATATACGCCAATTGTAAGTCTAACTACGACAATGTTCGTCAACATACGAACATGTTCGACTAAAAAATTGCAAAATTGGTAACAACACTATACGATTTTTGTTTGAATCATCATCAATTCGTGAATTTGTATGTTAATTCTGGCCGAATAACCTGTTATTACATGATAAAGTGGGATATGTAATCCTTTCTAGTAAGAGGGTGCAGTTATTTTCTGTATCAAAATGTACTTCAAGGTACGAATAAATACGAAAATATACGACATGCCACGAATCGATGTTCAACAGATCCACAACAATGGAAGATAATTTACGAAAATATACGAACATCTACGAAATGATGTTCAACTATGTACGTCAATGTACGACAAAAAAAAATATCACTACGACAAAAAATTTGTCGCACACAAAGGTTTTACATGTAAAGCGTTTTTTAAACGTCGCGGCTTTAGCTACGAAAAGATAAGAATAACTGCGAACAACCGCGATAAGGTAAGAAAAGCTAAGACACGCCGCAAATTTCAAATTCGCACTTTGGGACTCCCCCATTAGCATTGGCATGCCTTTTGCACATTTATTCCATGATATGAGCGGGAGAACCAAAACGGCAGGAGAGTACAAAGCTTACCAGAAAGAGAGTCAAGGGTAAGGGATTGGGGGACAAGATGCCGAAAAAGAGGCCAGCTTCCGAAAAAAGAAACCAAATTGCCATTATTGAGATAATGATATGAGAAATGAATATTCACGACACCAGGTAGGTTACATTACAGGAAATGGTCGCATAGAACATTTGAAAGTCGCTAGATACAACTTTCATCCATCAAGAGCACGCTAAAACTCCTATAGTAAGCTGCAAGCCGGTGTACTATATATTTCCTTGCCTGAATATCCCACTTTTGTAGTCATTTCCATGAAAACTACTTATATACTCAGTTTTCTCCGACGAGTGGAAATCTATGAGACTGTCCCTTCTTGTGTAACACTTCCTCGGACAGCTTACTGCGTTTGACCTATATAGATAAACCACCGTCGGCGGATACATTGCATTCTCAGGGGAGCAACTGGCTGGATGCACAGGCTGCCACAGTCGCCATCACCTGATAAGTAGGGTCTTCGCGACGGTACGTTGTGTTCACATTTCGTGTAATGTACACAGATGACATCATCTCAAGTTGCATGCGTGTGTGATCTATGCCTTGACCTCAGACATCGTGCCTGAGGATGCGAAATGATAATGAATAGTACACATGTAAGCTCATAGGGACCCTGCGTATATAGATTTGTGTGGTACTTGCGAGATGCGTATGGTTAGGAATACAAATGGAGAACAAGGAACTTTCTAACCACCAGGGCATCGCAAGCACTTCGCAAAGCTAGATACTTACAGAGCCCCATACGAATGCACTACGAATAAGTTGCGCTCATAATAGAAACAGAATTCAATTTGGTAATCACCAGATAAGTTAACAGTTATTCCGTATACATCAGCGAAGCAACTTAAACATCTGAAAATATTCCGGTTAGAGTGTAGTTGTTAATAGAGGTAAACCGAGAGGCGGCGAAAACTTCCCACAGTCGCCGCTGTGAGGCGCTGCGCAATCGACGCTTAATGCGCAAAACCGCTGTGCCGTGTGGGTAGCCCTTTCAGAGGTCGCATCAATATGACAACTCGAGCACATTGATTGTGATGAAGATTTGTAAATATTGACGACTGCGGAAAGTTATAACACACATTATGTCCTTGATAATTAGTCCGATACGACGCTTGGCTCAATTTATTCTCTTCGTAGATTTTCACAAACGACCAAAGTTTAAACGTTGACGTAGTTGAAGGAGAGCATTTTTTGATTGTCGTTTCGAAGCGGAAGTTCTTTAATCGTATCCTGTCTGAAACTGGGCGCGAGGAGAATGGTAATGATACTCCACAGACTGTCAACAATGTGCAACAAAACGAGAAGGCATTGTTCTGTTCGCTTGTTGACGTAATGTTTGGCGTGCATTGTTGGTATGGCAGATTTACTGCCGCGGTCACGTGATCCGCTTTGACCAATCAGGGGAGTTCATTTAGGAAACAATCGCCTTAGTGATTCCTTAGTGATGACATATCTGTACTCCGTACTGATAGTGATTACACATCTGTATTAGATAGTGATTACACATCTGTACTAGATAGTGATTGCACATCTGTATTTGATCGTGATTGCACATCTGTATTAGGTAGTGATTGCACGTTCGACTGATTGAAGTTCTTTAGAAAAAAAAGTTGCGTATTCGAGGGGAAAGAATGAGTATATCGAACGAAATGGGTAAGTTTAAGTGTTGATTCATAAACTCAGTCATGTTTAAGTGAGGTAGTAACAGACAAATGCGCTTTATTGATGCCGTACTCTGATGATCAGTTTTCGATCTGTGTACAATGAACACGTGTACATTGAACACATTTTTACCCGTGGCAGATCTCTCTTACAGAGAGTGCATGGCTAAATGCCGTGCTTACGTTGGACTCTGGACTTTGGAATTTTGATTTTTCTGTTACTTTTTCTGCCATATTGCGGCAAAGTCGTGACTAGAACGTTGCAAGTGGTGTAGGAAACCGGAGTACCCGGCAAAACCATCGCTTAACCCTGGGTCACTTGAGCTGTGCCTTTCTCAAATGCTCCGGACGGTTTTTAAAACCAGGCAGTGGTGCAGAAGAGCTAGCAGTCAGTGACAATGCCTTAAACCACACGGCCATCAGGTTGTATTGCGGCAAAGTTGTGACTAGAACGTTGTAAGTGGTGGAGGAAACCGGAGTACCCGGCAAAACCATCGCCTAACCCTGAGTCACTTGAGCTGTACCTGTCTCAAATGCTCCGGACGGTTTTTAAAACCGGGCAGTGGTGCAGAAGACCTAGCATTCAGTGGCAACGGCTTAGACCACAGCGCCATCATGGCAAACCCACCCACCCTTCCCCTGTGTACTTAAAACACCTTTCTACTTGAACATTTAACACCACAATGGCCCCAAAGAAGCATTTTAACCTATACATTGAACACTTGCCATAAAGTGCAACGAATTTCCCCTGGCTCGAGCGGAATTGCATATCTTAAGATACGTAGTCCAAATGAGACTTCCTATTAATGCCCCTTTAAGAAATCATGCTTCCAGTACACTATAACCAGAATTACTGGTAATGCTTTTATGTTAACTAAACATAGAACCCTAATTTTGATAGAGTTGGTGTAGAACAGAAAATATTGATTCCTCTGCATGAGTATCTGAGGATCATGGGGTTTGATTTTTACACCAGCATGATCTCTTATAAGGACATGATTTGGAAGTCTTTTTGGACCGCAAATCTCAAGATGTACAACGCGGCGTGAGCCACGGGAAATTCATTGCACGTTCTTGACTACTATTCAAAGAATAGACGTTGAAAACCTTCGCTGGGGCACGTTTTGGTGTTAAATGTTCAAATAGATACTTGTTTAATGTACGTAGTTCATATAACCATTCACTCTTTTGAGAAATATTCTGGGAATGAAGACGCGTTTAGTGTACACATTTGTTCATTGTACGGTTGTACGGAGGTTTTCAATTTGGAAGGTTACAGTGTAATCACATATTATGTTGCGCTGGGACTTGGAGTAGGGAAATCGAAAAGCTGATCCTTTATGTAGTTAGAGCAACCCTGACGGTGGCACCGGCCGATGTTTACTACATGCTTTTTCTGTTGGCCTCCACCACCGTTAGAGATCTAAGCATTTAAAAAATAGCATATGCGCCAAGAAATTATCCTACCTTTTTTGTTTGTATAATTCTGACTTTATTTTATTTAAATAGGTTGTTTGGTGCACTTATTATTAGTGGAATATTTCATCTTTATATATTTTCACAGATAGTTTGGCGATAATTATAAATGAATTAGCAGCTCAAACTGTTCTTTATATAGCTTGGCTACATTAGTTATCCTTTATGACATACAGAATTGAATTTGAATGATTAAATTAGCAACTTTAGATACTGGTCTCTGCCTTTCCTAAATGTATAAGCATCCGTAAAATTCACTCCTGTATACATAGACCACTATTCCCTTACTCACAGGTGTGCAATATAAACCGCTTCCACTGTATACAAAGCCAGCAAGAATCTATAAAACACTTATAATTAGGAAAAGATTTTAATATTTTTGCTTCGGTAACTTATCTGAGAATCTGGCGGGGTGTTCTGTGTAAGTTTTCAGGGACAGGCAGGGGAAGGTTTGATCCAGCAATGTCTACTAGTGGCTCCATTCCTGTTGGCACTTGTTGTTGTTTTTATTATGGCGCATTTCTTTCGCCATATGCTTTGCTGCTACATAACGCATATTGAATTGTGTTAATCAATCGAAGTATCTTTATTCCATGCACTTCGCTGTAGGCTTGCAATAAAATGGATTTGGTGGGTAGTTATCCATTGTAAAAAGGAGTCGTTGCCACCAGGTCTGGACGCAAGACCTAGGTACGGGACACAGCAGGGGATCAACTGATATGTCCTGCTTGCAGCCAATAGGCATGATAGATTTTCGAGAAGTGGGTTGCTTATGGGTATAATGAGATTGTATTATGATTATTCTCACATATGCGGGTATCTACCACTTTGGTGGTTACTGTATAACTGATTAATTTGGCGTAGTTTTTAATTTGGCATTTTTTTGTGAATGCCCATCAACGCCAAATTTAAGATCATGTTAAAATACAGTGTATTTCCTTTCAGGGCTGCTGGGGGAGCTGTGGTTGGCAAATATATCTGCCAGCATAGGGTGAATTTCACCCCTTGGCGGTCGCAGCTGAAACAATGAAAAATTCATGCAATAACTTCACAAACCCATTAAGATATGATACATTGGTAACTTATGAATACGGTACCAAGTTATCATATTAGAAATCACATACTTACCTGTCCAACTTTGGGGAAACTCCTGTCAAGTTATGGAGCTATTGATCACACCAGACAAACAGCAAGATGGCAACTAATGTTTACATTCGTCATGGCACAAGAGAAAGGGAGATGGCTCTTGGGATAGAAATATTTGATTAAGTATCAACATACATATATTTGTATATTGATAATTATCAGAATGATATATATTTTGAAAATAAATGAAAATGTTCACACCACAAATTAATTTTTTGCCAATTTACAGCAAGAATTCAACTTACAGTTGGTATAGTATATATGGCAACATAGCGTGAATATCCGAGGCTGAAACGAAGAAAATCACATACAATAACTTCACAAAAATATTATAATATGATACGTTGGTAACTTTTGAATAGGTTACCAAGATGTCATATCCTAAATCGCATACTTACCTGTCCAACTTTGTGGAAACTCCTGCCAAGTTATGGAGCTATTGACCACTCCTGAAAAGCAAGATGGTTACCCAATTAAATGTCTGTACTGTAATCTATCCTACTTTTATTTTCAGCAAAAGGAGAGAACCATTGCGACTATGAAAAAAAAGAGAAAGACATTCCTTGGTCATTGGGAAAGAGCGTCGGCTTTAAGATCAACAAGTATACCAACACGCACGTCGTAGTCACCGCCTTCAGCACATACCACCCGGCAGAGGGGGAGAGACTGGCCATCCTTGGCAATATAGAAATCCTCGGAAACTGGGATCCTACTCAACCAAGATATGCATGGCGTGGTACACATCACCCTGGCTCATGGAGTGTCTTCTTCCGCCTGCCTACAGACAAGATGGTGGAACTGAAGTGGTGCATTGTTAGGGACAGGGAGGTGGTCCGCTTGGAGGATGGGCCCAACCATGTGTTCCAGGTAAACCCTTAGTTAGTTACTGGATAACCATAAGTTCTTTTGATTAAAGACAAGATAATTTCCCTGATTACCAAAGGGGTGATAGACTCATTCTAATGCTCTTAAAAGTACCAAAAATGCTAACTTTTGGTTTAATATTTTAAAAACATCTTTCATCAAAAGACTGACTTTCTACATAACCCTTAACACTGATTGTTCATATTAACAGGCTTAAGAACATGCCAGTAAATAAAAATACTCTGGCAATTACATGAACAGGAAATGTCGTCCTTGAGTACTATTACACATCTCTAACTACATGCAAACCTAAGTTGAAAGGACAATGATTTTTGATTATTGTGTACACTTTGTCACTGTTTTCCTTCCTTTTCGATTCCCATGCTGACATGTCATGATTAAGAGTAGAAGACAGGATGTTTTCAATAACAAGTCATATGAAAAACATTACATAAAAATTAGCGAGTATGTGGTAGAGCATGATGGTGTTGTTGATCATTATGTTACACCTGATAAATGCAATTGGGGATTCAGTGACATGCATAAACTTGGATCAAGTAATAGGTGCTTGATTCATAATTGCATAGGGGCCATGATTCATAGGTACAGAAGGCATGTCCTTATGCCTATGTTTGCTTAGGTTTTGCCTCTGACAGCTAGCTCTCTCTCATGAATACCTGGGTTTGAATCTCGTCCAGGGCATGTGAGAAAGTTGCCAGCGACTTGGGGTTAGGGGATCGTTTTTGCCAGGTACTCTGGTTTGCTCTGACACTTACTACTGCTTAGTCAGGACTTAGCCATAGTATATCAGAAAAAAAGTGCTGAAAATCAAGATTGTAAGTTCATAAAAGGATCCTGGCGCAGAAAACCTGGCCCAAAGGAGGAAAGGAGAAGGTTTTCCAATTGCCACTTCATGTTTGTAGGAGATGATTTTCTAGTTTTGACTGATTACATTTTCTTTTCTAGGTTCTATCAGACCCTCTATTGGAAGCCCTTGAACTGGGTATCAGCGACCTATTTGCTATGGTGCAGGATGAGGAACAAGAGGACAAACCCCAGGACAAATTCCATGGTACACTTAAGGAAAAAGCAGAAACATCAAAGAAACATGGAAGGTGGTGCCGCCTGAAGAAGTTTATCAACAGAAATCTGCGGCGGCTGAGAAGTGTGTAATGTCTCTTTAGTGATGTCAGTTATAAAGTCAAACCTGCTAAGGCCACTGACCAGATAACAACATGGCCTTAATAGACAGGCAGTCTCAACCAACAGGTGGATTATGAATGTTCCCTCTGGAGGAATTAAAGGACTGGTCTTGATAAACCAGTGGTCCTTTTAAGCAGGTTTGACTGTATGCAAGGAGTTTATGGGTGAACTACTCATCCAGGGTAAAAAGGATGACACTAACCCCTGCAGACCCAGAGTGCCAAGGTGGTCTAACAGCCTTGAGGGTGACTGTGTTCAGCATGGAGAATTTAATCATTTCCTTCATCTTAGGGCATATTAAGATGAGATGAAAACCCATAGAACACCGATCTCGAGTGCACTCTGGGTATGAATGGGTTATTGTCTTAAAGTAATGATTTAGGTATTTCCTATAGATTATGGTTGATCCTAACCTTTCCTAAACAGTTATTAAAGGAATGGTTTGAACTTGAAAGGGTTGGTAGTCCCATTAAGCACAATATAATATAATATAAAAAGAGATATACTAATTAAACGATTGAATATTTTTTTCAAAGTCACAAAAAAAGGAAAAAGGAAAAATACCCTAAATATATATATGTATAAAGAAAATACAAAAAAATATTCAAAAAAGAAAATATTTCAAAAATTAAAAAAAAACTGTTGTTCATGTGCATATTCATTGGAGGTGTTTTGTGCAAAGTTGTATGTGATGGGGTAGGATTCATACAATGACAAGGATTTCTGTAATATAAATGCTTCATTATCATATTGTACTGAAGTCATGCCTAGCTATTGGTCATGCAAATGTTATTTGTTATTACCATGACTAACCATAGTTCATGCCTTGCTAAGATATGTGTATATTCATTATCATGCCAAGTAACATTTGTGCAGAATTAGTAAGATGTGAGCACTTTTAGATCATGTATGGGAGGTTTTTCACAAAAGTTTAAATAAGACCACAGAATTGTATGTGAATAAAACTATTATTTAAGTTGAATCAAGTTTTGTTTTCAATATTTTTCTTTGCCATCCAAGGTTAAAATAACACAAGCGCATGGTTATTGGTAGAGAAACTGATAATTAATGATTAAGGATACAACCGAGGGAGAAACACTTGCAAGTCTCTGTAAGGCTAGCTCACCTGAAGTTTGAAACCAAGGGTGTAACTTATAAGCCCACCCACACTTTTCACCTAACACACACGCATTACAACTTTTTACTAAACCGAACTTTCGTTCCAATCATCAGTATATTTATGAAATGAAGAGAATTTTAAAATGAACATAAATAACTAGTTTCATTTTTGTTTTATTAACAATTCATTTGCATACCATTCATACAAGAAATTATTTGGGAATAATGTACCTAACATGTAAGGTGAATGCCTAAGGTCTCCAGATGAGTATTTTCTATGTGTATTGTGTTGATATTAGGATCTAATTAAGTCATCATGATTGTTTGTGGTAAATGATACATTTCTATTCATATTAAGCAAGCATACGCATGTGCTTCCATTTGTTTACTATGTCTGCCGATTGCTACCATAAAGCTCATAGAATCGATGCCACTAGTGTTAGTTCTTGCAGAGAGATCTATATAGAGAGAGTAGCGACGTTGGCATCTAGCCGCCTCAGCAGTCCTGCACTATTGTTATGCAAACGAGCACTTATCAGTACCCCACTGTCCATATGCACACAACTGAGCATGTGCAATTCTCTACTTATCATCATGTTCTGTATTAGTATGTGGACCAATCATACCACAGGCACCAGTTTATTTTCATATGTTGTATAGGGAAGGGTGTTGATATGAATATGGCTTAAACAGAGAGGTATATACCTAGTAAATAGCAATAGAAATTGGTATGAAAAGTTTTAAGTTATATGTAAAATAATAAGATAAGTTTTAATTTCCCAAAGTATTTAATGTTTAAGTCTTAATTGGGCGTACAAAAGCCACCCTGGACACATGGCTAAACACTGGTGCAATTGCAATTCATCAATGCCTTTTGTTTCCTCAGGTCTTGAAAGGACATTATTGTCAGACGGATGGGCCTGAATAGCATCCTGTTTGAGGGGATTGTCTGCTGTTAACAGGCAGATACAGAATTACAGTCTGGACATTTGATTTGCAGACTAATCATAGAAAAGTGTCTTTTTAGTTTTTACCTTTTGAGGAGGCTTAACAACCTGGGCGTTCTAGGAATGTAAGTTAATACTGAGTTTTATTTGTTGAATGCCTATGTTTAATTACTGTTAGCCTAGTTGCAATAAGCATACTTTTGATTCCGTTTAAGACTTTTGACGTGTCTCTAGGATGCTAACATAGGTATGTGTCATCAGCGCTATTTCATTAAATAAACCCTTATGTAACTACCTATTTCTAGATAATTTGTCTGCTGATGCTATGAACCTGGAGTTGACATCAAACTTGAGAATTTTAAAGGGGAACTAAAGCCTCACTTACATATTAGCTTATATGAAAGTAATACACTTCAAGAATAGGATGCTGTCCTCCTTTTTCTCTCAGTGATCCCATGACGGGAGAATTGTGCATATTGCCATCAGCCTGCCCAGCCCCTGGCAGCCCCTGCTAACAGCCATGTTCTCCAATTGCTATCAGCTGTGACTCAATGAGTGGCATTGCCACCTCCTGCCCCCACTCTCTGAGCAGTGAATCATAGACTGCAGTGCTCTTCACAAGAACACTCTTCGAAAATTGCATTAAAACTTGTATCAAACAAGAAAATGTTAAAATCATGTGCATCAATAGGCTATACAAAAAGACAGGTTAGCAGAGTTCGTTTTCATGTATTTCCTGTTGGTAAAGTCAGACAAAAACAGTGGCATCACTGAAACTTGTAAAACTGTGAAACTAACAAAAAGTAGCCCTGTGCAATAGTTAGATGCGGGATTTACAACGATTGAAACTGCACTTAAGAGGATGATGATCAATTGTAAAATCGGCAAGACAGCTTTTTGATCACCATGTCAGGTTACAGTACAGACATTTAATTCCTGCACCAGTCGACCGGACATCTGCCAGTGCCTGGCTGTACAAACGCCAATGGATACCATGTCAAAAAATCAGCCAAGCACATCAATGACCGGAGTAGCTTGCGAATCAAAGCTACGTTCAGTTGTAAGGTCAAACTGGATGGCAATCAGACGTGCGGTCGTGTATTATATCTGGGCTGCCCACGCATTTAGTGCAGGAATCAAATGTCGGCACTGTCTGTGAAGCTTTCTATATGGACCACTCTAATGTCAGATGTAACAAATAAATCTAGAGAGCCAAACATTTTTATGTTTGAAAAGCTTTTTTTTTATTGCATATATCCAATACAAAAAAGTGATATTTGTTTGGTGTTCATACATACATAGCAAAGGACTAGAAGTCCTCTGCAAAATCATAAACTTGCATGGCTAGAAAATGGTATATATTGCTGTATATTTCCAAGATACACGCTTATATTGTCTGTTATAGATACATAGACAAAACACACAAGAAAATACTCTCACCTCAATCTATCTAGTTCACCCAGTTCAGTGTGCCACCTACCAAAGAAACATCTAATGCAATCGTTTGTTTCAGCCCAATATTTCTCAGTTATCATATATTCTTACGTATTTTGTTCACATGTTCTATATTGCAAGGTTTAACAGTATTTCAGTTTCATAAATGCACTGATTAGTTGGAAACAGTATGTGATTGATGATAAAATGTTTCTTTTTGTGGTACCCAAGAATATTTTCCTATTATCTATTTGAAAATTGGTGAAACCAATCTTCTTTAGCCATGTCTCAAAGTCACTCTATAAACTTCCTGAGGATTCACATTCGTACATCAGATGTTCAATACCGTATTCACCCGATTAAGCGCACGGTGCGGGTAGAGGATGGGAAAATTTTCTGTAGAAGGGGTGTTGTCTAACATCCGTATAACAGCACACCTCAATGATGCCAATCAGAGTGTAATGACCGTTATTGCACCTTCGCGCTCTCGCTGTTCAGCGTGCTTAGACTTTTGCTGCAACAATTCCCCATGTGAAAAGATTGTTAATTGGTCAATAGTACGATCATGTGGCGAATAAAAACAGTGAGAGCGCAAAGGAACTGCTGAAATGGCGGAATTCAGCGCTGGTTTGCAGACACGGCAAGAGGAAAGGTATGTGGTTTCGCTTTTTTTGCTTCTTCTGGGGGGAAGTTTTTCATGACATTTGCGCTAGCCATTCCCCCTCTAACCGTGAAAAATTGGCCTGTGCGCTTATTCGGGTGTGTGCGCTTAATCAGGCGAATGCGGTACGTACTTTTAAGTGAACAATATTTAGGATATGGAGCATCTTTTATGATATTGATCTTCAATAGTTTGTCTCTTGTGTATAATCTATGGTGTAGCACCCTATACCTGATGTACGTGAGGTAAATAAGTCAAACCTCTATTAAGCGACCGCTCAAGGGAAATGTCAAAAGTGGTCTCTTGAAGAGGTGGTCTCTTAAGAGGGGGTTGGAGTCTGAGTGAGGTTATGAAAAACAAAGAATTTCTAACAATGATCAGGTATTATTGAGGTTGTTATGTTAAGCTGCGTTTGTTGAAATTTCCTCATTGATATTTAAAGATAAAAAAATTCAAAAAAATTAAAGTTGAACATTAATTGAGAACATTCAGAAATCATATTTTCTTTCAATTTTACCAATTATTTCATCATTCCATTGTGCCCTTTTCAATAGATAAGGCGTCTAGGCATTCAAGTGGCCGTTGAATGAAGTGACAGTTATTGTAAGGGATACGATTTCATGGTCTTTGGTCGCGTTAAGCAAGTGGTCATTCAATCAAGGTAAAATATACAGGGAATATTCTTGGGGTGATCTGAAGTGGTCGTTCACAGCAAGTGGTCGTTTGCACAAGTTTGACTGTAGCCTGTTTTATTGTGTGGATGAGATCAAAAGCATCAGTCATTTCTTTAGTGAGATAGCAGCATTCAATGTATTGTTCCACTTGGTAATGCACTCATTTATACCTCTATTATCTAGTTTATGAAGTACATTGTAAATATTTCTGGTGGCTTTATCGATCAAGGTATTTAAAAGGAGTTGAACGGCTAGTCATTTCTATATATCAGGCCAGACGGTTTTTAAGTCATAAAATCTCTTGAGCTTCTTAACTTTTGCCTTCAAATTCGTATAGTGAATAAGGTTGATGTTTATACATGTTAAAGCTCTTCTTAATCAAATATTGTGCTTTTATCATCCATCAGATCACCATCTGCAATATTCTTCTTCTTCCGGTATTCCACCAAACTTCATAGTTTGACAGCAAGTTAATTTGTTGGGGGGTTAAAAACCTGACCTCTCTTCAGATTGCAGATAGAGACTTGGGGCTAGCTTTGAATGCTTCAGGTGTCTGAGATTTTGGAATGTCTGGGGGTAGAGCATTCCACACCCTGATGGTTCTGGGGAAAAAGAAGTTCTTGTGGTAGTCACTAGTTGAGCAGAGGACAAGGTAATAAGCATATACATGTACCACTGTACGACGGATTTTTGCATATGACGGACGCTATGCTTGGTCCCAGTCCGATGCATATCAAGTATTCGTCATATGTATACGACGGATTTTGCATATGACGGACCAATTTCCTGGTCCCATTGAGTACGTCATATCCAAGTTCACCTGTATTATACATGTACCTTACGTGAAGATTCTTGATTCTGGTTGGTCAAGGGCCATGGATTAATCGTCATGATCTCCTCACTCCTTAGTGACAGGCTGTTGTCCTTAACAGCTTATGAAATACATGTAGTTGAATATTTCACAGCAACAGCCATGAAATAGTTGAATAATTACCGCTAGCCCGAAGAATAATGACCGCTAGCCCGAACACCTACGGAGTTTGCGGAGTGATCTACCGGTGAAACTAGTTCAACAAGGCAGACGACGAGTATTTATCCAAAATCTCTGGTGTTTGTAATTTTTCCCCCTTTTGTGTTTTATATTTGTTCGGTAAAATAAAACAGATATGACATCCCTGTGGGGTTTCCACAAGGAATAACTTCCCTGCGAGAGGATTGTCGCCCTCGGGCGAATCCTCTCTCGGGGAAGTTATTCCTGGTGGGAACCCCACAGGGATGTCATATTTGTATAATGCCATATTTGATCAAAATATACATTCATCACAGTAGGATGATTGTCTAGAAACAATCAATAAGGACACTTTTGGGGTCCAGGTCTGTGTGTTAGTATTACTGATTAATAGTTTATCTCTTGAGAGCTTTCCAATTGCAGGCACCATTGTGGTCATTGCTAGGAGACGGGTAAACAATGAATGGTTTATTTTAGATAAACCATTAGAAACAATATACCTTTTGAATATTGATATTTCATAGACTGGATAATGTCAGATAAGTTTCTTGGAATCTTGCTGGTTGCTGGCTGCTGACACACATGTACAGGGAAGTACAGCTCAAATTTGCTTCTTAAAATCTTAGATGACCAAACACAAGTGGATTCGAAACCAGCCGGTCACCCTGAACATGCTAGCCTCAACCAGTGTCCACTAATAGCCGCTAATAGGCACCCCCAGCTGGTAGTGGAGATAAGGTTTCTGTAATGTAATCGATGCGAGAGCCCTGATTGGTCCTTGTTCCTACGTGACCTCGCGCTGCTGCCTTATCTGGTACTCCTGGCATGAGTCCAGCATGTAATTATAGGGCATATAGTAATTGGTCTCTCGCTACATATCCATTCTTTTCTTCATCCAAGATAGAATTAACACATTCCTCTGCATTTATCTTTCTTTGCGCTATCACTCATTATGTTCCTGGATGATAAGGGGTTGGCACCAGTTTTCAATATGATGCCAAATACTGATATTGAATTATCGAATGGGAAAAAAGTATTGTTTCACTCTGAAAATCTTTAATACCGGCACTGCTTAACAGAATATAATTGAACTTACTACTACCGAAACACCTCCAAACAAAGGCTGAGTTTGCTTATTACTGGCAAATTTCTATGGGTGGCAGTGAATAATCTAATAAAGTTATGTCTCTTTGGGCAGGCAGTATTGTCGAATACGAGGGGGGGGGGGGGGGGGGGGACAACAGGTTGTTTTTCTTGGATTGGAATTTCTATATTTTTTCATTAAGCTGTAAATCAGTTCATGACATGATGTTGGTGTCCCACCACCAAGGACCGGCTGCCAATAGTGTGGGCATTATGTATGATTTTATCCCTTTATCCGCTGGGCCATTGCATACTTTTGTTTCAAATCATAATTTTACATTATATACGATTTGATTCCAACTACCTTCTTGACGAAAAGAGACGTCACTGTATCTGTATATATAGCTTTCTGTTTTTATTTGTAGTTTGTGCATTATGTATGCTTTTATTAGTTACGCCCTGTTGGAAAGAGCGGTTTGGCCTGATATCAATCAGAAGTAATCCAGATCTGGATGACTGAGGATGAGCTCTTTTCGCCAATATCTCAAAATGCTCAAAGCTACCAGGATGTCATCCGGCATTTTCTGATCAATCATGAAAAACTATACCTGACAAAACAAGGTTTACCCCCGAAGTGGGTTTGGGCTGCCGGACTCTCTCCATTTATTATTAATGGGGTCCCTGCTTAAATTGATAGTTGTAAAAACAGATGTATTTTGGTGGAAAGTAGTTTAAAAAGATAATACAAGGTGTGTTGTTCTTGTAAGGGCTAACATCAACCAAAGGTGTGTGGTTTGCATCTTGACAGAACACTCCCTTTTCATCCAATCTTTGGCCAATGCCAAGTCTCAACTCTGTAAGTCCCTGTTACAAAGTCTTAATTCAGCCAATAGTTAGTGGTTGAATCATGACATGCAAGTGGTTCAGTGAGGTTTTCTCAAATGGAACGAATGCTTGCATAAATAGGGTTTAGGTCATGGTTATTCATACAATATAAATAACAAATAATACAATATACTCATTTAAATTTTTTATTTGACATTATCTAAGAGAGTAAGAGAGTTCAAGAGTGCAGACATGTGACAATGTTGTTTCTTGAGGTGTTTTACAACTGTGTACATTATAGGAGGGGTGGTATGCTAACTTTACATTCGTAGTAGTAGTAGTAGTAGTCGTAGTAGTAGTCGTAGTCGTAGTAGTAGTAGTAGTAGTAGTAGTAGTAGTAGTATCGAGGCAAGTACATTCAGAGATGAATAACAACCAAGAGCTGAAGCAGGTTGATATTTCAAACCATTGCTCACAGCAAGTAAGTAGGTCAGCTGGTAAAAGTATAACATGCTACTTAACTCTGCCATAAGTAGGTCAGCAGGTAACATGCTATTGAACTCTACCATAAGTATGTCAGCAGGTAACATGCTACTGAACTCTTCCATAAGTAGGTCAGCAGATAACATGCTATTGAACTCTGCCATAAGTAGGTCAGCAGGTAACATGCTATTGAACTCTACCATAAGTAGGTCAGCTGGTAACATGCTACTGAACTCTGCCATGAGTAGGTCAGCATGTAACATGGTTCTTAACTCTGCCATGAGGTCAGCTGGTAATGTGGTACTAAATTCTGCCATAAGTAGGTCAGTTGCTAACATGCTCAAGAACTCTGCCAGAAGTAGGTCAGCTGGTAACATGCTACTGAACTCTGCCATAAGTAGGTCAACTGGTAACATGCTACTGAACTCTGCCAAAAGTAGGTCAGCAGGTACCATGATACTGAACCCTGTCATAAGTAGGTCAGCTGGTTTCTGAAGTCAGCGATAAGGAGGTCATTTGGAAACATGTTTATGAGGCTGCTTCTGCTCTCGGTTAGTACACACCTCCCAGGTATGATGCTAAATATAAGCACATGTTCACATCTCATTGTATTCACACTTTCTGCTGACTGATACCTTAACTACTGGTACATAAGGAAATACAAATCGCATTAACTCGATGACAAAATCCAGGTGAACGAGCGGTAATTCTAATATTTACATGAATAGTCAGAAAATAGAAATTAAACAAAAAATATACAAAGATCAAAGACTGTACAAAGGGCATTTGATACAATTCATGGTCCGAGCTGCCCCTCAATCAACATGTGGCGGGACCACTCTATAATATAATATGCCTATTTTAGACTTGTAACTAGGGATGGGAAAAGGGGTTTGGATTTAATATTGTGATAATTGGGTTTGAGTTGGGGGTTTTTACATCTTAAAAAAATGCAGACGATGCCTGTTAAACGGGTTTAAATTTCATAATTCTGATAATTGGTTTTGAGTTGTTTTTTACATCTTGGAAATAATGCAGTTTTTCGGAGAAGCATCTGATTCAACTGTGTTGTCACTGTTGGATTTAACAATCCACCATCAGTCATGGATGAGAATCGGGTTTAATTTTCATAATTGTGATGATTGCTTTTCAGTTGTTGCTTTTAACATCTTGAAAACAATGCAGTTTTTTTGAGAAACATTTGATTTAACTGCGTTGTCTCTGTTAGATTTAACAATCCACCATCAATGATTTCTTCTGCATTTCCTTGTTTGATAAGTAGGGTCTAATGAAGTCAAATTGTGGGCACACTCCTGATTCTCTTGGCTTGACCCTTCAAATGCTGAGACTACTTTCATCCAAAGAACAAGAAAACAAAGATTTTTCAAAATCATCTAAACCCTGTCATGTTGGTATTCATTGTGAAGCGCTCGCTGAGTACTCTCAGATGAGTACCCATTTGCCAGGGTTTCAGTCATTTATCAGGTTTTTTGGCAAAATTAGCCACTAGCAGCAAAAGGGTTAACCCATTCATGCTTGTAATGCCAGCAAAAGGTTGACTATTTTGAGGATATTTTCCCATCAAAAGCATATTTTGAATGACATTTGAGAGAAAATATGTTCATTTAATCCAAACCTACTTATTTCCTTCAAGTATTATTCAAACATATGCTTGATTACTAAGTTATATATTTTGTGAAATCAAGCTTAATTCCTTAGTTATGGTCAGAGGTGTTTAATATCCAAACCGCTAATTCTACAGATACTTTAAAGTATCTTTGGGTTAAAGGAAGAACGACGAAGAGCTGATTGGTCAAAGAACACTTCTATAAAATCACAACACTTCTAAACACCAGAGGGCAATACTAAGTTCGCAAAATTTCCTTAGTAAAAGCATATCTGGGAAAAAGTTCCCACGGCCAAGAGATTTTTGACAATAACTTCGGAATTGGAATAATTTTATGAAATATTTGAAATAGAGTTCTGATTAACATTTCACTATCAAAAGTTCTTTCAACATTGCTTTTGCGGACAAGATTTCATGAAAATTGTCAGGCTATTTTTGGACGCAATGAGCAATAATGGTTAAATTGAAGATGATGTTCAATACCATTGCAGATCCAGATACCTGTTAACCCTTCCAATGCTGAGGCTACTTTCGTCCCAAGCGCAAGGACAAAAAAATATTATTTTAAAATATCTAAACCCTGTCATGCTGGTATTCATTGGATAGCTCTCACTGAGTATTCTCATATGACTACCCATGCGCCAGGGTTTCAGTACTTTTTAGTTGTTTTTTATGCATAATTTTCTATTGGCCAAGTTAGCCACCAGCAGCATAAGGGTTAACTCATTTATGCCAAGAAATCCTCTTGACAGGTTTCGTCTGGATCCATGAAACTTCCAGAAATAACTCGGAAATTGAGAATAATTTCACAAAATAGTTGAAGGAAAGTTGTTGGTTGTGTTGTAAACAACATTTCTTCTTCAGATATCTACCAAATTACTCTACGACCGAAAAGATACCAAAAAAATAGTCAGGGTGTTTTTTTTCAGAACTACCTACTACTATTTATCCCTTTAATACTGAAGGGATAAATAGGTTAACTACATAACAGGTCTCTTCAGAAACTTCACAAAATGAACAGGCTGCAGGAATTGGCACCTTGAAAAACTTGGCAGTACAATGATACCGATATTTCCTTTACCATACAATATCTTAACCCATTAATGCTTAAGAGCACCTCTAAAAATTGTCGTCTGGATCAATGATACTTTTGGCAATAACTTAAGAATCAAGCATAATTCTACAAAATATTTGAAGGAGATTTGTTGGCAATGTTCTGATTGACATTTCTCGATCAAATATTTTCCTGACTTTGCTTTTGCCTGAAAATTATCATTAAAATTGTGAGGCTGCTTTTGGCCGCTGTGAGCATTAATGGGTTAAATACTTCTAACAATACTGCCTGCTCCCAAGGGACCCAATTCTTTTTATTTTGGCACTGTCAACTTTAGAAATTTCACTGATCAACCCTTCCAGTGCAAAGGGTACTTTTGTCAAATGCACAAGGGCGCAAAGATTTTTTTGAAACAACAGTCTCGGCTCCTGACAATTTTGGCGAGATCTCTTTGACAAAAGCAATATTTAGAATATATTTCAAGGAGAGTTGTTCATTAAAACTTCATCTACAACTCTCCTTCAAATAGTTTGCAAAACAATGCTTCATTCCGAAGTTATATTCAAAAGTATGACAGGTCCAGACGACACTTGTCAAGTAGATCTCATTTTCGACATTACTGGGTAAATTGCATATAATACAAGGCAACAGAAAACAACCATAATATTTTCTTGGGTTCATTTTTATCAGATGACAAGACAGTACACTTCACACTGCAGTTCCTCTTTGTACCTGACTCAGTGGCAGAGAGAGGAATGCAAAAATAAAGAATTATACAACATTCACAGTATACACATCTAGTCCTGAAATACAATACATTTATGAAAAAACAATACCTATTGTTCTACACCCCCCTCCCACAGACCCTGTTATTTAAAGGGATAATGTCCTGAAATACAATATATTTATGGAAAAACAATATCTTTTGTTATACACCCCCCTCCCACAGACCCTGTTATTCAAAGGGATATTGCCCTGAAATACAATACATTTAACATTGCCTATTGTTGTACACCACATCCCCCCCCCCTCCCACAGACTCTGTTTTTCCAAGTGAAATTGTAAAAACAATATCTATTGTTCTACACCCCGCCCCCTTCCACTTCACCAATTTGGTATTGGTTACCCTTAAAAAGGGGTATATTGTCAGTTTGACGTATATAAGCAATTCATGAATCTTTGGTCTCATTTCAAACATTTTTAATTGATATTTACAGCTTAACTCTTTTTGAACAGATCGTTTTCCCATTGTTACCAATGATTGTTATCCCATTGTTACCACTAAGTGTTACCCGATGGTTGGTATGTTTGTTATCTCAATGTTACCAATGAATGTTATCTCATTGTTACCAATGAATGTTATCTCATTGTTACCAATGATTGTTATCTCATTGTTACTAATGATTGTTATCTCATTGTTACTAATGATTGTTATCTCATTGTTACTAATGAATGTTATCTCATTGTTACCAATGATTGTTATCTCATTGTTACTAATGATTGTTATCCCATTGTTACCAATGATTGTTATCCCATTGTTACCAATGATTGTTATCTCATTGTTACCAATGATTGTTATCCCATTGTTACCAATGATTGTTATCTCATTGTTACCAATGATTGTTATCCCATTGTTACCAATGATTGTTATCTCATTGTTACTAATGATTGTTATCTCATTGTTTCCACTGTTATTTATCCCATTGTTACCAACGATTGTTATCCCATTGTTATCAATGATTTTTACCCTGTATTGTTACATATTGATCATTGATTTGGAATCAAAAGATTCAATTCAGTGAGCTTCTTAAAACATACTTAAAGCTACCTGTGCCACCATACTTGTAGAAGGGTGTGGGAAGAAGGGGTGGAGGGGAGGGGGTGTAGAGCCCCACTCTCAGGGGGTTTCTACAAACCCCATTTTGTAAGGATTCACATCTACAATGAATACGAAGGGGTTTCTAACTAATTGGGGAATTTACAACTAAATGGTTTGTAGTGAAAACACAGCATGAGGTTGGTAGAAATAGGTTATTTTGTAAGAATTTGTGCACTATGAATATATGCTGAAAAGAGAGGGCCATGTTTGAAGTGACAGACATATGGAAATCCAAATGTCATCAGCAATCACTATTCTACATCCACGAGAACTGTGAACAGGAATAGAAAAAAAAGAAGTAGAGGAGTAGTCCAATACATTCAATATGAACTCTTAATACAACGGAATAAGTCTGCCGGTAGGGAGCGCCACAGGCTCACCGATCAATTCTAACTAGACCACCACGGGCGTCTCTCACATTTGTTCCGACCCATCGCGAGCGTCCCAGGGAACGAATTTCTAATATCTAACACGTGTAAAAAAAAACCTGGTTGGCCCTTGAAGGTAGAGAAACAATTGGTCATTAACACCCCTCGAGTCCACGTACCCGGACTGTGGCGGTCGTGACGGTGTCCTGATAGGCACCCCTGCCTTACTCACTTCTCTCATGCTACAGACATAGATAAGAGACAAGGAACCAAGTGCCTTGATAAGAGACAAGGATCCAAGTGCCTTGATAAGAGATAAGGAACCAAAGGTCTCAAAAAGAGACAAGGAACCAAGGGTCTCGAAAAGAGTCGAGGAACCAAGGGTCTCAAAAAGAGACAAGGAACCAAAGGTTTCAAAAAGAGACACGGAACCAAGGGCTTTAATTTGAAACAAGGCACCAAGGGCCTTAATAAGAGACAAGGAACCAAGTGCCTTGATAAGAGACAAGGAACCAAGGGTCTCAAAAAGAGACAAGGAACCAAGGGTCTCAAAAAGAGACAAGGAACCAAGGGTCTCAAAAAGAGACAAGGAACCAAGGGCCTTAAAACGACCAGGAACCAATGGCCTCAATAAGAAGCAAATGACCAAGGGCCCCAAAAAGAGACCAGAAAACAAGGGCCTCAATGAGAGAAAAGGAACCAAGGATGCTTTAAAGGCAAGGAACCAAGGGTCTTAATGAGAGACAAGGAACCAATGGCCTTCCTCAAATAATGCACAACTGCTCAAAGACCTTTCTTATCTCAGACTCGCTTACCTCAGATTTTTACATATATCCAGGACAAAAGCACTTACTTCAATGTGAGAAGCGTAACTCAGATCTAGGTAACCCATGACACTTGCTTGGTCCCTCTCTGTCTAAGGTAAGCATGGTAACCTGCACAAAGTCAGCATTTGTCAACCCACTCGTGTCCGGTGACAACCTGACTAGTTTGGTGTCATCTTTCTACGAGGTATGTTAACAGTTTAAAGCCCTTTTTTGTTCATTCGTGAATATGCCGTGAAAGTTGTGCGAGTCTTGAATTTGGTTTACCGTCTTTCTTTTTTTTAACCATGTCAGGGCCAAATTATGATTATCCAGTAGTTGGTTTATGAAACCGGCGTAACTTATCATTTTGGTGATATCCTTTCCTGAGATATATATTAACAGTTTACCACCCTTTTTGTTCATACATGAATATGCCATGCAAGTTGTGTGCGAGTATGGATTTCGTTTTCGGAATTTCGTTTACCGTCATTTTTTCTACGATACTGAGGCCCAATCTTTGCCATCCAGTTGTTGTCCCAAGGACCACATTATCCAAAACCACTGGCAACTTCAATAAATAGGCAGACACACTGTTTTGTGTTGTACCTGTGTTTTGATGACCAAGGCATTTATTGTCATGTTTTCTGCCCCACTGTGGCGATTTTTAAAGAGCCAGTTTAAACTGATTTTCGGCACACTGTATAAATAGGTCAACGTTAGGTAGGGAGTGGCACCTTCAAAATTTTCTCAATACCATCTCGATATTTCCTTAACAATAAGGTAGCTTAGCAATATTTTTAAACAATACTGCCTACCTCTCAGGGCCCTAATTTGTTAAATTTAGCACAGTCAGCTTCGGAAATTTCCCTTAAAAATAGCACAGACGTTTTGGTAGGAATTTAGACAATATGATGATGATTTTTAAAAAATATTAGCAATACGATGCTTAACTTTTTCGCAACGACACTTTTTCCCTGCTAATATTGGTATTTGGTATTGTATCGAGTACCGGTACCTTTCCCTAACACTGGCAAAAATAAAATCAACGATATTTGATCTAAAAGACAAAGTCAAGCGAGAGAACAGAGAATCACAAAGGACTGAGAAATAAATACCCTTGGAAAAATCATAGTCTACTAGGATCTTTGCGACATTTCTGATAAATACACAAGAAAAGAATTTACGTACTCGTCCAAGCACGGGCCCGCTAAGCCCAGCTTTGCACCGTGTATCCTCTGGATCACATGTAACATTGTACCGGCACTCGAAATTAGAGTGTCGCGAGCTTAGTAGGGCTCCCTTGAATTCTCCCTCGGTTACCGCAAATTTCTGCCGGGTGCCCAAAGATGTACTGGTTTTTATACACAACACCTTAAAGTAGCTTTTGAAGAGTGAATTGAGCTCCCTGGAAAAAACACTTAACTTCGAGCCATGAGTTCGCATGTGGCTACACAGGTCTTAAAAAACCTCCACACAACCTGAACAAAAGCATTGGTACCAAATCATTCCTATCTACTGTTAACTACTCGGATTTCTGTTCCTGAATATCATTCTGTTTGATGCATTAGGTTTGGTTCACAGACCATGTGTGCAATACAGGCTTCGATGCAAATAGGATACTGTTATCATCATTTTACCCGGAATATTTCCATGTGAATATACATATATATTATATATATATATATATATATATATATATATATATATATATATATATATATATATATATATATATATATATATATATATAATTATATATATATATATATATATATATATATTTATATATATATATATATATATATATATATATATATATATATATATATATATATATATATATATATATATATATATATAGTGAATTAAATATTAATACTGAAAAACATGATGATATTGCAGCAGATTAATTAATGTGTGATTTGCGCACTCCTAGTCTGCATTTATCGAACTGTGCACCATTATTTAGACATCTGATCCCTACATTAGTATCGTAGAAAACGCTGACATGATACCTCGTCATTCAACATCAGTACGCAAAATTTAAACTGCACATCAAAGGCAGCTTCCCACCGAGCGCATTATTTCATATGCACAAAATCAACCCGGGATAAGGTCCACACTTCAGGCAGACTGGGCTCCAAGAACGTTCACCTGTACCCCTCTGTACCCCTCGGTCAAGAAACTGCTCCATTGAATTTCAAAATAAAAAAAATTAAATTAAAAAAAACACAAGAAAACTAACTATATACAACTCCAGTTTTTTGTCTGGACATTTCATTGTATTAATGTATTATGCTATACACCACTTGGCCTTATAAGTACACACCACATTTACACACTCACAGGAGATAAAAGATGCCCTTTGGGAATTTCGGTAATCGTCAAAATATTTTTAACGATATTGCCTACCTCCTAGGGACATAATTTTGTTAAATGTCAGCTTAAAAAAATTCACTAATAGTTAGCGAATTTCCATTGCACTGAAATGTTTGGACACCTAAACCATCAAAAACTCACCCCTCAGACGCCCAAAATATTTTATGAGGAATTTCTTTAAAAGTCATCTTAAAGCTTATAATTGATTTTTTTTTTCACCTCAATGTAATTCCCATGACATTGTAGTATGATATCATGCCTTACCGTAAATTCTCAGTAATTTGGGACACTTTTTTTATAATAACAATGTGTATGTGTTGAGGGTGGCCCATGTTTTATGAAAACACTGACAAGAGTAATAGTTGTGCGTACTTCGTGGAATAGCTACCAACGATAGATAAGTGGATGGTCCATATTTCATATTTTCATTATGCAAAATAATCAGAGGCCCAAATTCCTAGAATGGTCTAAATTTCTGAGAATTAATGGTATTAATATCTTGCAAAATAATTATAGTGGCCCAAATTCCTAGGGGGTCCAAATTTTCGAGAATTTACGGTAATTGCCAAATTTTGGCGACCAGTTTCTCAATCCTGACTAAGACCCTGTTTAAACAGGTAACAGAATAAATTGTTGATCTTTGTATCTCCTGTGCTCGACTCTTTAGTGAGGAATTTCTTAAAAAAGTCAATAAAAAGCTTGTTATTGATTTTTTTTCACCTCAGTGTTATTCCCATCACACTGTTTTAGGATATTATGCCATAATTGTCAATTTTGGGCACACAATTTCTGAATCCTGGCCAAGACCCGGTAACAGGTACCGGAATAAGGCCTAGCAAAAAATATTGTTTGTTTCCTGTAACAGTCCGAAAAAAAGGGTAAGTAGGTGGGTAAAAAAAAATTTTGCATTATTTTTTTGGTCAAAAATGTGTGTTTCATGCATGTCTTACGTTGATTGGGAGTTGGGAGGGCGGAAAAAAATTAAGGGTAGGGATTTTTTGGAATCAATACTTGTTAGGGTAGGGTTACAGGAAACAAACAACTTTTTTTTTAGGCCTAAATCGTTGATCTTTGTATCTCCTGTGCTTGGTTCTTGTTATGATTCTTGCTGTACGTGTGCGACTTCACGAAGGGAGAGGCTGTGAATGTGAGGGAGTGCTCATTATTCCATTTTGGCGCGTAGTCGTGTCGAGCGACGCATGGGCTCCCCTCCCTCGCTGGCTTCATAATCACTCGTGCTGAAAAAACAGAAATGAAAACATTAGTGGTGGGACGAGAAATCGGAAGCTCGAGCTTTCGGTCGCTGGGGCCTCCGATCCGAGCGCTCGAGTCCAAAAATTGATCGCTCGGAAATTACTAGCTGATGATGCATGTGTGGCCTAGCGACGGCCAAAAACTCCCCACTTTGCACCAGATTTCCTGAAATAAAGTCTCCGTGCCAGATGTGTATTACGCCATTTTCTGGTGCACCGATTCTCAAAGCCGCGGTACACCATTTTTAGGACATCTACAACCAGAGTTTTTTGCACGCAGGGTGTCGGACCCTCAAAAATCACACATCATATATTTTGTGGGGAATTTCTAAAAATAGCATTTCTCAAGGAAATAATTGAATATTTTCAGCTAAATATAATTTCTATGGCATAACACAAGGATATAATCCTTTTCTGAATTAGTTAATACATGTCATTAGTGGTGGGACGACCACCAATAAGCTTGAGCTTTCGGTCGCTCGAGTCAAAAGGTTGATCGCTTGGAAATTCCAAGTCGACAACAATTTTATATGAACACATGCTTCCAATGCATGCGTGGCCTAGCGATGGCCAAAGGTCCCCAATTTCCAGATTTACTGAAACCATTTTTTTCTTTAAGTCTCCAAGTCAGTTGCATGTCACGCAATGTTTTTGGTGCACCGATTCTCAATTGCCGCGGTAAAACGCATGTGTGCCTTACCAGACATATGCCAAGGCGCAATGTTGTTATATACCGTTCGCCTTAAAATCACGTCAATCTGGCTGGAAAACTTGATATGGACTTGAGTTTTGGTCACTAGATATTAGGGCTGTCATTGATACTGCCCGAATCGATGAATCGACAAAAAAACCTTACCGATTATTAGGGCTGTGCTCATCAGTCATTTTTTTGCGATCCGATTAATTGCCCAATTTTTCTCGATGTCAATTTTCTCGATTCGATTCTGTCGCGCGCGGTAGTGCTTGGAAAAGTGTGGTGGGGGCCGGACCAGGACCATGTAAAATACATTGCGCGGCCCTCTCCACACTTTTCCAAGTACTACCGCGCGCGATAGTATCTATCGTAGTGCAGTTTCAATGGCGGCCGTCTGTGGCCGGCTCAGCGTCGTGGTCTTTTTAAAGAATAGGGTAGGCTCTTTTGTAATTTGGGGGTAGGGAAAACAATGGAGGTAGGGGGGGCCCTATCGAGTTCGGCAATCGATGTCCTCTCATGTTGAACATCGATCTTACGACTTTGCCGATCCATCGATGTTGTGCCTATCGAGCCCAGCCCTATCGATTATCGAAGAAGGCACAACATATTGATTCATATGCAAATTAGGTAAATAAACTATTTTTTAGGGAAAACACAGCTTGAACAACAGCATAAACTCCCCACCACAACTGTGTGCTTCCATTCCATTTATCCAAGAATTCACACAGATGGATGTGTATGTGTTAGGGCTGTGATCACTAGGAAATAGATCGCTTGGAAATTCCAAGTCGACAACAATTTTATATCAACACATGCTTCCAATGCATGTGTGGCCTAGCGATGGCCAAAGGTCCCCAATTTCCAGATTTACTGAAACCATTTTTTTCTCTTAGTCTCCAAGTCTGTTGCGT
>OZ012701.1:11371697-11411697 GCA_963942565.1 Maea johnstoni
AGGGGGGGGGGGCGAGAGAGAGAGAGAGAGAGAGAGAGAGAGAGAGAGAGAGAGAGACTCAGAGAGAGAGGGGGAGAGACAGAGAGAAAGAGCGAGGGAGACAGAGATCTAGAGAGAGAGACAGACAGACAGAGAGAGACCCAGCAGCTATCATGGTAGGCCCTGACAGGTGGGTGCGTATAAGGCCTGGAATATTGAGCTGAGACTACGTAACAGAGGCATGGAGAATATATGTATCATGGTTCAATAGGTTCTCAGCAGTACAGCTCTGCTCAGAGAAAGGGTAGCGGCATAAACACACCTGTACGTACCTGAGCTACTGTTGCTAAGGAAGCTGATCTTAAGACGATTCGTCTTGATGTATAGATACAAATTTCAATTTGGAATTTTGTTTGTCATATCATATTTTATTATTTCATTTCATTTTTTCTAATTTCACTTTTTTTCTGCCATATCAAGACTGAGTCCCATCTGGCCAGTTGGTTTCAAAGGACACTGGCACGGTTGTCAATTTCAGACGCCCAGTTTCAAACTCCTGGCCAATACAAGATCCTAATACACAGCAGGGTCTGACACTTAAATTTCAGACTAGGGGCCCGAAAAGGTATTTTGATAAAAATTAGCGGTCAAAAACAGGATTTCTGCTTATTATATACACTATTTCGGGCCCCTAGTCTGAAAAATTTAGGGGCCCACAGCAAAATCTAGGGGCATATGCCCCTGGGGCCCTGGGAAAGTCGAACCCTGACACAGTGACCCTTTTTGAAACATAGCCAACATGACAGTTATTAATAGAGCTAGGTTTTGTCACCCTGACAAGTTAATGTGCGTCGACCTGATTATCTTTGAGTTATATCTCTTCGACCAAGAATTTTTTTCGGCAAAAATTTGAATGAGAAATGTCAATCAGAATCAAAGCCACAAATCTCCTTCAAATAACTTGTGTTGGTATGCTTAGTTCCAGAGTTAACTCATTAACACTCAGAGCGGCCAAAACAGGCCAGACAATTTTGGAAATATTTCCTTACTAAAGCATTATCAGAAAAAACATTTGAAGGAGAAATGTTGATCAGAAGCTAAACAACAACTCTCCTTCAAATATTTTGTGAATTTTCGCTTTATTCCCAAGTTATTTCCAAAAGTATAAGAGTAGCAGACTATACTTTCCTGAGTACCTCTGAGAGTGAATGGGTTAATGACTAAAGAATTGTAGATGCAGACAACATTTGTCCAGAGCGCCTGATGATTTTGGTAATATTTTACTTACAAAGTAGGGATGTCATCGATAGTCGACAAATCGATCGATCGACATTTTCACTTTGTCAATTAAATCGAATCGAATGGTTGGGTATCGAATCGAAATAATCGATATTCTGCAACCCAATAATGGCGTTTGATTATTAATAAAAAACACACCTTTCCCAGATATTTTCATGTTAGACTAACGCAATGTGAAACTCTGACTAAGTATTGAACAATTTTTCTATGGCTTTTGTAAGAGAAATTGGAAGGAATGGTGTACTTTACTCAGGCATATGGCCATGACACAGGTTATCAAACTGAATCGAATCCAATCGATATATATCGGAAAGAGTATAGCAATTAATCAAATTTAAAAAAGGGATATCAGTGACATCCCTACGAATAATTGTGCCCTACGAGCACGTTACGGTGTATCGAATCGAATCGAATCGAAATATATATCAATTAATCGAATCGATAAAATTTCATATCAATGACATCCCTATTACAAAGACATTTTTTGGAAAACATTTGAAGGAGAAATATTGATCATAAGCCAAGCAACAACTCTCCTTCAAATATTTTGTGAACTTTTGCTTTATTTCCAACTTATTTTCAGAAGTATGAGTGTAGCAGACGATACTTTCCAGAGGGACTCTGGGTGTGAATGGGTTAATATTGATTGGTGGGGATGGTTACTAGGAGGCCATTGTTATCAAAAATTCATGCTTTGGGCCTCTGCGTGGAAAGCCTTTTTCATCCTGTTCCAACGCACACTGTCGTCTGGATCTATGATACTTTTGTCAATAACTTGTCCATTTAGAACAATTTTACAAAATATTTGAAGAGGAGTTGTTGAAAGTGACTTAATAAACATTTCTCCTTCAAATGTAGTTCGCTTCCTAACTTATGCAGCGTTTTTATGCTCATGAGATTGAAATCAAAAAAGTTGTCAGTCTGCTCTGTGAGCACTGCCATGAGCATTTCAATAGGTTAATATGCAAACATTTCACCAGAGATTTGACAATGAAGCTACCATCCATTTATCTCATATCTACTTTAACCCTTATGCTGCTGGTGGCTAATTTTGCAAATGGGTCATTCCGTGTCAAATCACCGAGAGGTGTTGCTGCATGTTTTCAGATATGGCTCAAAATTGGTTTGGTGAGAGCTATACATATTTTTAGAGAATCTCCAAAATTTCAGCTCAATATCTTTACTGGGTCAGGAAATACGACCAGTCTAAGGCCAGGGGGGTGGTCAAATACTAACAAACTGGCCTGAAACCCTGATTTTCAGACCCTAGAAATTGTGCAAGTGACATTCCCAAAGTGCTTCCCATCTCAGAAATAACTCTCCAGGTGACATAGACCTGATATTCACAATGGGACTATTTTCTATGTTCCTATTGGTCAGATAATGATATGCTAATTAGCTCAATCGTCTCAAAATACACCATTCGCGTTTGTGATTTTAGTGTTTTCAACATCCTCTAGTTCAGCTGATATATATCCTAGGAGGCTGTAAATGGATATACACTACCTCTGTTATATACTATGTGGTAGGAGGATGAAGAAATAGTCTTACAGGTCTTAGAGGTTCAGATACAGGGCTCTAGAAGTGCTATTTTAAACAAAATTACTAGTCGCGAATGGTTTTTAAGCTGGTATTTTGGGAAGATATGCTATTGTATAATAGCATTTGACATTTTTTATCATTTCTATGTATAGAGGAGTAGCACACATAAACAATACTAGTACTTTTGGTGGTCTAATTTCTGAGATAGAGGTGCGAAAACTTGGGAAATTTTCAAAATTGACCCAACTTCACCTCTCCGAAAAGTCATGTGGGTCAGGAGTTAGAAGATTGAGCTTCTGCATCAGGGAAGGTCTATATTCTGTCTTCATCCATGCCAAGTTTCAAGTTTGGCATCTGGCTCCTTCATAGAAAATTATCGCATCAGAGATGACATGTATAGCCACAAACGTTTTTGGGCTGGAACTGTGCTGGGACACCATACATGAGTTAAGTAGCTTATATTTAGATATTTTCAGTCAGAGGGTTTTAGGATACAATCAGCTGTACACTTCTATTCATTAAATCTTGTAAAATCCTGAAGAACAACTTGGGCAATTTCCTCATCTAGCAGGTACTGGCGAGCTCGTCGGTCCGTTGTAGGTGTGGGAATGACACGCAGGATATGAGAAAAAGGAACATGGCAAACATCTTCTCGCACAGGCCAGTGGAAAGATGCTGCTGGAGCAGCAGGGTGCATGAATTTATCTTACCAACACAACAGGTTTTTAGTGTGTTTTGGACGAAAGTGGCCTTAGCATTGGAAGGGTTAAATTCAAGTTTAATTCTAAGATGTCTGAAAAAGTATAACTGAACTCAAGGTACTAGGAACTTAAGTTATTTAGTGCTTAACCTAAGACAACATAGCTTAACCCAACAATGCTCAAATCTATTTCTGATACGTCACATGAACATTGTAATGCAAATGAAAATAACTAATGCTTCAAAATCATGACATTTCATAAAAAGGAAGAATGAAATTGTTTGTGAAAATAAACATTCATAGTATATTTCCAACTTTTTGGGTGCAAATAAGCTCAGTCTGAGCTTGCCTTCCAAAAAACATTGGCAGTGATTCTTATAAACATATGGCCTGCTATGAGAGTGGCATTGCAACATTCAAGTCCTAAGGAATGCTTGGGCTGCTTTTTACTGGCGAAATATAAGAACATTTATCTAAATGTTAGTTTTGAAGGTAACCACATTCCTCTTTATCACCTTTATGAAGGGATTACTCATTTTATGCCTTCACATTTAGACACATATTCAATTTCATCGTCCGCCGGGTGCGCCCTGATGGCTGAGTGGTCTAAGACCCTGCCACATACTGCTCTCACCATTACTAGGGTTTAAATCCTAATGTGAGCCAGTTGCAAGTGACTTAATTTGGGTTTGGCGGTAGTTTTTACCAGTACTCCAGTTTCCTCCACCACTCACAACTGGCTTGTCATAATTTAGCCTATTAAAATAGGGCTGAAAAGGAAGTGATAATCGAAATTCAAATTTATCCCCTGAACCAGACACACGGTGGATTCTCAACCCATTCTTCCCTGCAGCAACTCAAAAGGCCTGACATTCTTAGTGACATCTTTCTAAAGGTGGGATCCCACAGCGAGCTGCAAATGATATGGTAATGAGGAAAACCCCAAATTTTGAGTCGAATGTGAGTTTTAGGAAAAACTCGCATTAGATGTTTGTCCAGAGTAAGGCAATTCGAAAACGAGGTTTGTTTTGGCGCCAAAATAAAAGTCTAATCCCATTTTCTAAAATTGTCGAATGCACCGAAAGTTTCTTGAGATTCAATGTCGAGGAACTTTCATCGCAACATGGTCAAATGCGATGGAGTTTGCAGTTTGTCGTTATCATAATGATTTTCTAATTTGCATAAAGTCGAAAATCGCATTCGACTTATTTCTTGTTGAATGCAAGGTGTAGGCAAATGTCGAATGCGAATTTCTATGTTGAATGCAATGCCTCACATGTGGCATTCGACATAAACTGTCAATCAAACAGATCATTTGCATAAAACTCGAATGCGCAAAGTGTTTTCGACATTGTTTGACCTTTCGACATTATAGCGGTCGAATGCGACTTAAAGCGGTTTCACATCGCATTTGACACCGCAAAAATACCATTTTATTTGCCGAACGCCGCAACTTTTTGCCATGTTGAATTGAGTCGAATTTGGTCGTATTCGACTTTTTCCAATATTTGTCGAATTGGGTCGAATTACCGCAAACTCCATATGGGAACCTAGCTTAACAAAAGCACCTTTTACAAAAAACAATTCCATCAATCCACCTGATTACATATTTCACAAGAATCCCCTGGCATGATTTGATCAAGGATGAAAAATACAATTTAGCTTCTAAGATTTTAAAGCTTAATTACACATTGAAATGCCTTTTGGAAATGCCTGTTTATTGAGTGGCATTTTGAAAAATGGGAACGAAAACGATGCTTGGGTGGTAATAATTACATACGTTCTTCAGGATTTTGCAAGATTTAATGATTAGAAGTGTACAGCTGATTGTATCTGAAAACCCTCTGACTGAAAATATCTAAATATAAGCTACTTAACTCTTGTATGGTGTCCCGGCACAGTTTCAGCTCAAAAACGTTTGTGGCTATACATGTCATCTCTGATGAGATATTTTTCTATGAAGGAGCCAGATGCCAAACTTGAAACTTGGCATGGATGAAGACAGAATATAGACCTTCCTTGATGCAGAAGCTCAATCTTCTAACTCCTGACCCACATGACTTTTCGGAGGTAAAGTTGGGTCAATTTTGAAAATTTCCCAAGTTTTCGCACCTCTATCTCAGAAATTAGACCACCCAAAGTACTGGTAATGTTTATGTGTGGTACTCCTCTATACATAGAAATGATAAAAAATGTCAAATGCTATTATACAATAGCATATCTCCCCAAAATACCAGCTTAAAAACCATTCGCGACTAGTAATTTTGTTTAAAATAGCACTTCTAGAGCCCTGTATCTGAACCTCTAAGACCTGTAAGACTATTTCTTCATCCTCCTACCACATAGTATATAACAGAGGTAGTGTATATCCATTTACAGCCTCCTAGGATGTATATCAGCTGAACTAGAGGATGTTGAAAACACTAAAATCACAAACGCGAATGGTGTATTTTGAGACGATTGAGCTAATTAGCATATCATTATCTGACCAATGGGAACATAGAAAATAGTCCCATTGTGAATATCAGGTCTATGTCACCTGGAGAGTTATTTCTGAGATGAGAAGCACTGTGGGAATGTCACTTGCACAATTTCTAGGGTCTGAAAATCAGGGTTTCAGGCCAGTTTGTTAGTATTTGACCACCCCCCTGGCCTTAGACTGGTTGTATTTCCTGACCCAGTAAAGATATTGAGCTGAAATTTTGGGGATTCTCTAAAAACATGTATAGCTTTCACCAAACCAATTTTGAGCCATATCTGAAAACATGCAGCAACACCTCTCGGTGATTTGACACGGAATGACCCAAATACAAAATGATGCAGAAAAGCTGAAATATGACTGAAACCCTGGCTTATGGGTACTCATCTGAGAGTACTCAGAGAGAGCTATCTAATAAATACCAACATGACAGGGTTTAGATGGTTTTCAAAAATCTTTGCGTTCTTTATATGCATTGGACGAAAGTAGCCTCAGCATTGCAAGGGTTAAAATGTGTGTCACGAATCTCTCGATATAATCAAACATTTAGCAGACAACATGCCTTGAGGAGGTTTTTGAATAGGGATTTTACGCATGGGGATTTTAAGGTTTTCTTTAAGGGATATGGGTGCATACCTATGCAGGGACTTAGCCAGGATTTATATTGAGGTGAGAAAAAGTCAACTATATGCGAAGCTTGAATGTGACATTTTCAGAAATTACTCAAAAGATTTTGGGTGTCCTGAGGGGTGATTTTTGAGGGTTTAGGTGTCCAAATGACCCCCAGACGTCATGCTGGGTGAGACTACATGTACCTAAGATCAAGTTAATCAATATTGATATATCTCTTTATCATCATACTAAGACCTTAGGAAATAATTCTTTGTTTCTAAAACTAAAGGGTTCCAAAAATATTAGGGTAGGTGGGAAGGGATTTTAATTAGTATACTATATAGTATATACATGTTGTTTACTGCTATAATCTGCTATTAATAGTATTAATTGTATTTATTACCTAATAACTTAATAAGCTTACACACAGCTCAAGTCTCAAGAGACCCCTGTAGGCTGTGATGAGGACCTAGCTAGTAGTGGTAGCCTGATAGGACAGGGTTCGACTTTCCCAGGGGCATATGCCCCTAGATTTTGCTGAGGGCCCCCAGATTTTTTAGACTAGGGGCCCAAAATAGTATGTATAATAACCAGAAATCCTGTTTTTGACCACTTATTTTCATCAAAAGACCTTTTCGGGCCCCTAATCTAAAATCTAAGTGTCAGACCCTGTTAAGGATGAGTACTCGTAAGTTTGAGATTGCTAAGACCCTGAGCTGTGACCAAATCGGACTGTGAGATTCCAAGATTTAGAAGTCCAACCACCCTCCACCCATTTCCATAAGAATCAGTAGCCCACTTTAAAAGGGTTTTGGTGTCCAAAAAGACACCCAGACGCCCTGCTGGCTAGGACTATGTCCTAACCCCTGTGAGCAGTGAGTTTGTGTCAATCAGGCCTAAAAAAAAAAGTTGTATGTCTCCTGTAACCCTACCCTTACAAATTTTTATTTAAAAAAAAATGCCTACCCCAAAGTTTTTTCTGCCCTCCCAACTCCCAATCAACGTAAAACATGCATAAAACACACATTTTTGACCAAAAAAATAATGCAAAAAAAATTTTTTTACCGACCTACCTACCCTATTTTTTTCGGACAGTTACAGGAAACAAACAATCAAATTTTTTAGGCCTCATGAAAAACCTGTGGCTGGGATACTAAGAAAATCTAAGGCCAAATCCTCAAATTACCCAGCCTATCTGGGCTACCAAACCAAGTCAACTAGTCAGGTACACCGACCAGGCAGCGTGCAACATAACCACTGGCCCCGTTGCAAGTGAATGCGGCTAAAAACGGCGATGGGGCAAACTGAACAAGACCCTGACTTGCCCCGCTCGGCAAGTAATGTTTCGGGCAGAGTCCAATCTCACCTTTGTTTAACATAGTGGCGGGGCAAGTGGAAGTGCCAGCGGGGCAAGTCAACTTTAGGGGCAGCTTGCCCCGCTCAGAAAATAATGTTTTCCATCCTATGTTGCACCCTGCCAGGATAGGGTAAATGTTTTCAATCTATTACCCTCATTGGGAAAGCATGAGTTAAGCATGGTGCTTTCAACGAGGAAGTAGATATCAACATCTGAACCCTGTCATGTAGTTATTCATTGGAAAGCTCTCACTGAGTACTATCAGATGAATACCCATATGCCACGGTTTCAATCATTTTAAGATTTTTATTATAATTATTTTGATTGACCAAATTAGCCACCAGCAGCCAAATGATATTTAAAGGAAGTATGAGTAAACCAGTGCTTTCAACGAGGAAGTAAAAATGCACACATGTGAGATTCAGAACATTGAAACCCTGTCATGTTGGAATTCATTGGAAAGCTCTCACTGAGTGCTATATCATATGAGTACTCATGTGCCAGGAGTTCTATTCAGTCGTTTTCAGCTTTTTTCACAATTATTTTGTATTGATTGAGTTGTATTGGCTAGGGGCCCAAAGGTTTTAAGGATTATGAGTGGCCCAGTGCTTTCAATGAGGAAGCAGATACATGTCTAAGCCCTGTCACGTAGGTATAACATCGGAAAGCTGTCAATGAGTAAGAACTATCAGATGAGTACCAGGGTTTGACTTTCCCAGGGGCATATGCCCCTAGATTTTGCTGTGGGCCCTTAGAATTTTCATGACCAAGATAGTAGGGCTGTGCTCATCAGCCATTTTTTAGCGATACGATTAATTGACTATTTTTTTTCGATGTCGATGTTTTTCGATTCGATTATGTCACGCATGTTAGTGCTTGGAAAAGTGTGATGGGGGCAGGACCAGCATCATGTAAAATACATAGCGTGGCCCTCACCACACTCTTCCAAGCGTTACCGTGCGCGATAGTGTCTATCGACTATCGCAGTGCAGTTTTAATGGTGGCCGCCTTAGCGCCACGTTTTTTTTTAAGAAATAAAAGCACAAGATAGGCTCTTGTGAATTTTTTGAGGGGATTATACGGTTAGGTAGTGGTTCAAATGAGGTTGGGTTAGGGGGGAGTGTATCGAGTTCGTCGCTCGATGTCAGTAGGTGGTGAGTATCGATCATGAGACTTAGTCGAGCGCTCGATGTCTTAGCAATCAAGCCCAGCCCTACAAGATAGTATCTATTATAACCAGAAATCATGACTTTGATCACTAATTTTTATCAAAAGACCTTTCGAGCCCCTAGCCTGTAATCAAAGTGTCAGGCCCTGAGTACCCTTGTGCCAGAGGTTCTATTCGTTTTGAGCTTTTTTCACAATTATTCTACATTGATGGAGTTGTATTGACCAGGAGCCCAAGGGTTATTTACAGAGTTTGACATTATTTAACATTTTCAGACAGGAGCATATTTGTATCCTAGGATTTTAGATTTTGGAGCAAATAAATCCTGGTGCAGGCCGCACACTGATCATTAGAATAGCCAGAGGCACACAGTCCAGGCTAGGGGGCCCTGGGGGCATACTCCCCCAGAAAATTTAGAAAAATATGTGTTTCCAGATACATTTTTGGGCACTACAGGTCTCGAAATCAAGATTTTTTCCAGGGAGCACAATTGCATCTTCAAAAGCCGCTTGCAGGTGTTGTATATAGAAACCACAGGGCTCGAAATTAAGATTTTTTCCAGGGAGCCCCATTGCATCTAGCTACCTAGAGATATTTGTGTATAGAAACCAGTACATCTTTGGGCTCCCTGCAGAAAATTGAGGGAGCCGCAGGAGAATTCAAGGGAGCCGAGGGCTCCCGGCACCCCCTAATTTCGAGCCCTGCACTATTAGGTAAATAAGGAGATGAAAATTGAAATTGATACATCCATTCCCAAACTTGGCGCCTGTGATTTAACATCTGGTAGCAAAATCACATGATCCAGGGGCAAATGCCCTAAAATGACCATTAAGGTCGATCCCTGGGTTAAGGAAGTATGAGTAAACAAGGAAGCCGTACATGTATGTTGGTACATGTGATGACGTGATAATAATCACGTCACGACAAACTCCTCGACAGTTCCCCTGACTAGTGCTCGGACGATTACTCGTATGGTCGAGCATTCGGTCGTCACGCCATGCTCGACCCACGGTCGACCATGCCAAGGAATGGTCGACCGAAAACGAGTATAATGAATTAGCGCTAGTCTGTCCAAAAGCAAAAATATTACACAATGAAAGTAACTTACCACGCCGCCAACCTTCCTATCTAGCAAAATATCTACCATGAAATGAAAATAAACTTATCTTTAGGTTGTTGTTGCTGTTGTTTCCTCACCTACATCTACGCAGCGCTTCGTCGTTGTGAACAACATGGCTAACTGCGCACTGCGCATGTACTTATTCTATTACTTCTGGGGGACGGGCGCCGCTTCTGAATTGTCCCGACATGGTCGACCATGGTCGAGTATCGGTCGGCAGTTTCTGCCGATTACTCGACCATGATATTTTCAACGATTCCGAGCACTACCCCTGACCTATCAAAAATTCCAGGAAAAGAATGTGCAGAACTTGAATGGCTGCAAGTCTCTTGGAAACGCCAGGGTTCCAATTTCCCAGGGGTATATATGTCCCTAGATTTTGCTGTGGGGCACTAGATATTTTGTCAGACTAGGGGCCCAAAATGGTATACTGTATATTAACCACTAAATTTAATCAAAAGATCTTTTCGGGTCCCTGGCCTGAAATGTAAGTGTCAGATCGGGTGAATGTGAAGAACTTAAATGGCTGCAAGTCTCTAGGAAACCCTTGTACCAGCATTCGCCCTTCCAAGGCATGAAGCTACTAGTTGGTACCTGTGCTGATTTACTACTAGATTTACTACTAAGACAAAGTAGAGGACAGCAGGGGCTTAGCCACCTATGCGTCCAGCGTGTCATTTGGACGTGTACCCAGAACACTGTTTTTTGACAGTTTGGACGTACCCAAAAGTTTAGGTGAGGTCGCCGTGAGGATTTGCTGATCATGACAATTTTAGAAGATAGTGCATGTAGTGTCACTCCTACAATACAAACAAAGCAGTTAATGGCCTAAAAAAGCAAAATCTGTAGATATATATGGTTTATTTCATTAGTAGTGTGCACTTTGTACCACACTTTGGACACCCAAAAATTATGAAATCTTTGTTTTCGACACCCTGTTTCCAAACCATGGCTAAGACCATGGTGGAAACAAAGCAAACCTCTGTTTCAGAATAAACATCTAGGTAACACTATATAAACATTCACTGGTCCAGTTGTGTGTACTGATCAGGTCGTGAGTGTCAAAGGGTCAACAGTCCCAGTGGTCTGATTCGTGAACTTGGGCATGGTTGTCCAGGGTCTGACGAGGACTGTCATTGATATGACAAGGTCTAAAATAAAAGTGTTTGTTTCCGATAAGGCCAAAAAAAAAAGTGTTTGGTTCCTATTACGTCCTAAAAAAATATAGTTAGGGTAGGTAGGGATTTTTTTATATTTTTTTTTTTCTTTAACTTGCACGATTCCCTGGAGTTGGATGGCTTTGATAAAGGTTTGCCTTGTTGTAATTGTCTTTATGCATAAATTGTAGGCCCCTGCTTCTGTTCATCCAGAAATTTTTAATTTAATGGTTGGAGAATTGGTATTTAGGACGGCGAGGCAATTTTTTGGGTGGGAACAATTCATTTTTCAGTAGGATTGGCAAAAAAAACTTTAGGGTAAGGGACAAAAAATAGGTAGGGTAGGGTAATAGGAACCAAACATCTTTTTTTTAGGCCTAACCATGCTAAAAAAATAGACTTCAGCTATGTCAAAATTCTTTATAGGAAATTTTGCCTGTCCAAAAAGAAGGTTTTCAGGAAACTGTCTGTCTTTTGGACAGGCAGGACGGGTCCTGGCTTTAGAAGTCCCTTCAGACAATCTGCTGGCTAACAAGCCCATGAGCCAATGCGTTCAGTTGATTTAAATAGATCTAGATACCCCACTACTCTAGATGCTGCTTTTTTGCTTCACATTTAATGCATCATGGAGGAGAGTAAAAAATATATGATAAAATAAATTCCCTACCTACCTACCCTATTATTTTCTAGCATGTGATGGGAAACAAACATATTTTTTGTTTAGGCCTAACCAAATATTTTACTTACAAACTATCTCCTATGGCTAGAGCTGCACTCACCACTCACGAACTCGAGTGGCTCGAGCCCTGGAGCAAACTCGCCGAGCTCGAGCTGAAATGTTTAAATCGTGAGCTTGTCGATGTTGAAAACACAAACGTATCACAGGGCACATAACACACATTATCAACATACATAACTGCTTATCGCTGTCATGTCTTCCTTACAATCTCTAATGTATGCATTCAAGCGGTGTTGAGTGTTAAACTAACCTTTGTACCTCGTCAGCACGTTTTGAGATTAAACGAACATGGCAATGTAAATAATTGTCCGCCAATAAATATTTATTTTTTAATAGCTGGGCTGGAAAATAAATATCTTTTTGGAAAATCAGAACGTCCGTGAGCTCATGAGCTCACGAGTCAAACGGGTGGTGAGCTCATGAGTTTACCTCCCTGCGTGAGTGCAGCTCTACCTATGGCCAATGGCTAATCATAAATAAATTGCTCTTTTTGACATGATAGGCTACTAAATATAGTCAACTTTGGTTGATAATAATTTGAAGTAGATAAGTGACTTTTTCTGGACTGGCAGAAATTTTGGAATTGCCGTTTTGGACAGGTATTTTTGAAATCCTGGCTAAGACCCGTAATCTGAGTATATTGTGGTCTTCCTTGAAAAATTGGACAACCAAATATTTTACACTTGACAACTTTGGCCATCCAGTTTCTAAATCCTCATCCTGGATAAGACCCTGCTTGAATGTTCAAGGCAATATGATCTTTGGCTCCAGAGATTATGGTGAACTTCAATCCTATACCTTTGGTCAGCCTGATAATAATAGTGACGATTAATCAATAGGAGAGTGTACTCAAGCTAGTCAATAATTCAATAGCGGACAAGCCAAGGTAATAGGAGTAAATTAATGTATGCATATTTATCAAACTAGGGGTGAGCCGGGTGACCAACAAGGTTGGATCGCTGGGTACATTTTGGACAAGTGCTAAGCCTATATAAAACCCCTTTTCTACCCTGTTACCCCTTTTTGGCTTTGCAACCTAATTAAACCTGTCAACCCTTCTCTTCACTCTAACACTTTCAAATGTCCCACTGCACTAGCTATAGTATATTATAGATAGTAGTGTAAGTAAACACTCGGAGACCTCCCTGTACAACTTGTAGTCATTTTTTGTACTATGTAATGCATATGGACATCCTGTGTCTGAACTCTGAAATAAAAGTATTGAATTAAATATAAATACACTGTTCCCAATCAACCTTACTCTAACTCTTTGAGTTGTTGGCCCACCTTTTTGCCTGTCCTGCCCCCCCCCCCCCCCCCCCCCCCAATATTCTCACCTTTTCCGACATTCCACCTCGCTTGATTTTGACACCTTAAACTGCTCATTTTTTGACCATGTCCTAATAGTCCTATACCTGACCTCAACCCTAATCAACAAGCTGCTCTAATATTTAATGTACTATACCTTCTTCCAAAACAGGGTTCGAAATTGTTTTTTTTCAGGGAGCCCAATTGCACCTTCAAAAGCTACCGAAAGGTGTTGTGTAAAGAAACAAGTACATCTTTCAGCTCTCTGCAGAAATTTGAGGGAGCCGCAGGAGAATTCAAGGGAGTACCCCTAATTTTGAGCCCTGCAAAGCTCAACCATTCCCCTTTGAATACTTGGTAAATTCTTTCTTCATTTCCAATTTATTGTCATAAGTATCATAGATTCAGCAAAGATTTCTAGAGGTACTCTTAAAATTTTATTTAATAGATTAAAAGACAGTGGCTCCCCTGGCCCAGCAGCTTGGAAAACATAGTGCCAAGGTGATACTAGGCAGGTTGCTTAGACAGGGCCGGGTTGCTAAGGCCGAATGAAACCTATACAACCTTTGGTTACACCAGTAGATGTTTAGATACATACGAATATATTTTACCTTTCACAAGAATCAACAATCACAATAGCAAGCGATACTCTATGACATTCTTTTAACAGTGAATCCCATTGAGAAATCTCTGATTGTGTACTAAAACATGCGAAACACGCGGGCCCGTGACCGCACCTATGATTCACGAACCAAGCCCAGTCAAATGAATCATAGACCGAGTCGGTTCCCGGTGATCTTCTTGGCATCTACGTTAATTGCAATTGATTTAATGAAACCGGCGTATTCCTCTGATAGGACACGGCCAAAAATAACCCGGGGCACATGTAGCGAGGAGGAAATAGCCATCAGTGGTCAGTGAAGGGCGTGTTTTCTCAGAGAAATGTTATACTCACGCTGAATATTCCTACTGTCATTGCATATCGAAGAACCGTCCACACGACTGCCAAACCCACAAGTAGGATGATATCGTTGTTAGTAAAGCTGGCAATTTTTTTTAAATCACGGAAAAAGTCCCATGGGTAGCTGTAGTTTGGGTCTGACTTGGACAAGAATGTTTTAGTCGATTCAATAACGTCAGTAACACACTCATAATAGGAGGGCATCGGCTCGGGTGATTTCGCGGTCGCCATCTTGGAACTGAATAAATGAGATGCTTGAGGTGTTCAAGAATCAAGCAAATTCCCGTGCGGTCGCGAGAAATGGCGAGAGCAGAGTTTCTGTAAAAACCCTACCATCAAACCACTCAACAAACCCTACCAAAGAGTGCAAATTACGTAATTGATAATTCGTAAGAAATCGCAGTTGTTCAGGACTGCACAGAAAGAGACAGAAATATGAGTCAGTGAAGGTGATAAATGTTTGCTAGTTGAACGATACGATGGTACGGTGTATCACGTGATCTTATAAAGGTCATAGGTCGGGTCGTTGGCATTGCCTTCATGTAACAAGTACGGCTGCACTTGAAATGCAAGGCATCATTTAGACCAGTAGGGCGGGGTTCGACGGTTATCCGACCATTGTCGCATAATGAATGAACTTGGGGGTAGGGCGGGAAAAAAGAGAACATTTGAAATAACAAAAAGAAACTTTTTAAGGTAATTCCTGGGAAGTGGTTAATTGGGTAGATGTTGATATGACGGAGTTTTCCATCTAGATGACTTCAATTAGAAAACAAGACAGGAATTTCAATAAACATTTCATACTTTCTAAATATGCAAATTGTGTTGTTTTCCGCATATGCATTCGCATGATTCGTTCATTTACGCTTGGATTAAGAAGACAATGCTGTAAGCTCTTCTCTAGTTGAAAATACTTTTTGTACGGCTGCCTGGCCACGTTTATGTTTAGTTATTTTTTTATGATAATGTACCCTTTTATAGTTCTATTTAGTTTACTTTTTGTATTTCGTGTACTTTCATACTTAATACCATGTGTATATTACCAATAAATATTATTAAATTTAAATATTATTAAATTTTCCTTTCAGGATATTTTCGTTTAACCCTTATGCTGGTGGTGCCCAATTTTGCCAATGCAAATTGATGCAAAAAAAAATATTCAGTAAAATACTGATCATGAAACCCTGGCAAATTGGTACTCATCTGAGAGTACTCAGCGAGAGCTATCCAATTTATACCAACATGAGAGGGTTTACTGTTAGATGATTATCCAAAATCGTTGAGTCCTTTACGAAAGTAGCCTTAGCATTGGAAAGAGAAATCAACTTGAGCTGAAGTCCCTCGGCTATAAAGGGACATCAGTTCCCATATTAGAAATTGATTCTCTTTAAAGGAAATTGAGTTCCCTTTATAAAGAGAAAAGGCTAAGCGAATTGACATTAAAATACAATAAAGGGATTTCAAGGGAATGCAACTCCCATTCAAGGAAACGTTTTATTGGATACAAGAATGAAGTACAATATGATTTTAGTTACCCCGCTCGACACCAGTGGCGCCTCAAATAAGCTGGTCTGTCTATCACCCTGAAGCTGCTGGTGGCTAATCTGGCCAATAGAAAATGATGCAAAAAAACTGAAAAATTACTGAAACTCTGGCACATGGATACTCATCTGAGAGTACTCAATGGGAGCTATCCAATCATCATCGAACATGACAGGGTTTAGGTGTTTTTCAAAGATCGTTGCATCCCTGTGCTTTGGACGAAGGTAGGCTTAGCATTGGAAGGGTTAAATTCGACAAGCAGCATATATAGAATGAATCATGATAGCAAATTTATTGATTTGATATAATTTCTTATTTAATGACTTATTTTGAGGAACATACCGAATAGAGTTTGATGAACAAACATAAGAATCGGACATCAAAATATTCACATATATTTATGAATCATTTGATACATATAAAGGCAGAATTATTAATCAGAAATGCCTAATCACTCGTAAATTAAGTGACACATGTGAATAAAGGCTTCATGAATATACACTTTATTGAAATTGCGTAAAGCTGCCCCACCTTTTTTGTCGAGTGTTTTTTTTTTGTTTTGTTTTTGTGTTTTTTTTGGGTATGTTATACCTTAATAGATGATTACGTAACGTAACTTTTTTTGTCAGGCACCAATTTTCGGGTTATAAAAGCGATCACGTAGTGCACTTTTTTCACGCCATTCTGAGTTAGTTGTATTATGAGTTTGAATTTATAGGGTCAGTATGCAATTGAACGCTTTTTCAAAAGGGAAAGCAAGCGCAGGTCATTTTTTCAAAAGGGAAAGCCAGCGCAGGTCGAAATACCATCTGTATTGCATAGTAAAAAATATAGTCCAGAATATTCCGACAATAGCGGAAACAAATGGGTTCTGGCCTCCTTAACTCACTGTACTGCTTATACGAATAAAACATGATGGCCCTTTAATAACAATTTCTGCTTTAATTTTATGAGTCACCTTAACGGGTTATCATTTGTATAAAACGAAATCCGAACATAAAATTCACAAATCATTCATCTTTATTTATTTTCTATTTACCAACAGGATAAATCATAAATGCTTAAACAATTTGCATTCATCAATTCTGAAGCATGTAAATACAGGATTCATGAATATTATATAGGCTTCTTATTTTTCGTGAACCCAACCAATTTGAAATCACATTCATGCATGACCATGGTAGAAATGATTTATGTGCAGTGGTGTCAAACTATTGCACCTGAGAGCGATAGAAGTTTCAGTTCAGGACGTGGATGACAGGCAAAGTCATCCATCTACGTTTTCCCTAGTGGTGATTTTAGGAACTAAAATACTGCAATATTTTCAGGGACGTTGCCTGTTGATTTCGTTTCAATATTTGATAAAACATTAAGAAATGGATGAATTAAACATTACGAGCCAAGTCTTGTGGATTTATGGTCACGTTAATGTGTATCATTTTTTATTTCCTCGGAATATTAAACGTACCTGTCACCATTGACACGGCATTCTGGGAACGGCTTACCTTCGGAGTGGGATTTGACCGTGAAATATATGTAGATCACTAGATTAATATCCTGGGTGGTTGTTTCTGTGAGAAGAGCATGTCGGTATTATTTATCCTATGTTTGAAAGGTCTCTACTTTTTATGGTTGAACGGTATTAGAGTGATCTAGGGCCTATGATATGGGTTTGAGCCAAGCAGGAAGTTAAACAGAATAGAAATGTACACACAAGCTGGGTCAATAATTTTTGCTTCTAATTTCAGAAAATTTAAAGTGTGATTTTCCCCCTTGTCAGCCATTGTAAACATTCCTGATAATGCTATTTCTGGTGATGCCCGGACACGATTGACCCTTTCCTCATTTAACCCTTCCAATGCTAAGGCTACTTTTGCCCAATACACAAGAAGACAAAACCTTTTGAAAATCATCTAATTCCTGTCATATTGGTACTCATTGGATAACCCTAATGGAGAACTCTCAGGTGAGTAGCCATTTGCCAGGGTTTCAGACATTTTTCAGGCTTTAATTTGCATCATTTTGTATCTGCCAAATTAGCCACCAGCTGCATAAGGGTTAAGGAGACGGTAAAGTGGTTCAGTATCTAGCACAAGATGCGAGGTAGGATAATCCCCTCTTTGTGCTTTGTACGAATGTAGCCTCAGCATTAGAAGGATTAAATAGGCGAACTCCATCAATAGGCACAAAACAACATTACGAGATGGATAATTAAACATTGAAAGCCAAGTGTTGTCCCGACACTTGTCTTTGAACATGCGAACCCCTCCAGTCGTTATCGTCAGTTGTTTACTCCGGACTGACATATGTCTGGCTTGTGTATAGTACTGCCATCTGGTGTCAGTATTTCAAACCAACTGCCGCACATATTCCTCCCAATGCTCGAGTCCCAGTCCAATACACAGGCGTGCAGTTGTAGCATTTTCATTCCTTTTTTTCCTTTTGAGGGAATTCGACTTTCTTGAAAAGGTGTTTTCATTTCTTTAACGTTTTCCCCTTTACAAAGAAACCGAGAATAAACATCTCTGTTAATGAATACCACAGTTTCTTTAGGGGAAATGAATTTTCTCCAAAGGAATATGAATTTATTTTGAAGAAAAACAATTCGCAATAAAGGAGCACAACGCGAATTCTCATTGAAATTATACAAGCGTATTTTAGGCGCTCCTAGTGGAGGATGGAGGAACTAAACTAAAATATCCAACTTATTTTTGACCCTGACCGCATGGGGACATATGCATGTTATGCGGTCAGGCAGTGTTTTTCCATGCGCTCTGTGGTTTCCTCCACCCTTATATATAAATGGCTAGTCAAGATTTAGATCAAATATGACATAAAGGGTGAATATGAATGAATATCCAAATCTAAAGTGACAGATTTTTTAAAAGTTGAGACCCGTTTTCTTACAAACTGAAACCAACAGGGTAAAGAAGTTCGAAGTATTAATCCCTCAAATGCTGAATCGACTTTCCTCCAAAGCACAATAATGCAAAAATATTTGAAAAACGTCTAAACCCTGTCATCTTGGTATTCATTGGATGGATCTCGATGAGTACTCTCAGATGAGAACCCATTTGCCAGGGTTTCACTATTGAATCTTTCAGGTTTTTGGCATCATTTTAGATTGGCCAAATAGCCACCAACGGCATAAGGGTTAAGCGCCCAACAGTCCTGCAAATTTAGCTTTTAAAATATTTCTCTCCTTTAACACTCTCCTTCCCAGATGCCTGATAAAGACAGAGATAACGTAGAGCCAACAGTACAAATGGTACTTGTCTACAGTTTACAATATATGTAAGGTATGTATCTTTATTGACTGAAAGCTTTCGTTTTACAAAATTATACAAACAAAATCTATAGAAGGAAACCATTATGATAACATATGAAAAAGGTATAAAAATAAGGTGAAAGTATAGATTAATAGCTGAAGGTTATATCTTTGTATAAGCTAACTTATTAGTCTACTATACAAATATGACAGGATATGACAGGGAGTGAGGAAAACATGACGATTAATCCATGGCCCTTGACCAACCAGAATCAAGAATCTTAACGTGAGCTATAATAATATGGAATTTTACCATATTCCTTATCTTTCTTTGATCAGCCTTTTATATATCTTTGAGTCATCGCAACACACCATATTGGAATCATTTCTTGGAAAGGTCAGTTTATTCGATTCCCTTTATTGACCAAGAAAATGCCATTTGAGGTAAAACATTGTAAAATAGAAACTGTGGTCCTATCCAGGTCAGCTCAAGCAACTAAGTTAAAGAAAACTTATAGTTGAAACACCATGACCACGGGGATAATATAACAATTGTTAGAAAGGGGACAAGAGTGCTAAACTAGGAGACGGGTTGTTTTTGAGTGTGTAACCTGCATCACAGCCTTAAAGGGCAAATGCACCATCAGAATGATTTAGGTTCAAAGTGAGCTTATACATATCACCTTTCAAATAAGACCTCCCCCGAACCTGTCCTCTTCAGCACTACTCAGTTATAGCTTACAGAAGTGACCAAGTAACAGGCATGAGGCAGCCATATGGGGGGGGGGGGGCGTCCATGTATCCCATGATGCACTCTGTTTTTGACATCTTTTATGCACCAGCTGTGTCACCTGTGTCTCTAACTTCTGCCTGAGCACTAATATTTTACGAACATTTATTTTTGTTATATTCGTAATTTACCATTTTCTGTTCACTAGCTTTCAAACAATCTGCACATTGCTATTTTGTGCTTTTTGCCCTTTTCTAGTCTTTTTCTACCATCGCTAGCTTTTATTTTCCAGTGTCACACTTGCGCCATCGTAGAACCGAGCTTGGTCGCATCCCTGTTTCGCGCTCAATGGATTTGACCTTTGACCTAGTGAATCACGTCTCCGCGCGCAGGCGAGTTCCTCATACAAGCCGGTGCTCCCGTGCTGCGATCTCACACAACCTCACTCCCCTTTCATTTAATTATCCATTCAAGTGCAATTCCGAAGAATATTGTGCTCCAACTCGTTTCGAGGGTAGGATTTTACCCGGATACTTCAAAGAGGTACGTGATATGGTGCTCAAGTTGGTTTTATTCGTGGTAAATCATTAATTGTCTCTAATGATAATAATGAATTTCCCTATATTCGCTGTCTTGTTTATATTATCGCTCACTCGCGACGCTGCGGCGACTCCGTGCCGAGGCGCTTGTGGTCGCCAGTGTGATGAAATGGTGCGCTAACTGCTAACCGCTTGATAGTCAGTCTCGCGGGGCTTACTCATTCAGTACGAATAACCTACTTAACACTTATGCTGCTGGTGGTCAATTTGGCCAATGCCAAATGATGAAAAAAAAACTTTAAAAAAATGACTGAAACCCTGGCAGATGGTTACTCATGAAAGTACACCGCGAGAGCTGTCCACTGAATACATGCATGAAAACATGACAGTGCTTAAATATAAATGGTTCTCAAAATACTTTCCTTCCTTGTGCTTTGGAACTGTGTCACCGGGGTTTATGTGACTACTGGGGATCTAGGGCTAATATGGATGAAACATAAGTCTAAAGCATATAAGTACTATTTACATTTTATTTACATGAGCATATATATCTCTAGTCCTGGATGGTACAGTATAAGTAGTTGGCATTACTGGCTCACAGAGTAGCTTGCCATCAAACTATAGTCATAGATAGTAGTACAGTGTAGGTATGTGGCATTACTGGCTAATAGAGTAGCCTGCCATCCAGAAGGACTCAATTCTAGAGGGAAAGTGTGCATTGAGCATGAAATATTTTGATGGAAAACGCGAAGTTGTGCGGAGAAAGGAACTGACACCAGTCTATCCAATGCAACGCACGCGACTGGAAGGACTGGCTCTATAGTCCATATACACGCGGTCGCGAGAGTCACCGAACAACAACGAACAGGTAATCTCCATTTTTTTATGATTAAGACACAAGCGACGCCAAATATTCAACATTTTATCTACAGCATTTTATTGACAGACAATCATGATAAAATCTTTTTTAGCGTGATAAAACACATTGTACATTTAAAAAAAAAAGTACCAGACGATGCCGTCACTATATCACTTCGCATCGCTACTCGCCGCAATCACCGAACAACATAGGTGTATCCCAACACTTCGTCAAGAAAAATTCCGTAAAAGATCACGCCTATAACCAACATATAGGGCGCCTAAACACTAACGACGCCACGGATTCAACATTCCACTGACAGACGATAATAACAGAATGCTTAGAAGTGTGTAATAAACGCACTGTCGGGTTATTTGTGTGGTCACGTGATCACTTGTTGTCCACTTAATCCGCTAAGAGATATTACTGGAGATGTGTGAGCGCTGCTAAAATTATTGGTATAGCTGTCAAGACAGCCACAATCAGAGAATTGGCGCAGGAACGTCTAGCTATATAGAGTTAGCTAGACCAGTCATCCAGCATAGTGCCTGGATGCTTACCAAGTGACTGCCACCACTGACTGTCACCCCCAGACTGAGTGTCTGGTATAGCAGAACCCACTAGTATATGTACAGAAACACATCAAAGAACAAGTAAGTAATCATATATAACAATGCCTAATGAAAGGTTGGCTTGACTACAATGACTAGGGGATTAGCTAATTAGCCCATTATCACTGGAGTGGCCCCTTGATTGGAATGGTCTCTCTAGTTTGCCACCCTATCTGGTGTGATAATCCTGTATTGCAATTGACATCCTATTCATCTACCACACCTTAGAGATGACATAATGTCTGAAAACATAATAGATGTTTAATCAAAGATTAGCTTATACTAATAGGTTGCAGCTGTTGTTTGTATGTCTTTATGTGTAACAATTTGGAAACCATGAAGAATAAACATGAAATGGCTGGGAAGGGAAAAACTGTGATAACTGGAAGAAAGATTTTTCAGAAAGTAGCCTCAGCATTGGAACTTAATATAATGGAAGGGTTAACTAGCTTAGGGTTCCACATGTTAAGGTGTGCCCCTTTGCAGGGTCTTGTAAGAGACTGGCATTTCATTTATAGAAAACCTTTCCTAATTAACAAATAATGAAAAGAAATTACACATTTTAAGGAATCCTGTCTCGTGACATACCATAATATACTAATTCGATTTCGATATACTAATTCGATTTCGATATACTAATTCGATTTTGGTACCCATTTGATTACTTTTTGAACATTTGGTGTGAAAGACTGATGGAATACAAAACAATACTGTTTGTAATATTTCTGCAACAAAATATATGCTTTAATGAAATAAACTTGCAACAATTGTATCATTTTAAGTGAATTGATCTTGTTGCAACAATTGTATCATTTTAGATAAATTGATTATGTTGCAACAATTGTATCATTTAGTATATTCATAGTGCACACTATCCATATTTCCGGATCTCAAATTATATATTTCCTGCCAGATAGCATAAAACAGTTTTGCAGTTCAATTATAGAATGGCGTTCCTATATGTGATATTTGAGCTGCACTCACGGAGGGAGATCAACCCATGAGCTCACTACCATTCTGACTCATGAGCTCACAGACACAGGGTTTTCAAAATAGATATCAATTAGTCAACACAAAAATTAAGAAGTAAATACTTACTGATAGAAATTTATAAACTCTTGCATGTATTTCATTTTAAATGTCCTGTCGAGGTACAAAGGTCAGTATAATACTCAACACTGCCTGTATACATTGGGGATCGTAAACAAGACATGACAGTGATGAGCAGTGATTAGAAAGTATGTGTTAGGTGTTCGGTGTTAGGTTTGTGTTCCTTACATACACGAGTCAACAAGATTGACCACTCCAGCTTGAGCTCAGCTTGTCTGGCTTCAGTACTCCAGCCATTCAAGGTTATGAGCGGTGAGTCAGTGCTGAAAACAGTTTGCTTAAGCCTTGGTGGTCAAACGGTACATCAAGATGAATAGTTTAGTGGTCCACCAGAAAAATTAGCAGTCCATATCACTTTGGTAAACAAAATGGTAGCCAACAGCCATTTCATAACTGAACATCCATGGCTAATTGTGCTTAATTTATGAATTGTAATAGTTATAATCTAATGTAGAAGAAATGTTAAAGTGGGTGTGTGTTTACTAAATTAGTGTGGTCAAAATATTTAGCTAGCCCATTCAAATTTTTGGTAGAAACGGACAGGTGGGCTACTGTCTATTTTCACCACTGGTGAGTGCAGCTCTATGTTATAGAACTTAGTTAAGGCCCCAAAAAAGTGTTTGGTTCCTATTATGTCCTAAAAAATATAGGTAGGGTAGGTAGGGATTTTTAAATTTTTTTTAAAATTTTTTATTCTTTAACTTGCACGATTCTATGGAGTTTGATGGCTTTGATAAAGGTTTGCCTTGTTGTAATTGTCTTTATATGCATTAATTGTAGGCCCCTGCTTCTGTTCATCCAGAAATTTATTAGTGGGAAGAAAAGAAAAAGATAGAGTGTTGAGGTCTCAATATTTTGTCAGGATCTCAAATTATATATTTCCTGCCAGATAGCATAAAAACAGTTTGGCAGTTCAATGAAAGAATGGTGTTCCATTATGTTATATTAGAGCTGCTGCACTCACGGAGGGAGATCAACTCTTGAGTTCACCACCATTTTGACTGATTAGCTCACAGAAGCGGGGTTTTCTAATTAAATATTTCTCATTCAGCCCACCAAATAAGAAGTAAATACTGATAGAAATTTATTAACATTTACATGATTGTTTGTTTCTTAATATGCTGGCCAGGTACAAAAGTCAGTATAACACTCAACACTGCCTGTATACATTGGGGATCGTAAACAAGACATGACAGTGATAATTAGTTATTAAAAAGTGTGTTATATGTTCTGTGTTAGGTTTGTGTTCCTAACATAGAGGAGTCGACCATTCCAGCTTGAGCTCAGCTTGTCTGGTTTCAGTACTCCAGCCACTCAAGGTTATGAGTGGTGAGTGCAGCTCTTTGTTATAGAACTTACTTTTAAAGTGACTGTTAGTTCTGTACTTCTCATCATACCAGACCAGTGGGGGAGATATTTGTAATTGAAGGCAAATACTAACAGTCTAGTTTGTTTATTTATTTATGTATTTATACATTCATTCATTCATTCACTCATTTATTTATTCATTTTATAATATTACTTATTTATTTATTCATTTTTGTATATTTATCATTCATTCATTCCATTACTTTTCTTTTTATTCACTTATTTATTCATTTGCTCATATTTATTTTTCTTTTCATTTTTTTGTCTGCTTCTACCATTCATCCATCTATGGATTTCTTAATTTGTTCTTTCTTTCTTTATTATCTTTTTTATGGAAGGGGAAACTTGTAATTTAAAATCTGGTACAAAAACAAACGTAAGAAGCCAGTATAAGGTGACTCGCCTGTCTCACGGAATTAGGCTAGTTGGCTTCAATCTGTCTGTGCGTCTCATTGGAGAGGAGCCCAGATTTTGTTTTGACCTCGAACGGCTAATGAGAAATTCTTTTCCTCAATCGATCTGTATTGTGGGGCACAACTTGGGTTATTCATGAGAAGGCCTGTTTGACGATTTATTTTTTTGGCTCTGTGCCAACTTCCGAGATGACCGCCCTCGTTGAGAGAGAAATCAGCGAATGCGCATCGCTGTTTCTCCCTCAGGCAAATATCGCTCTCCAAGAATTATGACGGAAGGGTCTTCAGGGTAAAAAGTATTTTCCTTGTGAAGGTTATATCTTTTACTAAGAATTCTTTTTCAGAATTCTTTTTCTTTTTAAATGTTAAACATTCTAAGCCCTATGCTGTATTTTATGGCAGAGTGTAGCATCAGTGGGAAAGACAAGGCCTAAAAAAAGAATTTGCTTGTTTCCTGTAACGGTCCGAAAAAATAGGGTAGGTATGGTAAAGATATTTAATTCCTGCACCAGTCCACCAGACATCCACCAGTGACTGGTTGTACAAACAACCATGGATTACATGTCAAAAAAATAAGCCAAGCACATCAGTGACTCACGTAGCTTGCGAGTCAAAGCTATGTTCAGTTGTGAGGTCATTCATGCATCCATGCCCAGGAAACTGGGTGGCAAGCGGGCATAAAAATGCATGCATAAAGATAAAATAGTATTGTTATTAAATAAACATGAACCACGAGTTCCTGACCATTTATTATACAAAATTTAGGGGTAATCAGCCATATATCGGACACTACACTGGCAAGTGGACATATTAACATTGATAATAATCAATTATAATCGATCAATCAATAGAAAAATTTGGAAGATTCATCAAGATGAATCTTTCAAATGATTCCCAGCAGTAGTTACAGGAAACAAACAACTTTTTTTTGTTAGGCCCAAGTCAGCATCAATTTCTGCATTCTTCTCTGATGACTGGTACTAATAAACCAGCTGCCACTCAGTATACAGGGTCCGGGTCAGGAGCTCATTGTCTATCACTTAACCATTCACACTCAGAGTTCTTCTAGGAAGTATCGTCTGCTACTCTCAAACTTTACAGAATAATATGGGAATAACAGGAAATTTTACAAAATAATTGAAGGAGATTTGTTGTTTGGCTCCTGAGTAACATTTCTCCATCAATTATTTTACAAAAAATGCTTGTTAAAAAAATATTTCCAAAAGTATCAGGTCTGGTTTTTGCTGCTATGAGTGTGAATGGATTAACCTAGTCAGGCACCAACATAATTTTCAGAACTAACCTGCTATGCGGGGCAAGCAGTTAATTATTTTTACTTACCTGACATAATTTTCGACTTGCCCGAAATAAGTTATAACGTCATGTGCTAGAAAAGCATGTTTTTTTTATCATGGATTGAATGATTTGAAAACCATTTTCTTTTCAATTTTGTTGCATTGTTTACATACATATGGCTATTTGTGCCATTTTCTATATAAATATGTGTCTGGTGTTCAGAAAATCAGCTTGCCCATTCGGGCAAGTGAAAACTAAAAAGTTGTTGCGCGTTAGCCCTTTTTTCAAAAATTCACTTGATGGGCCAAGTACTGATGTTGGTGCCTGCTATTTTTCCGTTTCTAGTTTTGCCGTTTTATGTAGATTTAATTTTTTTTAAAAATATAAATGGGTGAGGACAGGGATTTCTCTGTGTTTATTAAGTCTGGACATGTACTGTAGTGTTACTGTCTTTTCCTGTGTTGTTCATTACCATTTGAAAGCATTCAGTAAAAGGCAGGAAAATAAAACTCATGGCAAAATTAGCCATTTTTCAGTATATTACCATAAATGTCAGAATTATGGACGATCATCGTCTCAGGTTCTCTAACATATGGCTGAGTGGATTAACCCTCTAACAGCTAAAATCACCCGACAATTCTGGTGATATCTCTTCAACAAAAGCAATATTTATAGATTAGGCCTAAAAGAAAAGTTGTTTGTTTCCTGTAACCCTACCCTAACAAGTTTTTATTCAAAAAAATCCCTACCCAAAAGTTTTTTTCGCTTTCCAACTCGCAATCAATGTAAAACATGCATAAAACACACGACCTACCTACCCTATTTTTTTCAGACCGTTACAGGAAACAAACAATATTTTTTTCTTGGCCTTATGTAAATGGAGAATTATTCATCAGAACTACAACCCTCCATCAAATATTTGGTGAATAGATTCTTCATTCCAAATTGTTTTTCCAAAGTATGACAGGTCCAGATGACACTGGTCAAGTCGATATCCAGGCGTGAATATTTTTTAACCCATTCACAGTCAGAGTTCCTTTAGAAAATAGTACCGCCTGCTCCTCTTCCACACTGAAATTATATATAGAGAGAGTTGAAATTATAAAGATATCTCATGAAATACAAAAAAGGCAAATACAACTAGAATACTTGGAAAATGAATAGGAAACCTGAATCGCAGCTTAAGAATATCCACTTCTGGAGAATGCATCGATCTTAAAAGTAGTACAATGTAAGAAAATACTAAATAACCAAAAACTTTATATTCACTCATTTTTTCCCGCACTTTGGAAAATTAAGATAAATGAATAAATCAATGATTAATCTGTCTCAGAATCTTTTTAAAATATGTCTCTGAAAATTAGAAAAATGAGTAATCTTTCCCTGAAAAGGAAAATGATGATTTGTCTTTAAAAGATGTACATGCCCTTGCCCTTTCCCCACCCATAATAGAACATGCCTCATGGCTGCAAGCAGGGTATATCAGTTGATCCCATGCTGAAATTCTTTTGGGCGTCCTATATGTTGGGGGTGTTTTGGGCATGAAAGGAGTTGAGAGAAATGGGTTGCAGCCAGCGTGAGTTAAAGGGCAAATGCACCATCAGAATGATTTAGGGTCAGTACTACTCAGTTAAAGCTTACGGAAGTGACCATGTAACAGGCTTGAGGCAGCCATAAGGGGGCCTCCATGTATCCCAAGATGCACTCTGTTTTTGGCATCTTTTAAGCACCAGCTGACTTTTCCTTTCAGGAAATACTTTCATAACAAATGTTTATTAGACATCTACCAATAACCCCCCTTCAAATATTTTACAAACTTCAACTTCATTTTGTAGTCCAGTCAATCTAGCCCAAAAATGGGCATTTCAAAAAACTAATTGCAACAGAATTTTTTTTGCCACAATGCATTTCTCTAAGGTCCCCAGATCAACATACTAAAAGTCCTAAGGAATCCTCGCACGGGAAATATGCTAATTTGCATAAATCCAATATGGCCGCCAACAAATTAGAAATGGCTATATCTCTGTAACCGAATCATGGTTTTGAGTAACAAAAACACCTATACTAGGGTTTTCAGGTACAAGGATTCATTTAAGATACCTTTCAAAACATTTATCGTATAAGCTCATTTGCATAAATCCAATATGGCCGCCAACAATGACAAATGGCTATATCTCTGTAACCGAATCATGGTTTTGAGTAATAAAAACACCTATACTAGGGTTTTCAGGTACAAGGATTCATTTAAGATACCTTTCAAAACATTTATCATATAAGCTCATTTGCATAAATCCAATATGGCTGTCACCGATTGAGAAATGGTTATATCTCAGAAATCAAATCTCATTATTAAGTCATAAAAAGTTGTATGCTAAGGAGTTAAGGAGCTAAAGCTCATTTAAGATGTCTTTCAACACACTTATTTTTCTTTTCAGATTTGTATAATCTCAGCATGTGAAAATGCTAATTTGCATAAATCCAATATGGCCACCAACAGATGAGAAATGACTATATATTTGTAACCAAATCATGGTTTTAAGTCATGAAAAAATCTATACTACGGTGTTTTCAAATACAAGAATTCATTAGAAATGCGTTTGTTTCAATAGAGTTATAAGCTCATTTGAATAAAGCCAATATGGCTGCCTATAAAATAAATGAGAAATGGTTATATCTCAGCAACCAAAGCTAATCTTTTAGTCACGAAAATTTGTATCCTGAGGTCTTATAGGTGCTAAAACTCAAAATGCTTAAAATGTCTTTCAACACAATTATTTCTTTGGACATATGCATACTATTAGTATGGGAAAATGTGTACATTTGCATAAATCCAACATGGTTCTACATATAATTTGGCAATATTCATAATGCTTAACTCTAATTTTTTGTTAATTGAAATTCTGGTCACAGGGTGTATGTCAAGGGTAACACATACTGTTGACCAGTGATCTGGACATGTATATTAAAACTTTAAAACTCCTACCTAGCTGCCAGGAGAAGGTGGCAAACACAAGGCCTGCTAGTGATTTAAGAGGGAGTCCTGTAAGGGTAAACATGTACCATTGACACAGGGTACATTTAATGATAGCTTATTGTCTACTCCCCTTATTTCTTAGTTATTCCCCAGATGACAGCTAAGACCTTGCCTCAATTTCTCATTCATTCTACAGATGAAAGGACCATGTTTTCTCAGGCATTCCACAGATTTCAGATTGCCTTCATTTCTCAGTCATTCACCAGATGACAGGACCACATCCTCATTTCTCAGTCATTGCCCAGATGACAGGATCACGCTTTCATTTCTCAGTCATACCCCAGATGACAGGACCCTGCCCACTAATTCTCTTTAACCCTTTCATGCCAAGTGTCCCTCTGGATAAACATTGTCTGATTCTCTGATTATTTTTTAAGTTAACTTGATTTCACATTATATTTGAGGGATTTGTTTTGAGTTTACAGTAACATCTCTCCTTCAATCAGCTTTTGAAAGATTTTGTTGTTAGAGGGATATCACTGAAATAGGCAGGCTTTTTTGGGCACTACAGGTGTGTATGGGTTAAGGCTTATCGAGTGTTTGCCCTTACAGTCATGGATTGACCTTAATGATCGTATAGGGTTATTTCCCCCTGGAGCATGTGATTTTACAACCAGATGTTGAATGTTAAGGAGCCAACTCTGCAAAAAGACATCAATTTCCAATAGGAGCACTTTGAGAATTGAACTTTTTTTCGATTTTTATCACCCCTTATTTTACTTTATAGTTTATATCCAAGACCCCCCTAGCCTGGACACTGTGCTTTTGGCACACTGTTAGCAGCACACTGCATTCACAGGAATGTATTGCTCCTAAATTTAAATCCTGGGAGCCAAATCTGTACCTGCCTGAAAATGTTAAGGTCATGCAGTCCATGTATAGAACCCCCTTACCCTTAAATCACTAGTATGACTTGTGTTTGCCATCTTCTCCTGGCAGCTAGAAATGGGTAAGGGTTTCAACATCCATGTTCAGATCCCTGGTCAACAGTACATATTTACCTAGTTTATAGAAACCACAACCACCCCCCCCCCCCCCCTCCTTTAAATCACTGGTATGCCTTGTGGTTGCCATCTTCTCCTGGCAGCTAGAAATGGATAGGGGTATCAGATCACTGGTCAACAGTATGTGTTTACCCTTACAGAAATCAACCCCCCTTTGGTCATTAGCATGCCTTGCTTTCGCCACCTTTTCCTGGTAGCTAGAAATGGGTAAGGGTTTCAATATACATATCCATATCATTGGTCAACAGTATGTGTTTACCCTTAAAGAACCCCCCCCCCCCTTTTTAATCACGATTATGCCTTATAGTGTTTGCCACCTTCTCCTGGCAGTTAGCAATTGGTAGGGGTTTCAATATATATTTTTCAGATCGCTGGTCAACAATATACTCACATGACATATACCCTGTGACGAGTCAAGCGTCATGTTGGATTTATGCAAATTAGTATTTTCCCATGCTGAGATTATGCAAATGTCCAAAGAAATAATTGTGTTTAAAGACATTCTATATGAGCTTTAGCACCTAAAGACCTGAAGATACAAATTTTCATGATTAAAAAAATGAGATTTGATTACTGAGATATAGCCATTTCTCATTCATAAGTAGCCATATTGGATTTATGCAAATGAGCTTATAAGATAGTCGTTTTGAAAGGTATTTCAAATGAATCCTTGTAGTACCTGAAAACCTTAATATAGGTTTTTTTATTATTCAAAATCGAGATTTAGTTACAGATACAGCCATTTCTCATTTGTTAGCAGCCAATCGTATAAATTTATGCAAATTAGTATTTTCTCATGACGAGGATATGCAAATTTTTGATATAGAAATAATTATGTTGAAAGATATTTTAAAGGGCTTTAGCACCTATTTAAAGGGCTTTAGCACATAAAGGCCTCAGGATACAAATTTGCATGACTCAAAAATGAGTATTGGTTGTTTAGAAATAGCCATCTCTCATTTATTGGCAGCCATGTTAGATTTATGCAAATGAGTTTATAGGATAATTGTAATGAAAAGTATTTCAAATGAATCCTTGTCCCTGAAAACCCCAGTATAGGTTTTTTCATGACTTAAAACCATGATTCGGTTACAGAGATATAGCCATTTGTCATCTGTTGGCGGCCATATTGGATTTATGCAAATGAGCTTAAACGATAAATGTTTTGAAAGGTATCTTAAATGAATCCTTGTACCTGAAAACCCTAGAATAGGTGTTTTTGTTACTCAAAACCATGATTGGGTTACAGAGATATAGCCATTTCTAATTTGTTGGCGGCCATATTGGATTTATGCAAATTAGCATATTTCCCGTACGAGGATTCCTTAGGACTTTTAGTATGTTGATCTGGGGACCTTATGAAAATGCATTGTGGCAAAATAATTTCTGTTGCAATTAGTTTTTTGAAAAACGCTAGTTTGCCTGGACTATTTGATGTTATTCTCAAAATTAACATACATCCAGAGGACTATATAATGTTGGGGTGTTTTGGGCACGAAAGGGTTGAGAGAAATGGATAGTAGCCAGCAGTAGGTAATGGTCTACTAATAGGGGAAACCCATTTATGTCTGAAGCAAAACAAACTTAATATGGGAGATATCCCTCTAACAAAAACATCTTTCAGGAAATACTTTCATGACAAATGTTTAGTATACATCTACCAATATTCTTCCTTCAAATATTTTGCAAACTTCAACTTCATTTTGATGTTATTGTCAAAATTAACACATATCCACACGACAAATGTCAGGTTTACTCTAACAATATCCCTCTAACAAAAACATCTTTCAGGAAATACTTTCATGACAAATATGAATTAGACATCTACCAATAAATCCCCTTCAAATGTTTTGTGAAGTTCAACATCATACTGAAATTATTGTCAAAATTAACATATATCCAGACGACAAATGTCAGGTTTACTTTGGGCATGAAAGGGTTGAGATAAATTGATTGCAGCCGGCAGTAGGTAATGGTCTACTAAGTGGGGGAAGCATGCCTATCCTATTGTTGTTTATTATCAGCTGTCTAGACTTACACGGAGAGAAGAGAGGAGACTTTCCAGTAAATCACAGGGGTCCATCGTGGCCTAGTGCTTACGATGCCTGGCTTCCAAGCGAGAGGTTGCAGGATTGAGTCTCTGCTGGATCCCTATAGCTAGTTGGCCTGGTCGCTATAGAGGGATCTGCCGTGGCCTAGTGGTTACGACGCCTGGCTTTGAAGCGTGAGTTAGCAGGTTCCAGTCTCCACTGGATACCCACAAGCCTGAAATTAATGGTCGTATCCACCATCATCTGCAGGGGTTGTAATTTCTGCACCCGCAAACTCTGACAAAATGGTCCAAATGGTCCAAATTTTTGGTCAAGTACGAGCATAGCAGGGCTTAACGTTGGTCAATTATCAGGCCCAAAATGCCAAGCTCGTGTGGGCAATATAAGAAAATACAATCTTCAAAAACTTAATATTTACTATCTTTTTCCCTCGCCTTGGAAAAAATAGATAAATATTTTGAAATGATCTGTCTCACAAAATTTGAAAAATAAATGTCTCTGAAAATTTGAAAAATAAAAATAATCTTACCCTGAGAATTTGGAAAAAAAAATAATGTCTTTGAAAAATGTAAATATTATAAATGGAAAATTAGAAAATAAATAAATAAATAATGTCTCAGAAAATATGAAAATTAAATAATGTCTCTGAAAATTTGAAAAGTAGATAAATAAATAAGCTCAAAATTTGGAGAAAAAAAATCTGTCTTTGAATAATGCACATGAGTTCGCAGGTTCAAGTCTCTGTTGGAACGAGCCTGGGCCGGCGTAGAACCTGCCAAATTTACACCCGGATATACTCTGGGGCCGGAGTATAGCTGAGTCCATTAATTTTCTAAAGCTTGTACCTTTTGGTGCATTTGGCCGCTGCGTCCCTTAACCCTTATACTGCTGGTGGCTAATTCGGCCAATACAAAATAATGCAAAAATCCTGAAAAATCACCAAAACCCTGACAAATGGGTACTCATCTGAGAGTACTCAGCGAGGGCTTTCCAATGAATACCAACATGACAGGGTTTTGATGGTTTTCGAAAATCTTTGTGTTTTTGTGCTTGGTATGAACCATGCTGTAGGGTATTTGAGCTACTTAAAAGTTGCACATTCAAGCACTCAAACTATATACTTATAACTATATATAATATATGTATTTGAAGAATGTTTTTTTATTGCTATCATTGGGAGTGCGAAAATAGCGAAAATTAGATACCTGTAAATATAGATACCAGTTATAATACAGTAATAATTACATATTTGTCTGTGCAGTAGGTGGGGTTTGGATGCGCAGAGATTTTTTGTATCGATTAATCGAAAAGAATTCGAACAATTAATCAAATAAATGTGAAATGTGCCGAAGCCCATCATAAAATACATCAAATGATTAAGCCACATCGGCGTGCAACAGCCGTTTGTCTTTCAACCTGTAAGTAGTAGTTAAGATATTGTATTATTCAATAATATAACAATTTTACATCAGATTGTTTTGAAATTTACAATCCCCATATCTAGTGTGTAGTCAGGGACTGAAGTGTGGATTTCCCTTTTTGACACAATAGGCTATAAAATGTAGTTGGTACAAGTATTTGAAGTAGATGAGTAGCTAAATCTAGACGGGCAGAAATTTTGCTAAAATTGCTGCTTGGGACAGGTATTTTAAAAATCCTGCCTAAGACCATGTGTAGTAGTAACACTAAGTTAGAAAAATGTGCACTTACAACTGGCTTTAGTCATGACTTAGCTGCAATATGGCTGAAAAAGTGATGAAAAAAAAATATTTCAAATTCCAAATTATCCCGGTGACCTGGGGTTTAAGTAGTACAACACATGTCCCAGGGTGGCTGCAAGTTGTATCTCTAACTGTGTGCCTAATTAGGGTTGCATATGGGGCACCACAAGGGTATGAGCCTAATTTAGCCAGGGCACCGTGAAGGGTGTCAGATCATTTGGCTGAGCACCCCTGTTATACAGTTAACACCCGAACACCCCTTTTTTGGGGTCATGCCCAATTAACCCCTAGCAAATACCCTTTTTTGGGGTCATGCCCAATTTACCCTTAGTAAATACCCTTTTTTGGGCCATACCAAATTAACCCCTAGTGTGCCCATTACCAGTACAGCACTCAACCCTAGAAACAAATAAACCTGTTTAACCCTTTTACACCCGAGCTGGCACAGTGATCCATACTCTGCTTGTTTACCCTTTCATGCCTGTAGCGACCAAAACTGCCTGACACAGTCTTAGCCAGCAGGGCGTCTGGGCGTCTTTTGGACACCCAAACCCTTGAAAAGCACCCCTCAAAACACCCAAAAAAAATTGTGAGGAATTTCTTGAAATGTGAGGAATTTCTTAAAATGTCAATCTCAAACACATAATTAAAAACTTTCATCTCCATATAATTACCCTGATACTGCATAAGGTTATTATGCCTTATTTTGATTTTTTTTTACATGTTTATGGATGAAATCTGAGTATATTGCGATCTCCCTTGGACACCCCAAAATTTAACAATTGCGAATTTTGGGCACCCAGTTTCTAAATCCTGGCTAAGACCCTGGCACCTGACTGACTAATTTTGCGATATCTCTCTAACAAAGGCAATTTTCTCTAACAAAGGAGAAATGTTTATCAAAATCATTAAGATGTAGTACCATAAGAAAATATTATTGATATCATAATATATCGCAAAAATTATAACGGTTCCAATCCCTATAGCCTGTTGGCTAATAAAGTATTACCACTTATTGTCCTATCAGACTAAGGCCTAAAAAAATAGTTTGTTTCCTCTACAACTCTCCTTCAAATATTTTGTAAAATCTTCCTCAATTTCTAAGTTATTGTCAAATGCATTACAGATCCAGACGACAATATCTTGAGGAACTCTTCCGCATAAAAGGGTTAAACAGGTCTACACAAATGGAATATGGTTGACTTGAATGAATTAGGGCTTTATACGCTGCCCTTCGATGTAGTGTATTCATAATTACTTAATACTTTACTTAGAACAGTATTTCATTTTCTGTAGGTTTACTTGAGTTTGATGCCAATTGACAAGGTCTAAAAGAAAATTGTTTGTGCCCTGTATTTTCCAGAAAAAAATAGGGTAGGTGGTAGATAGATAATTTTGTTGTTTTTTTGTTGATTATTTTAATTTCTTTTTTCAACAAATGTGTGTTTCATGCATGGTTTAGGGTGTGTTTCCACTAGGCGGGACGGCGAGCAGGACGGCAGCGGTTCCTCCATTAGAAAGCTGTTCCCGTCCTGCTTCTTCCCCTGAGAGTGTCCCAACTGCCGACGAGAAACCAATTTAACCAATCGCGAAGTGGCTTATTGAAAAAATTGACGTCAACTGATCAATTTGATTGGTTGATGTTGCAAAACCGCAGCGGTTTCCTGCTTGGATCGCTCAAAGAAGCGATCCAGATCTTGCCGCGATGGGAACCGCTGCCCCTGAAAACCGTCCCACTCCCGTCTCCACCAAGTGGGGGAAAATAGAGGGGAGCGATTTCGGCTGCGGTAAGCTAAGAAAAAACGCTGCCATCCCGCTCGCTGTCCGGCCTAGTGGAAACATGCCCTTATGTTGATTAGGAGTTGGAAGGGCAGAAAAAGAATTAGGGTTGGAATTTTCTGAGTAAAACCTTGTTAGGGTTGGATTACCGGAAACAAACAACTTTTTTTTAGTCCTAATGTTATAATCAAAGACGTTTATTTATTGTTTTTTTTATTGAAAGGGACAAGAAGGCAGCGTGTGGATTGAAGAGATCCAACAGAACCAAGACTGGTTGCCATGGGAGATGAAGAGAAACCATCAGTTCTCATACTGGGAGGTAGGTACAGGACTGGTACAGGTTACCATGGCAACACCAACTGACTATCAGTTCTTATATTATGAGATATGTAGGGACAGGTCGCCATGGCAACAACAAACCATCAGTTCTCATACTGGGAATTATAGGTACAGGTAACCATGACAACACCAACTGACCATCAGTTCTCATATTATGAGGTATGATAGGGCCAGATCACCATGGCAACAACGAACCATCAGTTCTCATACCGGGAGTTATAGGTACAGGTACAGGTAACCATGACAACACCAACTGACCATCAGTTCTCATATTATGAGTTATGATAGGGCCAGATCGCCATGGCAACAACAAACCATCAGTTCTCATACTGGAAGGTAGTTATAGGGACAGTTTACCATGACAACACTACCAACTAACCATCAGTTCTAATATTAGGCTATATCTAGGACAGGTCGCCATTGCAACAACAAACCATCCATTCCCATACTGGGAGGTAGGTTCAGGAAACAGGTTACCATGACAACAACAAAAGACCATCAGTTCTCATATTAGGAGATATGTAGGGACAGGTCGCCATGGCAACAACAAACCATCAGTTCTCATACTGGGAGGTAGGTACAGGGACAGGTTACCATGACAACACCAACTGACCATCAGTTCTCATATTATGAAGTGTGATAGGGCCAGATCGCAATGCAACAACAAGCCATCAGTTCTCATACTTGAAATTTGCTATAGGGACAGGTTACCATGACAACAAAAGACCATCAATTATCATACTAGGAGACAGGGACAGGTCACATGCCCAACATAATTTTTGGCTTGCCTGAAATGAGAAATATGCTAGATTGGCATGTATTATATATCATGGATTAAATGATTTGAAAACCATTTTCCTTTTAATTCTGTTGCATTGTTTGCATATTTCTAGGTATTTATGCCATACTCTATATGAAAATGTGTAGACTGTTCAGAAAATAAGCTTGCCCTTTCGGGCAAATGCAAACTAAAATGTACTTGCCCGAAAGCCCTTTTTTCAAAAATTCACTTGCCGGGGCGAGGGGCAAGTGCTGATGTCGGTACATTATATAAAGAAGTAAAACACAGTAAAGCCTAGTAGCTAGGCTACTGTGTGTGCACGTATTACTCATAGCTATGACCTGTACAAAACAGACTGAATTTCCCAGGGGAGATGTACGACTTGACCTTTGACCTAACAGGAAGTGATTGACGACTTAATTGTTTTGGGTTTCCTAGTAACCGGGCACTAATTTGTAGGAAAAGGCCAATCTATGGGCGATATCAGTGATAAATGTGGATTCCAGTGTAGGAACTATTCCTGCTTGACCCTTTATGCCTACAGCCAGGGACTTAGCCAGGACCCGTCCTACCTGTCTTTTGGACAGATAGTTTACAAAAAACCTCCTGTTTGGACAGGTAAAAATTTCAATGAAGATTTTTCAATTTTGAATTTTGAGGGTTAATAACCAAATATTTTCCTAACCAACCATCTTCTAAGACAAAGCTGAAGTGTAAATTGCCCTTTTTGACACTCTAGGCTATTAAATATAGCTGGTATAAAGATTTCAAGTTGATTGTTAGCTAAATCTGGACGGGCAGAACTTTTGAAATTGCTGTTTTGGACCGGCATTTTTGAAATCCTTGCTAAGACACTGCCTACAGCGCCCAAAGAACGTCCTATAATTTTTAAATGCAATCTTCTTTTTATTTTCAGGCCTAGGGTTTATTGGACGCCACCTGGTGGACTACCTGGTCACTAATGAGTTGGCGAGGCGTATTTACGTGGTGGACAAGGTGCTGCCTCAGATGGCCTGGCTGAATGAGAGACATAAGGTGAGTCTAGACTGGTGGCGCCATCTAGGTTTACCATACGCCACCTGGTGGACTAGTTGGTAACTAATGACTTGGCGAGGCGTATTTACGTGGTGGATAAAGTGCTGCCTCAGATGGCCTGGCTGAATGAGAGACATAAGGTGAGTCTAGACTAGTGGCGCCACCTAGGTTTACCATACCTGGTGGACTACTTAGTAACTAATGAGTTGGCGAGGCGTATTTACGTGGTGGACAAGGTGCTGCCTCAGATGGCCTGGCTGAATGAGAGACATAAGGTGAGTCTAGACTGGTGGCGCCACCTAGGTTTATTATACGCCACCTGGTGGACTACTTGGTAACTAATGAGTTGGCGAGGCGTATTTATGTGGTGGATAAAGTGCTGCCTCAGATGGCTTGGCTGAACGAGAGACATAAGGTAAGTCTAGACTAGTGGCGCCACCTAGGTTTACCATACGCCACCTGGTGGACTACTTGGTAACTAATGAGTTGGCGAGGCGTATTTATGTGGTGGATAAATTGCTGCCTCAGATTGCTTGGTTGAACGAGAGACATAAGGTGAGTCTAGACTGATGGCGCCACCTAGGTTTACCATACGCCACCTGGTGGACTACTTGGTAACTAAGGAGTTGGCGAGGCGTATTTACGTGGTGGATAAAGTGCTGCCTCAGATGGCCTGGTTGAACGAGAGACATAAGGTGAGTCTAGACTAGTAGCGCCACCTAGGTTTACCATACGTCACCTAGTGGATAACCAAATCACTTATGATTGGTGGCGCCACCTACATCATGAGATTGATAGTAGGATTGTTATTTGATATCATTATACCTAGATATTTTTACTTTTAAAATGTCACTATCCGATACAATAACGATATAACAATATTTCCTTAATGATACAATATCTTATCAATATTTTTAATGATACTTCCTGCTTCCCAGTGACTTGAATTTGACAAGTTTAGCCAGAGACATGAAACTCTACTTGAGACTCCCTGGTTTAGCAGAGTCCACCTCAGGAGTTTCACTAATAAATAGCAAGTCGCCTTCATGTGGAGATGTCAAGGTAGCAATATAGGGTTGGGAATCAGTTGCAATTTCATGATCGATAATCAGTTGCAGCCAACCAATTGATTATCGGTCATAATCAGTTCTTCGCACTTCTGCAGTAATTGGGTACTAGATGTCTAGAGCCTAATGATAAGTGATAGTCTATGACAATTCTTTGCTATTAGCACCTACCTTAACTTTGTTTTGGCGTGTTTTTGGAGCTTAGTTTCATAGCAAGAGAGCTGACAACTTGTCTGTCATTTAGTTCTATATTTTGCCACTAGGTGTCACCTTTTCCGATTATTATCGATTGATTATCGATTATAATAAATCGTTGATCGTCCCAACACTAGGTAGCAGTGTAGGCAATTTTATATTGTTAACCCTTTCCATGCTGAGGCTAATTCCATCCATAGCTAACAAATGCAGAAATAAATTGAAAACTAATGAAACCCTGTCATGTTGGTATTCATAAGAAAGCTCTCACTGAGTACTAACAGATGAGTACCCATGTGCCTTGGTTTTATGGATTTTCAGCCTTTTTTGCCCCATTTTGTATTGACAAAATTAGCCACCAGCAGTCAAAGGGTTAAGCAGTATTGCTATAACAGATCTTAAAAGATACAGAATTTTTTCCTATTCAATACCATTATTTGGTAACATATCGAGTACCGGTGCAACAGTAAACAGTAAATCTGCATCATGTGAAGCTAACTGAGTATTTTTGTGAAATAAATGAATGCTGCTTAAGAGGTGACTGTTCTAGGTCATACTGATTTTTTCTTGTCCGTTTCAACCATTGCTGTTACAACCAAATGCTGCTAGTAAGGCTATCCGTTGTTGACTTTCAGAAATCTATGGACCAGGTTGAATTCAAGCATGCAAATCTCGTTCACCCAGGTAAGTAAAGAAGTTTGGAATTTGTTGATTTTTCGTCACTTTCTGCAATATTGCGGCTAAGTCGTTACTAGCAATTTGTAATTGTTGGAGGAATCTGTAGTACCCGGTAAAAAACACCGCCTAACCCCATGTCTCTCAGGGCAGAGGACCTAT
>OZ012701.1:11416697-11441145 GCA_963942565.1 Maea johnstoni
TTTTTAGGAAAAAATATCTATGATTTTTACTGTAAATCAAGCTTCTCTGGACCAAAGAGCTAATGATGATAGCAATGCATATCTATGATAAGATTGGCACAAAGGTAACAAGAACATCTATTTTAATATATTGGGAAATGATCCATACTGTATGACCACCATAAAAGAAAAATGGAGTGAACATCTAAATGACGAAATAGATATTAGGACCCTACAGGGGTCCTTTAAGAACGCAAAGAAGTATTCCCCATCGGTTTATCAATATTACAATCTATACAAATTAATACATCGTAGAACAGTTAATAATCAGTTGCTTTAAAGAATGAAAATTGTGGAATTAGAAAACTACCTGTTCTGTAAAGATCAGATGGAAACAATTGAGCATATTTACTTACAATGTTCGAACTCTGTGAATTTATGGAACGAAACTATTATATGGGTCAGAAGCATCTATGACCGACATTTTATAATATCAGATCACGAGAAAATATTTGGTACTACAGAGAATACTCATGTCACCAACCTATTAATAATTAGTGTAAAGGATGTCATATACCAAAAAAGGAAGGAGGGGAAAACAATGTCGATCTTAGATGTGAAAAGATGTTTATTAAAAAATCTAAGTATAATTAAATCAAAAGACATACTACAGGATGACCTGGAACATTTTGAGGTAAAATGGGAGCCTTTTATTATAGACCTCAGAAACGATGTACACACAAGAAATAGTTGGTTTATTATTTAAAACAATGAAAAATTGGTGCAAATGATGCACTACTATATAACGCGATTGTAATTATGTGGAATTTCAATACAGACATATATATTAATTGTAACACTGTAACAATACCATGCTATATAAAATAAAAATCCTGTTGCATATGTGTGCAATTTGAAATTAAAAAAAAAGATTGGCACAAAGCAATGGAGTTATTTTTTTAGAAAAAATATCTATGATATTGCATGTACTGCAGCTTCTTAGGACCAAAGACCTGATAATGAATACGATGCATATCCATGATGAAATCGGCAGAAGCATTATATAGTGTATTAATAAAGAAAAATATATGTGATTTTTATTTTTAATGAAATTGACACAAGCAATAGAGTGATTATTTTAACCATTATATTGCTGAGGCTACTTTCGTCCAAAGCACAAGGGTGCAAAGATTTTGAAAAACATCTGAACCCTGTCATGTTGGTATTCATTGGATAGCTCTCGCTGAGTACTCTCAGATGAGTACCCATGTGCCAGGGTTTTAGTCATTTTCCAGGTTTTTTGCATGAATGTGTATTGCCCAAATTAGCCACCAGTAGCATAAGGTTTAAAGAGAACATATCTGTGATATCTACTGTTAAGCTTCTTTGGACCAAAGAGCTAATAATGAATGTGATGCACATCCGTAATAAAATTGACACAAGCAATAAAGTGATTTTTATTAGAACAAATGTCTGTGTTTTTTATGCAGCTTCTGTGGACGAAGGAGCTGAAAATGAACACAGTACATGTTTATGATATGGCGCGAGCAATATGGCATCTATGTAACCATGGCAACACGGCAGAGATCTACAACTTGGCCGACAGGGCTGACTCAGGTGCGTGGTAATTGGTAAAGCGATATTCTCTCTCTCTCTCTCTCTCTCTCTCTCCCTTTCTCTCTCTCTCTCTCTCTCTCTCTCTCTCTCATTCTCTCTCTCTCTCTTTCTCTCTCGCACGCCGCGCGTTTCTCTCTGTCTCTTTCTCTCGCTCTATCTATCTATGTCTCTCTCTCTCTCTCTCTCTCTCTCTCTCTCTCTCTCTCTCTCTCTCTCTCTCTCTCTCTCTCTCTCTCTCTCTCTCTCTCTCTCTCTCTCTCTCTCTCTCTCTCTCTCTCTCTATCTCTCGCTCTCTCTCTCTCTCTCTCTCTCTCTCTCTCTCTCTCTCTCTCTTTCTCTCTCGCACGCGCGCGTTTCTCCTCTGTCTCTTTCTCTCTCTCTATATATCTCACTGTCTGTCTCTGTCTGTCTGTCTCTCTCTCTCTGTCTCTCTCTCTCTCTCTCTCTCTCCTTCCCTCTTTCTCTCTCTCTCTCTCTCTCTCTTCTCTCTCTCTCTCTCTCTCTCTCTCTCTCTCTCTCTCTCTCTCTCTCTCTCTCGCTCTCTCTCTCTCTCTCTCTCTCTCTCTCTCTCTCTCTCTCTCTCTCTCTCTTCTCTCTCTCTCTCTCTCTCTCTCTCTCTCTCTCTCTCTCTCTCTCTCTCTCTCTCTCTCTCTCAGGTGTGTGGTAATTGGTAAAGTGATATTTCATATAGAGGGGTTACACAAAGACCAGATGTATCTAGTTTTTTTGTTGTCCGTTAATTGTCCTAAAAAGCTTCGTTTGAAAGCATTTTATGGTGATTGGTAAGATGATATGCCATTGCGCAGGCTTACACAAAGGTATTGGTAGCGCTTGTACTTGTTTTTTGATCATTAATTTGCCTAAAAACAATAATTGAATGATTTTGTGGTGATTGGGAAGACAATATTCTATTCCTGCACTAAATGCGTGGGCAGCCCGGACATCGATACACAACCGCATGCCCGATTGCCACCCAGTTTCCTGGGCCTTGATGCATGTATGACTTGGCAACTTAAGGTAGCTTTGATTCGCCAGCTACATGGGTCATTGGTGTGCTTGGCTTATTTTTTGACCAGTTATTCATGGGTATTTGTACAACCTGGCACTGGCAGACGTCCGGTCGACTGGTGCAGGAATTAAATGTCTGCACTGTATGAGAAGATCTCTCTGCTTGCTTTCAGATCAAGGGACTTTATGTCAACTGACCAGCGCAATCTTCGACATCAGCTACGAGTTTGTGGGCTCTACCTTATCCAACATCGCCAAGGTAAGTATCGTCTGCTACTCTCGTCATTTTGGAAATAACTTTGGAATAAAGCAACAGTTCCTAAAATATTTGAAGGAGAGTTGTTGTTTGGCTTCTGATCAACATTTCTCCTTCAAATGCTTTCCAGAAAATGCTTTTGTAAGTTAAATATTTACCAAATCGTCAGGCTTAATTTGTCCACTTCCGGCTCAATCTCCGACATCAGCTACGAGTTTGTGGGCTCTACCTTATCCAACATCGCCAAGGTAAGTATCGTCTGCTACTCTCTTAATTTTTGATTAACTTGGGAATAAAGCGAAAGTTCCTAAAATTTTTGAAGGAGAGTTGTTGTTTGACTTCTGATCAACATTGCTCCTTCAAATGTTTTCCAGAAAATGCTTCAGTAAGTAAAATATTTACCAAATTGTCAGGCTTAATTCAGCTGCTTCCAGAGAGGGAGCTTGCGTCAACTGACCAGTGCAATCTTTGACATCAGCTATGAATTTGATGAATCCATATTATCCAACATTGCCAAGGTGATTATCGCTTAGCTACGGGAATTAACCCGTCTGCATCTGAAACACGGTCTTAGCCAGGATTTTGAAACTGGGTGCACAATTGCCAATTGTAAAATTTTCGGGGAGACCACAACATACTCAGACTACAACCATAAACATGTATTTACTTCATATTCAATGTCATGGGATTTATAATGGGGGTTCAAAAATTCCATTTTAAAAAAATACTCGCGAAAAAATTTGGATGATTTTTGAGGGTTGATTTTTGATGGTTGATTTTTTAGGGTTTGTCTATCTAAATGAGGTCCAGATGCCAGATCTGGAGTATGAAAACAGCCTGATATCATTGAACAAAAATCATCAATCCTAAGAAAGTTTGAAACATATTTGAACTCATTTCGGAAATTAGGAACAACAACAAATTTTAGTTTTTATATTTGAAGGTGAAATATTGAGTAGAACTCAACCAAAATCCACAAATATCTTTAAAATTTATGCTCATTTATAAAATTCAATTGAATTTAAATATTGTAGAAACGTATGACTGTTTTCATTATAATTCATCCATGCCTGTAATGACCAAAAATGTCCCGACAGATTTAGGGATACTTTTTGTCTGAAGGTTTCTTTGAAACAAATATTTGAAGGAGAAATCATAATCAAAGTCAACTAATATTTATTGTTGCCATGCCGTTGCTATGGTAATTGTTGTGGTTGTTTACTGTTGCTATACCAATTCTATGATAATAATTGTTGTTGTTTACTATTGCCAGGCCGACTCTGTGGTAATAATTGTAGTTGTTTACTGTTGCCATGCCAACCCTGTGGTAATACTTGTTGTTGTTTACTGTTGCAAGGCCGACTCTGATGACCTACAACAACAAATCAACGACAAACATCTGGACCCGTGGGGAGAAGCTTGTAGGAAAGACGGCATTGTGAACACCCCACTGAACCCCTACTGTGATCAGGTAAGCCCCAACACCCCCCTGAACCCCTACTCGGATCAGGTAAGCCCCAACACCCCCCTGAACCCCTACTCGGATCAGGTAAGCCCCAACACCCCCCTGAACCCCTACTCGGATCAGGTAAGCCCCAACACCCCCCTGAACCCCTACTCGGATCAGGTAAGCCCCAACACCCCCCTGAACCCCTACTGTGATCAGGTAAGCCCCAACACCCCCCTGAACCCCTACTGTCATCAGGTAAGCCCCAACACCCCCACTGAACCCCTACTGTCATCAGGTAAGCCCCAACACCCCACTGAACCCCTACTGTCATCAGGTAAGCTTAACCCTTCCAATGCTGAGGCTACTTTCGCCCAAAGCACAAGGATGCAAAGATTATTGATAACCACCTTAACCCTGTCATCTTGGTATTCGTTAGATAGCTCTCACTGGGTACTCTAAGAGGAGTAGCCATGTGCCAGGGTTTTTCAATCATTTTTCAGGTTTTTGCATCATTTTGTATTGGCCAATTTAGCCACCAGGAGCATAAGGGTTAAAGCATACCCACCCAATGTGAACCCTTCTAACTGATCAATCCCTGACATTCTTGAAGAAATGAAATATAGTTTCACAATCATGTAACTTTTGTATGAACAATGAAGCGCTTTTACAAATCACCAAATTTAATATTCTAAAATGGTGGATTGATTTTACCTCATATATTTAAAAGTCTGGCTCCAAAAATAAAGATATGTTTATGAATATCTCACAGGGAATTTGAGGGGGTTCATATTAGGGAGGTTTGCACATTTTTTTTTGTCTAATTGTTTATTTTTCAATACTTTTAACCCTTACTATATGTGGTGTGTGATGTATTTGAAATGATCATGATATATTTTCTGGTTTCATTTCTTGCCGGATCTTGCTTGCCATTCTTTTTGTTGAAGATGGTCCATGACAAAATTATCATAGAGAACTTAGTAATGCTTGTGATTTTTTTAACAATATTTATCAGGGAAGCAATACTTATATTTTTAGAGAAAAATTACCACAACGGCATTAGGTAATCATTGGTAAGAGTGGAGCCTATATGTATTATCATTCATAATTTTCATCAATTTTATTCATTTTGAAACCTTCCAATGATGAGGCTACTCTCTTCCAAAAGACAAAGATTTTTGAAAATCATCAAACCCAGCCATGTTGGTATTCATTTGAGAGCTCTCACTGAGTACTCTCGGATGAGTACCCATTTGCCAGGGTTTCATGCATTTTTCAGCATTTTTGCATAATTTTGTATTTGCCAAATTAGGCACCAACAGCATAAAGATTAATCAAGCATTTATGGATTAATTAAGACATATTTCCTCCTCTTACTCTTGCAGGAACTCATCAACTCAGAGCCTCTCTACCTAGACGGGGGTAAGATCGAGAAAATGGGGTTCAAGTACGAATACCCTGAACCCACACAGGCACTCTTACAAGAGGTGGGCGATTGCAATTTCATACATTGTCAAGTTTTCAATTTTTTTCAAAAACTTTTCATTGTAATTAGCCAGGTGCATATATAACATGAAATGATCAGTATTTTAATTTTTTTAATTTCTAAAACGTTTTTGTTTATTTTACTTGTGATGTATGTTGTCCTTCTGTAAACCCATCTTAATCGTGCTTTTTATGATAGCTCCCATTTGATCTTCTAATAGCCATTTAATTACGGACTTGGTGATTTTTTTAAAGAAACATGGCATCACACTGCATGCGATCACATCCATTTATTAATAATATCAGAGACCAGGGTCTTAGCCAGGATTTAGAAAGTGGGTGAAATGTATAAAATCAAAATAAGGCATGATATTCTTATACAATGTCATGGGAACTGTATGGATATGAAAAAATTCAATTATATGCTTGAGATTGACATTTTAAGAAATTCCTCACAAAAAATTTAGGTGTCCTGAGGGTTGGTTTGTAAGGGTTTGGGTGGCCAAAAAGACACCCAGACGCACTGCAGGCTAAGAAAATGTCAGAGACTCTCTTCAAGTAGATCTACAGGAGGGATCTGCCGTGGCCTAGTGGTTCCGACACCTGGCTCCCAAGCGTGAGTTCACAGGTTTGGGTCTCCACTGGGTCCCCAAAATAGCGGGTCGGCCTGGTCACTATATTAATGTGCGGCGTTGTGGAGGATTTTTTTTTTGGACCTTCTGCAACTGAAAGACCCCTTGGAACTATCAGAGAGGTATATTATAAATAGGTTGTCCCTGGAACTATTCATAAAGAGAAGGGAATTTCTTCCTGGTTCCAGGTTTCTATCTCGTTGCGATATGACCTAAACTGTTGAAAGCAGCGCAAAACCCCATACCTTCCTTCCTTCCTTAGATCTACAGGCATGATTATGTTAAATATTTTTACAAAAATAGTTATGATGTTAGAGATATCACCAAAATAGCAATTTTTGAAATATTTGACTATAATTTATTGTTCCTGGTGGCTTTTACAATTACCCTTCAAATATTTTTCAAATATTTTTCTGATTGATGAATTATGTTCAAAGTTGTCAGGGCCTGCTCTGACGGCTATGTGGTCTAAGACACCTCCACTGACTGCACGCTGTCTTTCACCACTGCCTAGGTTTGAACTCCCAGCCTGGGCATGTGAGAAAGTTGCCAGTGACTTGGGGTTAGGCGGTGGTTTTTGCCGGGTACTCCGGTTTCCTCCCCTACTCACAACTGGCTAGTCACGAATAAGCCACGATTGGCATAAATATGGCAAAAAAATGAAATTCCAAATTCAAAGTCATCAGACTGACTGCATTCTACAGATGTTTATTTATGCTGCATGAAATATTCAACTTCATTTTTTTTCCTTTTAGGTTCTGGATGACTACATAGCGATGGGGCTCTATCCGCCTTCTCTACTATCGTGACCTTGACCTGGTTGTTGTGACCTTGACCTCATTGTTCATTTTTAGTGCATATTATGGTAGTGTCACCTAGTGTTCATTTTTTGAACCAATATATATAAATCAAGATATAGCAAATTCTGCATATGGGTAGATCCCCAATTTCAGATATTAAAGTAACCAGATCTTAAAGTAAGTAATTTAAGGGGAAAACAAAAAGAATCTGTGCAATAAATATAAGATGGAGGCAAGATATCTCATTATATAGAGCACTATGTCTATTATTGTCATTTAATAATCCTTGTGCTGCTGGCGGCTAATTTGTCCAATACAAAATTACGCAAAATACCTAAAAAATGACTGAAACCCTGGCACTTCGGTACTCATCTGAGAGTACTTAGCTAGAGCTATCCAATGAATACAATCATGACAGGGTTTAGATGGTTTTCAAAAATCTCTGCGTCCTAGTGCTTTGGACGAAAGTAGCCTCGGCATTGGAAGGGTTATGCCACTTTAAGGCCACCTGCTTTAAACTGTGGAGTTTATTTAGTATTATCGTAGAGTGTATATGTATTTATCACTTATATTGAACTGTATATGGAGATTTTTAGTCTATTTACACATTTACATGTTATTTTAATAAATGATATTTAAAGAGATTTGTGATACATGTATTAATGAAAGGTATTATGTATCATTTTATTGATGTTTGAGTATTACTTGTGAGTATATATAAATATATATATATAAATATTGTATATATATGTACATACATATATATATATATATATATATATATATATATAAAATTATATATATATATATATATATATATATATATATATATATATATATATATATATATATATATATATATATGTATATATGTATGTATTGGTTTAAAGTATTATGGTTGTATGATGTAACTTGCTTGTTTCCGTAAATATGCTGCTCGTGGCTAATTTGGCCTATACAAAATGATGCAAAAAAAACTGAAACATTTTGTAACGAAGAAGTACCATTTCTATTGTTTGAACATGTTACTTTGTTTCATGTTTTACAAATAAAATTGGTCTGGGGTAATTGGTATTAACAAAAAGGTAACGTTTCTGTTGTTTGAAAATTTTATTTTGTGTTAAAAATGGTTTGGTCTAATTGGTAACGAAGAAGTACTAGTAATTAACATTCCTATTGTTTGAACATGTGTTGTTTTACACTGAATATTGCTTGAACGTTATTTTGTTTTACATGTGTTACAGGAAATATAATTGGTCTGGCCTATCTCTTAATGAAGAAAAACATTCCTAATTTTTGAGCATGTTATTTCATTCTACATTGAGTATTAATTGGATATGTTACCTTGTTTTGAGTTTCACAAATACAATTGGTCTGGCCTAATTGATATTGAAGAAAACATATTCTTATTGTTTGAATAATTAATATTGCTTTCAAGAACATGTTAGGTTGTTTTACATGTTTTACAGTAAATAAAATTGATCTAGCCTAGTTAGTAATGAAGAGACATTCCTATTGTTTTAAAAAGTTATTTTGTTCTAAATGTTTTACAATGAATAAAATCGGCCTAGCCTAACTGGCAATGAAGAATTGCAATTCCTTTTGTCTTAAAAAGTTATTATGCTTGTCACGTTTTGAAATGAATAAAGCTGGCCAAGCCTAACTGGTAATGAAGAATTATTTGGATAAATTATGTTGTTTTTAAATTTTTTTGTTCAGAATGTAAGGACAAATACATAATGCTTATGTTTGGTTCCAATCTGAAGTCCCTAAAATCCCAGTATTTGCCCAAATATATAGATGTTTTTAGAGACCGATACCCTTAACATTTTTTCAATACAATATCAATATTTTCTTAATGATACAATATCTTAACAATATTTTAAACGCTTATATCTACCTCCCAGGGACCTAATTTTAGTATATTTAGAAGTCAGCTTCAGAAGTTTTGCATATAAATAGCAATTACTTGCATATGAATAGCAATTACCTCTGAGTACAGAGGCATTTAAAGGGGAACTAAAGACTCACATACATATTAGCTTATATGAAAGTAATACACTTCAAGAATAGGATACTGTCCTCCCCTCAGAGTTGGTGTGTAGAGCACTACAGTCTATGATACACTGCTAAGAGCTAGGGGACAGGAAGTGGGCTGCCACTCGTTGAGTCACAGCTGATAGCAGTTGAAAAACATGGCTGCTAGCAGGGGCTGGGCAGGCTGATGGCAATATGCAAAATTCTCCCCTCATGGGATCACTGAGAGAAAAAGGAGGACAGCATCCTATTCTTGAAGTGCATTACTTTCATATAAGCTAATATGTATGTGAGCCTTTAGTTCCCCTTTAAGGTAGCAGGTAGGTAGGTCCCGTCATACAGTACCAGTATTAAAACCCTTATGCTGCTGGTGGCTAATTTGAGATACAAAATGAAGCAAAAACTGAAACTTGATTGAAACCCTGGCACATCGGTACTCAGCTAAGAGAACGCAGTGAGAGCTAGCTATCCAATGAATACCAACATGACAGGAATTTAGATGTTTTTCAAAATATCTTTGCATACTTGTGCAGTGAGAGCTCTAATGAATACCAGCATGATAGGGTTTTCAAAACACTTTTGGTCCTTATGCTCTGAATAAATTTAAGGTAGCCCCAGTATTGGAAGGATTAAAGGTCCTAAATGGTACCCTTGGATAGATTTAGCCATGATCTTAGTTTTGTAATTCAAGTATATTCAACTGCCTGTACTTTTATTTCCAAAACCACTTTCCACCATGAGAAGAGCCATTACAAATTGGTAGGTTTGTAACCCATCCATGTCTAGTGATCTTATGGATCTTAAATAGTTTGGAAAATAACTTTGATATTAATCAAAAATTGGAGAAATATTTGAAGGAGAGTTGTTTGTACGTTTCTGATTAACATTTTTCCTTCAAATATTTTCTTCAAATTGCTTTTGTTAAAAAGTCACTAATTTAGATTTTCAGGCAGTTTTGGCTGCTACAACCTAGTCTGGTTCTCAGGTTGAGTTATGTTTAAATACGCAGCCCCATTTATGGTATTAATTAGCTGTGATGTCTCTCTCAGTATATAGGTGGCAGCACTGTTTTCAAAAATTGCAGTTTGAAACAACTTGTGCTATCAAAACTGCTCTAGTGTGTCACCCTTGAGGATTTAAAACAACTGAACTAAAGATAAAATCCTTTCAGGGTAGAGCAATGAGACTGGAAAGAGCCAGTTAACACAGACTTGTAGCCCGTCAACTACAGATAAGAATGGGTACACATCTGTATATAGATCTCAAAGAATTGTGTAGTCTTGTGGCTAAGTATCTGTATGTGCATTGATGAAATGTTGAGGGTGTCTCAAAGGATAGAAGAATAAAAGAAACAACTGCCAGATGATTTTCGTTCATTTATTATAAGTACTAAATCTTAACCCTTTTGATGCTGGTGGCTAAACTGGTCAAAGTGAAATGAGGCCTAAAAAAATGTTCGTTTCCTATTACCCTACCTACCCTAATCCTTTTATTGCCCAAAATATTATCTTTCTAAAATAGAAAGGTAAAAATTTGTAACTGCTTCATATTTCATGCACGGCATTCAAAAGTAATTGAAAAAAAAGAAAGAAGAAAACATCCAATATCAGCATATAATTACTAGTTCAGTGGATTTAAATAGATCTAGGTACCCCACTACTTTAGATGCTACTATTTTGCTTTATATCTAATGGAGAAGAGAAAAAAATATTATAAAATAAAATAAATTCCCTATTTTTTTCTAGCATGTAATAGGAAACGAACATATTTTTTGTTTTACCCTACTATACTTCTTTCCTTATTTTTGAAAAATACTCTGGTGTTTAAGACAGTCTTAGCCATCAGGGTGTTTGGGTGTCATTTACAGACCCAAAACTCTCAAAAACCACCCCTCAAGACAATAAGATTTTTTTGCAATTAATTTCTTAAAATTTCATTTTCAAACATATGACAGCACTAAATGAAAATCATAACTGTTCAATTTCCATCATACTACCCTAAACAAATCAAAAGTATAACTTTAAAATAGAAAGATCTAAATAAATATATAATAGCTCTCTAGGCCACCCATGGCAGAAAAAATGAAAAATAAATAAAAGACCCATTTATGCCCTGAGTTCTTTTTGGGGGTGGATATTCTTTTGAATATAATTTTGGAATGGAACATGACTTGTCAAGATATTTGAAAGAGAATTGTAGGTTTATTACTGAAAAAGGTTTTCTTGGGCTGCATTTTGTTAAAATATCACCAAACATTTTTGATAATTTTGACCACAAATAAACTGATAATTCTCCTTAAATTATTTTTTCTAATTCATGTTTAAGTCCCAAAGTTAAATTTTGCAAGTACCAGATGACACATTTTAAAAAGAGATTTCATCAAGACTTCAGGGCATTACTGAGTAAAGATTTCCCATCCCAATTTTTCCTTATAAGGAAGTGTATCACTTTTCCTGAAAACCTAGCCGTCACTACCTTCAGTTGTTAAGAAATAAATTTACGCAAGCAATTTTTAGATACATTATTGAAATCATACAGTGTGTAAATATATATATATATATATATATATATATATATATATATATATATATATATATATATATATATATATATATATATATATATATATATATATACTCCTACTAAATTAGTCTTCTAAGGTGCAACACAATATTACACAGAAAAATATTTCTAAATATATTATTTATTTCATTTCTTTATTACTTGCACCAGATATGGCCACATGCAGTTTCAAAGAATGGTTCCTTTTGTCAACCTTCATTTAAAAATACCATGAAATGAAAAACTAGTGGTGTTATTAGAGGCCTACACTATGTGTGGATAACCTGTAAAGATATCTGATCTTTTTACACTTGGTCCACTGCTCAGGATAAAGAGAATCAGCATGTCTTGAATGTATGCCTTTTAGTGCTAGTAACACCTTGTTCTAGAATTTGCCCCTAATCTACAATGAATTAACCTGTACAGTAACATTGTAATTGGCACCTTTAAAATATTTGCAATACAATATGATATCAATATATCCTACAATTTACTATACAATCTTTAATGATACTTAATGATATTTTTAAAGATATTCAATGAGTTTCCCAAAGATCTCATTTTGTAATATGTTGTGCTGTCAGCTTCAAAGATTTCGCTAAAAAATAGCGAACTGCTGTCAAGCAGAGCCTTCCAGGTTTCAGCAAGTATATAGTACCAGTATACCATCTTTAACAGTACAATACTTTTCCAATTCGATATAAGTATTTGGTATTGTATTGCGCAATGGTACTTTACCCTATTAAGGACAAGTGGGCAGACATTACAGTTAGGGGTGGGACGATATATTTGCTCATGATACGATACGTATTGCGATACAGTGGTCAAAATACGATACACCATACGATACATGCTTTTTAGCGTAAATCTCCTATCAGAATACTATATCTTATAGACTCTTTAATACTCTTTATCTTTTGTGTTTTAGATAGACTTAGTTCCCTGTGCAAATCCCTTTCCTTTCATTGGGGTTGCTGCTTCCCTTTGTTATTGTCCAGACATAAGACAAAACCTTAATTGCAAGGATGAAGCCAGTTGTGAGACAACCAACAAAATCTATATTTTCAATTGTATGGATAAATGTGGTGTATCTTTTTTACGATACAGCAGTCCTTTGTGTACCTCGAGTATCTTCAAGGTGATGTACCTCGATGTATCTCACTATCGGTATATCGTCCCATTCCTAATTACAGTCGCACAAATATGATGAACTTTCTGTACTTCAAGGATTAATGTTCTCCTCATGTTTCATCTTTATTGCCTTTCAATAATCCAGGGGGTCCTCTGTTAAGGGTGAAGACTCTCTTGTGTTGACGTGAGCAAGGTTAATAATATAGTCCAGTCATAAATCAAGCTCAAAATCTCATGTCCTCTGTTAAGAGTGAAGACTCTTGTGTTGACACAAGCAAAGTTGATACTACAGGTGAACTTGGATATGAGAGACTCAATTGGACCAGGAAAATTTGTCTGTCATACAGTGGTCGGTCAAATCCAACTTCACCTGTATAGTCTGGTCATAAATCACTGTGAAAATCTCATGTCTCAAGATCTCATGTCCTATGTTAAGAGTGAAGACTCTTGTGCTGACGTGATTGCTCGAGCAAGGTTGATAATATAGTCCAGTCATAAATCACGGTGAGAAATCTCATCTCTCAAAATGTCATGTCCTCCGTCAAGGGTGAAGACTCTTGTGCTGACGTGATTGCTCGAGCAAGGTTGATAATATAGTCCAGTCATAAACCACTGAGAAAATCTCATGTCTCAAGATCTCATGTCCTCTGTTAAGAGTGAAGACTCTTGTGCTGACGTGATTGCTCGAGCAAGGTTGATAATATAGTCCAGTAATAGATCACTGTGAAAATCTCATGTCTCAAAATCTCATGTCCTCTGTTAAGAGTGAAGACTCTTGTGTTGACCCGAGCAAGGTTGATATTATAGTTCAGTCATAAATCACTGTGAAAATCTCATGGTTCAAAATCTCATGTCCTCTGTTCATAGTGAAGACTCTTGTGTTGCCGTGATTCCTCGAGCAAGGTTGATAATATAGTTCAGTCATAAACCACTGAGAAAATCTCTTGTCGCAAAATCTCATGTCCTCTGTCAAGGGTGAAGACTCTTGTGTTGACCCGAGCAAGGTTGATAATATAGTCCAGTCATAAACCACTGAGAAAATCTCATGTCGCAAAATCTCATGTCCTCTGTCAAGGGTGAAGACTCTCGTGTTGACCCGAGCAAGGTTAATATTATAGTTCAGTCATAAATCACGGTGAGAAATCTCATGGATTAAAACCTCTTTGCTCTGCAAAAAAAAAAGAAAAGAATAATTACTTATTAACCCATTGGTGCTCATAGCAGCGAAAAGCAGCCTGACAATTTTAGCGAATTCACTAAGGAAAAAGCATAGTTTGGAAAATATTGTGAAGAAGTAATGTTAACCAAAATGACCAAGTATATTGTAAAATCATTGTTATTGCCAAAGTTATCATTATAGTGGCCCAAATTCCTAGGGTGGTCTAAATTTCTGTTTTTACAGTAATTTATACTGCAGACTTACTTACCCTGTGGGTATAAGTCAAGGGAAGGTGAAGTTGTCCATATTTCCCAATAATTATTTTGCAAAATAATCATAATGGCCCAAATTCATATGGTGGTCTTAATTTCTGAGAATTTACGGTAATGTTACTGCAGACTTACCCTGTGGTTATAAGTCAAGGGAGGGTGAAGTCATCCATACTTGCCAATACTAATTTTGCAAAATAATGATAGTGGCCCAAATTCCTAGGGTGATCTAAATTAACAAGAATTTACGGTGATTTACATTGCAGACTTACCCTGTGGGTATAAGTCAAGAGAGGGTGAAGTCGTCCATACTTGCCAAGAATAATTTTGCAAAATAATGATAGTGGCCCAAATTCCTAGGGTGGTCTTAATTTCTGATAATTTTCGGTAATGTATACTGCAGACTTAATGATAGATCAAGGGTGGTCCATGTTTCCCAATAATATTTTGCAAAATAATTATAGTGGATGCTTAACCCATTTATATCTGGAATGTGCACATTGTCCAAATTCCTTGGGTGGTCTAAATTTCTAAGAATTTATGGTAGTGAAATTTCTCATGGAAAAACAATGATTTAGTGAAATTATCAAGACTTAGTGAAATTTCTTATGAAAACAGAAAAACAATTACTTCAGTGAAATCATTCAAATGGTGAAAATACTCATAGAAATAATCGTAGAAAATCATATAGTGAAATTTTTCATAGAAGAACAGGTAGAACTCTGATTTAGTGATATTAGAATGTATGGTAATGTATACTAAAGACTTGCCCTGTGGGTATAAGTAAAGGGAGGGTGAAATCATCCATATTTGCCAATAATTATTTTGCAAAATAATCATAGTGGCCCAAATTCCTAGGGTGGTCTAAATTCCCAGGAATATACGGTAGTGAAATTTCTCGTGGAAAACAATGATTCCGTGAAATTATTTAGTGAAATTAAATGTATACTTCAGACTAAAGGATCGATCAAGGGTGGTCAATATTTCCCAATAATATTTTGCAAAATGATTATAATGGCCCAAATTCCTAGGGTGGTATAAATTTCCGAGAATTTACGGTAATGTATACTTCAGACTTACCCTGTGGGTATAAGTCGCGGCAGTGTGAAGTCATCGAACTGCTCATTGGGTTGCCCGTAGTTTGAGTGCCAGGATTTGAGTGCGGGTTTCCAAGGGGTATCTCCCGGGGTACCCGTGGTGGACGCAGGGCGGGCGCCTCGGCTGAAGTTCGGGGCTCTGGAAGAATCAGATTTTTAGGTTTTAGAGTCATGCAAATATCAGAGTTAACCCTTATCCTGCTGGTGGCTAATTATGCCAATACAAAATGATGCAAAAAAGCTGAAAAATGACCGAAACCCTGGCACAAAGGTACTCATCTGAGAGTACTCGGTGAGAGCTTTCCAATGAATACCAATATGATAGGTTTTAGATGGTTTTTCTAAATGTTTTGCATCCTTGTGCTTCAGACGAAAGTAGCCAGCAGTGAAAGGGTTAAAGTGATCAGACCTCAGGGGTCGACGCTAACAGTGAACCACTGGCCGAAGGCCAGTTAAAATACACATAAATGGCTTTGGGCCAGTAAAAAAAGACCTGAACTGGTCCTACAGGGCCCGAAACATTTGGGGACATTCTTGTCCACAAATCTACCATCAAGAATGTCCCCAAATGTTCTTGAGATAAATGAAGATAAAACAAATAAAACATTTTTGCAGGAGCCGTAGATCATAGGTGTTACAGGTCCTGTGGGGCCAGTAACATTTTGAGTTAGCCTTGAGGCCTGGAGCTAGTTCAAAGTCCCATCACAAAACATACCTCACAGCAGCATAATCATATAAGGCCACTCCAATTCATTTACTTGTCTTACGAGCTCAGGAGGTAGGAAATGAGCCATTTTGGAATTTAAAAAAAGTTGAAAAATGTGACTTTTTTTATTTTTTTTATTTTTTAGAGTCTGCCGACTAGGACTGGTAGCGATGTTTCTACCAGCCTATTCTCAACTAAATAAAATCAAACAATCAACTAATCCCTGTAACCTGAAGGGTGGGAGGTATACCTCCTCAAGTCTGAGGCTCTACTACAGCAATGATAGCTTCCTGTAGTTGATTGAATCACATTTTACAAAGAATATTCTTAAAACTTGCACTTTTTTTTTTTGGAGTCTGACAGAAAATTTCAAAACCACTTTCGTCCGTAAGACACCAAAAGTGACTTTTTTTTCTTTTTTTTTTGGAGTCTGAGAAGATTTTTTTTCCATAAAAAGCTTGTAAGACAAGTAATTAAATTGGAGTGGCCTAACAAAGAAATTAAATGTAATGGCACTCATCAATGACATCCCTAAGGTTACTCTGAACCTGCAGTGACCATAACCTGTGTTATACTGTAAGTAATGAGATTATGTCATTATAGTGAGAAAAAAAATTAATATTGAAATGAAATAGAATATGGGATAACAAAGGACTGTTGGTTACGGTATTCTCTACCTGATATCTGGAGTTACACCATGTTATATGATTTAATGCTGCTGTGTGGTGTGTTTAGAGATGGGGCTTTTAACTAGGTTGCAATAGTACTGATCAGTGATCACCTTAATAAGACATGAATAGAGTCACTACCATGGTTATTCTGAGGTAAGGCAATACACACTATTTCTCCATGATTAACTAGGAATTTAGAGCTTTGAATATTATTTGTTTCTGCAAGATATTGCGAAATCCATACAGTGAAATCCTTTCAAATTTCCATATTTTAGATTAGACTATGCTTCCTATGCTGGAGGACCTTCTTTCTAGATTATCTGATAAAAACTGGTATGAAATGTATATTTTAGGATTGTAAGAAAAGTATTAAGTCCCTGGAAAAAAGATAATATTTGCGCAGTTCTGTATTGTACATTAAGTTGCAAAATGCTGATTCAGCTAAAATGATACAATAACAATTGTTGCAAAAAATGATATACTGTATAAAGGGTAATGTTAACGTGTGCTTAATCTTCTCGAATTTACCGAATGGGTTTGAGACGGGAACAATAAAAACGTTATCTTTAATCATTTTTGTTGGTATGGTGGGGCCTTGGAGTAGTATTTCCCTAGGTGGGACAGACGATGCACATATTCAGATTGAGTAGTAAAGCCGTATATTTAAGTTATTCCCTTTCCCAGCAGATGGCGCCCTATGTAATCTGAATAGTGGCGTTTTTAATGCTCCAAAGTCAACAAACAACGATAGAAATTAAAACATATTTATTGTTAAATAATGGTGATACTGGCCTGGGCAGGTTTGGGGATTGTGCCTCCTTTAACCAGCGATACATGTTTGCAGTACTCACAAAGTTTCTCAACCTGCCCACGAACCGGTCCGACTTGGTGTAATGCTGCCCTAAGTGCTATTAATGTGCACAGCAATAGAGTCAGCCCTGTCAGCTCAATTGAGCTGGTATATGGCTTTGTTTTTCTGCACGTACACCACGGCACATTCAGTGCACACAACATTCGTCTGCACTGCCAGATTCAAAAGCAAAAACGCTCAGTAGCATTTTCGGGAAATTTAATATCAGTGCAGCCATGTGCAGGACGGGAAATTTAAAAATGGGAAAAAGTCAAAATGATCAATTTTCGGGAAATAAAAGTCCCTGGAAATATACCCGTTATACAGTATCATGTCGAAAAATATATATTTTGTTGCAGTAATGATGCTGTCTTTCCAGCATTGGGTGCATGGGGATTATAATCTAAAACTCCCCAGAATGACCTTAGAAATATATCAACTGTTACCAAGATCTAATCAGTTCATGGGAGAGAATCCTTGAGAATTTGAAAAGATTTGACTGAGCAGTTTTTGAGATATCTTTTAGACAAGCAGTCTAGACCAGAATAGGGATTTTGATCCAAAATGAAGTTTAAAATATATCTAATTTACCTAAATTAAGTAATTTCATGAACGTGAAAGGATACCTGAAAGTTCGAAAAAAAGATTCCACTAAACAATTTTTGAGATATCTTGCAGACAAGCAGTCTAGACCAGCATAGAGCTTTTGAAATATCTTAAAATATCTGGATGAGCATGGCTTTGTGGATGGTCAATGTGCCAAAATCAAATGTGTAGTGCTCAGAAAATCAGCTTGCCCATACGGACAAGTGCAAACTAAGATGTACTTGCCCGAAAGCCCATTTTTCAAAAATTCACTTGACGGGGCAAGCGGGCAAGAACTTATGTCGGACCCTACCAATTTCACAACAAGGACAACTAAACTATACAAGACCTATACTTACTTCCTGACGCCGGAGTATTTGCCGTACTGCGGTCCCGCGCTGCCTCGCGTATCCCAGGTCGCACTGGGGGGAGAAAAAGATGGCGGCCTCGACGGCTGCGTGGCGTGCAGACCTGAGTAGATATCTGAGGCGGAATACACCCCTCGCGATGTGGGCCCGATCCTCATGGTGCCATCATTAAATCTAGAGAGAAAGTCAATAACAAACACACACACACATATATATATATATATATATATATATATATATATATATATATATATATATATATATATATATATATATATATATATATGTGTGTGTGTCTTGCCCAAGAACAGACCAAAGTGCCCCAGCCGGGAATTGAACCAGCGACCTACGGATTACTGGTCTGACACCTAACCAACTTATATATATATATATATATATATATATATATATATATATATATATATATATATATATATATATATATATATATATATATGTATATATATATAATATATATATAATATTTTAGAAGGTACTGAAGGGTACTTTTTATTCCAAAAGGTGCATGACAAATTTAGGAATTCTTTGAATAAAGGAAACGAAAGTAATTTAATAAGATTCATACACTTGTATAGCTTATCCGTAACTGCATTAGACCATCAGGAGACAATTTTCATGGCTCACCCCAGGGTCTTCAAGCCAGGATTTCAAAAATGCCTGTCCAAAACAGCCAATTTCAAACTTTCTGCCCGTCCAAATTTAAGACTGGTATTAATCCTTATACCAACTACATTTGATAGCCTATTGTGCCAAAAAGGGCAATGTACACTTCAGTAAAGTCCTTGAAGATGTTTTGTTTGGAAAATATTTGGTTTTTACCCCCAAAAAGTCAAAAGTCAAAATTCCCCAATTTAGGTATTGATCCTTATACCAACTACATTTGATAGCCTACTGTGCCAAAAAGGGCAATGTACACTTCAGTAAAATCCTAGAAGATGTATTGTTTGGAAAATATTTGGTTTTTACCCCCAAAAAATCAAAAGTCAAAATTCTTCAATGAAAATTTTGCCAGTACAAAATGAATGTTTTCAGGAAACTATCTGCCCCAAAGACAGACAGGGCAGGTCCTGGCTAATTCTCTGGCCCGCTCTAAGCTAGCCTGCCTCCCAGGCCATATTTAAATGTCCTCCCTTGTGGATAGATGGCACTGCGGTACACTAGGAGGTCCACTACTATCCCTCGTGTGGCAATTGTGTGAACTAAATGGCCAACATTAGGCCACAAGTCCCTGTGTAGTATAGGTGCAGGCATTTATATATAATAAAGTAAAAACAGAGTAGAGCCTTGTAGCTAGGATAGCTTTAATCCTTATGCTGCTGGTGGATAATTTGATCAATACAAAATAATGTGATAAAAGCTGAAAAATGACCGAAACCCTGGCAAATGGGTACTCATCTGAAAGTATTCGATAAGCCCTTTCCAATGAATACCAAAATGATAAGGTTTAGATGATTTTCAAAGATTTTTGAGTTTGTGTGCCTTAGACAAATGTAGTCTCACCAATGAAAGGGTTAAGCATACAAGTGCTAAGTCAGGATGGTATTCCAAAATAGTCAGGCACCCACAGGCATGAATGGGTTAACCTTTTCTGCTGCTGGTGGCTAACTTGTTCATCGTGAAATGATAACAGAAAGCTGGGAAAATGACTGAAACACTGGCATATGGGTACTTCCCTGAGAGTACTCAGCGAGAGCTATCCAATGAATACCAACATGACAGGGTTTCGATGATTTTCATATTTTTTTTGCATTCTTGTGCATTGACTGAAAATAACCTCAGCATCAGAAGGGTTAAATCTTAAATAAACAGGAGCCGCCCATGAAATTGCTGTCATAATCCTATAGTAGGCCAAGTGTACACTTGACCCTTTATTGTAAACAGACAATGGGGAAACTGTGGAGTGAGGGTCACTTGAGGGGCAGCTATTTGTATACCCTAGATTTCTAGGCTGTCATTTGTATTTCTCTGTTATGTTTTTCCTGTTACCTAGCATCAATTCTAGGTGGCCGTAGTGGTCCATTTAGTAGGGCTCTCATTGATAAGAAATATGTATTGATTTGATAATCGACAAAATAATTACCGATAAGCTACTTCGATTCGATTCAGCAAATCTAATTCAAAATGAATGAAAACCAGCAATGTGCTCGTGAGGAATGGTCGTAGTTTGCGTGTGGGTTGATTTTTTGACCTATTGATCACAGCCCTAACACATACACATTCATCTGTGTGAATTCAAGGATAAATGGAATGGACGCCCACAGTTGTGGTGGGGAGTTTATGCTGTTGTTCAAGCTGTGTTTTCCTGAAAAATAGTTTATTTACCTAATTTGCATATGAATCGATATATTGTGCCTTCTTCGATATCGATAAGGTTTTTTTGTCGATTCATCAATACGGGCGGTATCAATGACAGCCCTAACATTTAGTTTAGACTTATCTCACCAGGATTCAGTTTGAGTATAACCTCTAGAGATCAGAGGATCAGGTGGTGCCATCTACCGACCATACCTGGTACTACACCACACTGCTTGTTCAGCACAGAAGGGGATGTCAGTTTTTAGGGACTAGGAACCTAGTCTACTATTTGTAGTACCTGATGAGAGTACCCGTTTTTCTATTGTTGCACCAGTAGGCTTGGACTGATATGCCCTACTAGGATACTTGATAATCAAAAAGTGACGAAAACCGAAATTCCAAATTCTACTCACATATCGCTCTTGACGCTATCTATGGAGTCGGAGCGGTCGTCGCGGAAACGACTGGCGTTGCTACTGTACGGTGTTTGTTTCGTTAACCTGAGCCGATTGGTCTGTCCGTTGCTCACTGGTCGACCCCTGTAAGGAAAAAAAAGCTATTAATCGACCTGAAAAAGATTAATCACTGCCAACACTATGAAAAAGATTTTTTGAAACCGATTTATACTGCCAATAAATTAGGGTTGGGAATAAGTTGTAATTTCATGAATGATAATCAGTAGCAGCCAACTATATAAATATATATATATATAATTTAAATATATATATATATATATATATATATATATATATATATATATATATATATATATATATATATACACATATATATATATATATATATATAATATATATATATATATGCCCATGCGACGACTCACCTCTGTTCCTTGAGGAGCTCTTTCTGTATTTTGTTTCTGTAGATGATGATGACTAAGACAAAGATGATGATGAGGAGGATGACGCCTGCCGCGCTGCAGGCCGCGATGATGATCTTTGTCTGTTCGTCCATTTCTGAAAAACAAAATAAAAGATATCCTGTACATAGAGATGGGCACCATTAGCTCTTATGCTTCTGGCGGCTAATTTTGTCAATAGAAAGTGATGCGTAAAAATCAGAAAAATGATGGAAACCCTGGCACATGGCTTGATTCATATGAGTGTACTCCGCGAGAGCTATCCATTGAATACCAACATGACAGGGTTTAGATGATTTTCAAAAATCTTTGCTTCTTTGTGCTTTGGATGAAAGTAGCCTCATTATTGGAAGGGTTTATAGAATAAAAACATATAATACTATAGGTAGCAGGGTAAGCCCTATAATTTGACTGATCAATAGGGATACCATAAATTTTCAGTAATTTGGGACACTTTTTAATAATAACGATTTTTATGGGTTGAAGGTGGCCCATGTTTTCTGAAATACCAACAAAGCAGAGTAATAGTGGCCCAGATTTCCCTTAAATTTCCAATCCTGTGATTGAGTGTAGGCGTGTCATTGAAAAGGAAAATTTTCCGAAAACAACTATTGGAAAATTTTCTACAGGTTCTGATTTTTTTTTCCGATACCATTCTTCAATTGGATTTTTGTAAAATTTAATTATTATCACTTTTCTCTTTCTTTCCTATTTTGAGGTGAAAATGCCACACTTTTGAGGGCATATTCCCATTTCAGATCCTGCCTACTTCCTTGTCTACATTTTATCAGTCATGGCCGTTAACTTCATTATTTATTGTTTAGACAAGTGGCAAACCGCCAGGAAACACTAAACTGTGGCGGAATAGGGGTATTCTGCCTCACGTGTGACTTCCACTTGGAGTAGTTTGCCGATTTGCGATACACAATACGATACACCATCTTTTTAACTGATACGATAATTGGCTGCTTCGTTTAAGCCATACAATAATCTGGGGAGTATCGATGACACTCCTAATTGAGTGACCAGTGAGATCTAGCAGGTAAGATCTTGGCAATCATATAAGGATTTTGTGATAGTAATTTTCCCACAAAAATTGTGATTGTAATTATGACTGTAGAGCAAACAGAAGCAAAAGTTAGATGCCTGATTAACAATGAATAAAACTGCATTCAAAGGTAGGTACCAGTACAAAATACCAGTATTGAAGGGGAAAAGTATAGTATCGAAGAATATACAGTATGGTATCATATTGTTAAGATTTAAAATGTTTATAGAATTGCTTCCTGGACATATTTATCTGTATGAAGGCAGTTTACCATTTAGTAGCGAAACTTTGGAAGCTGACAGTGCTGAATTTAACTTTCAGGCTTTTCGTATCTCAGAAGTCACATGATGATATCTTACCTGCCATGTAGGGCAGGCACCCTCTGATATTTACTTGCCCTTGAGCCATTTTGAAAACTTTTATTTGCCTAGGCCAGTAGGGCAGCCCTTAATGTCGATCCCTGGGTATGTCAGAGCTCGAAATTAGGGGGTGCCAGGAGCGGAGGGCTCCCTTAAATTCTCCAGCGGCTCCCTCGAATTTCTGCAGGGAGCCCAAACTTGTACTGGTTTCTATCGTAACACCTTTAAGTAGCTTAAATGGAAGATGCAATTGGGCTCACTGGGAAAAAACTTAAATTTTGAGTCCTGTATGTACTTTATATAAATTTAATTATCAAATAAAAACAGCATAGATGAAAAACTGAGTCAAAGAAAGAGTTATACCTTAAACCAAATGCATCTCCAGAGAGTAGCTTGTAACAGCTGGGTGATTATCCTAACAATCCAGTTAGAAAAACTCTTTGTTGGGCAAAAATGTGACCCAAAAACCCTGCATAACTGAATAGAAATAAGTGTTGTGGAAAAAACCTGACTGCAAAGAAAGGAGTATACTATCCCATTTAGATAGCGACTTATTTTCAATGCTGAGACTACCTTCGTCCAAACACAAGGACACAAAGTTTTTGGAAAACCATCTAAACCCTGTCATGTTGGTATTCATTGGATAGCTCTCACTGAGTACCCATATGTCAGGGTTTCAGTCATTTTTTAGTTTTTTTTTGCAACATTGCGTATTGGCCAAATTAGCCAGTAGCATAAGGCAGGGTCTTAGCTAGGATTTAGAAACTGGGTGCTTAAAATTGGCAATTGAAAAACTTTTGGGCGTCCAAATTTTTGAGGGGTACCACAATACACTCAGATTTCCACCATAAACATGTATGAATTTATCAAAATAAGGCATGATATCCTTATACAATGTCATAAGAATAGTATGGAGATGAAAAAATTTGATTATATGCTTGAGATTGACATTTAAAGAAATTCCTCAACCAAAAGTTTTGGGTGCTGAAGGGTGCTTTTTAAGGGTTTGGGTGTCCAAAAAGACACCCAGACGCCCTGCTGGCTAAGACCATGGCATAAGGGTTAAATGCAGCCCAAGTGTAGGTTCCACCCCAGCTGGGGTTGAACACTACTGTGGTTTGGTCTGTAAAAATATGGGGGCTCACGCTAAACAGAACATGTCAGAGTTGCCTTGACAAGAATACTGTCT
>OZ012701.1:11441345-11458845 GCA_963942565.1 Maea johnstoni
ATATAGTATATATATATATATATATATATATGTATATATATATATATATATACAAACATGCATATATACATACATACATACATACATACATACATACATACATACATACATACATACAAACAAACATTAGGAGAAGGAGAAGGGGGAGAAGAAGTAACAGGAGAAGAAGGGAAAGAGGTGCGAAGATAACTAGTGAGGAGAGGGAGTAAGAGGAGCAGAACATAAAGAAGGTGAGAAAATGTTTATATATATATATCTATCTATATATATATATATATATATATATATATATATATATATATATATATATATATATATATATATATATATATATATATATAAAGAAGGTGAAGGGGGCAGGGGTTCACGTCGATTAGACGCCTGGAGGGCCCAAGTGATGCGTTACGACAGGGGGTTGTCTATAGAGCTAGGACAGTGACCCATATCGACCAAGGGCATAGGGTGTTTTGACCCAGACCTCTTACCGAGGCATATAAAAAGGTTCTTTTCTACCCGTGCCCGCCACAGCCCTGGGGCCGCAACAATGCTCCATACCCGATTTATAGGATCTTAACCCATTAAATTCAGGACTACATCAATTGTCGTCTGGATCTAAGATACTTTTGACAATATTAAACTTTGGAGTTGGAAATGGTTTTACAAAATATTTGAAGGAAGGTTTTTGGTTACTGTATGTTCTAATGAACATTTCTCTATCAACCATTTTCCTAACTATGCATTTGCACGCAAGATTTCATCAGCAGTATCCGACTGACTTGACTGCTGTGAGCATTAATGGTTAATTCCGTAGCTAATATCAAATAAACCATAGAACCAGATCTTAACCCTAATGCTGCTGGTAGCTTATTTGGCCAATACAAAATGATGCAAAAAAAAACACGAAAAAATACTGAAACCTTGGAACATGGGTACTCATCTGAGAGTGCTCAGCGAGAGCTATCGAATGAATACCAACATGGCGGGATTTAAATGGTTTTCAAAAAAACCTTTTACGTCAAGAATATGTAGTTGTTGAATATCTTTGTAAACGTTTCACATGTTCTTGGTATTTATGTACAATCACAAATATATATAATCATTCTATGTTTGTTTGAACAATAAAAAAACATTTTTCTATAGAGAATTGATAAAAAGAAAGTTTCAGACGTGAACGGTTTAACATGTTACTGCGAATAAACCCTAACTGAAAAGGCCTGGGTATTTTTCTAGCATTTTTCTAACTATAGTATAGAGACCCTTGAGGGAGAAATGATAGTTGCAATGAATCCAACAAATCTTCTTCAAATATCTGAAGAATTCATTCGTTATCCCGAAGTTATTTTAACCCTTCTGCTGCTGTTGGCTAATTTTGCAAATAATGCAAAAAACATGAAAAATGACCGAAAGTCTGGCATATGGGTACTCATCTGAGAGTACTCAGCGAGAGCTATCCAATGAATACCAACATGACAGAATTTAGATGGTTTTCCAAAATATTCGTGTCCTTGTGCTTAGGATGAAATAAGCCTCAGCATTGAAAGGGTTAAAGGTATCTTAGACGCAGGCGACGCTTTTCAAAGAGAACTGTTGGTATGAAAGGGTGGAATTTATAGGGCTGTAACTTAAGCCGCCTGTCGCGTACCCACTACCCTAACGCATCCCAACATCCCAATACCCGAATTGGGTTATCTTCAATGGTATTTCTTAATGTTAGAATTTTCGAACCAAAACTGTGTTCGATTCCTGGGTTCGAATCCGGCTTTTTGCATGTGATAGAGTTACACTGTAAAAATTATATGTAAACGTTTACCCTATTTGGGTGCAACTGAGCTGCACCCGATTTGGGTAAACTTTAACCCTGACATATTTGTACCAGGTTAACGTTTCCGACTTCAATGGCGGTGCAGGTAGACCTTTACTTGTGTGCAGTGGGTAAACCTTTTCCTGCCTAGGGTTAAATGTAACCTGATAATATGGGATGGGGTTAACATTTATTTCGGGGGGAGCGTTCATTATTGTGATGCATGACCTTAACAACATACTAATATCGAGTACGCTATGAGGTACATAAAACATACATCTACAATAAAAATGCCACGGCAGTCCAGTTATCAATATGTATATTCTTTGTTGTCTAAACATGGCATATTAACAGTGCTTTTCCTGCATGCTTTCTTCTTCTATCTTCCTCTTCTTCTTCCTCTTCTCCTTTATTACAAAATGGTGTTTCTGGGTTTACGACTCCTGATTTTACGTTTAGACACTGAAACATGCTATGGATATGATTTCACTCTAATTGTACGAGATTTTAAGATTATATCTCTATACACCATAAAATCCTTCTGCAGTAAATGCTAAAGCGTGGTTAAGTGAACTAACTCATGTCAGTGCATGTTCTATACGTCGGAAGAACACATGTATAATTGTAAGGAGTTCTAATATTACAAACAACATCAGTCACTTACTGTTCGAAGATGTGTATAAAACAGAGACAATATTCCTGCATAGTGTATCTAAAACTTTTCAGTACAGCCCTAACAATCCAACCTCAAACTGCCCGCCACAACTTGGTAACTTAAAGCTGTTATCTGGGTCACTGCTAAGTGAAGTCCCTTTGTCTGAGGACATCACCATGACTAATTGAAACATGTGGTCTTTGGCTTGTGACTGGGCGACAGGAAGTTTCAAATATCGAATTCTCTATCAAATGTTTACCTAAGAAGGTAAACGTTTACCCAAGAAGGTAAACGTATTACTATGACATTTACTGAAATGGGTAAACCTTAACTAAACCTTAACTTAAAAAGTTGAGGTTTACTGAAAAATGTTGAAGGTTCTCTAAATGAGGTGAACCTTAACATTTCAAGCGGGTAATCATTTATCTTTAAAAAAATATTTGGGAAGATGTTCACCCAGTAATAACTAAATAGTGTAACGTTCACCCAGATTATACAAAGGTTAATCCTTTTCAGATTAACGAAACTCGAAACTAGTTGAATCTTTACCTATCCTTCTTACAGTGTAGCAGTTTATCCCGCCAGTCAGATTGAGCTCTTGTTAACCCATTAACACTCAGACCAGCCAAAACAGGCCTGACAGATTTGGAAATATATTACTCACAAAAGCATTTTCTGGAAAATATATGAAGGAGAAATGTTTAAAAGAAGCCAAACTACAACTCTCCTTCAAATATTTTGTGAACTTTCACTTTGTTCTCAAGTTATTCTCAAAAGTGTGAAAGTAGCAGACGTTATGTTCTGGTGGAGCTCTAAGTGTGAATGGGTTAAAGTAGATAAATAGATAGAGAAGTTTGGAATGCATATTCCGTATCTTCATCCTTTCAGATCCATGTTTGATGAATGAATGAAAGTACCTTGTTCACTGCAAGCAACTCTTTAACTCATAGGTACCAAATGTACTAACCGACTGCTGTTGCCGCTACTATTTCTACTACTACTACTACTACTACTACTACTACTACTACTACTACTACTACTACTACTGTTGCTGCTGCTGCTGTTGCCGCTACCACTACTACTACTACTACTACTACTACTACTACTACTACTACTACTACTACTTCTACTTTTGCTGCTGCTACTGTTGCTGTTTAAGTGCAGGATGGTTGTGTGGTCTGTCTGGAGATAACGGCCACTATGGTTAGGGAGGGTTGCGGCTGGTGTCGAAAAACGGGTACAGCATTGCAACCCACCCCCTCCCCCCTCACCTCCCAAGAATGACAACTCTACCCGTCAGATCTGCAGGATCGTGACCATCCCATCTGAGGACGCTGAACACATATCCTACATGCGTTCTAAATGATGACGTAATGAACACCATGCATAGAGTGTTCAATAGTGTTCAATTTGGGTTTCTCATGTATATACATCCTTAGAATACGTACTTAAATTAGTTCAGTCCAATGACCGGTCTGAAAATCCAAATCACCCCACTGTAAAGCTGTCAATGGGTGAAATTCCATCTATTTACTTAGTGTCGTTCTGTGTAAACTTACCACTTTAGGAGTGTTGGTCCCGAGTTCAGTATGTCCGATGCGCACTTAACCCTTACTACACACAGACTCAAACTCTCACGGCGCCGGCTACCAGGGTTCTAGTAGTGACTTGTCTCCTAACTCACGCGCGACTGGTTCCTATCTCTCTTCATCACCTCTCTCATTTAACCCTCTCACACCCGAGGCTCGAAACACAAAACCGTATCTTGTTAACAAAAGAATATCTCGAGTAAGATTTTAGCAAAATATGTTGTTACTAAAGAGATCAACAATCCCTCTTCGAATATTTTCAACCATACCTCTGATTTGATGAGTTAGGTCCAAAGTTGTCAGACTTCGTGTGAACCCCAAAAGCAAATAGGTTAAAAGGCGACGCAGACTCTACTCTTATCGTAAGTAAAGTGTCACATTCGTCACGAAAGCTGTCAATTTCCACGACCTCTGTTCGTCTGGCGCTGTCTGTTTTATATATTACGCAGTACTGGAGGGAAAAGTGGAACTCAGATGTTTACAAGTCATCGGGGTTTTCTATTACTGTTGAAGCGCGTGCGGGTCTGATATTTGAGTCAGGCGTGCCCGTTAACCCAATCTTACAGTGCCGACATTTAATTTCTGCATTAAATGCGCGAGCAGTCCGGGCATAATACACGACCGCACTCCTGATTACCACTCAGTTGCCTGTGCATGGATGACCTCACGACTGAACGTATTTTTGATTCGCAAGCTACGTGGGTCATTTTCTTCTTAGGTATTAGTGACGTTGTCCAAGGGTGTTTGTACCACCAGGCACTGGCAGACGCTCGGTCGACTGGTGTTGGAATGAAATGTCTGTATTGTAGGTAGTTCAAGCGATAGTTCACAGATCACCATCTCACAAGGTTATGTAGATTTAAGAGCTGTAATGTTCCAGTTAAAGTTTCAGATTTGTATCCTGTGACATTTCAGTTTTGCGAGCTGTGAAGTTTCAGATAAAGTTTCAGATTTAAGTGTTGTAAAGTTTCAGTTTTGAGAGCTCTAAAGATTCAGTTAAAGTTCCAGATTTAAGTGCTGTAACGTTTCGGTTTTGAGAGCTGTAAAGTTTCAGATAAAGTTTCAGATTTAAGTGCTGTAACGTTTCAGTTTTGAGAGCTGTCAAGTTTCAGATAAAGTTTCAGATTTAAGTGCTGTAACGTTTCAGTTTTGAGAGCTGTAAAATTTCAGATAAAGTTTCAGATTTAAGTGCTGTAAAGTTTCAGTTTTGAGAGCTGTAAAGTTTCAAATAAAGTTTCAGATAAAGTTTTAGATTTAAGGGCTGTAACATTTCAGTTTTTAGTGCTGTAAAGCCTCAGTTTAAGCAGAGAGCTGTATTACTAATCAAAATCTCTGGTTTAAGTTTCAGATTTAAGGGCTGTAACGTTTCAGTTTTTAGTGCTGTAAAGCCTCAGTTTAAGTTTCGGATTTAAGTGCTGTAACTTTTCAGTTCTTATTGTTGTAAAGTTTCAGTTTTAAGTGATGTAACACTTCAATTTAAAGCGTTAAGTTTCAATGGTAGCCCGCTGCTGTTTCTGCACATAAAACGAAACGAAACAGCACTTAAATACATGTATATGATCTTATAGCGCTTATCAGTGAAATCTAATATTACTCAAAACAGTGCCGTCACAGCACTAAAAACTGAAACGTTACGGCACCTACAAATTTTAGATTACTTAGGAATCTGCCGTAACAATTTTCCTTAAATTTTCCCCGTTTCGCATGTGATTTTTCTCGTTTGAAATCTTTATGCACTGCTGTCTGTCAGGTATTTCGTTTCGACTGCTTAAGTCTACGATTATAATCTTAATCACGTTTATTTTTTAATGTACTTTGCACTTTCATACGTATGGCCAATGAATAATTATTAATACGTGTACAACCCCCTCTGGTGGTATTTGTATGAACAAAAGTTGTACACATATCCTTACCTAGTTGGAACATTGCATATATATATATATATATATATATATATATATATATATATATATATATATATATATATATATATATATATATATATATATATATATATATATATATATATATATATATATATATATATATATATATATATACATATATATACATATATATACATATATATACATATATATACATATATATACATATATATATATATATATATATATATATATATATATATATATATATATATATAATATATATATATATATATATATATATATAATATATATATATATATATATATATATATATATACTCCTATTAGCTAGGAGGCTACATCAACAGCAGCATCATGGCAGCGATATCTCACATATCGGGCACTAGGCTAGTGGAGCTAGCCACAGCACCCTGACCTGCATTCTTGAACCCCCACCCTTGTCATATGTCATCAGAGAGTGACCGCAGACTCTGAAGACAGGTCACGCGCAGCAGAGGTCAGAGGTCAGGGGTCAGGGGTCAAGGAAACCAGTCTTTGGAAATCTGACACTGCCCGCCGCCCTTAGACAGTGGAATCTCTCATGAATTATAATACATGGCTACCGAGCTCTGAGGCCATTTATGTCACCAAGAGCTGACGTGACCGAGTTCTCATATGTCCAGTAGACTTGCTTTGCTACAAGTCTGTGTAAAATATCTTTCCACATGATCTACCATGATCTGAGTTCAGCCAAAGATGCTTTTTTTCTCAGATACATACATACATACATACATACATACATATTTTATTATATTTGGAATGTAGAATTTCGATTATTGTAACTTTTCTGCGATATTTTCTTTTTCATTCCTTTAAGCTGCAAATTTTACCAACTACAAACTTGGTCTACCATAATTAGTTCAATACTTACTCACTAGGTGGCCAATATGTTTTATTATTTAATCAGGAGATTACCTGACCAAGGTCTGCGTAAAATATGTGTCTGCGAGATACCCACTGAGTTTAGTCATACATTTGTTTCTTTTTGGATACCCAATTGCAAAGTTTACCAACTCAAAGCTAAAGTGTACCCTTACTTCTTCACTGACGTTATTGCGCCGATTTTTTTTCAATTATTTTGCGAGCTTGCTTGCGAGTCCAAGTTCAGCGCCAGCCCAAATCAGGCATTCAATAGGAGGAAAGAGAGTGATCACGTGACAACTCAGATAACCTTTAAGTGCGTTTTTATGCGTTGGTAGGTGATCAGCTTTTGTCTCTTTAGTGTTTAGTGAGATTGACCTATTTCTTCTCCACCTTACATGCGGTGGCGAGCGCCTTGTATCCGCACAACTTCGCGTATCCTATCAAAATATTACACCCTCAATCTTAAATTTCACCTCTTGAATTGAGTCTTTCTGGGTGGCCAATGCTTTACTATAATTGGAATTTCGAATTTCGCTTATAGACACTTCTCTGCCATATTATGGCAACTTATTCGCGACTAGCAAATTTTATGTGGTGGAGATAATTGTAGTACCAAAACAACGGAAAGTTTTTCACATGCCTGGTCGGGATTCCATCCCAGCTGTCAGTAGTGAGTAACAGCTAGCAGTCAGTGGCAACGCCTTAGACCACTCGGCCATACATCAGGGCAGTCCCTGTTTTACTTTAAACGTGACTTATGCTGCTATATTTTGAATGCAGAGAGGGCCCCGTTGAAAGAGGTATTGGGAGGAGAGTACAGTTACGGAGAGGGGGGAGGCAAGTGTTGCGGCAGGGCGCTTATTAAGGCCGCAGGATGAGTTCAAAATGACAATGTAATAAGGATCCGTGCGACCAAAAAGTGAGTGTCGGGCGCACGTATCCAAGCCCATAGTACAGTTAGAAGGTGCATAATTATAAATAGGGCACTGATCAACAGGTGACGACGTATGGAAGGGCAAATAGAAGGTGAATGGGTGGAAGTTGCATTGCGTAATAGGCATGTGCAGCAAGTGTGCATGCACGTGACAATACCAACATCATCGGGAACATATCCTTTATTTTCATATTTTAATTAATATTTACATCCATTAAACTATACATTTTCTTGAAGAAATTCTAAACTTTATCACTTATGATATTCTTTCTGTTGAAAGCAACAAGCTGACCACTTAACAGATCTCATATTCTATGTGAAGGCTAGGCATTACTACACCCATTAAACTATATATATTTTTTGAAGAAATTCTCAAATTGCCGACTGCACCTACGGTGCCATCCGAAGCATTTGGAAGCTAGAAATAAACTCTCGCAAATTGCATAGTTGAACCAGATTCGACCCTACGCCCTTTGGCACTCCAAGCCGGTACGCTATCGATGAGTCCATCGAATCATGTTACTCAAGTGTGGATAAAAACAAAGTAATATTGATATTCATAATTTGGGATCGTGCCTAACATACCGAAAAAAATCTTGTTATTTACTATTTGGCCATTTTTATTAATAACCCCCCAAATTTAGATACGTCCCCAAACATGAATTCGTCCCCCTACCTTACCGTGTCAACATGTGGATCCATAATCGTCCAGTATATGCTAACTAAGATGGTCCCACTCTCACGGTATACAGATCGCTCCAATGTCGTTAACCAATTAAGAGATTACGAGCGCCAAAACAACTGAAAAGAGTTTGGCGATATACCGACTTTATCCCGTTGCCGATAAAAACATAATAATGAATATATCTATATGCGTTTTCAAGTCGTTAAATATACGGCATCTCAGATTTCTCCGGCAAATTTTCCCTTCTAGTAAAAACATCTCAGGGTGTGTTCAGATTGTAACATTTGCAAACGTTTCACTTTTCCAGCCGCTTACGCGCCTACGGTTGAACAATAGCGTCAAGGGTCATTCTGAGATTTAGTCACGTTATACACCACTACATACTCCTCGTGTTCAGTCCTACTGTGATTGTTGAGGTCATCACTGGCCGAATAACAGCCAAGATTTCTAGGCTGTCATATATAGAGTTACCAGGTACCAAATAGTCTAGGTTGCCATAGTGGCCAATTTAATTTACACTTATCTCACCAGGGGAATAGAGTATTCAATATGAGTATGACATAAAGCCTCTAGAGATAGGAGGATCAGGTATGGTGCCATCTATCTACCATAGCTGGTACTACACCGCACTGCTTTGTCGGCACAGAAGGGAATGCCAACGTTTTAGGGACTAGGAACCTAGTCTAGCCGAATGACAGACCATATACAAGAGAATCTGAGAGAGGATGTATGTACAAGCAGGAATAGGTTTTTGGCTTTTCTCCAATTGAATCTCGACACATTTAGTTTGTTTGCATATCTGTACACACGTGAATATTGAATACTTTTGGACGTTCCTGTTCTTTTCCCATCTCAATTATGAATAACCATTTCCTGAAATACCACTCAGAGTAAATGACCGCCTTTACCCAAAGTCACTGACAACATTCTCACACACACCGACGTCACAACACGCACACTGTATTGTATCATAAGCCCAATATGAGAGCCCATCCGATATATCTAGATCTCCTTCAAATAGTTCAAAAACTTTTGGTCAGTTCTAGAGTTATTTTCATAAGTATCATAACATCCAGGCGGTATAAGCCAGACAGGACTCTTGGTACGCATGGGGAAATTAACTTTTGCCAGAATGAATGAATGAATGAATGAATGAATGAATGAATGAATGAATGAATGAATGAATGAGGGTTTAAAAGGATATCGGCACACAAGGGCCATTAGCAACAAGTATATATATATATATATTATATATATATATATATATATATATATATATATATATATATATATATATAATATATATATATATATATATATATATATATATATATATATATTTATTTATTTATTTATATATATATATATATATATTTATATATATATATATATATATATATATATATATATATATATATATATATATATATATATAAATATATATAAATATACATATTTATATATATATATATATATATATATATATATAATATATATATATATATATATATATATATATATCAAACCATGTGCCTTTAAAGACAAATCATGTCAAGAAGGAAGAAAGGAATTAAAATTACATGATAACTACTCATCTGAAAATGCCATCACCCTTTTCCTTATCTATAGGCATCACTCTCTCAGAAAATTATCGTGAGGCTTTGTCACTCCAGATGGTACCAATATCTGCTCTGTCCCATGGACTAAATGGGTCTCTTACGTCGCTTGCAACAGCTAAGTTCACACCGCGATGAGATAGAAACCCGTAGTAGGGAAGAAGTTCCATTCTCTTCACGAATAGTTCCAGCTTTCAGTTGCAGATGGACCATAGGCAGCCCTCCACAACGCTGCACATTTATATAGCGAGCAGGCTAACCCACTAACGGGGATTCAGAAAGACTCGATTCAAGAGGTGATGTTTAGGATTGAGGGTGGAATGTTGTGGTTGGACATGCGAAGTTGTGCGGAGACAGGGCACCCGCGACCGCACGTCAGTCTCACAAATCTCACTTAACTCTATAGATAAAAGTTGACTCCCTCACGTTGTTATCGAGAAAAGATTCCTATTGAAATCCTATTTATGAGGATGCGCTGAACATGAAGCTGGACTGTGAGCTGGCTCGCAAAATAATATGAGAATTGGCGCAAGCACGTCCAGTGGGGACTCGAATTCACTAACCCACGCTTGGGAGCCAGGCACCACAACCACTAGGCCACGGCGGATACACAGCACGTGCATGTTTCCTACGCTTCTCGAGGCTAAACCTAAGATGAATAAAACAAGTGGATATGAAACCAGTGGTCCACCTGAAAAGGCTGGTTGCGGAGAATAGCCCGTAATTCGTGTTCTGCGCATGTTGGTGCGCAAGTTTCTCGAATGTAAACGATACGAGAGCCCCTGATTGGTCTTTGTCTCCTAGTGACGTCACACTTAGGCCCGATTCAAGACCCCTGGCATAGCCAGCCCTTTACTGTAGCGCATATAGCAAATGGTCTCTCGCGACATATCCATTCTTTTATTCATTCTTCGGTTTGCGTCGCTGGCAAGTCGACATGATATATATATATATATATATATATATATATATATATATATATATATATATATATATATATATATATATATATATATATATATATGTATATATATATATATATATATATATATATATATCTATATATATATATATATATATATATATATATATATATATATATATATATAGATAGATAGATAGATAGATAGATAGATAGATAGATAGATAGATATATAGATAGATAGATAGATAGATATATAGATAGATAGATAGATAGATAGATAGATAGATAGATAGATAGATAGATAGATAGATAGATAGTGGCCCTAGCAACATCGACACGCCCGTAGCGCAAGGTGGCAGATCCCTCGTCCACTAGCTGGCCGCCTCTCCTGCTCGCATTAAGACAGCTAGGAGTCAGTGGCAACGTCTTAGACCGCTCGGCCATCAGGGCAGGCCCTCAGCGGTAAGAGACAGTTAGCAGTCAGTGGCAACGCCTTAGACTACACGGCCATCAGGCCAGGCCCTCAGTGGTGAGAGACAGCTAGTAGTCAGTGGCAACGCCTTAGACTACACGGCCATCAGGCCAGGCCCTCAGTGGTGAGAGACAGCTAGTAGTCAGTGGCAACGCCTTAGACTACACGGCCATCAGGCCAGGCCCTCAGTGGTGAGAGACAGCTAGTAGTCAGTGGCAACGCCTTAGACCACACGGCCATCAGAGCAGGCCCTCAGTGGTAAGAGACAGCTAGCAGTCCGTGGCAACGCCTTAGACCACACGGCCATCAGAGCAGGCCCTCAGTGGTAAGAGACAGCTAGCAGTCAGTGGCAACGCCTTAGACCGCTCGGCCATCAGGGCAGGCCCTCAGTGGTAAGAGACAGCTAGCAGTCAGTGGCAACGCCTTAGACCACACGGCCATCAGGGCAGGCTCTTAGAGGTAAGAGACAGCTAGCAGTCAGTGGCAAAGCCTTAGACCGCTCGGCCATCAGAGCAGGCTCTTATAGCGACTAAGCCAAGATGAGTCTTGCTTTGCGTCGGTAGCATGTCGACATGATATAAATAGCGGTATATCCACGATGCCCGTAGCGCTGGTTCTCGTGGTGGCAGATCCCTCTTCGACTGGCAGGCGGCCGCCTCGCCTGCACGCATTAAGCGCCTTATCATGCTGAATACTTAAGTACACTTAAGTGGCATCGCGCGAAAGTAGGTCACAGCCATCCTGCTGTTCGCTTGAGCCCAATGCTTAGCTTGGCTGGCTGCGAGACCGAGCAGAAAAAATAGCGAATCCATGCCGTTTGGCGAACAATTCACATCGAATCAAGGTAAATCATCTCATTTACTTGTAACATCAAGGCACTTTCCTCATGCCTTGCGGATCTCTAAGTCGCTTATGCTGCGAGGATGCGCGTTCAACGCTACGCAAGCTCTGCAGCAGCGAGAGAATAAGAATTCCGTTTTTTTTTCTCGTAGATTTCTATCGCTATACTAGAGACGATCGATTCCCCCCGTACAGAGAAGGGAAAATGCAGATATTCATCGTCAAGCGTATTCTACTTTGATATACTAGATAGTACGTTATTTGTCTGTGATGCGTATGATATACAAAACCTTCTCGCTACGGTAGAGTGCGCTCTCAACGCGATCGCCCGTGAAGCGAGCAGACGAACCCGGATATGTTGTTGTGTTGCAGACGACAATGGCAGTCGTCGCTTCTTCGCGAAATCAGGAATGATCGGATGGTTGCGATGGTGGCAGAGGTACGGAGTCATATCTCTGATGATGATGATGAGGAGGAGGAGGAGGAGGAGGAAGATTGGGCCACGCCAAGCTGCTTCAATAGACCTTAGATAAATAAAAAAACAAGTGGATATGAAACCAGCCGGTTAACCTGAACAGGCTGGCCTCAACGAATAGCACATAAGTCGTGCTCTGCGCATATTGCCGCGCATGTTTCTCTGTAATGTAAACGATAAGAGAGCCCTGATTCGGCATTCTTCCCTCGTGACCACACGCTAATGCCAGATCAGTGACCTCCGACATGAGTCTAACCCTTCACTTTAGCGCATATAGTAATTGGTCTCTCGCTACATATCCATTATTTTCTTCATCTAAGATACAACACTGCAGGACGTATGGATTTTATTACCCTGGATCTTAGATATTGATGAATAAAAGAATGGATATGTAGCGAGAGACCAATTAGTATATATATATATATATATATATATATATATATATATATATATATATATATATATATATATATATATATATATATATATATATATATATATATATATATATCTATATACGCTATAGGGAAGGGCTGACTATACCAGGGGTCCAGGGGCTTAGCCGTAATGCGTCCAGCGTGTCATTTGGACACGCAGAACACTGTTTTTTGACAGTTTGGACACCCAAAAGTTTATGTCAGAATTTGCTGAAGATGACTTTTCTTAAAAGATAGAAGATGTAGAAGCTGTAGTGTCACTTTTATAACACACACAAAGCAGTATCTGGCCTAAAAAAGCAAAATCTGTAAAGGTATAGGGTCTATCTTATTAGTAGTATGTATTTTGTACCACACTTTGGACACGCAAAAGTCTATGAAACCTCTATTTGGACACCCTCTTTCCAAATATCGGCTTCAGTGTGACGTCACGAGGAGACAACGTCCAATGAGGTCTCTCGTATAGTTTACATTGCAGAGAAACATGCGCGCTATCATATTTATCTATTAAAGCATGGATGAATGATTCGCCTTCAGACGATAATTATTACAGAGCGATTTCCGAATGTGTCATCAGTGATCTGTTCCATCAGGCCGCTGTAGAATTGTGAAATAATAAACGGATTAAGATCGAGCCACGCAGCGGTGTCGGAAAACCCGAGGCCTAAGGAGGTCTGATGCATCTCACAGCCGAGGGCCCATGGCTAGAGGCTGTAAGCTGCAACAGACATCCCGATGCCGTTGTTTTCAACACAGCTACATGTGCATGTACATTGTAAGCTCTCCATAGCTATCTCAGCACGGGGTAATATCGTTGTTGTATCATATTTCGCTATAGGGTGTCTGGTTTTATAAGGGGCCGTATGCTAGAAAAAAACTTAAGTCAAATCTTAGCCTAGTGTTGTATAAGGAAAGTATATGGCCCTAACCCTCCCCCTCCCCTCTCCAAAAAGAAAAGAAAATCACCTGGTTGCTTTTGTGATATCTTTTGAGCAAAGACACATTTTAGAACGTATTTGAAGGGGAAGTCGTAATTTAGAACTTAGGTGTCTATAGTCTGTCTGACTCGAGTTTGGCAACCGCTTTTTCCATTTTTTGTGACAAAACTTTCGAGTTTGCCATCCAAACTTGGCAAATATCGTAGGAGCACTACTACGTGTATTGCCAACAATACAAACACGCGAGATTTGTATTGTTGGCAATGGGCAAATTTTACAATGGTACCTAATGAGCAAAATCAACATTTTGCAGGGTTGAGACCAGTGTCTTAGCCAGGATTTAGAAACTGGGTGCCTAAAATTGCCAGTTGTAAAATATTTGGGCGTACAAATTTTTAAGGGAGATCACAATATACTCATATTTTAACCATAAACAGTTATAAATTCAACAAAATAAGGCATGATATCAATAAACAATATGTCATGGGAATTATAAGGAGATGAAAAAATTCAATTATAAGCTTGAAAATGGGATTCTTAGAAATTCCACACAAAAATATTTGGGTGTCCTGAGGGGTTCTTTTTAAGGGTTTGGGTGTCCAAAAAGGCACCCAGACGCCCTGCTGGCTAAGACCATGGTTGAGACAAAACGTATGTTTCTACATACACGTAGTAGTGCTCCTAAGACGTTTGTCAAGTTTGGATGGTAAACTCGAACGTTTTGTTACAAGAAATGGATAAAGCGGTTGCCAAACTCGAGTCAGACAGACTATAGTAGTCTTAGTTTCCTCAGTTTAGAACCAAAGCAAGAACACTCCTTCGAATAGTCTCAGATGAATAGACACATGGATTCGTCGACACAGGGCAATTGTCATGGGATCCATTACAGAACGAACCCTGGCTACACCTAATCTCGCCAAATCTTGTCTTATTGTGACGTCACCTTATACTGCTGGTAACTAATTTGACCATTGCAAAATGATGCGATAAACCTGAAAAATCACTGAAACCCTGGCATGTGAGTAGTCATGTGGGTGAACTCAGCGAGTGCTATCCAATGAATACCAACATGACAGGGTTTAGATGGGTTTTTACATCTTTTCGTCCAATTGCTTTGGACGAAAGTCGCCACATCATTGGAAGGGTTAACCCTTCCAATGCTGAGGCTACTTTCGTCCAAAGTACAATGACGCAAATATTATTGAAAACCATATAAACCCTGTCATATTGGTATTCATTGGAAGGCTCTCGCTGATAACTGTCAGATGAGTATCATATGCCAGGGTTTCAATTATTTCTTAGGTTTTTTGCATCATTTTGTGATTGGCCAAATTAGCCATCAGGAGCAAAAGGGTTAAGAGACTGTACAGCTAATAACGAATGATATAACGAATGAATACAATGATACAATGGCGTAAGTCTGGGACAGATTAATGATCAATACATACATGCTCAAGAGTTCCTCTAAAATTGTCGTCGGAACCTATGATACTTTTGAAGATAATTCTGAAATAAAGCATAAACTGGAGAAATATTTGAAGGGAAGTTAATAACTTAATGATTTACTTTCCTCCTTCAAATGTTTTTTTGAAAATCATTTTTGTTACACTGATGGACCAGGTGTGAAAGTGAATATAATAAAAACTTTTTTTACACGATTGTCTTTTGGGGGACTCAGGGGGAGGGTAAGTATAACTTAATTTTTACCTGGCCACCACATGCATATATATATATAAGTATGTATTTAGTCAGACATGCTTCAGGCATGATTGAGTTAACGCATATATTATACTGCTGGCGGCTAATTTAATCAATACAAAATGATGGAATGATGGAAGAAAACCTGCAAAATGACTGAAACACTGGCATGTGGGTACTCATCTGAGAGTACTCAATGCAATGGATACCAACATGACAGGGTTTAGACGGTTTTCAAAAATCTTTGCGCCCTTGTCCTTTGGACGAAAGTAGCCTCAGCATTGGAATGGTACAGACTGACCCCAGGCGTATAGTAAGACAAGGGACACCAAGCGTTTGGCTCCCATAGGAATGCAAATAGTGTAACCTGGCCACACACCACTCTCATTGGTTGAGCGCAGACTCTGCTGACTCTCAGATGGCCAATCTCAAGCGGGGTCTTTGGATTCTGCACAAGTGATTCACATTTTTTTGTAGCACACAAACGTACCGTTGGAACTCTTCGTAAAGGTGAGAAAAGATGCTAGTGACTTTGGGTTAGGTGGTAGTTTTTGCCGGGTACTATGGTTTCCTCTACCAGTTACAACTGGTTATTCACGACTTATCCGCAGTATGGCGGAAAAGGTGACGAAAAACGAAATTCCTTCCCCCCCCTAAAAAAAGATCCAAAATCCCTTCGTAAAGATTTAAAAAATCCCTTCCTTGCTCCCTTACCATATTACCACTTGAACCACCATTTTAATCAATATTACCACCTGGCCAGCAATCTGACCCCTAGAGGTCACCAACCTCGTTCTGGCCTCCAAAGTTATTTTTGAAAATGATGAGATGCATTTGCTCTTTTTTTATGCCATGAAGGAGCAGGTGATAAATTCGTAAGGCCCTGTTGGAATGTGCGGTCCGACCTGCTATGCACCCTCAGTCATCCAGATTCCACTCTGCACCGCCTAGTGGGATCTGGATGATTTCGGGTGGATATCAGGCTGGATCGCACTTTTCAACAGGGCGTAACAGATAAAACCATCCTTTTTTCCTTCCAATCCCCTGTACTCGGTCATCACAAGTGGTTTTTTTGGTCGCTACATAAATGTGCGGCGTTGTGAAAGGCTGTCTATGGTGCCTCAGCAACTAAAAGACCCCTTGGAACTATTCGTGAAGAGAAGGGAATTTCTTCTCGGTCCCGGGTTTCTATCTACTCGCGATGTGACCTAAGCTGTTGAAAGTATCATGGTGCAGGTGTGACATACTCCACCCGCTTAAATCACTTGAAAAAAAATCTTAAATCACTTAAAAAGACTAGCTTAAATCACTTGAAAAAACTAGCCTAAATCAGGGTGGAGTATGTCACACCTGCATCATCATATGAAAGCGACGTAAAAATCTATACCCTCCTTCTTTCCTTCCCCCGTACTCAGTCATCATACATGATAATTCGTCAGTGATAATGTATTGGTGTATACCAGCAACTGGTGTGCTATTGATGTGGATATCGATTCCTCCATAAATAACCACTAGAGCATGTCTCCGATCTGTATGAATAGAATTATACGGTTTACCAAGAGTGTTATCTGTATTTACATTGTCGCCAGTGTCTACGATGCCTCCAGAATGAACCTGTGAGTA
>OZ012701.1:11461345-11475839 GCA_963942565.1 Maea johnstoni
TATACATATATATATATATATATATATATATACATATATATATATATATATATATATTTATATATATATATATATATATATATATATATATATATATATATATATATATATATATATAAATATATATATATATATTCATGTATGTATGAGTGTGTTAAGCTAGTACATATGCATGTTGTCAATGCTGTTCTCTCCATTAAATAGGAAATCGAGAAGAACATCCACGTACTCAGACCACGCCCTCTCTGCACCGGTGGCGCCTCCTATAGTATTCTCCAGAAACAGGACGCCTGGCGGCTGGTAACGGAAGCAGTAAACGTGCAATATCCCTATATACAGGTAAGAAAAAAACAATAAACAAATATACTGTCATTAGAGACGTCATGTTTTTATCGTGTAAACACACACATATATATATATATATATATATATATATATATATATATATATATATATATATATATATATATATATATATATATATATATATATATATATATGAATATACATATATACATATATATATATATATATATATATATATATATATATATATATATATATATATATATATATATATATATATATATATATATATATATATATATATATATATATATATATATATATATATATATATATATATATATATATATATATATATATATATATATATATACTTGTATATATATTCTTAGTCGGCCAAGAGCCCTGGCAGCTCGTGTTCACTATGTAAAATTATTACCGACTTGTAATAAAGATTATCTATCTATTAAAGGTTATCTATCTATCTTTATCGTTAACCATAAAATGTGGAATAGGAGAATCATCAATTAAGAACTAAACTGTCATGTGAACTTCATGTTGCTCAATGTCGCAGAAGTGATCTATAAAAATGTGAAAAAGAAGAGTCTGAGACTTAAGAAAATGAACGTCCTCTTGAAAAAAAGTTAAGGACATCGAAAATTATTCCAATAAGTGATACATTCATAAGAACAAATCATCTTATATGAAAATTGTTCTAGATAGACCGCGAGCCATGTTAATAATGAACGCATTTTGCACAACATAGAAATATATTCTCTGATAAAAGACATTGACCCCACAGATGTGTAAAATATATACTTCGAGACATATCCCATAAATGTACCCTATTGATATATACAGCAGTAGATGTTCTTTATTTGCTGTGCAGGCAGCAAAAAGTAGTGGGGCTGCCCCAATAGTCGAGTGATCTAAATCATTGCACACACCGACTGCAAACATTCAACAATTGATTGATAGATGTTATCAAGAAGGAGAAGAAAGAAAAGACGAAGAAGGAAATAGGGAATAAGATGAAATCAAAACAAATCACGTCAACTACGGCCTGCTTTGTGAAAAGAACTGTCCATATGGTCTCCATTTCGAAACGTGTGAGAAAGTTTCCAGTGACTTGGGTTAGGCGGTGGTTTTCGCCGGTTACTCTGTTTCCTCCACCAGTTACAACTGGCTAGTCACGACTACTTGTCAGAAAAAGTAACGAAAAACGAAATACCATTTCGAAAACTAACTACATTGTATCAATTTGCGATATCATACCAACACGCCATCTATATGTGCTAGGATGAACTAGAATGCCTCGACACCTTATTTATCTCGGACAGCCCAGCCACGCGTGTGTGGTCGTATCATTCACTCATGTGGTGCGAAGTTCGGCCATCATAAGTCAGGATAGTCTACTCATTTACGTTTTACACGAACCAATGTTCTGATACATATGCATCAACGCATATGCAAATATCTTGATAACATACGGAAATATTTGCCTGAAATGTCTTTTTGTTCCTTCGCCTTTTCTTTCTTATCTTTTCAACATCTCCCATTCTCATTCATCTTGTATGCAAGACCACTAATTGGTTGTGATTATCTAGATTGGGTAGCTATAGGTGATGTTTTTGTATGTCAAACCGCACATTGGGTGTGGCCATGTAAATGCGGTAGCTATGGATGGTGTTTTGTTTGTCAGACCACTAATTGGTTATGTAAATGAGGTAGCAATGGTTGGTGTTTTTGTATGTCAGACTACTGACTGGGTTTGGTTGTTTCAGAGGACAGTTGGGGAGCTGCAGAAGGTGTTTTTGTATGTCAGACCACTACCCCGGTAACTGGTTTTGGTTGTTTCAGAGGACAGTGGGGGAGCTGCAGAAGGTGTTTTTGTATGTCAGACCAATTACTGGTTTTGGTTGTTTCAGAGGACAGTGGGAGAGCTGCACAAGGTGTTTTTGCATGTCAGACCACTAACTGGTTTTGGTTGTTTCAGAGGACAGTGGGGGAGCTGCAGAAGGTGTTTTTGCATGTCAGACCACTAACTGGTTTTGGTTATTTCAGAGGACAGTGGGGGAGCTGCAGAAGGTGTTTTTGCATGTCAGACCACTAACTGGTTTTGGTTGTTTCAGAGGACAGTGGGGGAGCTGCAGAAGGTGTTTTTGCATGTCAGACCACTAACTGGTTTTGGTTGTTTCAGAGGACAGTGGGGGGAGCTGCACAAGGTGTTTTTGCATGTCAGATCACCAACTGGTTTTGGTTATTTCAGAGGACAGTGGGGGAGCTGCAGAAGAAGTGGAACAACCTTTATACGACTATGAAGCAAGAATACTCTAAGATAATGAGAGTCAAGAAAGGAGAATTAGGTGAGTTATTGGTACTGTGACACACCTTGTTTCCCATCCATTTTCTCTTTCTGCTCCTCATCCTCCTGCTTCTACTCGTCAACTAGATTGATACAATGAATGAAAGGGAAGAGGGTTGCTAAATATGATAGAAATGTCATCCTTTAGCCAAACATTTCTCAGAATATTGATATGTTGTCAAGGCATTGCCACGGCCTTCCCTGATAGCCGTGTGGTCTAAGGCATTGCCACTGACTGCTAGCTGTCTCTCACCACAGTCTGAGTTCAAATCCCACGTGGGGCATATGACAAAGTTAACAGTGACTTGGGGTTAGGCAGTGGTTTTCGCCGGGTTCTAGTACTCCGGTTTCCTCCACCAGTTACAACTGGCTAGTCACGACCTAGCCGCAATAGGGCAGAATATCAAATGTTCCACACCTTATTTGTACCACAAATGTCGATCCACCGGATACGCAACCGGCAGGCCTCCCTGAACAATCTGGCTGCGGAGAATAGCCCAAAAGTTGCGCTCTGCGCATGTTGGTGCGCAGCTTTCTCTGTAATGTAAACGATACGAGAGCACTTAATGGTCTTCTAGATAGTAATGTCACACTTAGACTGAGACGAGATTCGAGACCCCTGGGATAGCCAGTTCTTCACTATTATAGCGCATATGGTAATTGGTCTCTCGCCTCTACCTTTCCATTATTTTATTCATCTATGTTTGTGACTTTTGCCCTTGCAGTGCCCGGCAAGCAGATTCGTGAACCGACACGAATCTCCCTCCTCGTCCACGACCTGATCAAGCGATCAGGAGAGGACATCGACCACGAGATCGATGCGGAGAATAACGAGCACGACCACGACTTTGACAACGACAACAGCAGCACCATCGACGTCAAACCGGTTCTGGTTCTCGCGGACACCATCGACGACTCCAACGACAGCTGGTCGATAGAGGTCGCTCCAACCTCACCTCCACTAACTGCGCATGCGCATGCGCAGGTCCAGACACCCCAGCAACAGTTGCCACAGCAACAGCCACAGCCACAACAACAGAGGCCACGGCCACAGCAAACGCAACAGCAATGTCAGCAACCGCAACACACTATTGGCAAAACGGCATTCCCCATAAACAGGTACAGTGCATAACTTCATTTACTCAGAAATTGTATTGTATTGTACGGTACATTTATTGACATCCTATTATGGTGCAAAATCGTACATATTTTTGTAAATCAAAGAACATATTAATCATGCGAAAAATGGAAATTTTGAAAAAATGACCAAAAGAGAAAAACTAAAATCAACTAGACGAAAACCAAAAACTATTATTACTAACAAATATAAATGAAAATAAATTTTGAAATTCGTTAATCTCCACTCGTTATCTCATGAGTAAGAAGTCGTGTAAGGTGAGGACTATTTGCGACCACAAAGTCACCGAGAACTTTCTCACATACATGTACCCTAGAAAGGATTTGAAGCCCGGCAATGAGGCGAGACTGCATTAATGAATAATAATTAGTATTTTGGACAGGCATCATTAAGATACACCATTGCAAACAATAATTAAACTTTATCTGAACAACTTAATTAATTTGTAAATGGTTTGTAAGTGTGGTTGGACACAGATGGAATTATCTTTAGAAAAAGAAACTATTTTTAATAATGTTTGGCATTTGTTCCAGCTGATAATTCCTTGAATCCTCAAATATATATATATATATATATATATATATATATATATATATATATATATATATATATATATATATATATATATATATATATATATATATATATATATATTATATATATATATATATATATATATATATATATATATATATATATATATATATATATATATATATATATATATATATATATATATATATATATATATATATATATATAAAAGTCGTTTAAGGGTTGAGGTTAACAAAAGCTGAGTATTCAAGATCTTGTAGTCCTAATATGATTTCGCGTTTTTGCTTTTCAGATGGAGCTCGAATCAGGAGCTGAAATCTCCCTCATATCATCAGCACAACGGTATCGCTTACACTCCAAGTCCTAGTCACTCATACGGGTCACATTCATCCAACGTCTCAAACGTTTCATCACAGAACGCATCCCACCAACTCTCGAACAACATCTCGCACCCCACAAAGAGGCTGCGAGAGGCAGTTGAACTTGATGACCTCAATGACCCCGAACTGGATCTCGAGATCAAAAAACTCAAAAAGGAACTCCTACAGATAGAAAAGCAACGTTCAAGAGCAGAGACTGAGAAGATTATAATAGAAAAAAGTAAGATTCTAGCGGAGAGGGATAAACTGGCAGTGGAAAAGGAGAAACTACAACTTGAAAAGGAAAAGATAGCACTTGAAAAACGGAAATTAGCACTTGAAGTTGAGAAACTACAGTTGGACCTCTATGGCAATGCCACAAATATCACATGAGTGTTTCATTTCATTTTCATTCTGGAGTACAGTATATGCATTTAATTCCTGCACCAGTCATCCGGACGTCTGCCAATGCCTGGCTGTCCAAACACACATGAATAGCATGTCAAAAAATAAGCCATTGAGCGCAGAAAATATGTTCTAGGCGTAAAATGGCTGCTTTTAACTTCGGTTGTTGTGGCTTCGTTTTGCCGTTTGACTGAGTGTCCGTCAAAGAATCTCAACCAGGATATGGTGCTCAGGACTGTGCTTTGAGGATTTTATCACACACTTGCATATATTAATAGAATAGCTGTAACTATTATTCAGAGTCGCTGGTTGTTGAATTCTAAAAACTATGTCTTATTTTGGATTATTTGGAAATTAGATTTGGTTTATTGTCACTTATGAAAATGGGGAAGGAAACTAGAGTACCCAAAGAAAACCACCATTTAAGTCAATGGTTACTTTCTTGTGTTCCCTGTGTTGGATTTGCACTGGACAGCAATGCGAGATAGTGAGCAGTTAGTGGCAACACCTAAGACCACATGGCTATCAGGGCAGGTCCTCAGTGGTGAGAGACAGTTAGCTAGAACTGACAGTTTAGTACTTGTAATACAGTGTTCGCTGTGTCATATAATATATATATATATATATATATATATATATATATATATATATATATATATATATATATATATATATATATATATATATACATATATATATTTATATATACATATATGTATATATATTTATATATGTATATATATATATGTATATATGTATATATATATATATATATATATATATAAATATATATATATATATATATATATATATATATATATACATATATATATATATATATATATATATATATATATATATATATATATATATATATATATATATATATATATATATACTTGACAACCAGGCACCAGCAGACGTCCGGTCGACTGGTGCAGGAATTAAATTTCTACCACTATAGGACTGAAATGCCAATTGAAGAAATTCCATTCCCAATGGGCATTCTCAATGGCCATTGGGAATTATTTAATGACTATAATTGGTAAAGATTGCTATATATGGTACACTGTACTACTTTCGTTACTTAGCAACGTGACCTAAAACGTGCTCAGGTACGCTCATTAATTATGACCTCTTTTCTGGCAGGAGCGATTGTGGCATGTAAACAAAGAGGCTATCATGTTTATTTATCCTGTGGAACCTAGCAAACAAAGAATCTCCCACTTAAGTATCGGATAACAGCCTTTCAACTCTCTGTGAGAAATTTTATCAGAGAACTATTTACTGTGAAGTATTTTCCGGGGAACGGTGGTCATTTGGCCATGTGCATTGATGTTGATGCCATGAACATTGGGTTGTGTCAACAAGTTGGTTAGTTTCCCCAATTATATACTGTTTATTTATCTTATGGGACGTGGCAGAAATAGGTTCTTCAACTCGTGTGGTAGAGGATGATATTTCTTACACTTGGGGATAGATTTTTCATCTTGGAACTTGCCAGAGGCTCGTTCCAAGATGAGAATTTACCCCTCTTGTAAGAAATATCATAATAAAATATCACTATAAAAGTTGATGCTTACTTTCTCGAACACTGGCCTGTCAAAATAAGCCAAAATTTGGAGAAGCCAAACTTGGGTCCAAAGTCTGTATACTGTTATAATTAGATATTTGTATGTTGTACACTACTGTTAACGATGGAACAAAGTGCTAATAAATGTGCCATGCTTGGAAGTTTTGATTTTGAATTTCATTTATAGTCACTTTTTCTGCCAAATCGTGACTAGCCAGTGAGTTGTTATGGAGGTAACAGTAGCACCCATGAAAAGCCACCGACTAACTAGTCAATTGCAACTTTGTCTTGCCATGAACGGGATTTGTACTCAATACTTGGGGGCTGTCCCACACCAGGCCCCTTATCTAAATCCAAAAAGACTTCAAAGAGTGTTGAACGAGATTAAAAGGGTAATCTCCTACAATGTCTATAATTTCCTAGGTCAAGGTTTTAGGTGTTTTCCCTTTATGTACTAGGACCCGAATTCCACGTCGGAAATCAATGAGAATATATTCACTCCAAGTATCCACCACCATAATATACATAAAACGCCTATTATACTGTAGAATGGCTTAATTTGTGTGTCACAATATTACCTAATTTTTAATTTTTTGATGTTTCCGTTTCTAATGTTTCCAGAGAGAGGACAAGTATTTTTTTTCCGTTTCTAATTTTCCCGTTTTATGTAGATTTTAGGACACCAAAGAGTATAGACTATCAAACTAATGTCAGGATTTCTCCCTGTTTATTAAGTCCGAACATGTGCTGTATTGTTTTTTCCTGTGTTGTTTATTCCCGTTTGAAAGCATTTCGGGAAAAACGGGAAAATAAACACCGAAAAATTAACCATTCTACAGTACTATTCACATATATTCCCTCAGCACCATTTAATGCCTGGTCATGCTTGATAGTTTCACAAACTATTCATGAATGCCAAAAAACACGCACGTGTAGGACAAACAAGTTATAAGCCTGTCATAAATGTCAGAACTCTTGGCAAAATGTTCAAAAATGAGTCATTTAATAGGTATAAATGTCACTAGGATGACCACGTGCAGAGCATACAAACATGTCATCCATTAGATATGAAGGCCACACACGTCAAGTTAGAACTTTACCAATGCAGCACAAATTAATTTAGAACAACATTTACCATCATGTCATTTCCTAGGTACAAATGCATTACATATCAAATAACAACAAAATCGACGAACAAGCCAGATATAAAAGTAACACACTGTTTAAAACAAAATTATGAAGATGCCATTCATTAAGTATGAATGCCACACACATAAGTCTTTAACAGCAACCATACACACGCCGTTCGTTAGGAATAATTTCAAAAATACACATAGTTAGAACAATACCATTCACACCGATTTAAATCAATGTTGCAAAAAGCCATTCATTAAGTATTAATGCCACACACAGCAATCTTAAACAACAACCATAAACACGGCAGTCATTAGGAATAAAAACACCCTGACTTTGGACCATATTGCATAATACTGGCATACGTGCAACAACTCAAGTAAAGAATATCATATACGAAGAAACCATTCATTAGGTACAGTGCTGACATCTAATTCCTGTACCAGTCGACCGGACGTCTGCAAGTGCCTTGTCGTATAGATACCGAGGGATAACATAAGATTCAAAATTAGTTGTACAAACACCCATGTGTAGCATGTCAAAGAAATAAGCCAAGCACTCCACGGTCTAGTCATTTAGTTGATTTAGGGGCTTGACCTAAAACGAATTGCAACAAAAAATTCTCATTTGCATTCATTGCAGGAAAGGCCCATGCAGTGACAACATGAAAAGTCGCGGTCTTAAATATAGACAAATAGGTTATCTACCGGACAGCTCCATAATTGCGCTAGTTCAGACATGAACTTTTCTTGAATACGCATGCGCACAATTTCTTAAAATTATATTTTTACAGGAACCATCTGAATAGATAGAATGGAGGTGTGTTTTTTGTGAAAAAGACTTGTCTGATGCACAGTCTACAGTAGCTCTTAGTGAAAGAGGAGCAGTAGTGTAAATCAAGCAAGTGAGAAATGTGGCAGTGGAATCAGTACCCAAAAGGGCCAAAGAGTCCATAGGCAATGTAGGAAAGTGTTTAGAAGTCTAAAGTTCACTGCACTTAAGGCCCAGAAATAATATATTAAAAGTCATGGTCTCTAAAATTGGTGGAAAGGGTCAACATATGCTAATTTATGCTAGTTAGGTGGCAACATTCTGAAAATCACATCTTTGGGGTATCTAACCTCAAAATGTTGAAAGGAATGGTTTCTATAGAAATTTAATTAAGTGTAAGGCAAATAAGCAAGCTATCCATATGGTCATTGTGCAATTTAGTAGTGTTAGATATGCAAATGAGCTACTGCCATTATTAAAAGAAAACATCTTTCACTATAATATATGAAGTATTGATTTGATTCAAAAGGATAAGGCATCTATACCTGGATTTTCAAGGTCAAGGAAACAGATATGCATATAGTCATAAACCTCATAGATTATTCCAATGTCAACACAGTGATACATTTGATCTCTGTCATGTATATGCAACACATTATAATATTTCTCTGATTCAGTTAACAATTCCTTTTTTGTTATACCTACACTTGCACCTTTAGTCCTCATCAATTTCAATCCTAATTGGCACAGCTGATACTGTAACGGTAGCAGGGTGGCGTCGCGCTACCAGTTGAAGTAAAACCAACAAAGGTCTCGACAGGAAAGTTTATTCTTCTCAGGTCTCCACGAAAACTACAAAACGCAGTCATTGGGAATAAAATCACCCTGACTTTGGACCATATTGTATAATACTGGCATACGTGCAACAACTCAAGTAAAGAATATCATATACGAAGAAGCCATTCATTAGGTACAGTGCTGACATCTAATTCCTGTACCAGTACTGGACGTCTGCGAGTGCCTTGTTGTATAGATACCGAGGGATAACATAAGATACAAAATTAGTTGTACAAACACCCATGTGTAGCATGTCAAAGAAATAAGCCAAGCACTCCACGGTCTATTCATTTAGTTGATTTAGGGGCTTGACCTAAAACGAATTGCAACAAAAAATTCTCATTTGCATTCATTGCAGGAAAGGCCCATGCAGTGACAACATGAAAAGTCGCGGTCTTAAATATAGACAAATAGGTTATCTACCGGACAGCTCCATAATTGCGCTAGTTCAGACATGAACTTTGCTTGAATACGCATGCGCACAATTTCTTAAAATTATATTTTTACAGGAACCATCTGAATAGATAGAATGGAGGTGTGTTTTTTGTGAAAAAGACTTGTCTGATGCACAGTCTACAGTAGCTCTTAGTGAAAGAGGAGCAGTAGTGTAAATCAAGCAAGTGAGAAATGTGGCAGTGGAATCAGTACCCAAAAGGGCCAAAGAGTCCATAGGCAATGCAGGAAAGTGTTTAGAAGTCTAAAGTTCACTGCACTTAAGGCCCAGAAATAATATATTAAAAGTCATGGTCTCTAAAATTGGTGGAAAGGGTCAACATATGCTAATTTATGCTAGTTAGGTGGCAAAATTCTGAAAATCACATCTTTGGGGTATCTAACCTCAAAATGTTGAAAGGAATGGTTTCTATAGAAATGTAATTAAGTGTAAGGCAAATAAGCAAGCTATCCATATGGTCATTGTGCAATTTAGTAGTGTTAGATATGCAAATGAGCTACTGCCATTATTAAAAGAAAACATCTTTCACTATAATATATGAAGTATTGATTTGATTCAAAAGAATAAGGCATCTATACCTGGATTTTCAAGGTCAAGGAAACAGATACGCATATAGTCATAAACCTCATAGATTATTCCAATGTCAACACAGTGATACATTTGATCTCTGTCATGTATATGCAACACATTATGATATTTCTCTGATTCAGTTAACAATACCTTTTTTGTTATACCTACACTTGCACCTCTAGTCCTCATCAATTTCAATCCTAATTGGCACAGCTGATACTGTAACGGTAGCAGGGTGGCGTCGCGCTATCAGTTGAAGTAAAACCAACAAAGGTCTCGACAGGAAAGTTTATTCTTCTCAGGTCTCCATGAAAACTACAAAACGCAATACAAACATTCTCAATCAATTCTCAAACCTTTAAAAGGTTAAACATGTAATAAGACATGCAATATCATTACAAGCAGTGTATATTGATAATAACACTAAACATAGAAGTCTGTATAAAGAGGTATGATGTAACATTTAACATTGGCCAAACTAGCTCTCAAATATAAGTAACATTCAGTGAAAGAATTATTTAACATATTCACAAACATACTGATACACTTAATAAAATACTCATATAACAACTCACAAGTTCAGATAACTAGCATACAGATACATGCAGATACAGGTAAACTCAACATACCTCTTTGGGCTATTTTCCATGCCACATGGCTCTTTAATGGTCAGTAGTTAATGATAAGTTCCCTGATAAGGCTCATACGTACAGCAAATATATACCTCAACTCATCTCATAATCTTATATGTGCAACACCACATCACTTGTGGCCTCTCATGAAGCTTCTCTGGGTTTTCTAAGATCAGTCCAAGTTTGGATTTTTTTTTCGTCACATTTATGCCATTGTGGCTCATTCATGACTAGCCAAATGTAAGTAGTGGAGGAAACCGGAGTACCCGACGAAAACCACTGCCTAGCCCCAAGTCACTGGCAACTTTCTCACATGCCCAGGTCTGGATTTAAACCCAAGCAGTGGTGAGAGACCACAAGGCCGTCAGAGCAGGCCCCTTTATGGATGGGTCTTTCTATATAGGTTACTGGCTGGGTTCTTTTGCCTTCAGCATTTAAGGGGCTACCAATAGCGAGCTTAACCTTTCTCACAAAATTATCCTCACCACATGTTCTATCTTCTACCCTTGCTAATTGCCTCTGATTTCCTTGCAAATCCTCATTTTTGAGCAAAACTATGTCACCTATTTGGATGTTACAACATGGATCTGACCACTTTTGCAGACATACTCCTGTGCCCCGCCCTTCACATACAGCACTGTTGACGTTTTTTGCCCTTTCTATATTAAGGGGGGCAGAAAAAAACTGAAAATGCTGTGGCATTTTATTCACCTATTTGGAATGTCGCGAGATTCATATAGAGGTGGCCGGTCACTTGAATACAGACAGTTTTTTCAACGCCTTGAGAAGATTTGTAGCTATCCACGGGCCCATGAGACAGCTACGTTGGGATCAGGGTACTAATTTCATTGGGGCCAAAAATGAGTTGAAAGCAGCCCTTATTGAAATGAATCAGGACCAAGTAAGAGATTTCCTGTTAAAGGAAAACTGTGATTACTTCAGCTTTCAACTAAATGTCCCCAGCGCTAGCCACATGGGTGGCCTTTGGGAGCGGCGAATTCAAACTATGCGTAATATACTGTAAATCACTTAAGTATAGCGGGAACAATAAGATAGCGATAATAGCACTCTGCCCATATGCGCTATAATAACGTCCCCGTCTTTATCAAATTCTTAATTGAACTTACTGCTGCTGTACACCTTCACCACTATATTTAGATCACGCTATCCATGGCAGTACCATAATTGCGCTATTTAATGTTCACACCATATTTAAGTTATTTACAGTACTCAATTTCATAATAGATCAAACCGATTGACGCATAAACAGTGACTCTTTAAGAACATTGCTGTACGGGGTTACTGCGAGAGTCAAAGGCCACCCTCTAATCATTGATAGTCTTTATGACCCTTACTCCCCACAACCACTCACACCATCTAACCTGCTCACCATGAAGTCAAAAATTGCCATGCCCCAACCAGGCAAGTTCGTACAATCTTATGTTTATGCGATAAAATTTGGCGCCAAGTTCAACACTTGTCAAATGTATTCTGGGACCGATAGAGAAAGGAGTACATACTGAATCTCCAACATCAGCAAAAGTGGTCAACACAAGATGTCGTGGTCAATGTCCACGGTCGGGGTTAATGTCAGAGGTGGGGGTCAATGTTAGGGGTTAGTGGTCAGCAACAGGATGGGGTCGAGGGTCAATATCTGGATTTTTTGTGGCAGGGTCTAACAATAACCAAGTAGTTCAGCAGGGTCTAATCGAGGATTGCAAAAATGCCTGTCTATAACAGTGTTCCCTTCATCCATTTGAGTTTTATTTACCTTGTTTTTGGAATAGTGCTATTGGGGAGCAGGTCAACTCATGCCCAAGTAAACTTATACTACACTGAACTTGGTTGATCGTACACTCGTACATTATCACTAGGATTTTTACACTTGTCTCCCAAATTTTAAAGATAAGCCTTAGCAAGCAATTTTACAAAAGGGTAAACATGTTTCAAACAATCAAACAAAATCAGGGGAAAAATCAATTTAATAAAGATAGAGCTTATTTCGCTAGGTTGTCAGTTACCCTTTCCCTGCCATGGGGTTACAGATAGATGCATATATCAGTATTCAATGTGACTTGATGGATTGAAAACTTATTGTATTCTGGGCAACAGAATGCTGCCTGGAATAGGCCACTAAATTCACAAATTAGTTACATGCTTGGCCACTAGGTGGTGCAAAAAGTAGGATTAGCTTTTGGAGTGAAATACAGAATTCTACTACTGTGAATCACTCAAGTAAAGCAGGAACAATAATATAGGATAATAGTGCTCCACCCATTAACGCTATTTTAAAATCCCATCTTTATTAAATTGCCCAATAAACATATTGAAGGGCAGAACAAAAGTCTAGTCATGGGGACGCACACGGATACTGCATACAGCCATTAAGGTGATAGGTACCATTGCAAGCGAGTTAAAAGCCCCATCCCAAAACACACCTCACAGCAGCATAATTTCGTTACGAGTTTAACGCTCGGAAGAGTGGGGTACTGGTCTTTGACGAAGATACCGTCAACAACCGTAGTAAAGACCAGATGAGGGAATTTAACTTGGTAATTCCAAGGTTAAGGAACGCTTTAATTATGACCACGTAGGGATATGTATCGATGATGTATCGGGTGTGGCTGAAAGGGTGGCGAAAGCTAGAACAACTTTTAATGCGGCAACAGGCCTGGGGATTAGGAGAAACGGCCTGACAATAGCCACGTGCAACATCATTTTCTGGTCCCTCGCTGTACCCACGGCCCTGTATGGATGTGAAGTTTGGCGCATGAGTAATAAGGCTAATAATACGCTCGAAACTTTCCAATTATATGTGGCAAAGAAAATCCAGCATACTCTGATCCTGCAGCAACCATCACCTGCGTAATTAATGAGAGTATGTCATTTGAAAGAAAAGTTGTAAATATTTAAATAAAACGGAATATGAATTGAATATAGACAGGTGGCAATGATATTCTCTACCTGATAACACTCAGGAACCTGGAGATACACCTAGTTATAGGATTAAGCTGCTTTGAGGTGTGTTTTGGGACAGGGCTTTTAACTGGCTTGCAATGTTAATTATCACCTTAACCACTGCCTTCACAATCTGGCAGGGGCCGGAGGTCAAGTACTTTACCCCTGATCCATGGTGAGCCCAGCTAACTGCAATTTTATGTGGGTAAAAATAAACAGTGGGGTTCTCCCACCGCTATAATTTCATCACGCTATCCAGGGCAGTACCGTTATATCGCTATATAAAGTTCACGCCATATTTAAGTGATTTACAGTAACCTACCAATCTGACAGCTCTTATCTCTTGTGTGTAACGTTAACTGGAAGCTCTTGGGATGAAATTCAGAACTCTACTTACCAACCAATCTCTCCACTCATGTAGCACTAACTAGAAGCTC
>OZ012701.1:11476039-11510929 GCA_963942565.1 Maea johnstoni
TCTTGTATTGTAACATTAACTGGAAGCTCTTGGGTTGGAATTTATACCCCTATGACGTATACCCCTCTTCACCAATTGTTGATTTGCTCCTAGAGAAATCGATGTTAAAAGGTGGAAAACGAAGTTTGTCATGAAATATTGTAATCTCTACTTAAATCTTTATAAGTGTGGTGCAGGTCATTTGGAACTTAGCATGAATTATTTTTATCTCTACGTGAAACTTTTGAAATGTATTTGAAAATCATTAGGATCTGATAATTCAAATTTCCTATTATATTCAAATGAAAACGCCACTATTGTTATCTTTGCATTGTTATAACCATTATATTTCAATAAAAGTGCCACTAGTATTATCTTTGCATTATTATAACCATTTTATTCATTCTATTCTTATCTATACACTGTTATTCCCACGAAATCCCGATAGATAACACCTCTAATGTTATCTTTCGATTGTTATAACAATCATATTCAAATAAATATTGCCTCCATTGTTATCTTTGACTGTTATTGTTATAATCTGTTTTAAATGTTGTTTTGTCTTACGCTGTTTTACTTGCGAAGGTATTATTTTTTCTGGGCAGGTGCTTCTCAGAAATATGTAGCAGTTAATTAATTTGATATTAAATTTGTATGAAAGGTATTTGACCACAGTTGCGAATATAAACTCCCAATTCAAATATTTGAACGTCACCTCAAGTTTGTGCTTAAATACACACATATATATATATATATATATATATATATATATATATATATATATATATATATATATATATATATATATATATATATATATATATACATGTACATTTGTAAATGGATATAGACACACGCGTACATACTAGTATATAAATATATATATATATATATATATATATATATATATATATATATATATATATATATATATATATATATATATATATATATTATTATTATTATTATTATATAGATACATATATACTCCATACTGCTTATTGTACAGATATTGTACATGTACCCTATCTTTATCTCATTTCTTTGCTTTCACTCCCCTTTATGTTTGCATCTTTCTTTTTTTGTATTTTCTCTCTCACTGATTTATTCATTTTATCATATTTTGCAATTTCGAAGATACCGTCAACAACCGTAGTAAAGACCAGATGAGGGAATTTAAACTTGGTAATTCAAAGGTTAAGGAACGCCTTAATTATGACCACGTAGGCATAAGGACGTCGGTTCTCTTAGATGATGTATCGGGTGTGGCTGAAAGGGTGGCGAAAGCTAGAACAACTTTTAATGCGGCAACAGGCCTGGGGATTAGGAGAAACGGCCTGACAATAGCCACGTGCAACATCATTTTCTGGTCCCTCGCTGTACCCACGGCCCTGTATGGATGTGAAGTTTGGCGCATGAGTAATAAGGCTAATAATAAGCTCGAAACTTTCCAATTGTATGTGGTAAAGAAAATCCAGCATACTCTGAACCTGCAGCAACCATCACCTGCGTAATTAATGAGAGTATGTCATTTGAAATAAAGTTGTAAATTTTGAAATAAAACAGAATATGAATTGAATAAAGACAGGTGGCAATGATATTCTCTACCTGATAACACTCAGGAACCTGGAGATACACCTAGTTATAGGATTATACTGCTTTGAGGTGTGTTTTGGGACAGGGCTTTCAAGGGGGCACGGGACCTTCGCACCTTTAAATAGGGCATTTTTTTGTTTTTTTGATATGTGAAAGCTGAAAAGGTTTGCTACTTATTCTTTGAATTAGAACTCTCTACTAGATCTACAAATGACAAAAAATAGGACTTTTGTAAAAGCTGACTGCTAGAGGAGAGAACATCCTCAGGCACCCAGCTGGGATGTTTATCTAAGATTTTAATATCCTTTCCTTATCTGATCTCCTGGGAGTGTGCTTTACTGGCTGATGGGTGTGAATTGGGGGTTACAGTTCCTGGCCAGGACCACAATGTGTATTGTATCAAATGGGAGTATCCTGCTACCCAGGAAACAGGCACTGAGCAATGATTGCATTGCAATTAGGGTATTGAATAAAAGGTGTAATTCTTGTGCATCAGCTGTCTTGCTTTACAGGTGAAGGTCAGACAGTTCAGGTAAAACCAATCAAATGCTCCAGATATATTCTGGTGTGTGATTGGCAGGATGTTTGGGATATCTTACCTAGGTGAAGAGGGTTTCCTGTATGGTTAGGAGAGAACATTTAGATGCTGATCCCTGGACAGTGCAGAGTCTTAATGTATTCTTACAATGGGAAATCTATCCAAAAGTAAGAGAAAGAGGGGGTTTGAATAGCATGAAAAATCTTCTGTACCAGAAGATTTGGATACATTAGAGGAAGAGGAATCTGAGAATTCACTAACCATTCATAGTGCAAGTTATAGAAAGCTTAGACTGCTGAACACTAGTTCAGATGACAGTGGCATAGCAATTGAAGATGCAGACTCTGAGTACTTGTTATGGAGCGGATTCACTGCCAGACAGCCAATATGCAATTAGCAGTCAGTAATAGTCTCTTATCTTTCCTTATCAGCTGGGGGGAGGAGTGCTCACTAGGGGGTCCAGCCTTTACCAGTAGAAACCTCCAAATATTTGCTAAAAATCCCTTTTTATTCCAGTAATTGAGGTACCAAGTGAACTATCAAACATTCGAACTATTCTACCAATACATGCAAATCATATTCTTATTTCAAATTATCCTTAAAAGTTGCATAAAGGGGCAGAACATCATAATAGGATGTAGGATATGCAGGGCTGGCTTTAACAGCTGGTTTGAAGGCTTTCTGAAATCACCATACTTCTCATTTTTAAAAGGCCCCCATTCATTCAATATTGATCTTAGAATGCCGAGACACTGTACCCTATCTTTATCTCATTTCTTTGCTTTCACTCCCCTTTATGTTTGCATTTTTCTTTTTTGTATTTTCTCTCTCACTGATCTATTCATTTTATCATATTTTGCAATTTTGTTTCTTCTTTATTTACTTTTTATCATCTTAATCTACATGAGCTTACCTGGTTCATGAAGATTGTTTTACTGTTTTACTGATCCCTCTTTCTCTGAAAAATATTTTTTCTTACCTTTGTCACGAAGGTTTGGAATGTGAACTTTTCTTTTCATACTCTCTAAAATGTTTGTGATATATGGGTGATTCTTTTCTTCTCATTTGGTAGGATTTTAGAGTCCAAAGCCGTGATCAATTTAATCACCCTTTTTTCAACTGTTTAAACTGGAACACATGAAAAATATATATTTTTCGAAAGGTTGATCAGATAGGGAAATCAGAACCATTAAACCATGCCTGTTTTTTCCTGCTGCTATATCAAGAACATATCTTGATTTGTCAGTATGTGTGTGTTTAATGATGGAGAATACTGTAGTACCCTGGAAAACCATCGCCTGCATATTTGATTTTACTAGCTATCTAGTGACACTGATAAATGTTTATTTGAAGATTGTGGGGCACATTGACCCACCATGGTATGACCCGGAGTGTTATACAATTCTTTTGAGTTTCAGAACAGGTAAAAATAACCTAGCATTTAGTGTCAAAATCCATATTCAGCGCCACATTGAAAAGCCTCAAGTGTACGTGTTTTCTCTACAAACACCCTATATTTAGAGCGGATCGTATAGGTCGCATCACTTATATACAATCTCAAATGACCTTGTATTCTCAAATTAATCACATATAATAATAAGCCATTATCAGTGCTCAATCGTAGTTCAACCAATAAGGCAAAAGAAGTGACAACAAACAAAACATCCGTATATATATATATATGTATATATATATATATATATATATATATATATATATATATATATATATATATATATATATATATATATATATATATATATATATATATATATATATATATATATATATATATATACTGTATACCGTGTTAATATTGCGGCAGTTTAATTAATGCATACTTTGCGCACCCATGGAGTCCGCATTTATTCAACTGCGCACTATGGATTGGACAATAAACTATTTATCAACAACAACTATCATTTGGATATTGGATCCCTTGTACCATTCAACACACTAATATGGTAGCTTGTCATTCAACATACAGACCCTTTGCGGCCTCTGGTGTACTAGGTTTAATTGCGATGTAGAGAACCTGCACACTCCAGTGTGATCAAACATGCTGGTAATCACTAATCAGAGTTACTGATTGCAACCAGCATAACACTGTTCACGGCTGGCGACGACATAAAGATTGCACTTGCCTATAACACTGGCAGCATCTGGCCGGCTTGAATATAGCAGCACAACCCTTCCCAAAAGCCGGGTAGGTTGCATACCCTTGGCCCCCTCACACAGCTTAAGATGAAGGTTATCAAAGCGCAATAATTAAGCTGCGCATCCAAGGCAGTTATCTGCTGAGCGCATTATCTTATATGCGCAATATTAACACGGCATACAGTATATATATAAATATATATATATATATATATATATATATATATATATATATATATATATATATATATATATATATATATATATATATATATATATATATATATATATATGTGTGTGTGTGTGTGTGTGTGTGTGTGTGTGTGTGTGTGTGTGTGTACATTGAACTCTTGGGTACGTTGAACAATATTTCATGTCCTGGATGAACATAACCAGACACGTGATCTAGTTCGAACAACAATCGTTTCGGCGAGCCGGTTCAGTTTACTCAAGTGGTTTCTGACGTTTCAGGTTCAAACCTATGTCGCGCGAACAAACCCATGAAAACAACACGTGCCGAAGTCCGCACGTGGTTTGCTGGGGATCAATATAATAAAGTAGCAGCAGACGAAGATTTCGTTATTCACGCCGCGGACGTCGAAAGTTAAAATGATTCTCATCCGTATTTTCAAAGAAGGCTGCAGAGGCAGAGAGGTGGCACACTACATGCCGAGGGTAAGCCTACCTTTTCATCCTGATTTCTAGCAGATTTCGTCTGCTTCTGTGGTTCTTTTGAAAATAACTTACGAACTAAGCATTGCTTGACATAATATTTGAAGGAGATTTGTCCGTTAAGCCATGAGCAACGTTTCTCCTTTAACCCGGGGGGGGGGGGGTCGTTATCAAAATTTAAAAATACCCCTAAAGCACTGATTTCTGGCCAAAAAAAGCACCCGTATTTTAATAAAACGCTGATTTTTTCCTCTAAATAAACACCCCTTCTTTTATCAAAACACTGACATTGGATGAACGGGAACACGTATTTTTACTTAAGATTTTATAATCCTCTGCTAGTTTAGCGGCAGCAAGTGGCGGCAGCAAACTCGTAAGCCCTGAGTCACTTCGGGAGTCACTCGGCGTCAGAGCTGCGTATATTTCGTGGATTGTAAGGGGATTTGGACCCCCATACTTCGTACCTGGGTACAAAAAAGTACCCTTCTTTTACAAAATCGCGGACATGCGGAGGTCTTAAAAAGACCCCTTCTTCCCCGAAATACGTAACGAAGGTGCGGCCCCCTCTGTACCTGAGTGCCCCCCCCCCCCCCCCCACCGGGCCTTTAACCAATTCACACTCAGAATTCCTCTAGAAAGTCGTCTGCTACTCTCATACTTTTGAAAATAATTTGGGAATAAAGCAAAAGTTCACAAACTATTTGAAATAGAGATGTTGCTTGACTTCTGATTAACATTTTTCCTTCAAATATTTTCCGAAAAGATTATTCACAAGAAAAATGTCATCAAAATCGTGAGGTCAGGTTTGGCCGCTCTTAGTTATAATTGGTTAAATCATATACGTAGTCTCCTGCATTATTCTCGAAGGATTGCCTCGAAGATGCCATCGACATTTTTTATGCTTTCGTTAAAAAGAACTCTAGAAAGTGTCGTCTGCTACTTTCATACTTTTGAAAATAACTTAAGAATAAAGCAAAAGTTCACAATTTTTTTGAGGAAGAGTTGTTGTTTGATTTCTGGTAAACATTTCTCCTTCAGACATTTTCCACAAAATGCTTTTGATAGAAAAATATATCCAAAATTGTCAGGCCTCATTTGGCCGCTCTGAGTGTGAATGGGTTAAGCACGGGTTCACTAGCTCATTGACAGAACGTAGTTCGTCAGGTTATGACCAATAGGCTACTTCAAAATATTGTGAACATTATCGCTAAAAGCTTTATAATGACCTACATTTAATCATCGTTTTAATAATATTGTCATTTTATATTGCGCCCTTTCCATATGAACTTGCTCAAAGGCGCATTACATTCATTGTCAAAGGATAGATGTTGATATCCACATAGTTATTTGATAACTACATCTTTGAACAGATGTTTTCAGTTGTCGTTTGAAGATTGCAACACTCCCAGCTGCCCGTATATTATTTGGGAGCTGATTCCATAATTTTGGGGCACAGGCACTAAATGATCTGTCACCGTATAGGTTTTCATGTTGGTTCTCGGCTCGCAGAGTACCGGTAAGTTCTTGGATGTTGATCTCAGTGTCCGTGGTGGGACATACTCTTTCAGCCATTCCCTCAGGTAAGAGGGTGCAGTTCCATGCAAACACTTGTACGCCAGGAGCAGAATCTTGAATTCAATTCTCTTCCTGACTGGTAACCAGTGAAGTTCCTTTAGCACTGGAGTGATATGGTCATGCTTCTTTGTGAGCGTGACCACCCTGGCAGCGTTGTTTTGTACTCTCTGGAGCTTACATATTAGCTCCTCAGGTATTCCACATAGAAGTCTATTGCTGTAGTCGAATCTTGAGGTTACCAGGGATATGACAGCACTTTTACTTGATTCTGCAGTATTTTCTGATCCTTCCGACGTTTCGAGGCCGATAGTTTGCAGATTTGACTGCCCTAAAATAACACGTGTGCTGCCATATTCATGATTGGATCAAAAACAGAGCCCAGATTGTCGAGAGGTATATTGAGAATCTTATCAATCTCACCATTTACGGAGATGCTATAGGCACAGATATTTTGGCTCGCTGCTTAGGGGTGCCCAGCACTAGGACTTCCGTTTTGTCTGCATTCAGTTTTAGCTTGTTCTGTGACATCCATGTATGTATATCAGTGAGGCAGCCTTCCAACCTAGCAACTCCTATGTCGACTGCTTGTTGAGTGATGGGTTTTATTGCCGGATAGAGCTGTGTGTCATCTGCATATATGTGAAGCTCTAAACCATGCTTTCTGATGAGTTTTCCAAGGGGTAGGAGGTAGATCAGAAACAGCAATGGTCCTTATACTGATCCTTGTGGTACAGACCACAGAATGTACGTTACTCAGAAAATGGCTTGTCAATCTTAATGCGGAGTGTGCGAACTGACAGGTAAGGCTTAAACCAAGCAAGTGCTTGACCCGTAATACCTAGTGTATTCTCCATTCTGCTGAATAAAATATCATGGTCGATGGTGTAGAACGCCGCACTCAGATCTAACATGACCAGTATAACTACTCCATGCTGGTTAGAATGTCATTCTGTACTTTCACTAGGGCAGTCCTAGTGCTGTGACCAGGCGTGTAAGTAGATTGTAAATGTTCTACAACAAATGTTTTTACAAACTATTCAAAGCAGAATTGTTTTTGCTTGGATCTGACTGCAATTTCTCCTTCAAATGTTCTCCTTCAAATGTTTTGCAAAAAAGTTACTCAGATCTAGCCATATCCCTGCAATACTGTAAAGTTTGAAATATTAACGTGGAACTATTATTGGCGACTTTAACGAATGGGTGAGATTCGCTAATATTACGATCCGTTCATATTTGTTCCATTTTTCAACAATTTTTCTATATTCTGTTATGTCTCCGTAGCCTTGTAGTCCAAAACACTTTTAGGTTACCCCCAGGAGGACATATTACTAGGCGGCATATCTACTTGTATTTAATAACATTATAATTAGGTGATTACGTGGGATGGGGAGGGTTGGTTGAGATTGCTACTGACACTGAGTAAGCCGAGTGTTGAATTCAATTGGCAAGAGGTCGGTATCTCTATCGTTTGGTGGCGCTATCATGCCTTGCCCTGTGAAATGAACAGAGCCCTGTAAGATGGACGGCGAAGCTAGCCGCATAACAAGGCTAACAGCTCGTTCATTCATACCAGGACCACCATGATAAGTATTGCAATACTTGCAAATGTATGGCAGGGATTGAGTTAACACTAGTCAGTGTCGCCCCTTACCGTGGGTCTTGACGAGTGAAGTCAACAAGCAGGCACTCGTCTTGAGGCAACTCTCTTCTATCCCTAATTTAAAATGGGATAAATAAATCCAGTGTGTATATTGTGTTGTAGCCCCTAGCTTTGAGAACGGTCAGATGTCTGGTTTGTCCATTTAAGGGGTAAATTTGCCGATCTGAATATTCCCCAAAATAGTTTGAATATCTGTCGGCCGATGGCGTTTTTCTGGATGGTTTACACGAAATATCACCGCGGTTAGGATATGTTAAAAGTACACTAGAGAATTGTGGACTGAATAGCGTGTGGCTATCTCATATTCAAAGTGGCTCAGGGGTGTCCAGTGAGGGTATTAAAAGAATATTGCAAGATCAGTGTCCGCAGAAATGGTCTAGCAGAATCTCAGTAGAGGAATATTTTTCCTCATATAGAATTTATATAAATGTACATGAATTTGAAGAATATGTAGATCTATTACCAGAACACCTAAAATACTCACTACCTGACTTCAGAACTGGATCTCAAAAGTTGCCAGTTAATTGTAGATCCAAATTTTCAATACCAAGGCAAGAGCGCATCTGCACTAAGTGCAGAAAAAGACTTATGGGTGATGAATTTCATTTCCTATTTGAATGTAATGGTCTTGAAAAACTTAGGATATTAGTTATACCAAAATACTATAGAACTAGATGTAGCACTTTAAGGATGACTCAATTATCAAATACAAATGATAGAAAGTTGTTAATGAAAGTTGGCAAATTTGTTCACTTAGGCATGAAGGAGTACACATCTCTTCCAGATGTAAGTGAAATTATTGATACTGCTGATTTTAGCTGTCTGTATACCTAGTTATGACAGCAAGCAAATATATTCCATGTATTATATTGACACACATATCTTTATGGGTGTAACGTGTATGTATATTTTTGTAATACTGACAACATTGTTAATGGTTATATTTTTTCTAATGATACTATTGTGCTTCCTCTATGTACCGTAGATTGTGGTTAGAGAGTAATAAAGTTCGTATTCGTATTCGTACACACGCGAATATTATGATTCGCTATTATGGAAAAATGGATCGATTCGGTAAATTTATTCTCGCTAATATTTCACTGAAATATTCAGTATGTATTATTGCGCTTTTATCAGCTAAATATCTCATTTAATTAACTACCTAAAGGAGAACCATACTATAAGATACCTCACATTCCCATTCGTATTCAAGTATAGCAACAATGGGAAGAAAACTCCAAGAGAAAATGTGTTTCCTGGTTCTATACTACTGTGGCGTGTGGCAAAGTTGCCAGTGACGTGGCTGTTTTTTCATTAGAGAAAAGGCCAATAAAATAAACTTCAAGTGCATTTGACTATTGAACTAGTACGAAGTATATAAATATATATATATATATATATATATATATATATATATATATATATATATATATATATATATATATATATATATATATATATATATATAGTACAAGCCCTGTGGGAAGTCTGCTGGCAGTTAAATTGCATTCAGAGGATAGAGTTATATTGAATGGAAAATATGAAATATCAATATGACTGATTCTTCAGTGGCAGGACAACACTAGAAAAAACGTGGGTTACCATTTATGCGAAACCATAAATCATTGGTTAATGTTGGTTAACAATCAACGATGATATTTGAACCCATTCCTTACTTTGTTCTGCTCTGGACATGTTTAAGCTTGCATAATAGTCACGAAAAGGCCCTACCATCTAGGTAATGTAATATCTGTCTAAGGAAGTCATACTTTGGGCTAATTTCAAATGGTGGAAATAAAAACAATTAAAAAAAAACAACTACTATGGGTTTATGTATTTATACTTAACTAGAAAGTACCCATCCTAAGGACAGTAACCATGAAACTTTATGGTTAAAGTTTAGCAAGTGAAATTGTGAAATTTCACCTCGTTTATTTTTTTAGTTGGCGCCGAAAAGCCTTGATATCCTTTCTCGCTCCCAGACAACAAGCATTCACCCACAATTAAACGAGACTGAGAATTCTTTCAAAGACCGAGATGAGATAAGTGCCTTGGCAGAACCCAACCCCAAGAGCCCCGTGTGGTCATGGAACGAGTGGGACCCCCTGGAGGAGGTGGTGGTGGGCAGGGTGGAGGGTGCCATGGTGCCACCCTTCACTGTAGAGGTCAAGGTAAGTTAGTTGATGATACTGGGTTGGGGTTTGTGGGTAGGGCGGAGAGTGCCATGGTGCCACCCTTCACTGTAGAGGTCAAGGTAAGATAGTTGATGATACTGGGTTGGGGTTTGTGGGTAGGGTGGAGAGTGCCATGGTGCCACCCTTTACTGTAGAGGTCAAGGTAAGTTAGTTGATGATACTGGGTTGGGGTTTGTGGGTAGGGTGGAGGGTGCCATGGTACCACCCTTTACTGTAGAGGTCAAGGTAAGTTAGTTGATGATACTGGGTTGGGGTTTGTGGATAGGGTGGAGAGTGCCATGGTGCCACCCTTCACTGTAGAGGTCAAGGTAAGTTAGTTGATGATACTGGGTTGGGGTTTGTGGGTAGGGTGGAGGGTGCCATGATGCCACCCTTCACTGTAGAGGTCAAGGTATGTTAGTTGATGATACTGGGTTGGGGTTTGTGGGTAGGGTGGAGGGTGCCATGGTGCCACCCTTCACTGTAAAGGTCAAGGTAAGCTAGTTGATGATACTGGGTTGGGGTTTGTGGGTAGGGTGGAGGGTGCCATGGTGCCACCCTTCACAGTCGAGGTCAAGGTAAGTCAGTTGCTGATACTGGGTTGGGGTTTGTGGGTAGGGTGGAGGGTGCCATGGTGCCACCCTTCACAGTCGAGGTCAAGGTAAGTCAGTTGCTGATACGGACAGCTGTAATGTATTTTATATGCTCTGTAGTGTATGGGGCATAGTTGGAATATATACCCTTTAGACCAGGGTCTTAGCCAGCAGGGTGTCTGGGTGTCTTTTGGACTCCCTGGTTCATGAAAAATGCCTGATTTTAGGTAAAAAGATTTTGGTATGTTTTTTTTATAAATACTTATTCCAAGCTAAATTTCTAAAAAGTTGAACTGCAAAATAACAACAATGACATTTCTTGAAGTATTAAGCATATACTTACTTTATTTGTTAATGTACATAATCAGTGTAATGATTTTTACTTTTTCAATCAGGTATTTGGGACACCCTAAATTCTTGAAATCCCAATTTGGACAACCTGTTATGAAAATCCTGGATAAGTCCCTGCTTTAGACTACTTAGTGACGAGGTCTTAGCCAGAATTTAAAAGAAAATTAGCAATCTTAAAATTTTAGGCATTCCATTTTTCAGGGGAGACAACAATCATAAACAGTATTTACTTATCAAATAAGGACATTGTATTCTTTGGTTATATATTTAGGTGAAAATATTCAACTATATGCTTTGTAATTGACATTTTAAGAAATTTCTCAAAAAAATGTGGATGTCCCAAAGGGTGATTTCTGAAGGTTTGGGTGTCCAGATGGCGCCCACACACCCTGCTGGCTAAGACTATGCTTAGGGTACACCCATACACCTATATAACCTCATGAATATCACATACTCCGTAACTTTCAAGTTGAAGCCTCAATTGGCAGCCTGGGCATGATATATACGAGCGCACGCCGGGGCATGGATGCTTATTAACTGCTCTGCTGTAATTCCCTTTGCCGATTGGCCAATAGGTGTTAGACCTGGAGCCGTTCTCACTTTGTCGATTCAAAATCGAGCGGCAGAATTCAATATCGAACGGCAGAATTCAATATTACCACTTGGGCAGCAATTTGACCCCTAGAGGTCGCCAGCCTCATTCTGACCTCCAGAGTTATCTTAAATCTTTTTGAGATGTATTGTTATATTTTTCTTAGCATGAGAGAGCAGGCCCTCAGTCATCCAGATCACACTCGGCTCCGCCTCGTTTGATCTGGATAACTTCGGTTGGATATCAGGCCGGATTGCACTTCCCAACAGGGCATAACTAATAATATTGACCTCACAACTGAGCGTAGTTTTGTTTAGCAAGTTACGTGGGTCATTGATGTGTTTGACATGTTATCCAAGAGTGTTCTCTACAACCAGGCACTGACAGACGTCCGGTCAAATGGTGCAGGAATTAAATGTATGCACTGTATGTACGCACTTAGACGAAGGGCTCACCATTGATCGAGATTCGTGGTAACTTAGATGAATAAAAGAGGGCGCTATGCAAGAGTATTTCTATTTTTCCCATTTCAAGACTAACAATAAAATATAAACATTCCCTATTATTTGGTGTGTGTCAGTTTACTTATCTGCAGTAATATGTTCTTGCCATTTCCAGGCACATATCTACGAGAAACATTGGGATTTCTTCCACGACAATGCCGGCAGGTCATTTCCGGCTGCGCACTTAGCGAAGGCGGCGGCGGAAGTTGAGGAGCTCTGTAACATCTTACGTCACGAGGGCGTCATCGTACGTCAGCCAGATCCGATCAAGTGGGAGGAGGTCTATAAAACACCAGACTTCCAATCTTCAGGTGAGGTATATTCGTTAAGGGCTAAGGATAACCACAGTACAGCTAGGTACAGTATATATGTATATATATATATATATATATATATATATATATATATATATATATATATATATATATATATATATATATATATATATATATATATATATATGGCCGCTGCGATCATGAATCGTTTAAAATAAAGGGATCGAATATAGTACAGGCATTTAATTCCTGCACCAGTCGACCAGACGTCTACCAGTGCTTGGTTGTAGATACATCCATGGATATCAAAGTCCCCCCCCCCCCCCTGCCTGCCGCCAAACTGTTGTCTCAGATAAGCTGGTGGCATTATTACCGTAACTCTGGACCACGCCAAATACCCGAACAATACAATCCAATACATCAGCAACACAATAAAAGTTAACAAATTTGACAGAAATGACATATAATGATATATAGATGATGATGATAACAACAGCAACAACAACAACAACAATGATGATGATTATGATACTGCTACTACTACTACTACTACTACTGCTCTTACTGATAATTATAATAATGATGATGATTGAAAGGCTATTCTTATTATAAGTTACTACTTTTCATGTCGTTATGAAACTCACGTTAAACAATTGTACTCATAAACATTTCTCTTTTAAAGAATTCCTCATGTAAACAATTGCACCGTTAACAATAGCGTATCCCTTTCTTCACTCTTTCACTTTAAGAACTTTAAATTTTGTTTATCGTCACTTTTCTGCCACTTTTATTGAGGCTAAAACCTGGCTAGTCAGTTTTAATCCTTTTGCTGCTGGATGCTGATTTCACTAATACAAAATGACTTAAAAGATGACTGAAAACCTGAGAGTACTCAGCGAGACCTACTTAATGAATATCAACATGACTGGGTTTATATGGTTTTCAAAAATCGTTGCGACTTTGTGCTTTGGACGAAAGTAGCCTCAGCATTGGAAGGGTTAGGTGCTGGGGAATCATGAGTTCACGGCGAATACCACCACCTAACCCCAAGTCACTGGCAACATTCCCATAATCTTTCATTCAAGGCATGTACTCCGCAATGCCACGTGACGTCCTGACCGTAATCGGAGACGATATCATTGAAGCACCGATGGCCTGGAGATCGCGATTCTTCGAGTATCGAGCATACCGAGAGATAATCAAGGATTACTTCCGCCGGGGTGCCAACTGGACCACGCCCCCAAAACCACAGATGTCAGACGAACTTTATGATCAGGTATATAGACTGTTGCCCAATTATAGGGAGAGATTATATAGGAGAGTTTCATACTAATTTCATATTATTGTCCGTGCTATGCGTGTCGTCCGCATAGTTATACAAAAATGCTCTCCTCCTTAAGCCCCCTTCCCACTGTCAAGAACGTCCCGAAGACCGTAGGAAGATAGACCAAGAATTTGGAAAGTTTCTAATTCTTGGAAAAATTCTGCATGTTTCTTGTTGATTCTTGTATGTTCTTTGTTTGTTCGTCATATGTTGTTGGATGTTCTTGTTATGTTCTGGTACCACCAAGAAAGTTTTGGAATGTTCAAAACTTTCTCGGCAGTTCTTGTAGCACGCTTCAATGATTTCACTTCCTAGTACAGTTGTAACACCTTCTTAACACGTACGTGTTACATTGTTGTTTACTCTTGTCGATTGTTGTTGATTCTTGTTGACTCTTCCCAGTTTTCTGGTGCATAATTCTTGCTAAAGGCATCGTACATTCCTAAGAATGTATTAAGAATGAGGAAGAATCACTAAGAACTCATTAACATATCGCCAGATATCATGTGACTGCGCTGTAAGTAAGTCACCACAAGTAAACATGTCGACCCGAGCAAGACCACCAAGACGTGTTATGGTGACTTATTCAGGGACATCATCATCCAATAGGGCTATCAAGAAGATTCATAACTTCATACAAGTACACTGTGACAATGACTTCAGCCACTTCAGGAACAAATTTACTTATTGTGTCGCGTGCTACTCGGAAAGCATATTGAAGAGAAGAGTATTCATTTCCTGTAGCCATATATCTTAGTGCATAGGCTGATAGAAGGTATCCTTCTTGGTCATGAGAGGACCTAGCCTCTCAACCATTTCATTGAAGAGCTCAGGTGACATAACAAGGAAGTTATGGTAGCCTTTACTATCTTCTCTATGTAGCTCATATAACAGGTTTTCATATTGTCCAAATAAGGGGCGCCTTAAAAGCCATTGCTTCATCCAGTATCTTCTGGGTGTACGAACTTGACGTCTAGGTATGTCAGGTTCAGGTTCTACAAGTAAAGCTGCAGCAAGCAGGAGATAATGTTGCACTTCAAGAGCCAGCAGATGTTCCAGATCCCCCATACTAGTATGTCCTATAACATAAGTGTACTTTGCTAATGGCGGGAGTGGGAAATAGGTCACTGTATCATGTGACTTGATCCCAAATTGACACAATAAAACAGTTGAAGTTCATTGATTTCTGTTTGTTATTTTTTATTCCTAGTATAGTCTTACAACAGTCGTAGTATGTTCTTAATACAGTATTGGTATGGTCTTAGTTCATTCTTTGGAGTCCTACCTTGTTCTTATTTATTCCTAATACATTCTTCATAGTTCTGGAAATAATCTCAACACTTTCTTGCCATATTCTTGGACAGTCTTAATACTTTCTTCAAACAGTCTTACCACCTTCCTAGAACGTGCGTAGTTTAGTCCTAGCTTGTTCTGCATGCACCAAATCCTATTTTTTGACAAGAATTAACAAGAATTTTTCTCTCAAAAATTAAACTTCTAAATTCTTCCTAAGTTCTTGTCTTGGTTCTTGACAGTGGGAATATAGCATTATACGTCTGAGGGGTGGTGAATCCTTAAAAAAAGGTAAATTGCCCTGTATTCTATGTACATTTTCCTGCACATTTATCAGTAAACTAAAAGGGAAACGTTAACATGTCCGCACAACTCACATTGACTTTAATGAAGGAATTAACGACTATGTCCGTACTACCTTAATGAAGGAAATGAAGGAATTAACGACTTAATCTCGCAACTACTAGTTTGCCGTTGGACGTACACCGGCCGTGAAATAAATAGCCTAATCAAACTACGTCCAACAGTTTTTATACTGATATATTCAATAAAAGGTGTAGTTTATTACTACGAACATGTGTGTGAGTAGCAATATCTGGCCATAACAAAAATGCTGGTCGGACCGTCAAGGAGTCGCTCGTTTAGTGGTCGGACATTCCGTGGTCGGAAGGTAGGTAATTCAGCAAAACAATACAATACGATACAAGAATCGCAGTAATGAGGTCAAAGTGATTGTGATTGGCTAGAGGGAGGACCAATCAGCAATATTTGTGTCATGAATAACGTGTATGGGGTTCAAACAGTGTACAGAGACGGCAATAGTTGAAAATGACTGCATACAAATCATTCGAAAACCAAAAAAAAAAAAAAAGAATTATTAAAAATAGTAAAAAAACAAATTTTATCTTACAAATGAAATTCTTCCTGTGTTATGATTTTTTATACTTTTTGCAATATTTTCACTGCTGCCTTCATTTGTTCCGATACTTTCAAAATAAAATTTTGAAAGTGCTGTACTTTCAAGTATTGCATTGTATGTTTATTGACTGCATGTATATCAATACAAAATCCTATTCAATACAAGAACGTATACATCTCAGAACATGTACAAATTATAATGTGAAATACCATAATAATAACACAATTTTAAAGTGAGAATCGCAATCAAATGAAATAATTAGAAATTTATACCGATTTCTTTATGTGGAAAGCACTCATATTTCCACCCCTCTGATTCATCATACATTATTGTTAACCTGCACTGGCTAGCCTCAACCAAAAGCCCAAAAGTCGTGCTCTACGCACGCTCAGATGATGCTGGCGCACAGGTCTTCATTGTAACTTAAACGATACGAGAGCCCTCATTGGTCCTTGTTCCCTCATGACGTCACTCTGATGCCAGATGAAAACCATGGTAGTGTCCAGCCCTTCACTATAGTGCATATAGTTATTGGCGTCTCGCTGCATATCCATTCTTTTCTTCATCTAGGCTACAAAGCAAATGGTCATAGCTGACGTGCAGTAAAATAAACAAAAAACATAAAAATAGAATATATATTTCCGCCCCTCTTTCAGGAATACCCCATGCGCAGTGTGGAGGACCGCCACAAGCTGGCAGCACAAGGAAAGTTCGTGACCACAGAGTTCGAGCCATGCTTCGATGCTGCCGACTTCATCCGAGCAGGACGCGATGTGTTCGTTCAGCGCAGCCAGGTTAGTTCACCGCTGCACCGAAAGAGGGCGTAACTAACTAAATTCCATATTAAGTGCACACATGTGACATGGCCTGAGAACCTTGGGCACACCATATAGGGTGTTACTATCTATCACCCATCAATGGTCACAGCAGCCAAAGGTAGCGTGGGATTTTTGATCAAATCTTGCAGGAAAAAGCATAGTTTGGAAAATGTTTGATGGAGAAATGTTAAATAGAAGATAACCAACGTTTTTTTCAAATATTTCATACTATCATTCCCAATTCAAGTATCTGAAAGCCAGAAGACAGTATCCGTAGGAACTTTTAAACATTAATGAAATCAGATATTTGACTAGCGTTTGTTGACAGCACCTCAAATAACAATCTTTAGTTAAATAGGATAAAATTGTGAGCAACGTAGCCTGTGGTTTTCCCTGGGTACTCAACCCGGGTGTTTTTTCCACCATTCACAACCGACAAATCACTATTAACATAACACTCATAACATGCAAGAAAAAGTGAAGATAACTGAAGTTCCAAGTTCATATCTCTGAAGAAATTAACACCTTCGATTCCTTTCTCGCCAGGTCACCAATTTAATGGGTATAGAATGGATGCGCCGCCATCTTGCCAAAAAGGGTATCCGGGTCCACACCCTGAGCTTCAAGGACCCCAACCCCATGCACATCGATGGCACGTTCAACATCATTGGACCAGGACTCGTACTCTCGAACCCAGACCGCCCGTGCCACCAGATAGACATGTTCCACCGCGCAGGCTGGAAGGTAGTGCACCCACCGACGCCCATGATGCCCGACAGTAGGTTCATAATCTAGTGTTACATAGTGGGGTGAAGACAAATAAAATCTTATTCCAAATGGTAATAAATAATTCAGATAAATGTCCGAGATACAATGAATTCTCAGAAATATCTGCCATGCACTTTCTGAATGCACAATACCTTCTTATATATGGAGAAATGTTGAAAGTTGGCTTCACGCATGTCTAAGTGTACACTCATCAGTTCTATGACTGTTTGGCGCCAGTTTACTTTGAATCCTTTTCAAAGGTGAGCAAAGCATACTGGAGATTTAGTTTCTGCATACAGAGCTTGATAGATCTTTCCTCATTAATCCTTTTGTGGGACAACTACATACTGCTCTTGTTGTACGAATGAACATGTATGTGATACCAGACAAAATAAAAAACAGCAGTTGTGAAATTTAAAAAAAAGTTGGAAGAATGATATTTCTGATGCAAGGAAGAACTATACTAAATACTAAATAGGGTTAGGTTCATTCTGTAATCCCACCCCTTTTAGATCACACCCGATTCCATAATTAAAATCATGCCATGCACTCATCCCATGTTTTAGATTACCCGCTGTGGATGTCAAGACAGTTCTTAATTTATATTCCGTAAATCAATGCATTCCGAAATCTTCTCTTTTTAGATAAACGTCATTTCATTATTGTAATTATTCTGTAAACATGTTTTAGATAACCCACTATGGATGTCGAGCAAGTGACTGCCCAGGAATGTTCTGATGATAAATGAGAAGGGTGTTATGATCAACCTTCCGTAAATCAATGCATTCCATAATTCCTCTTTTTAGATCAAATTCTATTCCATTATTGTAATTATTCTGCATTCTTATCTACCATGTTTTTTATCACCCGTTCTGATGTTGGCTGAAAAAGAGAGTGGTCAATCTTCTGTAATTCAATGCATTCTGTTTTTTAGATAACACCTGATTCCATAATTGAAATCATTCCATATTCTTGTCATGTTTTAGATCACCCGCTGTGGATGTCTAGCAAGTGGCTGTCTATGAACGTTTTGATGTTAGACGAGAAGCGCGTTATGGTGGAGAAACACGAGAAATCAACCATCAAGATGTTTGAAGATCTGGGAATTAAGACTGTTCCCGTCAGCATGCGCTACGCCAACTCCCTGGGCGGAGGCTTTCACTGCTGGACCTGCGACATCCGGCGACGAGGGTCACTGCAGTCATACCTCTAAAATCAACCTTTATTTGCACACACTTTTGAATTTAGTGGATTGAGAAATCCGCCACTTTCAAATTAAGCGCTTTGAGACTACAGTCATACTTCTAAACATACCCTTTTATTTACACACATTTTTTTATTTAGCGGGCTGAAAAATTCGGCACTTTTGAATCTGGCGATGCGGATCACTGCAGTCATACTTCCAGAAGTACCCTTTTTATTTACGCGCACCTTTAAATCTAGACAGATATTTACAGTCATGCTTTTAAACACTTTGAGACCATTTTTATTTATGTGCATTTGATTTGGCTAGGTATATTGATTAACGTTATGGATATGACCTTGCCCATTGCAGAGGCAAAGTTACATGAAGTTCTGTCGATAGTTTCTTCATTCAATTCTCAGACTGCAGCGACCAAACATTCAAGTACAGTCGCTAGTTGGTTTACTTAATTACCGATATGTGGGTAGTGTGGCGCCATTTACACAAACCGCATCTTGAACCTCCTCAGGACTATGCCAAGGGATGGACTTGCTCCTATTCCACATGAAGTTAGAAAATACATAGAGTTCTTTAAGCTTCTAATGCCACAGTTCAGTGGAATATCTGCGTTAGATAAGTCTCTGGTTCCATGCACACAGCAGTTAGGAATAGACTCCTGTTTGACTGGATGTGGTGCTTAATGCGAAGATGAATTTTACTCCTGCATTTTCCCACAAAAGGTTTTGGAAGCACAGCATACAATTGCACATCTCGAGATGCTCAATGCCATTGTAGCACTGCGCATGTGGTCTTCTGAATGGCAGGGACAGAAACTAATGATCTATGATGATAACTCAAACAATGTCATTGCTTTACAGAAAGGTAGGTCACATGATCTGTCCATGCAGGCCTATGTGTGTACAACATTTTTGCATACAGTGGCGGCAGATATTGAGTTTGTGGTTTGTCATAGGCCCAGTGTTTCTTTGATAGCTGCAGACGCACTAGCCAGAATTCATACATCTGACAAGTATAGAATGATTTTTGTGTGAAGATGTATTATTAGAGGGTAAACATCAGGTTTTAGTGCCTGAATGCAATTTTCAGATTTATGACTGATTGTAATAGAATTCTGTCATACTTCTTAGAGATGGCATTCCCGGTTGCAGTACTTGCTAGACAAAGCAGGTAATAGAAGGTATCCATATTTAAGGTCTGCTTCAAGATGTAATCAATTGAATTATTTTAAAACTTTCCAGGTCTTTGCTTGCTATTATGACATATCTATTTATCAACTTGATCCACGAATTATTTTTGTGTAGATAGAATTCTAATTGCATTCTCACCCTTGTCCTGGAACTGTAAAAAACTGTGTATCATTTCTTTCTGCCCTTTGTGCTTGGATTGGCCTAGATAGAAAGATGTTTCCATCTATTCAGGTGAAGTGAATGTGGAGTGTGTTACATACCCACACCAGCTCCTCCCTTAGATCTTTGCGATTAACAGGCTTTGATAGAGGCTGCCACAATTATAGGCGCTCACCACAAATGCTTTATTTCATTGATAACCTTACTATCTAGAATTTCGACTATTCTACTACGTTCAGAATATCCATTTGATTCTACTCACAATCTTACAGTTGGGGATGTTGAAGTCACTCATTTTGGTCTAAATATATTTATACAGCGGGCTAAGAATATGCAACAACTACGTCATGCTTTTGTTATTCCTATACATAGATACTCAAATTCAGTCATATGCCCAGTTCTAGCTTTCGTGGACCAGGTCAACTTAATGCTCCTTTGTACTTAGTTAAGAAAACTAATATAGCTCAACCAGTGCCTTTGACTATTTATTTTGCGAACCGATGGCTTCACTTGGTCCTAAATAATTCACCGTTGCATGCTAAATAGTTCTCGCTTCACTCATTTAGGCGCGGTGCATGTACAACCGTCTTCGAGTCAGGGGCTCCTATAGAAGGCATTAAGTATTTTGGTAACTGGAGGAGTGATTCGGTGTAGGAGTACTTAAGTATGATAACCCCTGAACAATGTAGGGTAGCAATATTACTATTGACTTAAAATCTCTCTTTTCTTGCTCTATCAAACTAAACTTGTTTGCCATTTAAACATTAACTCTGTTATATAAAATGTATCTAGCAACTGCATCTTAATAGTAGTAAAGTAGTCTACAGTATTCTTGCATAGTATTTTATAGTTAACATCCATGATAATTTGTTTTCATTCATTCAAGTTTGGCGCAGATTGTTTTCTGAGAGAATTGACCCCTGAATCAGAGCGCTCTCTTTCAAGCACTAATGCAGTTCTGGTTCGGTGGGCACTTCATCTCTTGTGCTTGTATGAGTGAATAAACAGTTGTTCTTGGCACTCCTTGGTCATGTCCTTTATCAATGTAGCGCCCTAGTTCAATGAAGATATGGATGGTTTGGGTGAGATGCAGGAACTTCAAAGTACCCAGAGACATAAAGGGTCTACTTATCACAGGAGTTCTAAAAAGACTCCTCATAAACACATTTCTCACCCACGTATTAAATGATGCGTATCTGTACTGTTTTATTCTGTTTATATATAAAATGAATGGAAATTGATTCATGAATATGAAAAATGAGGTCAGTTAGGGACCTGTGGTTGCATCCATGCCCAGGAGACTGCTTGGCAATTGGGCGTGCGGTTGTGCATTAGGCCTAGGCTGCACACGCATTGAGTGCAGGTATTAAATGCCGCCACTGTACAATGTGATATCAACCCACAGTCTGTGCTAGCTGGGAGTATGAAGACAGGGAGTGGGCACTGTGCATGCATCATCAAATTTCGCTGCCTCGCACTATGAGTCATAGATAACCTGTGTACCGCTGGCTGGCTGCCTGCGGACCCCATCTCCTTGGCAACCTATCTGACCTAGATAGGTCAACGTGGTTTCACGGGCCCTGGATCCGGCCAGCCTCTTTCTGAAAAAAATCACGTCACCAATACTTCCCCAGTCTACACCGCGTAACTCGAGGCGCACACACTCTAGGTACTAGCATGCTGTGCCTATGGGTTTGCGGATCAAGGGGATGTATCTCTCTGGTGCTAGCTACTTACATTAAAAACTGACCAAACAAGTATTTTCTTTTTTCGATATTTACGTTTTTATATTTGTTGGGTTTGATACAATAATATTCCATATATATTAGAGTAACTGAATGATTTTTGTATATTTCAACGGGTATAGGTATCCCACCTAGTACATTCCGCATTGCATAATGTAAAGGAAGGAAGGAATAGGGGTTTAGGTAGCATTCAACAGCTTAGGTCACATTGCGAAGAAATAGAAACACGGAACCAGGAACAAATTCCCTTTCCTTCACGAATAGTTCTAAGGGGTCTTTTAGTTGCAGAAGAAGTATATTTAGCCCTCTGGAACGCTGCACATTTATATAGCGACCATGCCAACCTGCTTGCTTAGGGATCCAGTGAAGACTCAAACCCACAATGTCATGCTTGGGAGCCATGTATTGTACCCACTAGGCCATCCTTTTTTGCATGATATAATATTTTGACATTTAACCATGAACTACTATTCACACTCAAATGGCAAAGTCCATCCACCCACACACAATCAAGAGCCTTTTCTACATCACCATATTCTGTACTTTTCGTGAATCTCTAGTCACGTGGCAATGAGGCAAGGTGTGTCAATGTATGAGATTCCCTTCTTGCACACTCCCTGAAGTCGAAACCTGACTTCTCTGTTCCACCAGGCCCCTAGTCTTAATAATAAAAAGAATTATCTTAAAGGTTTGTTATAAACAAGATTAAAGGAGTGGTCTCCTGCAATTCTCATAATTTCCTGGGTCACGATTTTAGGTATTTTCCTCGTATACGTCTGCAATTGATAGGAGTATAATGACCCCTATTCTCCACCACCACAATATACATAAACTTCTCATTATACTATTTGGATATTCCCTCAGCACCATCTAGTGCCTGGTCATGCTTGATAATTTGATAAACTATTCATGAATGCCAAAAACCATGCACGTGTGGAACAAACAAGTTATAAAGCTGTCATAAATGTCAGAACTCTCGGCGAAATGTCCCAAAATGAGTAGTTTAATAGGTGTAAATGTTACTAGGACGACCACGTGCAGAGTATACAAACATGCCATCCATTAGATATGAAGGCCACACACGTCAAATAAGAACATTAGCCAGGCAGCATAAATCAATTTAGAACAACTTTTACCAACATGCCATTCTCTATGTACAAATACAACACACATCAAACAGCAACAAATTCGACACACAAGCCATTCTCGTGATATAAAAGCATCACACTATTAAAAAACAAAATTGTGAAGATGCCATTCATTAAGTATGAATGCCTAACACAACAATCTCAAACAGCATTCATAAACGCGCCAGTCGTTAGGAATAATCGAAAAAACACACATAGAACAATGCGATTCACACCAATTTAAATAAATGTTGCAAAATGCCATTCACTAAGTATTAATGCCACACATACACACACCAATTTTAAACAATAACCATAAACACGCCAGTCATGTGGGATAAAAACACCCTGAGTTTGAACAATATTATATAATACAGGCATACGTGCAACAACACAAGTAAAGAATATCACATACAAAGAAGCCATACAGTGCTGACATTAAATTCCTGTACCAGTTCACCGTCTGCAAGATCATGGTTGTACAGATACCTAAGCATATCATAAGGTAAAAAATGTGTTAAGTTGTACAAACAACCTTGGATTACATTTCGAAATGATGCCAGGGCATATTACGTACACAATTGGCATAAATGTCAGCATCCATTTCTTCACCCTCTTCCTTGTCCTCTTGAAGATCCTGAGTAGGTGACAGTGTATTGTAATGACACTGTGTAGTTGTGCGCACCTTCCTGCCTTTTCTTGGAGACCCCTCCACCCCTTGTTTTGGCCATGGTTAAATTAATGTCCACAAAAAATACAATAAATCTTTTGAAAAGTGAAACACATGTGGTTCTTAAACATGCCTGTTCGAAATGGGTTCACGGAGGATGTCATGTGACACGCTTCCAACTATTTAGACCGTTGAGCAACTATTGCACAACTATTGAACAAGAGTTGCAAGCCTCAGAGATAATTGCACAACAATTGCTTAACTTATGTTCAATTATGGCACATATTTGAGATTCTACAGAATCATAGCCAATTTGCAAATCTGATGTGACTGAAAATAGGCAAAAGAAACTTGTATGCAGTCGACTTTTAGTTGCATAATTCCCAGGTCACATTGGAGGGGGACAATTGTACCCAGAAATTGCATGTGATTTTCCCCAAATGGAGCTGCAATTAAAGAGTTGCATGTGATTTATTATAAATTGCATGCAGTGGTCACATATTATACAGTCGTACGACTGCTTGCATGAGATAGTTATCTCACCCGAATGCGATTACGGTGCAACTATTGTACGACAATTGCACAACTGTTGTGTTATTGACGTGCAACGATCCTGCAACTCTGCAGGCAAGTATATAGGAGGATTCCACTGACTTTTTCATTGATTTTAGTTGCACGACTGTTGTGCAATAGTGGCAAGCCCTTGAGATAATTGCATTACTGTTGTGCAATTATCACACCTATAAGAGATTCTACATAACAGCAGCCGATTATTGAAAATAGGTTGTGACTAGCAGGTTATAACTGGTGGAGAAAACCATAGTACCCGGCGAAAAACACCGACTAACCCCAAGTGACTTTCGTACATGCGTTGTCCGGGATTCGAACCCAGGGACAGTGAGAGACAGTGTTAATGCGTAGGACCACATAGGCACCAGGGCAGGTTCTCTCGTAACAACTTTTAACCCTTCCAAAATTAAGATCAAAGATTCTTGAAAACCTTTTTGAACCCTGCCATGTGTGTGTGCATTAGATAGCTCTCACTAGGTACTCTCAGATGAGTACCCACGTGCCAGGATTTTAGTCATTTTTCAGTTTTTTTACATCATTTTGTTTTGGCCAAATTAGCAACCAGCAGCACCATTTTTGTTCACAACTGGACGTGTAGACCAGCACAATTTTAAACCCATACTAGATATGATAAGATGAAGCATGGCTTCGACGACGAGTGTTACAACCAATAATGTAATAACTCCCAATAATGTAACAACTTCCCGATTGTGTTATAATATTTACCAATAATGTAATAACTTACCAATAATGTTAAAATATTTACCAATTATCTATTAACTTTGGGTAACCGATCGTGCTTTAACACCTTAACCAGCAATGTAATAACACTGGGTTAGCGATCGTGTTATAAACTTTACCAATAATGAAATAAACTGTAAGGTTTAACATATATGCACTATTTCCTGGTGTTTTATCCCCTTCAATAACTTAGTTTTAAAAGAGTTGGTCTATATGCACTATATTCTTGTATTCCTACTAGCCTAAATAACCTGGTTTTAAAAGGTGACAGTATGTCAAATGAGAATAGGCTCTTATGCTTGTCAACCTGTCTATTTAGGAGACCAAAATGGCTTTAAAAACAGAATAACAGGGTAACCTCACTAGTAAAGGCTACATTAAACAGTAAATCCAAGGATTTCAACATTTATAACTTTTACAAACTTCTCCTTGCAATATATGAACCCAGTTGAAAGGCTCATTTGATCTCTGATTTGATGTTTATAAAGGTCACCCTCTCTATAGTGGTCACCAACTGAAGGTGGGGGATCATTAGGGTAGGTGACCTTACTGAACAGGTTCCAGCTAACATATCTAAGTGCAAATTAAGATGCAAAAGATAATGTTATAACTTCATCAATAATGTAATAACCCTACCGATAATGTTATAATTTTTACCAATGATGTAATAACCCTACCGATAATGTTTTGATTTTTACCAATAAAGTAATAACCCTACCGATAATGTTATAATTTTCACCAATAATGTAATAACCCTACCTATAATGTTATAACTTTAACCAATAATGTAGTTACTTCTCCTTGCAATATATCAACCCACTTGAAAGGCTCATTTGACTGTAGGTTTGAAATGTACTAAGGTCACTCTCTCTCTATAGTGGTCACCAACTGAAGATAGGAGATCATCAGGGAGGTGACCTTACTAGAATTGTTCCGGCAAACATTTATTAGTTGTGGAGGCTAAGAGCCAATATTTGAATGAGTCGTTCACTTTTTTGACAAAAGTGTGAAAATTGGTCGAGTTGTACTTTGGACCATTTGGAATCATTTAATGCTGGGAACCCACCCAGGTTGCCATGGTAACCCAGCGCCATATTGGATTTCAAAATGGCCGCCACTAGAATATGTTTTTCTTCATATCTCAGCCTTAAAGTATAATAGAAACAAGATCTAAGTGTTTTAAACCATGTTTATGAGTAAAAGAATCTATTTATGACATATCGAGGACCATTAGATGTCAGCCATCTTGAATTCCAAGATGGCCGACAGCAGAAATATTTATTTTTCCTTATATTTTTGATTTGATTCATGCCAAATATGATTATATTTCTCTGTTTGTTCTTGGAAATGCTAGTTTTATTTCAGAATTTATTATTTGGGAAAATCAGTGTCTTCTGAGGATGTCAATCCTGACTTTGTTCATCAAAGTAATGAGATTATTGTGTTGTGTTATGCAAAATGCTCTGATGCAAAAAATGGCATAAAAATGACCTAACTCACCAATGCTGAAAGCTTGACCAGCAACATTTGAAGATTTACCGGCATTGCTATCTTTTATTAAAAAAGGTTATGAAAGTTGGGACGATTGTACTTTGGACCATGTAGAGGTCAATCCTGACTTAGCTCAACAAAGTAATGAGATAAATGGGGTTATTATGTGTTGTGCTTTGGAAAATGCTCAAATGCAAAAATGGCTTAAAAATCACCACTAAGCTTGACCAGCAACATTCAAAGATTGACCAGCATTGGTATATTTTTCACTAAAAAAAAGTTGTGAAAGTTGGCACTTTGGACAAAGTAGAAAAATTTAAAGCAAGGTACCCATCCAGTTTACCATGGTAACCAGCGCCATATAGGATTTCAAAAATGGCCACCATTTAAACCTGTTTTTCTTCATATCTCAGCCTCAAAGTATGGTAGAAACAAAATCTAAGTGGCTCATAGCATGTTTTATGGGTTGGAGAATCAATTTCTGGCACAATCAGGTGCCTCATATGTCAGTCATCTTAATATGAACAAAACAAAATTTAACATTGTATTAGACATTGATAATAACATGTAAGCACGCAAACACACCCTTATGATCCCTTTCACAGGGTCGGATACAGCCTCAGAGACTTACCTATGCATCAGAGAAATAACGATATATATATATATATATATATATATATATATATATATATATATATATATACATATATATACAACTGTTATTTTACCAAAAATCAAATGTATAATGTATGCCTGCGATCCAGTTTACTGGAAGCAGATATAGCCCCCGTATTATAATTCAACAATCCCTGGGAATAACGCATTTTTCTCACTCATGTTGGCTAACGGTAAACAGAATTCAAAACTTAACCACTTTTCCGATGAAAAAAGTGAAAAGGAGACGCGCGTGCAGGACTGATCTGTGCTCTTAAAATAACATTCCCAGACAAATGTTGCGTGAAGGGTAATGAAGCAAACCACTTCTGTTGAACATGGCCTACAGAAATTCGGCTGCTCCCAGGTATATTCTATTCAAAGTTGATGGACCATGTGTTTGCTCTGTATGTAAACAAATCCGTACTGGATAACTTGCTATTGGGTACTGCTGTTGCCCTACTTTCTTAATTAAGTACAAATTCTACCAAGATCATGTGCTTTAATGTAGTCTGTATGTTATTCTCCTCATCTTTTGGGTCTAAAAATGAGGTTTTGGAATAAATACATACCGGGTACATTTTCAAAAAGGATACGGTCATCCAACCCTTTTTAACCATTCAAAGTTGGCATAACCAGATTTATTTAATGTCATTTAGTAATTGATCAAGATTGCGGTAATTTATCCTATGACAGTCTCTCGTGGACCCCTGATCACAGGATCCATCACTCAGTCGGAAATACAATTGATGATGTGAGAGGAAGCCTGCGGTTCGTTGGTAAAGATTATAGAATTATCGGTAGGGTTATTACATTATTGGTAAAAATTACAACATTATCGGAAAGTTCAATACGTTTAATGTGGCCTTTGTGGTTTCCTTGTTTATCAGTTTCTAAAGCCATTTTGCTTTCCTGAGTATACAGGTTGACAAGCATATGAGCCTATTCTCATTTGATACACTGTCACCTTGTAAAACCATTTAAAAAGTTATTTAGGCTATTAAGAATACAAGAATATACTGCATAAAGGCGAACTCCTTTAAAACTAAGTGATTGAAGGCAATCAGGACACCAAAAAATAGTGCATATATGTAAAATCTTACAGTTTATTACATTATTGGTAAACCCAGCGTTATCACATTATCGGTTGAGGTGTTATAACACGATCGGTAACCCAAATTAGTACATTATTGGTAAATATTATAACATTATCGGTTAGTTATTACATTATAGGTAAATATCATAACACGATCGTGAAATTGTAACGTTATTGGGAGTTTATTACATTATTGGTTGTAACAGACGAGCGATGTATTTGGGGGCTATGTAGATGATGCTGAAAAACAGTGGCGCGCGTGCATCACGTACGTGATCTAGCGCCAGACTCTAAGGGAAACAAGCGGTGCACGTCACAACACACGCATATTACCATTGTTGAATTATAGTCTGTCTGACTTGAGTTTGGCACACCACTTTTTCCACTTTTTTGTGTCAGAACGTCGAGTTTGCCTTCCAAGCTTGACAACCTTCTTTGGAGCACTACCGCGTGTATGTATAAACACCCCTTTTGTCTCAACTCAAAATGTTGATTTTTCTAATTAGGTCCCATTTTTATATGTGCCCATTGCCAACAATACAATCTCGCGTGTTCGTATTGTTCGCAACAGACAAACACGTAATTACCATTGTACGAGCTCCATCGGTAGATGCTTCGCAGCTACCGAGCTTCGCTCGTTATGATTACAATCAGCTCCATCGACAATATCTAATGTGAACTTTAACGCTGTTAATATATTTTTTCACCTTAGGGACAATGGTTTTGATGAATATTATCAATATTTTATGATTTCATTTGATGTAGTGTGCGCAGGTATTGGTTTTCACGGATGACTGTTTAGTTGTGGACATATTATGTGCATTTGTATATGGAGTCATTGACTTTCATATCAACTGTGGCATTTTAGAGTTTCGCACTCTGAGGAAATGTGTGTGTATTTATGTATGTATATATGTATGTATGTACATGCATGTATGTATGTATGTATGTATGTTTGTATGTACGTCCGTGCGTACGTACGTATGTTTGTATGTAGGTACGTTCCTACGTACGTACGCACGTATGTATGTATGTATATATGTACGTACGTACGTATGTATGTATGTACGTATATTTGTGGGAATGTTATTGTATGATGCTGCCTTATTGACATTATAATCTCCAGTAAGATTCACTCTGTCACCTGGACCGGACTCCTGACCTATAGAACTGTATCATACACTGGACTGACGTGACCTGGAACTGACCACAATTCCACCCCTCCAATCTCTGCCCAGTATGAACTGAAATTGACCCATACTACAAATTGTCGTCTTGCTTAAAGCTAATTTTGAAATTAAGTCCGGAAATAAGAATTATATTGCAAAATATTACAACGGAAGTTGTTAGTAGTGTTCTGATTTATATCTCTCCCTGAAATAGTTTTCCTGTTATTCTTTTGCCTGAAAGATTTCATCAAAATGGTCAGGCAGCTTTTGGTCGCTGTGGGCATTAATGGGTTAAAATGTTCGTCTCGATATGCGCACTGTGTGTTACAATGTATATATGAGTGAAGCAGACGAAATTCGCGTCATTGACAGGCAGACATCGCGAGGTAAAAATGATTCTCATACGTACTTTCCGAGGAGGGTGCCGCGGGAGGCAGGTGGTGCGCTTCATACCCGGGGTAAGCCAACTATTTACCTTGACTTACTTTGTAGATGTCGTCTGTCTAATTGACTATTCTAATAATAACTAGAGAAATGAGCACACGTTCACTAAATACTTGGATGAAAGTTGTTCACTAGGTTACGGCCAATGTTTCTATTTGACAAGCCCAGTGTTAAATTATGCGTATGCACTACATGCACAGGGTAAGCCAACTATTTACCCTGATTTCCAGTGTAGATGTCGTCTGTCTAATTGACTTTTTTAATAATAACTAGAGAAATGAGCACACGTTCACTAAATACTTGGATGAAAGTTGTTCACTAGGTTACGGTCGATGTTTCTATTTATAAACAAGCCCAGTGTTAAATTATGCGTATGCACTACATGCACAGGGTAAGCCAACTATTTACCCTGATTTCCAGGGTAGATGTCGTCTGTCTAATTGATTATTTTGAAAATAACTCTAGAAATGAGCACACGTTCACTAAATACTTGGATGAAAGTCGTTCACTAGGTTACGGTCGATGTTTCTATTTAACAAGCACTGTGTGAAATTAAGCGTCTGCCCTACATACCCGGGGGAAGCCAACTATTTACCACGATTTGCTTTACAGATATCGTCTGGCTTTGTGTTTCTTTTGGAAATAACTCGAAAAAAGAGCACACGTTCACAAAATAATTGGATGAAGGTTGTTCAATAGGTAACGGTCAATGTTTCCTTTTAAACGAGCAAAGTGTAATTGCACAATGAGCACGGGTAAAGCTAGACTAGGTCCCTAGTCCCTAAAAAGATAACATTCCCTTCTGTGCTGACCAAGCAGTGTGGTGTAGTACCAGGTATGGTAGATAGATGGCACCACCTGATCCTCAGATCTCTATAGGTTATAATCAAACTGAATCCTGGTGAGATAAGTGTAAACTAAATGGACCACTATGGCCACCTCGGCTAGAAATTTAGTGCTAACATAAAATACATATAACAGCCTAGAAATCTAGGCTAGGGTAAAGCCAACTCTTCGCCCTGATTTCCTTTGCGGATGTCGTCTGGCTATTCGATTATTTTTGAAATAACTCGCAAAATGAGCATATTTTCACTAAATATTTCAAAGAGAGTTCTTCGCTAGGCTGTGATCAATATCAGTACAATAACTGTTTCTACTTAACCCTTTCAATGCTAAGCCTACTTTCATTCGTTCTTGACGATTTATTCGTGACATGTAGTAATTCTTTTGAAAATAAATCGGGTAAATAAGGTCAGATTCACAACTAGTACTGGGAGCTGTTTTTGTTCGTCTGCTTCATCAAACATTCATCTACGCCCCACCTGTCACCTTGGTTAAATTCATGTACCGTTAAACAGGAGATTGGCCTAGCTTGTTCGTTAGTTTTAACCCTTGTGTAGCCTAGATTTCTAGGCTGTAACATGTATTTTCTGTTATTTTTTTCTGCTACCCAGGACCAAATATTCCAGGTGACCATAGTGGTCCATTTAGTTTACACTTATCTCACCAGGACTCAGTTTTAGTATAATCTTTAGAGATAGGAGGAGCAGGTGGTGCCATCTATCTACATACCTGGTACTACACCACACTGCTTGGTCAGCACAGAAGTGAATGTCAAGTTTTTAGGGACTAGGATCTAGGAACCTAGTCTAACCCTTGTGCTGCTGGTGGCTAATTTGGCAAATATAAAATGATGCAAAAACACGAAAATGACTGAAACCCTGGCATATGGGTACTCATCTGAAAGTACTCAGCGAGAGCTATCCAATGGTAGGGTACCTATTTTCAACTATATTTTTTGTATTATTTATAATAAGAAAGACAACAACAAACTGTACAATGAATGACATTTTTTCACCAATGATATTCTTTTGAAACTTTATCTGCTTTTTTCATATTTGTAAAATGTCCAACAAAACCTTATTGTTGGTTGTTGCTTTCATATGACCATGGAGAAATAAAAATCCTGTTGTACATGTGTCTGATTTGAAATATAAAAAAGGGTTTCAATGGTTTTCAAATATCTGTGCGTCCTGGTTCTTCGGACGAAAGTAGCCTCAGCATTGGAAGGGTTATTTGTATTGTATTGTACTTAATTAAATGTTTCCTCACAAAACAATATGTACATAACAAATAGTTGTTTTAAACATGTAAATACACCGAAATAAACCAAAGAACAGCTCTAACTTGTCTACTTAAAACAACGAAAACTTAACATATGTAACTCATAACTACAACTAATGCGTAATATAAATGGTCTCACTAAGCCCGAAAGCAGAAGTACAGGTAGCGTTTAACAAAGGGTAAATTGACTTGAAAAAAGGGGCTTCCCTATAAAGCTTAAAAAGGGAAACCAAAAATAAAGAAGGGTAAGTATAATCAAAAGTTAACGCATGTCACTGACACGCCTGTAAAAAACCCAAAATAAATGAGCTTAACCCATTGATATCTAAGAGTTCATCCAGGAATTGTCGTCTGGATCGATGGTGCTTATGACGATAACTTTGGAATTGAGAATGATTTTACAAATTATTTGAAGGAGAGTTGTTGGTAATATTCTGATCAACATTTCTCCTTCAAATATGTTGTGCGAATTGTACTAAAGCCTGAAAGATTTCACCAAAAGTGTCAGGCTGGTTTTGGCCGCTGTGAGCATTAATGGGTTAAAGGCGCTCACAAACTGTGTGTGTTGACATTAAAGGAAAATTGTTCAGAACTGAAAAGACCCTAATCGTCATCCCTTAGAGATTAGCTGAATAATAACAAGTGGATATGAAACCAGCCGATCAACCTGAACAGGCTAGCCTCAACCAATGGCCCAAAAGTCGTGCTCAGTGCATGCTCAAATTATGCTGGCGCACAGGTTTCTCTGTAATGTAAATTTATGATACGAGAGCCCTGATTGATCCTTGTTCCCTCGTGACCTCACGCTGATGCCAGATCAGAGACCAATGTCGTGCCCAGTCCTTCACTATAGCGCTTATAGAAATGGGTCCCTCGCTACATATCCATTACTAGTATTCTCTTCATCTAAGCTTTAAAGAGGGTAGCGAGGGGCATATACATCGGTCAAATCCGTCTAGGGGGTGAAAGCTATCAACATTCATTTTTTACACTACCTGCCACAGTAAACTGCCAGCTCTTATTGTACTCCAAGATTTATCTGGCAGGTGGAGTCTCCAGCTTTTGAAAACAATTTACAGATTAACGCATTATCGCTCACTGTGGCCAAACTTAGTCTTACAATGTTGACGAAATCTTGCAGGCAAAAGCTTAGTTTTTGAAAATATTTGAGGGAGAAATGTTTGCAGAATATGACCAAGAACTCTCCTTCAACTATTTTGTAAAATCATTTTTAATTCAAAAGTTATAATCAAAAGTACCATAGGTTCAGACGACAATATCTAACGGGACTTTTAAACATTAAAGTGTTATTAGCATAGACGCACGCACTTTTTGAAAGAGGGTTGTTCTGAAGTCAGTCACATGAAAACAACACTTCCCATAATGCTTCGCGAAAAATGCTCTGTTCAAAACGACAGGCAGATAATATAACATGATAGATCATTAGTTGTCACCAGTTTATTCTTTAAAAAATAAAGAAAGAAGGGAGCGAAAACATTTTTTGAGTGAAAGTGGATTGTGATGTTCTGTCCAACATTTTCACATTTTATCCTCAGTCATACTGTACATCACTTACGTATAGCGGGAACAATAAGATAGCGATAATAACGCTCTGCCCATATGCGCTATTATAAAATCCCCGTTCTTATTAAATTCTTAATTGAACTGGCTGCTGCTGTTCCCGTTCACCGCTATACTTAGATCACGCTATCCAGGGCAGTACCGTAATTGCGCTGTATAATGTTCACGCCATATTTAAGTGATTTACAGCATATAATTGTTTGCAACTAGACAATGCATGATATGAAAACAGAATACTATTAACCCCTGCAATATATTATACGTGAAAAGAATCTGGAAAATATTGGGCTGAAGAATCAATCGCGTAGAATATTTCTTTGGCAGGTGACAGTCTGTGCGGGGTCAACTACTGTAGGAAGATTGAGGTTAAAGTATTTTCATGTATATGCTTTTGTCTATACATCATGAAGATGTGTATCAGTTGAATAGCTTTTTCTCGATATCACTAACTTTGCAAGTTTACAACGTTAAGATATGTATCAGCTAAATAGCTTTTCTCGATATCAATAACTTTGCAAGTTTACAACGTGACGATATGTATCAGTTAAATAGCTTTTTCTCGATATCACTAACTTTGCAAGTATACTACTTTGCATATGACTAACAGTACTATAAAAAAGTATAACACTCAATCAAATGACACATTGTATTGGATTGATATACAGTAAGAAAGAAAAATCAATTTTAGAGAAAAAAATCACATCCAAAAAAACTATACCTGACAAAACTAGGTTCACCCCCAAAATGGCTTTTGGCTGCCGACTATATGGAATTTGTCTGGTCCAACCACTAACACTAACAAAAGCCAGAATATTTATCAACACCGGTATGGGCTTTTGACATGACTAATGGTTAGGGCAATATTTGAAAAAGAGTTGGTCGTTGGACTCGGATAAATTGACAACTACAAATCGTCAAATATTGTGGAAGCTGCCTTCACCAGGGTGTCTTTGATGTATGTATATACTCTATCATTAGCGATAAGGTTCTTTATGCTTTAATTCTCTATGATCAAACAAAACATAACTTATTTGTTTCCTTACCTCTGTGTAGAAAACAAAACAAAATACTGAATTGATTATTGCCACCAAATACCATACCTAGGCCATCACGCAGCATTTATTAGTGCGAAATTTACAAA
>OZ012701.1:11511129-11513629 GCA_963942565.1 Maea johnstoni
GCAGCATATAGCGCACAAGCTCTAATCTCTGCCTTATTCATGCTAGGTACCCATTTTGCATCTGGGTAGACTGAGGCAATATGGAATAAATCATCTTACCCAAGGACAGACCAAAGTGCCCCGGCCGGAAATTGAACCAGCGACCTACTGATCACTAGTCCGACACCTAACCAACTGAGCTACTTTGTCCCCTTTGTCCTTCTTCGTTATAGACCGAGGACCATTAGAATTGACAAATGGGGAGGAAAATTCAATACGAAGGATGTACGAAGGGGTGTAACATTCTTGCTCCAATTAAATTCTGTAACCGTTTTTGTAGGTACATTTGTCGAAAATGAGAAAGGAAATGCTGTTTTATGATTTCCTAGTCGCATTACTTCGGAAGGAAGTCAACATTGAAAATGTAATATCTTTCGTTCCGAAATACTTTTAGTGAGAGACATGGCAAATTTCAAGCGAATCTGTTCACAAATGATAATCCGAATGCAACCATATTTTGTTGAAATCAATATCTAGAAAAAACACGGGCAATGTTTGTGTGCATTGAAGTGGTTATGTGGTACAGTGCAGGCATTTTTCTCTTACACTAAATGCCTGGTCAGCCGGGGCACAATGCACGCACTCATGCCCAGGTGCCACCATTGTTCTGGTATATATGCATAGATGACAACACAGCTGAACATAGCTTTGATACATAAGCTACGTGGGTCATTAAAGTGCTTGGCTTATTTCTTAACATGTTATCCATGGACGTATTTTCAACCAGACATTGGCAAACGTTCGGTATACCGGTGCGGGAAGTAAATGTCTGTACTGTAGTTTTTTTCCTTTATGCTGCTCAGTGATGGCCTCAACTGTCAGAGTTGGTCAAATTAGGAGGAGAATGATGTGTGCTTTGGTATATATAAAATCTCAAATTGATCTCGTATTCTGAAATTAATTATATATCATGATAAGCCACCATCAGTGCTTAATCTCAGTTCAGCTAATAAGGCAGGAAAAGTGACAATATATAGTGGAAAATGTTTGAAGGAGATCAAAATCCGTGGAATAGCATAGACTGAGATCCTAGTCCGTGAAAAGTTGACATAAAAAGGTTGACATTCCTTTTTGAGTTGACCAACCACTGCGGTGTAGTACCAGGATTGGTATATAGATGGCACCACTAGGTCCTTTCTCTAGTGATTTCATGGTATTCAGATGGCTTGTGTATATATCTCTGGTCATACAGGGTCCTCTATTAACAGGTGAGATAAACGTGAACTAATTTAACCACTCTGGCCACCTTGACCACTTGGTGTCCGGTCACAGAATAACCTGAAGACAGAAAAATACATATGACAGCCTAGAAATGTAAGTTATGCATTAAGGTGGATGTCATATGACAGCCTACAGTACAGACATCAATTCCTGAACCAGTCGACCGTACGTCTGCTAATGGCTTGATTGTACAAACACCCATTGGACAACGTCGAAAATACCCAAGCACATCAATGACCCACGTAGCTTGCGAATCAAAAATACGTTCAGTCGTAGAGGTCATCCATGCACAGGCAAATGAGTTGTAATCTGGAGTGCAGTCGTGTATTATGCCTGGACTGCCCGTGCATTTAGTGCAGACATTAAATGTCGGCACTGTAGGAACCTAAGCTACACAGTAAAGTGAAAGATATATGACAGCCTAGCTACACAGTGAGGTGGTGGACTTTAAGTTGTTTGACACCATGAAGCACGCTTCCCACTGCCCCTGTCGGTCCCCTATGTGCACTGAAAACAACACGTGCCGAAGTCCGCACGTCGTCTGCTGAGATCTATATAAGAGAGTAGCAGCAGACGAAGATTTCGTTATTCACGCCGCGGACGTCGAGAGTTAAAAATGATTCTCATCCGTATTTTCAGAGGGGGGCTGCAGAGGCAGAGAGGTGGCACACCTACATGCCGAGGGTAAGCCTACCTTTTCACCCTGATTTTTAGCAGATTTCGTCTGCTTCTGTGGTTCTTTAGAAAATAACTTACGAACTAAGCGTAGGTTCACAAAATATTTGAAGGAGAATTGTTCGTTAGGTCATGAGCAACGTTTCTCCTTGAACCCATTCACACTAACAGTTCCTTCAGAAAGTATCGCCTGCTACTTTCATACTTTTGAAAATAACTTACGTACTAAACATTGATTCACATTATATTTGAAGGAGATTTGTTCGTTAGTTCATGAGTAACGTTTCTCCTTTAACCCATTCACACTCAGAGTTCCTTCAGAAAGAGTTTCGTCTGCTACTCTCATAATTTTGAAGATAACTTAATACGAACTAAGCGTCAATTCACAAAATATGTATTTGGAGATTATCTCGTTTGGTCGTGAGCAACGTTTCCCCTTTAACCCATTTACACTCAGAGTTCCTCTAGAAAGTATCGTCCGCTACTCTCATATTGTTGACAATAATATGGGAATAAAATGAAAGTTCACAATATATTTGAAATAGAGTTGTTGTTTGGCTTCTGA
>OZ012701.1:11518629-11526129 GCA_963942565.1 Maea johnstoni
TTCTTGCCCTTTCGCCAAGTACTCTTTTGTCCTCCACCACACACAACTGGATGGTCATGACTGAGCCACAGCAAGGCAGATAAAAGTGAAATCACCCAAGCCTGGGTTTCCTTGACACACGTGTGATTCGCAGTCAAAGGCTAGGGGCCCTAAGTATAAAACTTTACGTAGTGCTTGCGAGGTGCTTGTGGTTAAGAATCCAATGGGGGAACGAAAGACTTTCTAACCACAAGCACATCGCAAGCACTACGCAATGCTTTATAATTAGGCCTGTTCTGCAATATTAACCCAGTCTTACCTGAGGCAAGCCTGGTTCTCAGGCTAAGTTAGGTATACTGTCGCCACCACTACATATATCGGGTTTTAAGTAGGTTTGATGTTTCTTTCCAACTATAGATGGCAACACAGTTTTCACGGGTTGAATTTGAAACTCATCAAGCACAGTTTAAGTTTGAGGATTAATACAGAACTAAACTTGGACCGAGATCAAATCAGGATAAATCAGTGAGATTAAGTAAAGAGCAGTCCAGACCTAGTGCTGAGTGCTGCCGAGGTCACTTGAAAAGGCATAACAGTTGGCCCATATCTCCTAGGGGCAAAATATATATTTTGTCCAACCCTAATATTTTCTGTCCCCAGGAATTTCAACTTTTGCTGTATTTAGTCCGTTTAGGGCAAATATGAATGATTGCTTAAAGGCACATCGACACACAAAGGCCATTAAGTGCCATAACATCTTTGTAAAATAATGGTCCTTTGTTATTGTTGAAAACAACAACAAAGCAATAAATGAATAAAAATGCTCACAAAACAATGAACAGTTTTAAAGTATAAATTTTGTACACAAGGTTGTTTCAAAAGAAGCTATCAATTCTTAAAATGTAACAATTCTAATTAGGTTCAATAGATGGAAGGGGCTAGATGGGAGGGAACAGGATATCTAGGAAATGAAATTATCTGCTACTTATTGCCCTAATCTGGGTTGAGACACTTCTATGTTCATTGAAATCCAAAGATTTCTATCCTTGAAAATTAAAAGAAAAAAGAAATGGAATGATCCATATATTGCATGCAGTTGTGTTAGACGCCTTGTATAACTAAATCCCTTCTATCAACGTTTATGATACTGGTGGCTATCTTTGCCAATACAAAACTATGCAAAGAACTGAGAGTTTAGATGGCCCTCAAACATCTTTGCATACTTGGGATTTGGACGAAGGTAGCCTTAGCATTGGTCGCGTTAAAAGTAATATTGAAAGAGATAGATGAATTCAGCATTTAGATAGTACCATAAATGATGATTTTGGTCATTTGTACCTGGGTTTTAATGACACACCGGCATTCACTTGTTTAAAGGGAAAACTAACTACTATAGATATGGAATAAACATCCCCCTGGACAACACTTGTGATGTTGTCCCTAGGCTTGGTTACTGTCTCTAGGACACCAGAAAGGGGAGACAGAAAAAAACTACAACACCGGTTCCTGGTTTCTATCTCTTTGCGATATGACCCAAGCCTTTGAAAGCAGCGGAAAGCCATAATCGTTCTCCTATGGAGGAGATTCCTAGAAAAGTGATATATATATATATATATATATATATATATATATATATATATATATATATATATATATATATATATATATATATATATATATATATATATATATATATATATATATATAGTAGGCTATTCAAATGCCATTGTTTCTAATGGTGTAAGAGAGCATTCTTGGCATGCAATTAGTGAAAGGCCCCTAAGTGATTGTCATCTTGGACAGGTGAAAATGATAAAACAGTTGTATATGGTGGACCTTGTGTGAAATGTTTCCACTAAGTCCTTGACCTATAAAACCATTTATGTTGATCCAATAAATCATCGACCTTGATCGATATATTTAGTGCCACGAGAGTCGTGACCTTTATCTTCAATACCACAGAGATGGTGACCGATATCTGTAACACCATGTGAGGTCTGTCACGTACACAAATTGAATTGGAGGGGACAGGCAATGATTCAAGGGTTGAATGAAAGTTTCACCACTTAGGTCAAGAAAAAAATGTTGTTTGTTTCCTGTAATGGTCTGAAATAAATAGGGTAGGTAGGTCGTTAAAAAAATCGTTTTTGCATTATTTTTTTGGGAGGTCGAAAATGTTTATGGTAGGGATTCTTTTGAATAAAATCTTGTTAGCGTAGGGTTACCGGAAACAAACAACTTTTTTTGGCCTTATTGACAGGACAAATGCAGACAATGGGAAAATCATAGTTATCGCCTTGACATCATCATTATTATTACTATTAATGATAATATTATTATTATTATTATTATTATTATTATTATTATTATTATTATTTTAAACCAAGCAAACATCGCCTGTGCCTGTTATTTTAAACGTAGGCCATAATACAGGAATCATTAAGGTATAACCAGTTACAATAGTAGCATTAACATAGACATATATACCAAATGACAAATAAACTATTATGTAATAAATCAATAACGTAGTGTAGCTCAAATAATAACGCACAATCTAGTACAGGATCGGTTAAGCTTATTCCAAATTTAGGACCAGGTTCCACAGAAGTATTTCGTTTTGCTATTGTTTATAACAATGCTCATTTCAATCTTTGCTACTGATCTGAAAAAGCAGAGGACTGGTGTCTTTCAAAGTAGTTGTTTTCCTTTTGGATTTTCCTTTAGAAATAAGTCATTATATAGCGACAATAATTTTATCGAATTGTTTGTCAGCAAATGTTATCTGTGTATCCTCAAAGTGTACGTTTCTGTACCTTAGCAAGTTTATTCAGTTAACTACGTCTTGCCAGATATGAAAATCATTCAGGCACTAGCAAAAGAAGTGAATTATTGTCTATACCTTCCATTCCAAAAACACTGATATTTGAATATTTGATACCATAAATTGGCAATTTGTTGTTTGTCGTTATCATTCTCTGTATTATGCTTTATTGGAACATTATTAGGCAGTATCACAAACAAACTTGGGGTGGGGGGGGGGGGGGTGGTATTAAGTATGCTTGGAGCCAGAAATCGTCCCTATCAGGCAATAGAATGTGTCTCTCCTAGGATATTTATAGTGGATACCAGGTTATTCATGAACCATGATGTTGTTTTTAAAAATCCATTTTTGTCATTAAGTTTGATAAGAGATCCAAGGTAAATATGGACACCATGGTGATTTCAATAAGGGGATATCACTTGCAATGCATATCCATTGAGTAGAAATTGCCTTTGACAATAATAATAATAATAATAATAATAATAATAATAATAATAATTATAACAATAATAATAATGATGATAATAATAATAATAAAAATCTTTATTTAAAGAGGGTAACTCAGTCCAATGGTAATGATCTTCCCTGAGGCCCTCTGGCAAATATATGATACTAGCAGTAGGAATTGCCTTTGACAACATATGATAGTCTAAGGATTTAGTATTAAGCTACAATTGAGTTCCTGTCTGGTTAAGGTCTGACCTTGTTTGTCATAACATTACCAATGCTTCTCAATCCATCTCTGTCCCAATCTTTGAAATAATCAAACTTGATCTTCTTCTTAAACCAAATCTTGAGATGTTTGTCCCATCACATATAAATAATTGAAAGGTCTAATTACCAACTCAATATTGCTGATTTTTTTCATCAAATTGCATGAATAAGTTGAAATGGTGAAGCCTTTACTTTCTAAGATATGGCTTATGCTGTGGCATTTCCATTTACTGTACTTATGGAGGTGTAAAACATCATATAATACACACAAGTATGTAAAAACCGATCAAACAAAATATTAAACCAAAATGATATCAACTCAATTCGTATTTAAGAATGAAAAATATAAAACACCTCACATAGCTAAGTTTTATAGCAAAAAAGGCGTTTACAATAAGTTAGGAGTCTATACCTTTTTTCTCGGTATCCAAAAGGTATTTAGCAAAGAATGTGCATATGCAGATATGGTCAACTACTAGTCATTGCTGAACTATGCTTACGTGAAACCTAATCATGTGACCTAATCATGCAGTCCTTTTGCATGCACCATTCACAAACATCATAGAGCAACCATCCTTCTAAAATGGCCAGACATACCGTTCTCTCTCTCCTCCTCCTCCTCCTCCTACTACTACTACTACTACAACTACTACTACACAGACACACCACACACACACACACACACACACATTCTGTATTCTTTAATATATACACACATGCATTGTACACATATTACACTTTATTACAGAAATTCTATTCATTAGGCTTTTACATATATTTTTCTTATAGAATAAGGTTGAAATTTCTTTTGCTTATTGCATATTTATCAATCCAAAACAAAAAAAGTGAAATTTGTTTGACTTCCATACATACAAAACATAGGACTATTAATCCTCTCAAAAATCGTAAACTTGCAAAGATATTGATAGCGACAAGATTGCTTGAACAGTTAATCATTTTTAAGATACACATTCCTATTATATGTAATAGGTGTATAGACAAAAACATACAAGAAAATACTCTCACTTCAATCTATCTACTTCACTCAGTACAGAGCGCCACCTACCAAAGAGATATCCTATGCGATCGTTTTTTTTCAGCCCCATATTTTTCAGTTAGTGTGTATTGTTTTAATATTCCTTTCAAATGTAATATACTACTGCGTTAAACAGTATTTATGTTCTCATAAATGCATTGTGCAGATGCAAATGGTATGTGATTGGTAATAAAATTATTCTTTTTGTTGTCCCCAAGGATTTATTCTTATTATCTTTTTTAGAATTTGTGAAACCAATGTATCTTATCCATGTCTCAGTTTCACTCCACAGATCATCTGAGGATTCACACTCGTATATCAGATGATCAGTACCTCAAGTGATCCATAGTTTGCACATAAAGCACATGTGATGATATCACATGCATAAGGAGGTTGACCTTCATTTGCAGCCCCATGCCTTCATACCAGTACACACACTTGCACTAACTGATTAGATAACATTTTGGTTGACCTACAGTATAACAAGACAAGAGGCAGTTGTCGAAATATCCTGAGACTGGCGTTTTGTCCTGTCAAAATGACTCTTCTTATCGATTTAGGTCACAGTGAGGTCAATAGTTTTATCACTAACTTCCCTGAAAGACTATGTCAATTCAATGCAATCTATTGGGTCGTTGCTTTCGTTTGACCTTTAACTAGTACAAAGTATACATATATATATATATATATATATATATATATATATATATATATATATATATATATATATATATATATATATATATTATATATATATATATATATATATATATATATTTATATATATATATATATATATATATATAATATATATATATATATATATACATATATATATATATATATATATATACATAATTATATATCTATGTACATATATATATATATATATATGTATATATATATATATATATATATATATATATATATATATATATATATATATATATATATATATATATATATATATATGTATATATATATATATATGTACTATAAATGTCTTTTAAATATATGCAAACAAAGTGTGAGTGGTGTGTTTCACCTGAAATTGACCGTAACATCGGATTTGACCATTTTGGTTTACATTAAGATGAAGAGGGAATTAGTTTTAAAACTCATTTTACCCGAATACAAATTCGAAACATGAAAACGCTTTTTTCACCTCGTGTCCTCTTTCTATTTTCAGTTGGCGCCCAAAAGCCTCGATATCTTTTCTCGTTCCCAGACAACAAGCATTCACCCACAATTAAACGAGACTGAGAATTCTTTCAAAGACCGAGATGAGATTAGTGCCCTGGCAGAACCCAACCCCAAGAGCCCCGTATGGTCATGGAACGAGTGGGACCCCCTGGAGGAGGTGGTGGTGGGTAGGGTGGAGGGTGCCATGGTGCCACCCTTCACAGTCGAGGTCAAGGTAAGTCGTGATATATTTCAGATGCCTCAGAGAAGCAGATTGTAATTCTAATGAGGAAAGCTCAAGCATAGAATAATTAAGATAATGAAAAAAAAAGAAAAGAAAAAAAAAGATTAAGAAAAAATAATCTCAAAACATATCAAAAAGCTTTCATTACCCAGTGTTCATTCAACGTGTCAGATACTAGTATAGCGTTTACAGATCAGATCGTTGTGCTATAACTACAATGATATTCAGTGATATTCATTAACTATCATAAACAGGTTTCTGGGAATACCCACAATATACCCTTAGGGTTGAGGTATTAGCCATGATTTAAAAAGCTAGATGCCCCAAGTTAGCACTCTTTAAATCTTTGGGTGTCCTATTTTTTATAGGAGACAACAATATATTCACATACAACTTATGAAAATTGTTTAATGAGTGCATTAAGGCATATATACCCTTACATCACTTCATGATTATCATATTTGAGGTGGAAATATTCAACTATATGCTTATTCGACTCTATGTTTTGTAAAAGACATTTTAGGAAATTCCTCACTGGGTAAGACTATGCCTAGGGTATACCCTATCCATATAACCCCAAGGATATCATATACTCCGTAAGTCTCAAGTTGAAGTTTCCGTTATTTGTTTCCATTCAAAGAACAACTGAAGGACTAAATGTATATGTAATGTCATTCACTGCATGCATTTCTTGGAACTATATAAACACTGAAACACTTTACCACACGATAATATATCTTCTGGCGTGATGTTGATGTATAGACGTGATAAATCAGTTACGTAACGTAACGTCCCAAGTCCAGAGGACAAGTGCCTTTCACCTGAGCCACTTCACCCAGTGGGCACGGTAACATTCATGGAACATTCCAGGAATGTTTGGGTGAACATTCAAAAATGATCCCCTCATAGTTCAGAATTAAAATTGTATGAATGTTCAGGTGAGAATGTTTATAGAATGTTCAGAGCTGAATGCTAATTGAATCATTTGGATTCTGAATTTTGTCAGAACATTGGAAGTTGTCTGTGCAGTGGAAGCACATAGTAACAATTCAGTTTTCATGAAATAGGAAATATCTCAATTTAATGTTTATATAATGTCAAATCTGAATGTTCCGACCAGAAGGTTGCAGGAATGTTCATTTTTGGTGCATGATATTCCAATCAAAATTGAAAATTCATATGACATAAAATAAGAACACCCCAGGAATGTTAGGACCTGAACATTGCTGAAATGTTCATAATTGGTCCAGAATATTCCGACCAAAATTGAACATTCATATAACATTCAGGTAATATTTGTGCCCACTGGGCAGCAGCATCTACAGTGTTGTCATCCAATTTCTGCACTGAATGTGTGGGCAGCCTGGGCATGAAATACGATTGCAACTCAGTTTCCTCTGCATGGATGCACATTAACCTCATAGCTGAGCGTAGGTTTGTTTCGCCAGTTACGTGGGTCATTGGTGTGTTTGACATGTTATCCACAAGTGTTTTGTACAACTAGGCACTGGTGGATATCCGGTC